>CM059206.1:4617500-5217500 GCA_030347435.1 Clarias fuscus | reverse complement strand
GATGATGATGATGAAGAAGGCTATGTTGGATTAAAGCAGTGTATGTTTGCCAAAAAAAAAAAAAAAAACGACATTAAGTCGTTAGTCAAATGTAGTACATGACATAACGGTACAGATACAACACAATGCAGTTTACAGTGTCTCTACAAACTCACTACAAGTCACAAACAATCAGATCAACTTATATGTGTGTAAGTGACAGTTATACTAATATTGATGTAGTGAATACAGTTAAAAATGAAACTGTTGATGTACAAAGCACTAAATGGTCTCGCGCCGCAGTACCTGAGTGAACCGCTAGTGTTTTATGATCCGCCACGCCTACTTCGATCAACATACAGCATGTTATAAAAACTAAAGCAGGGGGCGGAGACTTTTCTTAGAAAGTTATTTGTTAGCCTTCCAGTAAATCCTCTATACCACATTAAATGTACATGTAAATATGAGCAAAGATGTTTCTTCTGCTTAAACACAATAATATCTTCTCACCTTTTCTTACATTCAGCTTCACTACAGTGTAAATCTCTATTTCATCAAACACATCAACAGCACACGCGTATGTTCCAGTGTCCTTCAGAATCAACTCTCTGATAAACACACTGAAGAATCCTGCACGTATTTTATTATAAATTAAGAATCTGCCATCATGCGACCTTTCACTGTTTAGTTTGGTTTCCCCTGGATTAAAACACAGCTGATGTTCTCTGATCTTACAGACAGATTTACGTTTGTATTTAAATTATTCATTTGTATCATTCATATCTGCATTTGATGTTGACTCCTCCCCCTGTATGTGCACTCACTTCTCTAGAGACCAAGGGCCCTTTTAAAACAAGCTCAAAACAGTTACTAAATGGACTGATGACTTTGGACATGAGGGAAATCGAAACGCATTACCTTGATGTTTATTTAAATTTTTGTACATTTTGTTAAAAAAATAAACAAGGGTTATTTTCTCTCTAAACAGGAACTGTATTACATGCTGATCAACTAAGACTTATGTGATTGTGCAAAAATTATTATTTGTAGATTTCTGAAATTGTTTAGCTTGACATGTTCTTTAGATCTACTAAAACAGTTGAGTATTGAATGTATAACACACGGCAATATCATTGCTTTCTTAACCTCACACAAAGGGAAAAAAGATTACGTTTGGATTTTTTTAAGTGGAGAAAAGGTTTAAATGAAAACCTAAAGAGGAAAAGTCTCTTAACACATTAATTACATAAGGTAATGTAGTAATAATGTACAGTTACTTGTGTATTTTCCACATCTATTTATTATTTTGGGGACATAAACAGAATGCAATAGTTGGAAACTCACCTTCAGATTACTGTCAGATGCACTGGTGTGTAAAGGTCGTTCTCATTCCTCATATCAACTCCACAGTAATATAGTGCATTGTCCTGTACATTGATGTTGCCGAACCACACACTGAGCTCTGCTGATTTGGTGTCATCATACAGTGAGAATCTTCCTCTAGTTGTCAACTCGTCTTTAGCATTTGTTCTTATTTGGTCAGAACAGCCTAGTGGTGAATCCTTACAGAAATATTTATTGTTTTGTGTGTATTCTTTATCATACTTGCACTTGATAATTACAGTTTCTCCTTTATATCCTGTTACTTTTTTGGAATCTCCTCCATCTAACAAAACACCAAACATCCATCTGAGCAAAACAAGTTCCTTCATGTAACACTGCTGCTGAGAGTGAGGATTATTCTGAAGTGCATTTCTTTACCTGAGATCAGATAGAGGGTGAAGATGAGGAGGATCTTCATCCTGTTTTCAGACTTGAGTCCTGAGTTCTGTTACACACTGCTACTGTCTCTGTCCTGCCCTGTGAGTGTGCATTCGTGTCTTAACGAGTATAATCCTGCACCCAACGTCCTTCTCTAGCTGTAGGAAAAAGAACTACTCGTTAAAAAATATATAATAATAATACATTATATTTATTTATTATATATTCATAGGTGTCTTTCTTTTCACACATGGTCGCCATTCAAAATTCCATGGTGGTCAGACAGGAAGGGGGTGTAAAGAGGAGTCTTGATGAGGAAGAGGGAAGAGTGTGAAGAAAGTGGTGTTTTCTCCTGGAAGCCAAGGGAAGCCAGGCTTCCCCAGTTTTTCAGAATATACATTAAATTTTTAGTTATAAAAACAACACTTTGTTTAAAAGTGTTTTTTTTTGTTTGTTTCGGTAATAATCTCCACTTTGTTGTTGCTGACTACCGTCCAGCGCCGCCCCCCATGTTATGTTGTGAATGTGTGCCAGAATTACACTTTCACCGTCATGTCCAAAGTGAAGTCAGGCTAAGTTGGCTTTCCTTTCTAAAAGAAAAATCGAAAGATAACTCAAACATAAAATGCTATCATCATAGCGTTGACAAACTGTGATTGGTCAGATTGCCAGGGGAAGCAAGGGCGGAGATGGCTTTCTTTGAAAAAAAACAAAAAAAAAACAATGAAGGATTTAACAATCAGAGGAGGCTTCTGTTATACTGCCAACAAACTGTGAAGACAGTTGCCCTTCCACATCACCATAAGCAAACATTAGAAAATGCAGTTATGGAACAGAAACTACATATTAATCAGATCAGTATACAGACAGGAAAAAAGGAGGGATTCGGACTTTGAGTGAGGATCATGGATATTCTTATATTATTATTAATAATAAGTTTCACAAATGTACAACTATGTGTATTTTCTTTTATTCATCAACCACGTTGTTCTCTAACAGCAAACCTAATTTGGTCCAGATGTGGCTCAGATGTTTCCCAAGATCTATAACATATCTGGTAATATGACTTGGCCCGGCCTATTTTTGCACAACGGGCCAAATACGGCACAGATCTTTCCTGCACATCTGATGAGCCTCTGTGCCAAAGCTGGGTCAGCTCAACCTTTAATTTTATTACATTTGGTCCAAATCAGGCAAAGTCGCAAAACTACACTCGCTCACATCTGGTCCAGATGTTTCCCAAGATTTGTCTCGCCTGATTTTTGCACAACAGGTCAGATTATGCACAGTTTATCAGCCTACACACAAGACAAGTGTCCTGATCCTTCTGCCTAAAATATAGTCAAAAAGGGACAAAATTAAGCTCTCACTCGTCATCTTGTTAATGTGGGAACTGTCTTCATGAAATATGGTTATATTAGTTATCAGATTAGTAAATCTGCATTCCATTTCTGATTGTAAAAGGCTGTAATTAGAATTACACTATTGCACTTGGTATAACTCCAGACAAATAAGCAGCCCAAATGCAGGAGAGCTCCCGCGGTGTCCCAACTGGCTAGAAGTGGTGAGGAAAGTGCATTCAGGCAGAGACATGCATGGAAGAGAGATGTTTTAGTAACATGAAGTAAAAGACTATTACATAAGAGACACGTTTGGACAAAAATATTATACTTTTTTTTTTATTGCATACGGTATGTAACTGGTCCAATAACGAACATGTCGAATGCTGTCTCTGCAGCTGATTGTTACTGTATGTTCTTTTTAGTAACAGTGAAGATGCAGCTATTGAACACATGTCATCAGTGTCGGAAACAATAAAGTAAACTCTGCTCTTACAGCACCGCAGATCACATGCAGATTCATACATTTCCCACCACGCAGTGTGAAATCAACAAAAAATAAACTGTATTCATGGAGTCGTGAATTAGAAGCTACTTTGAAAGCAGCAAATGTAAAAAAAAAAAAAAAACCTAGAATGTGAAACTACGAAAAGTATGAAAAGTACAAAAACTGAAATTAAAGACGTAATCAATCTCTAGACCTAAAGCTAAACATTCTTCATATAAACCTGCCTAACAGTGGAAATTATATTATTTTATCGTGTCTGCATTATGTATTATATTTATACAATGTTACTTGCTCTGATGTATGCACATGCTATATATCTTTACTGTTTGTGAACACTAAAGACAGAAAAAAAAACCTGATATTGATATGGATACAATTTCTAAAATCTTAAGTATAAGCCAATAACAACATCCAACGTATATTTTCTTTAACTCTTAATATTCTTTTCTTTGCTGAAGCGCTTAGTAATATGCGCAAAAATATATTACATTATAAATAATAATATACAATATTATACAGTATAAAGTTCATGCTCCATTTCAGCATAACATTTATCTAAGTACCTTGCAAATGTCTTTCGGTCCTACAAGGTAGAGCTGTCCATCACAGGTATCATCGGGTAAGAATGTCTCTGAATGACTGAGATCTCACAGTGGACTGTGCAGCATTTATTCTTTTCCTCACGATCCTGAAAAAAAAATCTAGTTTATCTTGTTGGGCTTGGTTGGACACTCACTTCTTGGGCGCGAGCATCCTCCACACTGTTAACCCAAAAGTTGTTTCTATGTAAACAGTTTGAGTAAATATTACTTAAAAATGAGTTTTATTGCATTACAAAATGAGTAGATGAGACAATCACCAGATGTACTCAATATTGTAAGTTTAACACACCTAGGCCTTAGGAGTCTGCAGGTGTTTTGGGGCCCTGAAGAAGTTCTGACATGTCCTGACTTTTGTGCATTTTTTAGTTACTTATAAACATATAAATGGCTAATGTCTAATTATACTGTATTCAGCACAAACTGGGCTACAGTAATATGTGAGCAGCATGTATGTATACGTTTGTATTTTGGAGAAAATAACAGTTATGTGTGATTTTTGAAAACAACAACAACAAAAAAAATCAATCACTGAAATAAGACCACAAAACACATTCATAATATTTGTGGATAAGACTTTTGTGAAGTGGATCTTGTAGCCTGGAGTTTTTCCTTCAAAATCATGTGATAATCATCCTGCTCACTCATTCACAAAAAAACTATACATTCATTAAAATGCTCTAAGATTCTTTTTGTTTAGAAAAGCCATATGCAAGGAGGTGTAAATGATTATGGATAATGCTGTAATACACACAAAGACTCGCATAATAACAATAATAATAATAATAATAATAATAATAATATAGCGCCTTTCCAGAGATCAAGGACACTTTACAATGAATAGAAAAAAGGGAGACAAAAAGACATTGAAGTAAAAGGAAAAAAAAGAAAGAAAGAAACAAAAACACTAGGAGACAGACATACGAAGCGAGCTGTAACATTCAGAAAACAAGTAAGTTTTGAGTAGAGATTTAAATGCTGAGATATTATTAACAGAACGGAGAGAGTGTGGTAGAGAATTCCAGAGCTTAGGTGCAATAACACTAAATGATCTGCCCCCCATTAAAGAGAGGCGGTACCGAGGGACAACAAGAAGGCCAGAGTCGGAAGAACGTAGTGAGTGAGACCGGATGTAGGGGACAAGCAAATTGAGGAGATAAGAGGGAGCCAAGCCATTTAAAGATTTAAAAACAAGGAGGAGAATTTTAAATTTGATGCGGTAGTTAACTGGGAGCCAGTGGAGATCAAACAAGATTGGGGTAATATGAGCAGAGCGTTTTGTATGAGTCAGTATTCTAGCCGCAGAGTTTTGAATATACAGTGGAACCTCGGATTGCGCGTAACTCGGTTTACGAGTGTTCCGCAAGACGGGCAAAGATTTTTAATAAATTTTGACTTGAAAAACGAGCATGTCTTGGTTTACGAGTGCCAAGTTTTCTGACACCGACACACACACACACACACACACGCTTGCCTTTACACCCCCCTCCCCGGCTTCACACAGACACACACACTCTGCTCTACACAGAAACTCTGCTCTGTCGCGATTCTTTTCAAAGGTAAGACGCTGGTTCATTTATTTGTTGGAATTTTTTAAAAACTTTTTTAAAAGGTAAAGTGCAGGTTAATTTGTTTTATTTTTACTTTATATATTGTCTTATTTATTTTTCTGTATTTAATTTTTTGGGCTGTGGAACGAATTATTTGAGTTCTCATTATTTCTTATGGGAAGGGTTGATTTGGTTTACGAGTGTTTTGGAATACGAGCTTGCTTCCGGAACGAATTATGCTCGTAATCCAAGGTTCCACTGTATTGTAACCTAGAGATGGAGCTGGCAGGTAAACCAGTGAAAAGGGCATTACAGAAATCAATGCGTGATGAGACAAATGCATGGATGACAGTTTCAGCATCTTTGCTACTGATGAAGGGACGCAGTTGGGCAATGCGACGTGAGACTGAAAAGAGAGTGTGGTGTCGAAGATTACTCCTAAATTTTTGACAGAAGTTGATGTTTTGATGTGAGAGCCAGCAATCTCGCAGGTGAAATTAGTGGAAAGGTTGCTGGTGAGTGCTGGGGTGCCAATGAAAATTATATCAGTTTTATCCATGTTAAGTTTCAAAAAGTTTAAGCTAAGCCAAGCTCTAATGTCCTTTACGCATGCAGAGATTTTGTCAATTTGGACAGATGGAGTAGGTGTACAGATGGAATAAAGTTGAATGTCGTCGGCATAAAAGTGATAATTAAGACCATGACGTTGAAGGACCAGATCGAGTGGGATTATGTAAATTGTAAATAATAGTGGGCCAAGAACAGATCCCTGGGGAACACCTCACTTCAGGGGGACAGTGGGTGATCAAAAATCCTTAACAGAAATGCAAAACTGTCGATCTGAAAGATTGGAAGAAAACCAAGAAAGAGCAGTACCAGAAATGCCCAGAGAAGAGAGACGAGAAATAAGTAAATCGTGGGAGACAGTATCGAAGGCAGAGCTGAGGTCCAAATTCAAATTCAAATTCAAATTTTATTTGTCACATACACAATCCTACACAGTACGATATGCAGTGAAATGCTTAGGCAACTGCCCTGACCTAAGAGAATAAAATTAAATAAAATATAAAATATAGAATATAAAATGTAAAATGTAAGAATATAAAATATAAAATGTAAGTAAGTAAAGACTATACATTATACTATACATTAAGTGTACAAATGGAAAATATTGCAATGAAAAATTGTAATTGTACAAGTGGAAAATAAAAATATTGAAATGGAGACGGAATGTCCAGGGGTGTGCAAATATGCAGTAAGTCCAGTAGGAATAGTATAGACAAGGATCCAGAATCACCAGTAAGCAGTAGATCATTCACTACCTTTACAAGTGTAGTTTCAGTACTATGGAGGGGGCAAAAACCTGACTGAAAAGGGTCGAAGAGATTATTATCAAGTAGAAAGGATAATGGGCTGTATTAGTCCTTTCAGTCAGGTATGTGACAGAGGAAAGTGCTACAAGAAAATAATTTGAGGGCAAAAACACATTTCTTTGTTTGTAGTTTATTTAGAATATTTTAAGATTCACTTGCAAATGTCAGGAACAGTTCAAGATAAATAAAACTGTTAAACTGTTAAATAAATAAAACTGTTAAACACTAGACAAGGTGTTTTTTTTCCGCTTGCACTGCTTTGCAATGCACACATATCCTGTGACCAGCAGTGGGACAAATCTTTGGCATCTGATGTCAACTCAGCTCCTGGAACTGGTACATGGTCACTACTTGTCCGTTTTGGTTCTACTTCTTGTGAGACACCACAAAGCTCTTTTTCTAAAGTTGTTCCATAAACTCTGTAAAACCCACATGCACCAAACTTCATGGTAATCAAGTCTTTTATGAGCTTTAGACTTGTGAAGAAATTGTCCATGTACACATGGTACCCTGAGCCTAATACTTTACAGTCCAAAAGAGTCGTCACAGCATCATATGATGGTCCATGGCTTGTGGGAAACTTGTTCTTTACTATGTACACAGAAAAGGCCATAGTGTACCCATTTTAAGGATCAGTCAGGACAAACAGCTTGAAGTTAGTTTGGATTTCGTGTACTGTGTCATTCCTGTGTGTGCGTTGCATGCCACCATTCTCTTGTCTACAGATAAATTTGGTCTAGGATGATAGAGAGCTTTGCAAGCATGACGGATAATGTCAATAGGACACTTCATCTGGGTGGCTCATATGCACATTGTTTGTACTTTGTTTTCTCCTGGTTTGTAGATAATAAGGAAGTAATTGTAGTGTATTGTTTTTCTGTGTCTTTTCTTTTGGTGCAGATTAGGTATTTCACTAAGGGACTAGGTAGAGTCCCAAAACTAAGAAGGAGATAAGGCTGAAAGAGCTTGAGCTGGAGTTGGCCTGGAGGATTGGGCCAGTCTCCAGTGCTCCTGTGACTCCTGTACCCATTCATTTGTTCTCGCCTGTGCCTGCACTCATGCTTATATCTGAGTTATCCCCTGTGCTAGGACCCGCCTCGCCTGTAAGTTCTGGTTTTGATGTTAATGACACATTGCTTTGGTGCTTATTAACATCAAAAAAGGAAAGTGAGGTGGAACTTATTTCCTTGTGTTTCAGTGCATCATTGCCACTCTGCAGTGGCCTAGAAGTATTTGGTCCTTACTGTTACAATGCAATGCAAGTTTGTGTGTAAAGCTCAGGAAGTGTGTTCTGAATTCATACTTAAACAAAGTATGGATTATGAGACCTGTTAAGACAGCTGTGTTACAGGCATATGAACTTGTTCCAGAAGCTTATCGACAGAAGTTTTAAAAACATGCCAAATCCGCCAGCAAAACTTTTGTTGAATTTGCTTTTGAAAAATGCACTTTGTTTGATAAGTGGTGTGCAGCCAGTAAAGTCGTCACCTTGGATCAATTAAAAGAACTGATATTGTTAGAAGAGTTTAAAGACTGGATTTCAGACAAGATCATTGTTCATTTAAATGAACAGAAAGTCTTGCCGCTTACTGATTCTGCTATTTTGGCTGATGAGTTTGTGTTCACGTCTTTTTACCTCAACACCGTGATATTACTAATCATAGCCCTAACCCTTCTGCGAAGCCGTCTAAGAAAGGTAGTGAGTCTCGTGAATGTTTTCATTGCCATGAATCTGGACATTTCATAGCTACCTGTCCTGCATTAACACTTAAGAACTGACGGAAATCACAGAACAGAGAGTGTGGCTTTAGTACATGTATCACTGCTGAAAGTTCAGTTTCGCTTTCATCCGTGGGTGCTGATTTTGACCCTTTTATTTTGAATGGAGTGGTTTCTCTTTCTGACACAGATTCTGAGCCTAAGCCACTGTGTATTCTGAGAGACACTGCAGCCGCTTAGTCATTTATTTTGGAAGGTGTCTTACTTTTATCTGACCAGTCCAGTTGTGGTGCCGATGTTTTAGTTCAGGGTATTGAAATTGATGTGGTGAAAACTCCATTACATACGATTTATCTTTGCTGTGATATAGTGTCTGGCTTTGTTAAAGTCGCAGTTCATCCCCAGTTGCCAGTTAAAAAGGTTTCTCTTATTCTCGGTAATCATTTAGCTGGTGGTAAGGTTTCTCACTTGCCTGTTGTAACAGATGCTCCTGAGATGAATGAAAGTGACGTGTTGTCACCTAGACATTGCTAGGTGCTGTCGATCCTGTCATGCTTGTCAAGTTGCAGGGAAGCCTAACCGGATTATTCCCCCTGCTCCACTTCAACCTATCCCTGTCATGGGAATTGTGTCTCTGCTAACCTTGTTGGCGCTGGTACTACTGTAGATATCCTAAAGCCATACCTCTGTGTAGGATAAAGGTTTGGTGCCATGATTATAATTGTTAACGGGATGTTCACTTTTAAGGAAGCGCGTATTACGATATTGGATTTATTTCGATTTTGTACTTTTTGTGTCTTTGCTTGCACTTTGTTTCTGTCTCTGCTGGTTGTGGGATGGGGTGTGTCTTCCCTTGTTGTTTCCGGTCTGCTCACTTCAGTGTGCCATTTCCAGAAATCAATTGGTTAACCCCCTTCAGACCACAGTGCTGCAGACTCTGTTTTTACTAACTGTTTATTCTATGACCAATAGTAAAAATTATATTGTCTATGACCCCCCTGCTATGTTTCTCACTACACTTTGATTTCCCCCTTTTGATGATTGCCTGGTATTTGTTAGATTCCGTGTATGACCATTTGCTTGTTTTGACTACACCTTGGTATACGCCCTTCTTTGGTTTTGGTTGCTTGGTTAGTAATTACTTTTGTATATATTTGGACATAATACATGGTAGGGATGCGACACCATTTTGTTTGTATATACAATTTGCGCCAAGTTTGAGTGGTGCCATAACCATGACTTATACTTGCTTGCAGATTTCAGTGTCACAGAGTGCTACTAAGCGCTATATTTAGAAGCTGCTGTACGCTGAGCTTCTTGACAGTGCACTATTTGTCAGCATCAAGAAGCGGGTGTTGCAACACTTTCAGGTGATCCGAAGTATTTGGCTGTGGCGGAGGCTGACGCCAGGCTCAAGGTTCCCATAAACGCCCTTCTTTGGTGTTGGTTGTTGGATTTGCAAATACGTTTTGTATTTGTATATAATTCTGTACTTAGTGACTTAATAGGAAGCCGACGCCATTTTGTTTGTACTTTGTTTTCTCCTGCTTTGTGGACAATAAGGGAGTAATTGTATTTCTGTGTCTTTATTATTTTGGCCTTGTCGGCTTCTGAAGTTCACAGCCACATGTCCCCAAATCCTTTAAATTAGCCGTTATTAAACCGCTAATCAAGAAACCTGACCTTGACCCCTGTCTGCTTTCTAATTACAGGCCGATATCAAACCTTCCCTTTATCTCCAAGATTTTGGAAAAGGTAGTGTCACAGCAGCTATGTTCACATCTACAAAGAAATAGCATAAATGAACTGTATCAGTCAGGATTTAGGCCTCATCACAGCACAGAGACAGCACTTGTTAAAGTAGTAAACGACCTCCTATGGGCCTCTGATCAGGGTTGCGTCACTATACTTGTGTTACTGGACCTCAGTGCAGCTTTTGACACCATTGATCATAGTATTCTCCTTCACAGATTAGAAAAGGTAGTAGGAATTAAGGGAACTGCCCTCTTGTGGCTCAGATCCTATTTGACTGATCGTTATCAGTTTGTAGATTTAGATGGTGACCATTCCTCATGTTCTCAAGTGGAGTTTGGTGTTCCACAGGGCTCAGTTTTAGGCCCACTGCTTTTTTCCCTTTACATGCTTCCTCTGGGCAACATAATTCGTAAACATGGTATTAGTTTTCATTGTTATGCTGATGACACACAATTATATGTCTCAGCAAAACCAGATGAGAAAAACCAGTTTGCTAAAATCGAGCAGTGTGTGCAGGACATAAGAGATTGGATGTTAATTAATTTTCTTCTGCTTAATCCTGATAAGACAGAAGTTCTGGTCATAGGACCACAAGTAGCTAGAAGTAAGCTTTCTGATCACACTGTGACTTTAGATGGCCTTTCTGTTCCATCAAGTGCAACAGTAAAATACCTCGGTGTGATTATAGATTCCAGCCTTTCGTTTGAAGCTCATGTAGATAATATCACCAGGATAGCTTTCTTTCACCTTAGAAATATTGCCAAGATAAGAAACATATTGTCACTAAATGATGCAGAAAAACTAGTTCATGCTTTTATCACCTCTAGGTTGGACTATTGTAACGCCTTACTGTCTGGTTGTTCAATTAGGTGTATAAACAAGCTTCAGTTAGTACAGAATGCAGCAGCGAGAGTCCTCACTAAAACCAGAAAATACGAGCACATCACCCCTATCTTATCTACACTGCATTGGCTCCCTGTGAAATTTCGCATCGATTTTAAGATACTACTTTTGACATTTAAAGCACTAAATGGTCTCGCGCCACAGTATTTGAGTGAACTGTTAGTGTCTTACAATCCGCCACGCCTACTTCGATCAAAGAATGCAGGCTGCCTGTCAGTACCACGTATTATTAAAACTACAGCAGGGGGCAGAGCTTTTTCTTACAAAGCCCCGAAGTTATGGAATAGTCTTCCTAGTAATGTTCGGGACTCAGACACAGTCTCAGTGTTTAAGTCTAGGCTAAAAACCTATTTATTTAGCCAAGCATTTTTGTAAATAGATTAACCTTAGGTAAAGGAGCAGATCTGGGGGACTCATGGACGTAGAGTATTCTGGTGAACTGGTATGTTTAGATGCTGTCCTCCCCACTCTCATTGTTCACTCAGGTTTGTTGACGGTGAGGTGATTGGTTGCTTTACATCTCAGGGAGCCCTCATGTTTGTGTTTCCTTCTGGCTCTCCCTTTTAGTTATGCTGTGATAGTTAGTCCTGCCGGAGTCCATGCTTGCACTTTGCACTAAATATACATTCACCTTATACATGTTGACTGTGACCATACCTAACTGCCATCTCTCCTTATTTTCTGTTCTCTCCTTTTCTGCTCTCTCCTCTCTCTTCTTTCCCTCTCTCTGTCTCTCTGTCGAGCTATACATGTTTCGCTCCTGAGTTGCCAGTGATCCAGACCCCTCTGCCCTCTGGAGCCGTCTAACCCGTCCTGGAGTCCTGCTTCTGGTTGGAGATCTCGTCGCATGGATGCCCCGTGTGGTCTGCCTGGATTCGTATGGTGGCTGTGGATGGTTTCCATGAAGACTGTCCTGTCATCGATTGATGCTCTGGGGACCTGTGACTTCAGTTGTTCGATAACTCAGGACCGGAATCCCCTACAGTCTACCTGAGCCTCCGGAAACAAACTGGACTCCTTTTAATTTTAATTTTAACACATCTCCTGTTATACTGAACTTCCAGTTTTACACATTATTATGCTGAGCAATCCCTGCTATCCGTTATCACCCAGATGAGGATGGGTTCCCTGTTGAGTCTGGTTCCTCTCAAGGTTTCTTCCTATTACCATCTCAGGGAGTTTTTCCTTGCCACCGTCGCCCTCGGCTTGCTCATCAGGGACAATCTTATCATTTTGATTCATATACATTGCATAAAAACTTACTTCTTTTTATTGTGTAAAGCTGCTTTGCGACAATGTCAATTGTTAAAAGCGCTATATAAATAAAATTGACTTGACTTGACATTTTGGGGATTTGCTAATTCACTTATGTACGCCTGCTGCATGCTGAGCTGTTTGAACAGATCATTATTATGTGAGCATCCCGAGGCGGGTGTTGCAACACACTCAGGTGATCCTGAGGTAGGAAACTCACCATTAGAGGAGCTCATACTTGCGCTGCAGTTAAAACAACTTGGCTTAGAGTTAAGTTGGCAGCAGTGTAAAGCTCAGCAGCCAGAGTTCCAAACATTGGAGCTTGAACAAGAATGGTAGTGAGTCTCGTGAATGTTTTTATTGCCAAGAATCTGGACTATTTCATCGCTCCTGTCCCGCATTAACACCTAAAAACTGACAGAAAGCACAGAACACTGAGAGTATGGCTTTAGTACATGTATCAACTCAGCACACTTAAAGTTCAGTGGTGGCTGCTTTTAACCCTTTTATTCTATGACCGAGTGTAAAAATGATACTGTGTATGACCAACTTGGTACATTTCTCACTACACTCTGATTTTCCCTTTTTGATGATTGCCTGGTATTTGTTCGATTCCATGTATGACCTTTTTCTTGTTTTGACTATGCTTTGGTATACGCTTTACTTTGGTTGCTTGGTTTGCAAAACGTATTTACAAACCAAGCAACCAAAGTAAAGCGTATACCAAAGCATAGTCCCATTTCTTTCAGTGTGCTTGTGTGTTTGTCTGGTGCCATATGTGTCTGTGGTAGGGGAGTGTTTTTTTCCTTTAGAAATGGCTACAAAATTTAACCTTGACCAGTTTACAATTTGCCCCATGTTAGAGCAGTTTGAGTGGTGCCTTAAGCACGACTTATTGTTGCTTGCAGGTTTCTATCAGATTTCAGTGTCTCGGTTAGCCACTAAGCGCGGGTGCTGCAACACACTCAGGTGATCTGGAGGACTTGGCTTTGGCAGAGGCTGGCGCCAGCCCCAAGGATCCTGTATACGCCCTTCTTTGGTTTTGGGTTTTTGTATACAATTCTCTACTTAGTGGCTTAGTAGGAAGCTGATGCCATTTTGTTTGTACTTAGTACTCCTGGTTTGTGGTAAAAAAGGGAGTAAGGGTACACTGAAAAAAATAAGTAGTAAAATTTACTAAATTTTTATTTTGCAAGTTTTTGCACTCAGGTTTTCCAAATAAAATTTACACTTGTGAAAATGAGTAAAATTTACTTAAGGAAGTTGAGTAAAACTAACTTATAAATAATTACATATCACATGGCCTCTTTACATTATGTTAAGTAGTATTTACTTGTCACGAACTCTTGGCAGTCCTGGCTGTTGTTAACACCAAAATGGCTTCAAGAAGTCAGGCATAGACGCAGAGGGATGTTTTAACTAAAAAAATAATATTTTAATAACATAATAAAACAAAACAATGAACAGAATAAACAAATCAAATAAATGACACTCACACAACGTAAAACTCACATATACTGAAAACACACAGGCTCTCACAACCACTCACACGGGCTCTTCTAACAGGTAGCCACACATACACACGCGCTCCTATGAGCGAACCACACACACCGGCACTTCTAACAGGGAGCCACACTTACACACGCGCTCCTATGAGCGAACCACACACTCCGGCGCTTCTAACAGGGAGCCACACTTACACACGCACTCCTGTGAGCGACACACACACACCGGGCACTTCTAACAGGGAGCCACACTTACACACGCACTCCTATGAGCGAACCACACACTCCGGCGCTTCTAACAGGGAGCCACACTTACACACGCACTCCTGTGAGCGACACACACACACCCTCGCTTCTAACAGGGAGCCACACTTACACACGCACTCCTATGAGCGAACCACACACACCGGCACTTCGAACAGGGAGCCACACTTACACACGCGCTCCTATGAGCGAACCACACACTCCGGCGCTTCTAACAGGGAGCCACACTTACACACGCACTCCTGTGAGCGACACACACACACCCTCGCTTCTAACAGCGACCCAGCCTTACGCTAGGTCCTGTGAGCGACGCACACACACTCTCGCTTCTAACAGCGACCCAGCCTTACGCTAGCTCCTGTGAGCGACACACACACACTCTCGCTTCTAACAGCGACCCAGCCTTACGCTAGCTCCTGTGAGCGGAGTACACACACACCGGCTCCCGTGAGCGACCCACACACACTCGCTTCTAACAGCGACCCAGCCATACGCTAGCTCCTGTGAGCGACGCACACACACTCTCGCTTCTAACAGCGACCCAGCCTTACGCTAGCTCCTGTGAGCGACACACACACACTCTCGCTTCTAACAGCGACCCAGCCTTACGCTAGCTCCTGTGAGCGGAGTACACACACACCGGCTCCCGTGAGCGACCCACACACACTCGCTTCTAACAGCGACCCAGCCATACGCTAGCTCCTGTGAGCGGAGTACACACACACCGGCTCCCGTGAGCGACCCACACACACTCTCGCTTCTAACAGCGACCCAGCCTTAAGCTAGCTCCTGTGAGCGACACACACACACACTCTCGCTTCTAACAGCGACCCAGCCTTACGCTAGCTCCTGTGAGCGACACACACACACTCTCTCGCTTCTAACAGTGACCCAGCCTTACGCTAGCTCCTGTGAGCGGAGTACACACACACCGGCTCCCGTGAGCGACCCACACACACTCGCTTCTAACAGCGACCCAGCCTTACGCTAGCTCCTGTGAGCGACGCACACACACTCTCGCTTCTAACAGCGACCCAGCCTTACGCTAGCTCCTGTGAGCGGAGTACACACACACCGGCTCCCGTGAGCGACCCACACACACTCGCTTCTAACAGCGACCCAGCCTTACGCTAGCTCCTGTGAGCGACGCACACACACTCTCGCTTCTAACAGCGACCCAGCCTTACGCTAGCTCCTGTGAGCGACACACACACACTCTCGCTTCTAACAGCGACCCAGCCTTACGCTAGCTCCTGTGAGCGGAGTACACACACACCGGCTCCCGTGAGCGACCCACACACACTCGCTTCTAACAGCGACCCAGCCATACGCTAGCTCCTGTGAGCGGAGTACACACACACCGGCTCCCGTGAGCGACCCACACACACTCTCGCTTCTAACAGCGACCCAGCCTTACGCTAGCTCCTGTGAGCGACACACACACACACTCTCGCTTCTAACAGCGACCCAGCCTTACGCTAGCTCCTGTGAGCGACACACACACACTCTCGCTTCTAACAGCGACCCAGCCTTACGCTAGCTCCTGTGAGCGGAGTACACACACACCGGCTCCCGTGAGCGACCCACACACACTCGCTTCTAACAGCGACCCAGCCATACGCTAGCTCCTGTGAGCGGAGTACACACACACCGGCTCCCGTGAGCGACCCACACACACTCTCGCTTCTAACAGCGACCCAGCCTTACGCTAGCTCCTGTGAGCGACACACACACACTCTCGCTTCTAACAGCGACCCAGCCTTACGCTAGCTCCTGTGAGCGACACACACACACTCTCTCGCTTCTAACAGCGACCCAGCCTTACGCTAGCTCCTGTGAGCGGAGTACACACACACCGGCTCCCGTGAGCGACCCACACACACTCGCTTCTAACAGCGACCCAGCCTTACGCTAGCTCCTGTGAGCGACGCACACACACTCTCGCTTCTAACAGCGACCCAGCCTTACGCTAGCTCCTGTGAGCGACACACACACACTCTCGCTTCTAACAGCGACCCAGCCTTACGCTAGCTCCTGTGAGCGGAGTACACACACACCGGCTCCCGTGAGCGACCCACACACACTCGCTTCTAACAGCGACCCAGCCTTACGCTAGCTCCTGTGAGCGACGCACACACACTCTCGCTTCTAACAGCGACCCAGCCTTACGCTAGCTCCTGTGAGCGACACACACACACTCTCGCTTCTAACAGCGACCCAGCCTTACGCTAGCTCCTGTGAGCGGAGTACACACACACCGGCTCCCGTGAGCGACCCACACACACTCGCTTCTAACAGCGACCCAGCCATACGCTAGCTCCTGTGAGCGGAGTACACACACACCGGCTCCCGTGAGCGACCCACACACACTCTCGCTTCTAACAGCGACCCAGCCTTACGCTAGCTCCTGTGAGCGACACACACACACACTCTCGCTTCTAACAGCGACCCAGCCTTACGCTAGCTCCTGTGAGCGACACACACACACACTCTCTCGCTTCTAACAGCGACCCAGCCTTACGCTAGCTCCTGTGAGCGACACACACACACTCTCTCGCTTCTAACAGCGACCCAGCCTTACGCTAGCTCCTGTAAGCGACACACACACACTCTCGCTTCTAACAGCGACCCAGCCTTACGCTAGCTCCTGTGAGCGACACACACACTCTCTCGCTGCTAACAGTGACCCAGCCTTACGCTAGCTCCTGTAAGCGACACACACACACTCTCGCTTCTAACAGCGACCCAGCCTTACGCTAGCTCCTGTGAGCGGAGTACACACACACCGGCTCCCGTGAGCGACCCACACACACTCGCTTCTAACAGCGACCCAGCCTTACGCTAGCTCCTGTGAGCGACGCACACACACTCTCGCTTCTAACAGCGACCCAGCCTTACGCTAGCTCCTGTGAGCGACACACACACACTCTCGCTTCTAACAGCGACCCAGCCTTACGCTAGCTCCTGTGAGCGGAGTACACACACACCGGCTCCCGTGAGCGACCCACACACACTCGCTTCTAACAGCGACCCAGCCATACGCTAGCTCCTGTGAGCGGAGTACACACACACCGGCTCCCGTGAGCGACCCACACACACTCTCGCTTCTAACAGCGACCCAGCCTTACGCTAGCTCCTGTGAGCGACACACACACACACTCTCGCTTCTAACAGCGACCCAGCCTTACGCTAGCTCCTGTGAGCGACACACACACACTCTCGCTTCTAACAGCGACCCAGCCTTACGCTAGCTCCTGTGAGCGGAGTACACACACACCGGCTCCCGTGAGCGACCCACACACACTCGCTTCTAACAGCGACCCAGCCATACGCTAGCTCCTGTGAGCGGAGTACACACACACCGGCTCCCGTGAGCGACCCACACACACTCTCGCTTCTAACAGCGACCCAGCCTTACGCTAGCTCCTGTGAGCGACACACACACACTCTCGCTTCTAACAGCGACCCAGCCTTACGCTAGCTCCTGTGAGCGACACACACACACTCTCTCGCTTCTAACAGCGACCCAGCCTTACGCTAGCTCCTGTGAGCGGAGTACACACACACCGGCTCCCGTGAGCGACCCACACACACTCGCTTCTAACAGCGACCCAGCCTTACGCTAGCTCCTGTGAGCGACGCACACACACTCTCGCTTCTAACAGCGACCCAGCCTTACGCTAGCTCCTGTGAGCGACACACACACACTCTCGCTTCTAACAGTGACCCAGCCTTACGCTAGCTCCTGTGAGCGGAGTACACACACACCGGCTCCCGTGAGCGACCCACACACACTCGCTTCTAACAGCGACCCAGCCTTACGCTAGCTCCTGTGAGCGACGCACACACACTCTCGCTTCTAACAGCGACCCAGCCTTACGCTAGCTCCTGTGAGCGACACACACACACTCTCGCTTCTAACAGCGACCCAGCCTTACGCTAGCTCCTGTGAGCGGAGTACACACACACCGGCTCCCGTGAGCGACCCACACACACTCGCTTCTAACAGCGACCCAGCCATACGCTAGCTCCTGTGAGCGGAGTACACACACACCGGCTCCCGTGAGCGACCCACACACACTCTCGCTTCTAACAGCGACCCAGCCTTACGCTAGCTCCTGTGAGCGACACACACACACACTCTCGCTTCTAACAGCGACCCAGCCTTACGCTAGCTCCTGTGAGCGACACACACACACTCTCTCGCTTCTAACAGCGACCCAGCCTTACGCTAGCTCCTGTGAGCGACACACACACACTCTCTCGCTTCTAACAGCGACCCAGCCTTACGCTAGCTCCTGTGAGCGACACACACACTCTCTCGCTGCTAACAGTGACCCAGCCTTACGCTAGCTCCTGTAAGCGACACACACACACTCTCGCTTCTAACAGCGACCCAGCCTTACGCTAGCTCCTGTAAGCGACACACACACACACTCTCGCTTCTAACAGCGACCCAGCCTTACGCTAGCTCCTGTGAGCGACACACACACTCTCTCGCTGCTAACAGTGACCCAGCCTTACGCTAGCTCCTGTGAGCGACACACAAACACTCTCGCTTCTAACAGCGACCCAGCCTTACGCTAGCTCCTGTAAGCGACACACACACACTCTCGCTTCTAACAGCGACCCAGCCTTACGCTAGCTCCTGTGAGCGACACACACACACTCTCGCTTCTAACAGCGACCCAGCCTTACGCTAGCTCCTGTGAGCGACACACACACACTCTCGCTTCTAACAGCGACCCCCACAACTAGCCTGCTCACCAACCATCCAAACTCAAAATAGCAAAAATACACACCCGTAAAATAAATGAACTCAAATAAACTAAACATAATTTATAACCCCTTTAATGAGCCACCTCGGTTCAGGTGAACTCAATCAAGAAACTGAGTCTACACACAAAACTACAAAAACCCAAAAAACACATGACCACAGTGCCCCCTAGTGGCAGTCCCTTACATTACTTACTGATCTGATGTAATTAATTGATATAATTAAGTAAAACTATTTTCTATTTTAAGTACATTTTACACGTTTTATTCAGTCAATGTTATTTATTTAAAAAAAATAAAATGAATCACTGTTACAATATGACAAAATAGTACTGTGACAATAAATAACTTTTAAATAACACATTTATTAAAATCTTTATTTAAAGGAATTAACATGCCCATATATTAACAAGATCAATGCTTAATATTTAAACAGCTCAAGCAGCAGTAGAGTGCAATGGCATTTTTGATTATAAAACGTTTGCTTATTCAAGCCATCGTAACTTACATGTCTATACAAAAACTGGACAGAATCGTAACTAGAGCAAGTATTAGACCAAATATTAACAGGCTGCTTTTACAAATAAATCCTGTCTTTCAAGTAAATTCAGCAAGTCCATGGCCAAGTGCTCTGTAGCAAAGATAATACAGCTGACAGGATCCACATAAGAAATATATTCTGCAATATAGAAAACATAAAAAGTAGTATGGAAAAGACCATTTACAAATACATTCAAAATACTTTCTCTCATATAATGATGAAACAAACAAGGCTAAACATAATCTGTGTGTTTTACACTATATTTTGAAGAAAAGGACTTTGATAAGGTCACTGAAAAAACCTTAACATGGGTAGTTTTTCCTTAACGTATTGCATTCAAATCTCGATGGTGTCTGAGGATTAAGCCCGCCACGCCCCCAGTTCTTAATGGTTCAAGGTTTTAGACGTCTTTTGTAAAACTTAGAGGTTCTAAAATGTTGTGTATATATATGTGGTAAGAATCCCCGAACAACTGCACAAAATTGTATCTCAACAAAATTTAATTAAAGAAAAGCATACATCACAGATAAAGTAACACATTCAAGACTAACGCGTCTTTATGTAAAACACTTAGATTTGAATATGTCGGATGGCGGAGACTTAACTCGAGTTTCCAAATGTGCAGAAAATATACAGAATTAAGCGATGATAACTCCATTGCTCAGAGTTAACACAATTACCAAATACACTGAGTCAAAAACTTTAAGATATTATGCATTTTCAACTATTACTTACCTGTCAAAGAAAATGGAGAAGCACTTTTGAGAAGGCGATCCTCGCGGGTGAGCTTCTTTTTCGCGCATGCGCAGATCACCTAGAGTCAGTTTAAATTCTACTTGATTTTTTAGAGGTATATAAGTACTCTATAAATTCGTTTAGATTTGTCAAAGAATAATAAGTAACATTTACTTGACTGTTGAATGTTTAATATTTGCAAGTCTAAATTAAGTAAATATATAGATTTTACTTAATACTTTTCACTTTAACAAAATTATTATTTGTAAAATATACACTTTTTTTGTTTGTTTCATTTACAAAGCCTTACCATCATTTTTTACAGTGTAGTGTGTTCTAATTCTGTGTCTTTTCTTTTGGTGCAGGTTAGGTATTTCACTTCAAGACTAGGTGGAGGGAATTTAGTTCATTATTTTCACTTTGTCGGCTTCTGAAGCTCACAGCCACATTTTGGGGATTTGCTAATTCACTTCTGTCAGCTGCTGTATGGTGAGCTGTTTGAGCAGCTCATTATTTGTGAGCATACCAAAGCCGGTGTTGCAAAACACTCAGGTGATCCGAAGGATTTGGCTGCAGTGGAGGCTGCCGTCAGGCCCAAAGATCCTGCACGCATACAGTAGATCCCACAGTAAGAAGCTGATACATGATACAGTAATATGAGGTCAGTTTGCGATAAGAGCAGCCGGAGAGAGGTCATTATAAGCAAACGTTACTGATGAAGGCCACAAAAGGATGTTTTTCTTTTATTCATTTGTTTTTTATTTATTGAGAATAAAAAAGTGGCTTGTGGAATATTTTTTATCCGGTCTCACTCAATAGGTGACACAAACACAGAGAATGTCACAGGCCGGTCACACTTGCCTCAGTCTTGCTTATTAAAATTTCTGATGCTGACAATCAAGATTTGCCTTTCACTGTTATCATATGTTACAGGCCTCAAGCAGCCGTGACCTGTTGACAGATTAGGTGTCCTGCTGCTGCTTCAAACAGGAGAAAGTAGAGACAGGAGACGTTAGCTGTTAGCTTATTAAACAGGAATATTTTCTTAGTTGATGTAACAAGTTTGTTTTTGCATCCACAATTTTCTCGTTATAGCTTAACATTTTTTCTATTAACTAATTGTGACTTCAATCTCACACATTTATACACTGTACATACAGATCTCGCCATTAAGAACGCACGTTTCTTGAAAAGGGATCTCGCGCGCTTCCGCGGCAGCTCGCGGGAAGCTGTGAAAATGCCGTTCATTGCCTGTAGGGGGCAGTCGTGTTTCAATCTGAAGTATTGTGTGTCTACTGAAGCCAAAAATGTGTTCTCTCTCTCTCTTAGGCGCCCATTGACAGGAAGCGACAGAGCTCATAAACGTGTCAAGCTCAAACTTTAAATACTGATATGTATTTATTCTTCATTTTCTTCTCTCCTGCAATGATGATACTTCTTTGACTGCGCTTTCTCCATTCAGTATTATTATCATTAGTAGTAGTAGTGAAAACTACCGCTGATTAACTGTCTCTCTGCAGTAGTTAAAACAGCGGATTAATTTCATTTGGGGTATTTCTAACTAAATAATAATAAATAGATAAAATAACCCAGCAGTTTTAGAGTGTAACATAAAAATATTCCATTTGTAAAATAGCATTTGTGACTTCAATCTCACACATTTATATCCTGTACATAACAGATACGGTGCAATTCTGTTCAATAGCCAAATATGTGGCCACGTGTAATAGAGCAGTATGACAGTGTCCATTATATTAGCTTTTGCTAATTACTACATCAGTAATCCTGTTATTTACTCATTTCAGCACTTTTTCTTTGTTTTATACACATTAAATATCAACAACATATTATACAAAATAACACACTTAATACTCTTACAATTTTACAAACAAATGAATAACTCAATTACCTCCCAAACTATCCCTAAACAGGAACAGAATCAGTTGCACTACTAATATTCTTACAGGCGACTTAACTAAACAGGAATATCCATTTTAAATATTTAACATAATATTGCAAATGTCCAGAAGCCATGAAATCAGAAATAAATACTGAAAAATAAAGCAACCATTACCTTGTGTTGCACCACGAGAGCTAGCAAAACGTCCCTTCCCAAGGCAACTCACTGTTTAGTTTAAACTGCACAACTCCATTTGTATCTTTCAACAACTTAACTGGAATTACATCACAGGTTTTAAACATGCTATAGGGTGTGTTGTGATCAACTTAAACATGCTACTAAGCTGCTTCAAACAGGAGAAAGTAGAAACAGGTGACGTTAGCTGTGTGTATTCAATCAGGCCGTTCTCTGTCTGAGAACCAGAAGCCTGACGGCCACACACGCAACACCCCCTAGTGGCGGACCTTGGCAATTACAATATAGAGTCTGGCAATTCCAACCATGGTTAAATATACAAAAAAACAAGTAGATCTTAACACTACAATTGTTAAACTATTGGTGGGTGTCACACATACATGGATAACTTGTCCTTACTTACATAGTTTCCACTTTCTTGAACCTTTCTTGATTTTTTTTTTTATAATAATAATAATGCATTTTGTTTATATAGGTGCCTTTCTGGGGCGGCACGGCGGTGTAGTGGTTAGCACTGTCGCCTTGAACCGCCAGGGTCCGGGTTCGATCCCCGGCCAGACCTGGAGCGAGAATGTGAAGTGCTTCAAATGTGTGGAAGATACAGTAATTTTAAACTCTATATGGTATTTAATGGGAAGCCAGTGGGGTTATTGAAGGCTGGGGGTCATGTGATGAATTTAATGTATTTGGATTATGATACGGGCAGCAGAGTTCTGGATTATGTAGGAGCTTTTGTGGTAGGCCAGTTAGAAGTGAATTATAGTAATCAATACGAGAGGTGACGAGCGCATGTATGAGTGCGGCAGCAGTGCCGATGCAGAGTGAGAAACTGTTGGACTTGGATCTTGTTGATTCTGACCTTATGAGAAGAACTTCTGTCTTATTACTGCTATGTTTGAGACAATTGCAGGAAAACCATGTGTTTATTTTATTTAAGCAGTTGGTGAAACAGGAAGTTGAAAGAGCAGTCAGGCCATGTTGTCTCAGACTTTTTCGCCCCAACTGTATGTACAGTATGTAAAATATTGGTTCAAGAACTGACCCGAGATGAGAACCTACTGCTTATAAACACACTATGCACTTGGAAAAGTTTTAAAGTTAAATTTCACATAGGTTCACATACCGTAGCCCACATATACAATGTATAACAGACACCATACGTACAGTACAATACATACATGGAGAATACAAAGAAAATACAAAAGATGAATAGAGCTAAAACATTAATCATATTTATTTGCAAAGCTGACCAGGATGCAGTTACTGAAGAGGAAAACACAGATGGGGATGTGCGGATGGAGGGAATGACGGTGATACTTGGAAGCCTGATTGAATCGGCACTGACAGAAAAAAAAAGTATTGCTGCGTAATTCAATTACATGATGTTGGAATAAATTATTTGAGAAGGATCAGATTGTAGGTAGGTAGATTACAGCAAAATGATATAACCAAACACGAACTGCTTATTTGGATTTAAAGTATATATATTAAATCACTTAAACAATTTTGTTGTTTCGGTGTTTTCGCGCTGCCGCTTCTCTTGTTTAGCTCGCAGTGCCAAACACGACGCCGATTCAACAGTGTGGCTCTGTTTGGGTGCGCGAGGAAATTAGCTTCCTTTAGTTGCCACAAACATCAGACAGATTTTACACCGGGCTTTGTCTTGTTCAATGTGTAAAGTTTCGAACCCGAATAATTTCCATACGACTGAAGAAACCGCTCCTCTGTTGGACACGAGCTCTTTGGTTTCATCAGCGCACGCTGCCATGTTGTATCTCGTATTTCCCGCGTGTGAGTCACAGAGGGGGCGTGGCAGAACTACAGAAGCTCGCGGTGCCGTACCAAAGTGAAACTGTCAAATCGATTTTCATTTTTCAAAATCAACATAAACCATAAATTCGAATTGATCGAAAATAACGATTAAATCGCCCAGGTCTAGTTTCAAATGATCATGCTCCACATGCACATGCGCCAACAAGAAACACACGCTTTAACGCAAAACTAACATTTTAATGTAAGTTCTACAAAACATTTGTAGTATTATTTCTGAACATTTTAAATAAAATTATCTTAGTTCAGTTTACTTTTTAAACTTTCTTTAGACTTTTCATAAGTTGGCTTTTTTACAGTGTAGTAAATAAGTAAATAGATTTTCTTTACAGATTGTATTGTAATATTTACTGTAATAGACTTGACCTTGCATCCTGCGTCTCTTCTGCAAAACCACAATGAGGAAACTTTCTCCAATCAGAAGCAGCGCCAGAGTCACAGACACAGGGATCACAGTGGAAGCTCAAAATCCCTGAAGAGAAAAATATCACTCATTTTAACCTACATACTGATCATTCATGAGAGATCACTTTCAACTCCATCTGAACAGAATCACCTGCTGGAGGAGAAGCTGATATAAGCTCAAATTATGATGATGATGATGATGATGATGAAGGCTATGTTGGATCTAAAGCAGTGTATGTTTGCCAAAAAAACAAACGACATTAAGTCATTAGTCAAATGTAGTACATGACATAACGGTACAGATACAACACAATGCAGTTTACAGTGTCTCTACAAACTCACTATAAGTCACAAACAATCAGATCAACTTATATGTGTGTAAGTGACAGTTATACTAATATTGATGTAGTGAATACAGTTAAAAATGAAACTGTTGATGTACAAAGCACTAAATGGTCTCACGCCGCAGTACCTGAGTGAACCGCTAGTGTTTTATGATCCGCCACGCCTACTTTGATCAACATATAGCGTGTTATAAAAACTAAAGCAGAGGGTGGAGACTTTTCTTAGAAAGTTATTTGATACCCTTCCAGTAAATCCTCTATACCACATTAAATGTACATGTAAATATGAGCAAAGATGTTTCTTCTGCTTAAACACAATAATATTCTCGTCTTTTCTTACATTCAGCTTCACTACAGTGTAAATCTCTATTTCATCAAACACATCAACAGACACGCGTATGTTCCAGTGTCCTTCAGAATCAACTCTCTGATAAACACACTGAAGAATCCTGCACTTATTTTATTATAAATTAAGAATCTGCCATCATGTGACCTTTCACTGTTTAGTTTGGTTTCCCCTGGATTAAAACACAGCTGATGTTCTCTGATCTTACAGACAGATTTACGTTTGTATTTAAATTATTCATTTGTATCATTCATATCTGCATTTGATGTTGACTCCTCCCCCTGCATGTGCACTCACTTCTCTAGAGACCAAGGGCCCTTTTAAAACAAGCTCAAAACAGCTACTAAATAGATTGATGACTTTGGACATGAGGGAAATCGAAACGCATTACCTTGATGTTTATTTTCATTTTTGTACATTTTGTTTAAAAATAAATAAATAAATAAATAAGCAAGGTTTATTTTCTCTCTAAACAGGAACTGTATTATATGCTGATCAACTAAGACTTATGTGATTGTGCAAAGATAATCATTTCTTTATTTTTGAAATTGTTTAGCTTGACATGTTCTTTAGATTTTCTAAAATATTTGAGTATTGAATGTATAACACACAGCAGTATCATTGCTTTCTTAACTTCACACAAAGGGAAAAAAGATTACGTTTGGATTGTTTTAAGTGGAGAAAAGGTTTAAATGAAAACCTAAAGAGGAAAAGTCTCTTAACACATAAATTACATAACGTAATGTAGTAATAATGTACAGTTACTTGTGTATTTTCCACATCTATTTATTATTTTGTGAGAGATAAACAGAATGCAATAGTTGGAAACTCACCTTCAGATTACTGTCAGATGCACTGGTGTGTAAAGGTCGTTCTCATCCCTCATATCAACTCCACAGTAATATAGTGCATTGTCCTGTACATTGATGTTGCCGATCCACACACTGAGCTCTGCTGATTTGGTGTCATCATACAGTGAGAATCTTCCTCTAGTTTTCCACTCGTCTTTAGCATTTGTTCTTATTTGATCAGAACAGCCTAGTGGTGAATCCTTACAGAAATATTTATTGTTTTGTGTGTATTCTTTATCATACGTGCACTTGATAATGACTGTTGCTCCTGAATATCCTGTTGCTTTTTTGGAATCTCCTCCATCTAACAAAACACCAAACATCCATCTGAGCAAAACAAGTTCCTTCATGTAACACTGCTGCTGAGAGTGAGGATTATTCTGAAGTGCATTTCTTTACCTAAGATCAGATAGAGGGTGAAGATGAGGAGGATCTTCATCCTGAGTTCAAACTTGAGTCCTGAGTTCTGTTACACACTGCTACTGTTTCTGTCCTGCTCTGTGAGTGTGCATTCGTGTCTTACCCAGAGTATGATCCTGCACCCCACGTCCTTTTTTCTCCGTGGGAAAAAGAGCTGCTCAGTGAATGTATGTGTTAAATATTGGTGTGAAATACATATGCATGATACAAAAGATAATAACACTAATACATTTTATTTATTATTATTTTTTATTTCTTTTCACACATGGTCGCCATTCAAAATTCCATGGTGGCCAGACGGGAAGGGGGTGTAAAGAGTTGTCTTGATGAGGAAGAGCGAAGAGTGTGTCATGCTTCCCCAGTTTTTTTCAGACTATACGTACATTTAATTTTTAGTAATAAAAACAACATTTTGTTTAAAAGTGTTTTGTTTTGTTTCAGTAATAATCTCCACTTTATTGTTGCTGACTACCGTCCAGCGCCCCCCATGTTATGTTGTGAATGTGTGGCAGAACATGTTATTGCACTTCATGTGCACCATCATGTCCAAAGTGAAGTCAGGCTGATTTGGCCTCCCTTTCTAAAAGAAGAAATTACCCAAGATTACCCAAACGGAAAATGACATCCATATGATATATGATAGCGTTGTCAAACTGTGATTGGTCAGACTGCCGGGGTAAGCAAGGGTGGAGTTGTCTTTCTTTGAAAAAACAAAACAAAACAATGAAGGATTAAAGAATGAGGAGAGTCTTCTGTTATACTGCTAACAAACTGTTTAGCCCGATGCCCTTCCACATCACCATTAGCAAACATTAGAAAGTGCATTTATGAAGGTTAGAGAGTTTAAGTTTTTAACTAAAAAACTTTTCCAACTAAATGACCACTAGAGCAGCAACTACATATTAATCAGATCAGCATACAGACAGGAAAAAGGAGGGATTCGGACTTTCATTGAGGATCTTGGATATTCGGGTTATAATACAGGCAGCAGAATTCCCAATAAGTTCAAGTGTATAGAGGAGCTTTTGTGGTGGGTCTGTTAAAAGTGAATTGCAGTAATCAGTACAAGAGGCAACCAATGTCTGTGTGAGAGAGGCAGCAGTTTGTAGGATAACATCCCTGATAGCAGACGACACTGAATTAGACTTTTTTTTTGTATATGTATGTTTTTTTTTAATGTATATAAAAGGTGGAGCCTTTTCATTTCTTTGGCATGACTTCTGGACAGAATCCGATTTGCTGACAGCAACTGATCCAGATTCACTTTTGTTCAGATGTTTCCCAAGATCTATAACATATCTGGTAAATTGACTTGGCCCAGCCTATTTTTGCACAATGGGCTAAATACGGCACAGATCTTTCTTGCACATCTGATGAGAATCTGTGCCAAAGCTGGGCCAGCTCAACTTTTAATTTTATCACATTTGGTTCAAATCAGGCACCGTAGCAAAACGTCACTCGCTCACATCAAGCCATCTCACATCTGATGTGAGTCTGTGCACATTAGTGTGTATCCAGTGTGTGTGGCTTCACAGGCTCTATGCAAAAACCTACAGCAAAGTTCTGATACAGAAGCATAACTCAAGCTTTTCTGATCCGCCTGTGTGAAATCAGCTTCAGGTTTCATATTTCCACCTCTTATCATCTATCCATGCACATGTAGGCTTTCAGCCTCATATTAATTTTAAACATGAATTTATGATGAGAGTCAGCGAGCTGAATCATTCTGTAGGGACAGGGGATGTGCGCATGCACAGTTTATCAGCCTACACACAAGCTAAGTGTCCTGATCCTTCTGCCTAAAATATAGTCAAAAAGGTACAAAATTAAGCTCTCACTCGTCATCTTGTCAATGTGGGAACTGTCTTCATGAAATATGGTTATATTAGTTATCAGATGAGTAAATCTGCGTTTCATTTCTCAATGTAATTGTAAAGGGCTGTAACTAGTGAGGAAAAGGCATTCAGGCACAGACAGTCCCGGAGGAGAGACGTTTTAGTAATATTAAGTAAAAGACTATTACATAAAAGACACGTTTGGACAAAAATATAATACTTAAAAAAAAAGTATGTAACTGTATGTAACTGGTCCAATAACGAACATGTCGAATGCTGTCTCTGCAGGTGATTGTTACTGTATGTTCTTTTTAGTAACAGTGAAGATGCAGCTATTGAACAGTGACACAGTCATCAGTGTCGGAAACAATAAAGTAAACTCACACAGATTCATACATTTCCCACCATGCAGTGTGAAATCAACAAAAACAACCTGTATTCATGGAGTCGTGGGCATCATGCATGGCACACACATTAAAATAATTATATTTATATATACATTTTATATACAGTGGAACCTCGGATTGCGAGTAACGTGGTTTACGAGTGTTGCGCAAACTGAGCAAAGATTTTTAATAAATTTTTAATCGTAAACCGAGCAAGTATTAGTTTACGAGTGCCGAGTATCATCTATCACGCATGCAACTCTTATTTTGACACCGAGCGTCACTCTCTCACCTTTTTACCTCCCCCCTCCCCCACGGCTTTGCAAACACACTGAAACTCTGCTCGTCTCACACACACACATGCACGCACAGACGCTCTCTCGCCTTTTCACCCCCTCCCCGGCTTCACAGACACACAGAAACTCAGCTCTGTCGCGATTCTTTTCAAAGGTAAGGTGCTGGTTCATTTGTTTGTTTTTTTGGTTTTGTTTCTGTTTTTTTTTTTACTTTACAGCAGTGATTCCCTTAGTATGCGCTCACGCCAGGTCAGAGAGATTTCTTTTTTTCCTGTTAAAATCGTGTTTCCGTTCTGTGTGTGTGTTTGTTGTGAAACTTCAAAAGTGATTCCGTTAGTATACGCTCACGGCAGTCTCAGATAGATGTCTTTTTCCTGTTAAAACGGTGTTTCTGTTCTGTGTGTCCGTTTGTTGTGAAACTTAAAAAGCGAGGTGGGGAGTGGGAGGAGGAGTGATACTGTGTAAAATGAGGCGAGGGAATGGGCTAATTCCACACACACACACACACACACACACACACACGGCGCCTGCGCGCACCAACGGAAACACTTATCTGTCGGGATTTATTTGTACTTTTTTAAATAAAGTGCAGATTAATTTGTTTCATTTTCATTTTATAAATTGTATTAATTATTTTTATGTATTTATTTTTTGGGGCTGTGGAACAAATAATTTGATTTTTCATTATTTCTTATGGGAAATTATGATTTGGTTTACGAGTGTTTTGGAACATGGGCCCACTTCTGGAACGAATTATGCTCGTAATCTAAGGTTCCACTGTACTTATATTTCATTATTTCAATTTCAACTGTTTATTTTAGATTCCTGTTATAAGCAGCGCTTATTCACTTCATTAACACAGTGTATCCCCGTGTTTCACACTCCTCAGGGGAACGTGTGGAAGACTGACAGGTGGCACTGATGCGTTCACAAATTGACTCCACATTTTATCTTTAGAGGTAAGAGTAGGGGAGAGCTTTGCTTTAATTATTTCTTTAACAGTGTATTCTACTACAAATTACTAATCAATACTTTAAAATTGTAATTTGATTACATTTGACTAATACATGTAAAAAGTAATTACATTATTAATAATTTTACTTTCAAGCTACTTTGAAAACAGCAAATGTGAAAAAACCTAAAATGTAAAACTACGAAAAGTATGAAAAGTATGAAAACTGCAATTGAATTTAAAGATGAAATCAATCTCTAGACCTACAGTAAAACTAAACATTCTTCATATAATCTTTAATGTATCTGTACTATGTATTATACAACAATGCTTGCTCTGATGTATGCACATGCAAGACTGAAAAAACTGATATTGAAACGGATACAATTTCTAAAATCTCAAGTATAAGTCAATAACAACACCCATGTAACACCTTTACCTCCGCGGATCAGGGGAATAAGATCTAGTTCCCCGGATTACTGAGTTGACGCTTTGTCCCCACCTAGTTTGTCTATATGTGTACTGCTTTCACTTAAGCACTAAATAATGAGCACCTGTGATTCCCTTGTGTGTCTGACCATATATTCCAGTCGAACCCGTAGCGCTTCGCCTGTTCACTGTTGTGCATGTTGTGTTTTGTCTCTGTGTCGGTATGTTTGCTAACGAACTGTATCTCCTCTCTTGTTCCCCCAGGACTGAGCAGCGTCTGCAGGTGTGGCGTGTTTAGGGTGATCGGGTCGTCGCCAGTCACACGGACTTTATGGTTTACGAACCCTTTTGTTATATGTTCTTTAGTTCTTTTTTGTTTGGCCACCTGCAGACCCAGTCTGGGGAGGTATTAAAGAAACTGGTAAAACCAGTGAAACAGTGAACTTGAGTTAATAAGAAAGAATAAAACCTTTCTCAGAATGGAATCTGCTTCTGCGTCCGATTCTTCTAGGAGAGACATGACAGATGAACAGGCCTTACAGGACGCAGCACAAACCCCTCTTGCTGAAGAGGACTCGCCCCTGCTCGAATACGTGAAGGGGCAGCAACATGAGATTGAGAGCCTTGCCCGAGCGGTGAACGACCTGCCTCGCAGTATGGAGCAACTAATGCTCCGACGACCTTCTGTCTTCTTTCCTGGGTCGCGCTCCACACCATCACCACCACGCCCCACCCCACCGGAGAGGTATGCTGGCAATCCGGAGGGGTGTAAAAGTTTTCTCCTGGCCTGTGAGCTCTGCCTCGCAGAGTATCTGGACATGACGGACTTACAAAAAATCTGTTTTGTCACTCAACAGCTCACAGGTGTAGCGATGGATTGGGCCACAGCAGTGTGGAGTGCAGGTGGGATGGCTGGGCTCAACTACCAGCAGTTTCTCTCGGACTTCCGCACTGTGTTCGACCACCCCGATCAAGGCAGAACGGGGGAGCAACAGCTGCTGAGGCTGAAGCAAGGAAACACCACCGTCGCTGACTATGCTATTAAGTATTAAGGGTGCTGGCTGCGGAGAGTGGATGAGACGGGTTACAACCTGAGGTGCAATTAGAGCTCGCCTGCGGGGACACAGGAATGTCGCTGGATGAGTGCATTACACTAGCAATCAGGCTAGATCAACGCCTCTGCAGTCAGAAACATCACCTCCCCCCGAAAACTACAGCAAAACGGTCAGATTTCAGCCGTCACACCACCCTCAGCACCCCCGCGACGGAACCGTGGGAGGGAGCTTCGGGAGAACCCATGGACATCAGCACATCCCGCCTGACGGCTCAGGAGAGGCAAAGAAGAATTGCTTCGGGACTGTGTCTGTACCGTCGGAGAACATAAAATTAACACTTGCCCATTACTTAAAGTAACGTACCGCACTCCACCACGCACACACCATTCCTTTTATGTACAAGCTCAATTGTCTTATGTTAACCACTCTTTGTTTGTCTTCCCCCTTATAGATTCCGGGTCGGCTGGAAACTTCATATCTTCTTCCCTTCTTTCCTCGCTGCAAGCGCCAATGTCGAAGCTACCATGCCCTATTGCAATTAAAGCTCTAGATGGTCACAATCTTAGACATTCGCCTGTTAAACAAATCTCTGCGTCACTTCGATTAACTTTTCCCAGTCACTCGGAGGAATTAAAATTCTTTGTGCTCCCTCATTCTGATCATTCCGTCGTGCTGGGTTTACCATGGCTTAGCTCTCATAATCCTAATTTCGATTGGGTCAATTCTCGCATCATATCCTGGGCCCCTAGATGTGCAGAAACATGTATACCGCCGACATTGACGGTCCAAACCACCTCAATTGAAAGCCTGCGTGCCCAAGTATCAATATGCCATCAGAGTATGAACGGTTTCAAGACGTGTTTAGCATTAAGGCAGCAGCACGACTTCCCAATCATCGGCCGTGGGACTGCGCGATCGGAATTTTGCCAGGGAAAACACCGCCGAGCTCGCGTGTTTATCCATTATCCGTGGAAGAAACACGGGCTATGGAGGAATACGTGAGTGAAGCTCTCCATCAGGGTCTCATCAGCAGGTCCACGTCACCCGCCTCGGCAGGTTTTTTCTTTATCGATAAGAAAGGGGAGGCCGTCGCCCCTGCATTGATTATAGGGGACTCAATGCAGTAACAATAAAGTACAAGCACCCACTGCCGCTGGTACCGGCCGCAATTGACCAACTCTGAGGCGCCTCCATATTTACCAAACTCGACCTCCGCAGCGCATATAATCTCGTTCGTGTGCAAAGAGGCGATGAATGGAAGACTGCGTTTAGCATGACATCAGGCCATTACCAATATAATGTGATGGCGTATGGATTGGTAAACGCAGCTGCTGTGTTTCAGGGGTTCATGAACGACGTGTTCAGAGATATGTTAAACCAGTATGTTATAGTGTACTTGGATGACATCTTGGTATACTCCCGGTCATACCCTGAGCATGTCCAACATGTGACCGCCGTCCTTCACTGGTTACGCAAACACGGGCTCTATGCGAAAGCGGAGAAATGCGAGTTCCACAAGGAGGAGGTTGCATTTCTCGGCTATCGCATAGGGCCACAGGGGGTCGAAATGGAGACGACCAAGGTCGCGGCGGTGCAACAATGGCCGGAACCCAAGTCAGTGAAGGTGCTACAAAGTCTTCTGGGCTTTGCAAACTTTTATAGACGATTTATTCGAGGCTTTAGTATGTTGGCAGCGCCGCTCACAACCCTCCTGAAAGGGAAACCAAAACGCCTGCGTGAGTTTCCGCCGGAGGCACGTAAGGCATTTCAGTATCTCAAGTCAGCATTCACTACAGCACCTATTCTAAAATTACCCAACCCGACCAAGCCTTTTTTGGTCGAGGTCGATGCCTCAAAAGTAGGGATCGGAGTGGTGCTGTAACAACGTCAAGGCAACCCAGAAAAACTCCACCCCTGCGCTTTCTTCTCGCGTAAACTAACACCTGCCAAGCGCAACTATGATATCGGTAATCGCGAGCTGCTAGCAGTAAAAGCAGCGTTAGAGGAGTGGCGGCACTGGTTGGAGGGAACTGAACATCCGTTTATAGTAATAACCGATCATCGCAATCTAGAGTACATTCAACAAGCTAAAAGATTAAACCCTCGCCAAGCCCGATGGGCGCTGTTCTTCACACGCTTCCGCTTCACAATTACTTATTGTCCCGGGTCCAAAAATAAAAAAGCAGACGCTTTGTCTAGATATTATCCCGCGCCCGAAGGCGCTTTGGAACCCAAGCCCATCTTACCCTCGTCTCTCGTGGTGGCACCGATCAAGTGGGACCTCGACTCGGAGATCGCACAAGTAGTACGGTCTCATCCCGCACCGCGACAATGCCTTCCGGGAAGAACCTACGTGCCGGCGTCGCTGCGAGAGCAAGTAACGATACAAGCACACACCAGTGTGGCAGCCGGACACCCCGGCGTAATTCGTACTCATAGGCTGCTGGAACCAAAGTACTGGTGGCCGAACATGTGGAAGTCGGTAAGAACAGTTCTTTTATCTTGTGCGGTATGTGCGGCAACTAAAACCCCTAGACACCTGCCTGTTGGTAAATTAATGCCCTTAGCAAAACCAAACAGACTGTGGTCCCATATTTCAGTGGACTTTGTCACGGATCTGCCCGTTTCAAAGGGATACACAACTATTCTGATTGTGATTGATCGTTTTTCTAAGGGATGTAGATTCATCCCCTTCAGCTCTCTCCCGTCAGCCTTCCAGGTGGCAGAAACCCTCTTTTCAACTGTGTTTCGTTGCTACGGCATACCCGAAGATATTGTGTCAGATTGTGGTCCCCAATTTATCGCACGAGTCTGGAAAGCTTTCTTTCAGAAATTCGGAACCCTATAAATAATAACACAGAACTCGCTAAGTCACTCCGCAACCGGCCTAACGCCGTTTCAATGTGTACTTGGGCATCAACCTCCGCTATGTCCCTGGGACACCACACCCACCGAAGTACCCATGGTGGATGAGTGCTACTGTAACACCTGTAAATCCGCGGCTCAGGGGAATAAGATCTAGTTCCCCGGATTACTGAGTTGACGCTTTGTCCCCACCTAGTGTGTCTATGTGTGTACTGCTTGCACTTAAGCACTAAATAATGAGCACCTGTGATTCCTTTGTGTGTCTGACCATATATTCCAGTCGAACCCGTAACGCTTCGCCTGTTCACTGTTGTGCATGTTGTGTTTTGTCTCTGTGTCGGTATGTTTGCTAATGGACTGTATCTCCTCTCTTGTTCCCCCAGGACTGAGCAGCGTCTGCAGGTGTGGTGTGTTTAGGGTGATCGGGTCGTCGCCAGTCACACGGACTTTATGGTTTACGAACCCTTTTGTTATATGTTCTTTAGTTCTTTTTTGTTTGCCCACCTGCAGACCCAGTCTGGGGAGGTATTAAAGAAACTGGTAAAACCAGTGAAACAGTGAACTTGAGTTAATAAGAAAGAATAAAACTTTTCTCAGAATGGAATCTGCTTCTGCGTCCGATTCTTCTAGGAGAGACATGACAACCCATCCAATATTTTCTTTAACTCTTAATATTATTTTCTTTGCTGAAGCGCTTAGTAATATGCGCAAAATACATTACATTATAAATAATAATATACTGTACAATATTATGCAGTATAAAGTTCATGCTCCATTTCAGCATAACATTTATGCAAGTACCTTGCAAATGTCTTTCGGTCCTACAAGGTAGAGCTGTCCATCACAGGTATCATTGGGTAAGAATGTCTCTGAATGACTGAGATCTCACAGTGGATGAGGGCAGCATTTATTCTTTTCCTCACGATCCTGAAAAAAAAATCCAGTTTATCCGGTTGGGCTTGGTTGTATGCTCACTTCTTGGGCGCGAGCATCCTCCACACTGTTAACCCAAAAGTTGTTTCTATGTAAACAGTTTGAGTAAATATTACTTAAAAATGAGTTTTATTGCATTACTTAAACAAAATGAGTAGATGAGACCATCACCAGATGTACTCAATATTGTAAGTTCAACACACCTAGGCCTTAGGTGTCTGCAGGTCTTTTGGGGCCCTGAAGAAGTTCTGACATGTCCTGACTTTTGTGCATTTTTAGTTACTTATAAAGATATAAATGATTAATGTCTAATTATACTGTATTCAGCACAAACTGGGCTACAGTAATATGTGAGCAGCATGTACACACGTGGACAAAATTGTTGGTACCCTTCGGTCAATGAAAGAAAAACTCACAATAGTCACATAAATAACTTTAATCTGACAAAAGTAATAATTAAAAAAAAATCTATGAATGTTAACCAATGAAAGTCAGACATTGATTTTCAACCATGCTTCAACAGAATTATTTAAAAAAATAAACTCATGGAACAGGCCTGGACAAAAATGATGGTACCCCTAGAATATACTGAAAATAAATGTGACCAAAGGGACATGTTAATTCAAGGTGTGTCCACTAATTAGCATCACAGGTGTCTACAATCTTGTAATCAGTCAGTGGGCCTACATATAGGGCTCCAGGTAGTCACTGTGTTGTTTGGTGACATGGTATGTACCACACTCAACATGGACCAGAGGAAGCGGAGGAAAGAGTTGTCTCAGGAGATTCGAAAATTATAGACAAGCATGTTAAAGGTAAAGGCTATAAGACCATTTCCAAGCAGCTAGATGTTCCTGTGACTACAGTTGCACATATTATTCAGAAATTTAAGATCCATGGGACTGTAGCCAACCTCCCTGGACGTGGCCGCAGAAGGAAATTTGATGACAAATCAAAGAGACGGATAATCCGAATGGTAACAAAAGAGCCCAGAAAGACTTCTAAAGAGATCCAAGGTGAACTTCATGCTCAAGGAACATCAGTGTCAGATCGCACCATCCGTCGTTGTTTGAGCCAAAGTGGATTACATGGGAGACGACCAAGGAGGACAGCATTGTTGAAAACAAATCATAAAAAAGCCAGACTGGAATATGCCAAACTACATGTTGACAAGCCACAAAGCTTCTGGGAGAATGTCCTATGGACAGATGAGACAAAAATTGAACTTTTTGCCAAGGCACATCAGCTCTATGTTCACAGACATAGAAGCATATCAAGAAAAGAACACTGTCCCTACTGTGAAACATGGAGGAGGCTCTGTTATGTTCTGGGGCTGCTTTGCTGGCACAGGGTGTTTTGAATCTGTGCAGGGTACAATGAAATCTCAAGACTATCAAGGGATTCTAGAGAGAAATGTGCTGGCCAGTGTCAGAAAGCTGGGTCTCAGTCGCAGGTCATGGGTCTTGCAACAGGACAATGACCCAAAACACACAGCTAAAAACACCCAAGAATGGCTAAGAGGAAAACATTGGACTATTCTAAAGTGGCCTTCTATGAGCCCTGACCTCAATCCTATTGAGCATCTTTGGAAGGAGCTGAAACATGCTGTCTGGAAAAGGCACCCTTCAAACCGGAAACAACTGGAGCAGCTTGCTCATGAGGAGTGGGCCAAAACACCTGCAGAGAGGTGCAGAAGTCTCATTGACAGTTACAGGAATCGTTTGATTGCAGTGATTGCCTCAAAAGGTTGTGCAACAAACTATTAAGTTAAGGGTACCATCATTTTTGTCCAGGCCTGTTCCATGAGTTCATTTTTTAAAATAATTCTGTTGAAGCATGGTTGAAAAGCAATGTCTGACTTTCACTGGTTAACATTCATAGAATTCTTATTTATTATTACTTTTGTCAGATTAAAGATATTTCTGTGACCATTGTGAGTTTTTCTTTCATTGACCAAGGGGTACCAACAATTTTGTCCACGTGTGTATGAATAAGTTTCTATTTTGGAGAAAATAACAGTTATGCATGATTTTTGAAAACAATAACAAAAAAATCAATCACTGAAATAAGACCACAAAACACATTCATAATATTTGTGTACAAGACTTTTGTGAAATTGATCTTGTAGCCTGGAGTTTTTGCTTCAAAATCATGTGATAATCATCCTGCTCACTCATTCACAGAAAAACTATACATTCATTAAAATGCTCTGTAATCTAAAATGATTATTTTTGTTTAGAAAAGCCATACTGTATGCAAGGAGATGTAAATGATCATGGATAATGCTGTAATACAAACAAAGACTTGCATAATGACCTGTATTACCCATTTCACTCAGGTATGAGACAGAGGAAAGTGCTACAAGAAAATAATTTGAGGGCAAAAACAAATCTCTTTGTTTGTAGTTTTTTTTAGAATATCTCAAGATTCACTTAAGATGTCAGGAACAGTTCAATATAAATAAAACTGTAAAACAGACATTCAGGGTAAAATGGTGCAAATAAAAACAGTGTAGGATATATAGATATAGATATATAAAAATTGTCTAAAAATATACATACATGCGTAAAACTGCAACAGAAATAGTGCACAATAAAATCTGAAAAAATAGACATTTAAGGCAAAATGGGTGTATGGGTTGTACAGACACACATTCCTGTGCCACTGTGAAAACAATTCCTGTTCAACTACAGACACTAGACAAGGTGTTTTTGCCACTTGCCATGCACTGCTTTGCAAGGCACACATATCCTGTGACCAGCAGTGGCCAAATTTCTAGCATCTGAGGTCAACTCAGTTCCTGGAACTGTTACATAGTCACTACTTGTCCCTTTTGGTTCTACTTCCTGAGACACCACTAAGCTCTGTTTCTGAAGTTGTTCCATAAACTCTGTAAGACCCACATGCACCAAACTTCATGGTAATCAAGTCTTTTATGAGTTTTGGACTTGTGTAGAAATTAACCATGTACACGTCGTAGCCTGAGCCTAATACTTTACAGTCCAAAAGAGACGTCACAGCATCATATGATGATCTTGTTCTTTCCTGTGTACACAGAAAAGGCCATAGTGTTCCCATTTGAAGGATCAGTCAGGACAAACAACTTGTTTGTTGAAATTGGCTTGGATTTCATGTGCTGTGTCATTCGTGTGTGTGCTTTGAATGCCACCATTCTCTCGTCTACAGATACATTTTGTCTAGGATGATACATAACATTGCAAGCATGACGGATAATGTCAATAGGACACTGCATCTGGGTGGCTCATATGCACATTCCAAGGAATCGTCCAATATCTGTCCCTTGACATAGCGGAAGCAGGTAAGAAAAGGTACTGTCAAAATACTGTTCTGTCTCCAGTAGCTTGTGATGAAGAACACCTTCACCATGGCCATGTAAAATACAATTCCAGTATAGCAGCACATCTCAGTGATGCTGCCGTCTGTCCATTTATATTTGCATACCTTTGCAGTTGCCTTGGCAGCCTGAGCATTGGTGTTGTGGCACAGAGTTTGAATGTGAGAATGTGAGTCAGCAGACAGCAGTTGTGGTCCAGGTTCCTGTGCTAGCAGGTATCGCAGAGTCTGTCATCAGTCTGCATTGTCCATGACAATGTCTGGATCTTGTCTGCTTGTTTGCCTTTTCAGTGTCACAACTATTAAAAAAAACTAAACAAACAAACACTTACTTAGTATTTGCACATGAGCCACCCAGATGCAGACGGTTTTGGTTATTTGGTATGTAAATATGTTTTGTATATATTTGTTCATAATTCTGTATTTAGTGGGCTAGTAGGGAGTCGACGACTTTCTTTTCTCCTTAGTAAGGGTTGTGTGTTATATTTCTGTGTCTTTTCTTTTGGTGCAGGTTAGGTCTTCCACTTCTGGACAAAGTAGAGGGAATTTTGTTTGTTATTTAGGCCTTGTCAAGTTCACAGCCACCTTCTAGGGATTTGCCAATTCACTAATCGAACGCACTATTGGTCTCATCACCTTTTATTTGAAATTTGTTTCACTCTTCTTTTTTTTTTTTCCATTTCTGTTACAACAGACAAATCCACCAGCCAGACCTGCGCTTTGTTTGATAAGTGGTGTGCAGCCATTAAAGTCATCACTTTTGATAAATTAAAAGAACTGATATTGTTAGAAGAGTTTAAAGACAAAATTTCAGACAAAATTGTTGTTTGTTTAAATGAACAGAAAGTCTCGCTTCTTGCTGATTCTGCCGTTTTGGCTGATGAACGCAGCGATATTACTAATCATAGCCCTAACCCTTCTGCGAGCGCGTCTAAGAATGGTACTGAGTCTCGTGAATGTTTTCATTGCCATGAATCTTGATATTTCATAGCTACCTGTCCTGCATTAACACTTAAGAACTGGCAGAAAACACAGAACAGAGAGTGTGGCTTTAGTACATGTATCACTGCTGAAAGTTCAGTTTCACTTTCATCAGTGGATGCTGATTTTGACTCTTTTATTTTGAATGGAGTGGTTTCTCTTTCTGACACAGATTCTGAGCCTAAGCCACTGTGCATTTTGAGACACCGCAGCCGCTTAGTCATTTATTTGGGAAGGTGTCTTACTTTTATCTGACCAGTCCAGTTGTGGTGCCGATGTTTTAGTTCAGGGTATTGAAATTGATGTGGTGAAAGCTCTGTTACATACGATTTATCTTTGCTGTGATATAGTGTCTGGCTTTGTTAGTCGCAGTTCATCCTTGGTTGCCAGTTTTAAAAGGTTTCTCTTATTATCGGTAATCATTTAGTTGGTGGTAAGGTTTCTCAGTTGCCTGTTGTAATAGATGCTCCTGAGACGAATGAAAGTGACGCGCTATCATCTACAGTAGATGTTGCTACTGTAGGTGCTGTCGACCTTGTCATCCTTGTCAAATTCAGGGAAGCCTACCCAGTTTATTCCCCCTGCTCCACTTCAACCTATCCCTGTCATTGGAGATCCTTTCGACAGAGTCCTTGGTCTCTTTCCTCGACTAATTCTGGATTCTCCTTACCCTGTTGGCACTACTACTAGATATCCTAAAGCCATACCTCTGTGTAGACTTTGGTGCCTTGACTATAATTGTGAAAGGGATTTTCACTCTTAAGGGAGGGGAGTGTTACTGGACCTTGATACTGGATTACTGATATTTGATTTATTTGTCTTTTGGACTTTGTTTCTGTCTCTGCTGGTTGTGGGATGGGATATATCTTCCCTTGTTGTTTCAGATCCCGTCCACTTCAGTGTGCCATTTCCAGAAATAAATTGGTTAATCCCATGAAGACCACAATGCTGCAGACCATGATTTTACTGTTTATTCTATGACCCCTTGTAAAAATTGTATTGTGTATGATGTCCTTGTCACGTTTCTCACCGCGCTTTGTTTTCCCCCTTTTGATGATTACCTGGAATTTGTTGACTATTCCATGTATGACCGTTTTCTTGTTTTGACTATGCTTTGGTATACGCCCTTCTTTGGATTTGGTTGCTTGGTTTGTAAATACGTTTTGTATACATTTGTTCATAATTCTGTACTTAGTCGCTTAGGGAGTCGACACCATTTTGTTTGCACTTTTTTTTTTTCTCCTGGTTTGTGGTTAGTAAGGGGAGTATTAGATTTCTGTGTCTTTTCTTTTGGTGCAGGTTAGGTATTTAAATTCCGAACTAATTCCGAAGTAGAGGATATTTTTCTTTATTATTTAGGCCTTGTCGGCTTTTGAAACTCACAGCCACCTTCTGAGGATTTGCCAACTTACTAAGCGAACGCACCTTTGGTCTCATCACCCTTTATAATTTTTTTTACTCCTCTTTTCATTCTTGTTACGGTCTGACCATTCCGTGCTTTCCTTCACTCTGTCCCATTTATTTCAGTGTGCTTGTGAGTTTGTCTGGTGGCATATGTCACGGGATGGAGCGCAACGAGGTGAATCCAAGTGCAGATGACGTTTGACTATGTAGACGGAAGCGAGGTAGGAATGCGGAAGCGAAGGTCAATACCGGGAGATCAGTCAAAGCCATGTCTAAGCCAAATCACAAAACGAGAGCCATAGTCAAAACAGCAAGCGTTAAATCGGTAACCGGGAAATCAACTAGCGGAGCGAAAATCCAAAAAACGTAAAACAAAAGCCGTGGTCAAAAACAGGAAGCTCGATATCAAATCCGGGAGATCAAACAGCGAAGCGACAATCCAAAACAAGAGGCGAGAAAAGGACAAATGAAACTAACTTGGCAACGTGAAAGCAATGAAACAAAACGCGAGTAAATCGAGGCAACAATACGCAAGATATTCCAGCAATTGAAGCAGCATGCAGCGCGTGCTTAAATTGCTGGAGTAATCAGCAGAGAATAGGAAACAGGTGTGCAGGAGGGGCGGAAACAGTACTATGGGAAGAGACACCTGACAGGTAGGAAAAACAAAGGCACATGTCAAAAGTGACAGCGTGGGAAAAATGTAGACAGGACGTGAATCATGACAGCATATTTCTTTGTGGTAGGGGTGTGTTTTTTTTTCTTTAGCAATGGCTATAAAAATTTAACCTTGACCAGTTTACAATTTGCCCCATGTTAGATCAGTTTTAGTGGTGCACGTAAGCACGACTTATTGTTGCTTGCAGATTTCAGTGTCATGGATTGCTTCTAAGCACGATATTAAGAAGCGCCTGTAAGCTGAGCTGCTCGAACAGCACACTATTTGTGAGTATCCCAAGCCGGGTGTTGCAACAAACTCAGGCGATCCGGAGGATTTGGCTGGTGTCAGGCCCAAGGATCTTCTATACGCTCTTGTTTAGTTTTGGTTGTTTGGTTTGTAAATACGTTTTCTATTTGTATATAATTCTGTACTTTGTGGTTAGTAAGGGTAGTGTATGTGTCATTTCGTTTGGTGAAGGTTATGTAGTTCCCTTTTAAAAGCTACACTCGATGCTGCTTGAAAACGATAAGGGAACATCTTTTTGTTCTCCGGTTGTGAAGACTGTGTATATCAAAAATGCTGACTACTTATATATACTACTTATAACCTCAGTCAGGTGACGTCACCGAATAAGGTGCACCTGCAGGTTATAAATAGGAGTGAAACGGAAACATCCTCAGATCTTTTTGTCTTCAGGACCGCTTTGTGTTTGCGTGTGTGTGTGTGAGCAAATAATGAAAGGAAAAGAAAAAATAACTGCATTACTTCACTGATATGGCGTAGTTCGTTAAGAGATGCGTGCCTCCATGTCCTAGATCTCTTTCAGAGGGCGATCTGCAAGAATTTTGTTTTGAGTGCTTGGGAGAAGAACACGCTCGCCTTGGGCTTCAAGGAGACTGTGAGTATTGCGATCTTCTCCATATTAAGGTCCTTTGTGCGCGGCTTGCTTTCTTTAAAGAGAAACCACGAGCCGCGGCGCATTACTGGGGTCTCGCATGTTGATCTGGCAGATGGCCACAAGATGGAATTCTCCCTTTCTCTCGCGCTCTCTCCGGATCAGGAGGTTTTAGCTTCTGCTTCTCAAGCACGCTCCAGCAAAAGAGTCTTCCTCTCTTGCTTCTATGGAAGTAGCCTCCTCACAACGCTCCTCCAGTGTTGACAGAACGTTTGAGGAATTATTGGAAGTTATAACGCATGCGATTGACTGGCCACAGAAGCGAGATTCCCCCAAGCGCTCGAAATTGGATGACAGGTTTCTGTCGAGTGGCCGGGGCGAGGAGCCTCAACATCTCTCTCTCCCCTTCTTTGGTGACCTCCATGATGAGTTAACTCTTTCATGGAGCAAGCCGTACTCATTGCATGTTTTTGTGCTATCGACTTTGATTTATTCGAATATCGTTGATGCGAAAGCGCGTGATAGAAGATATGCTTGTGGTCTATCTCTCTCCTGGGACATCATCCTCCCTGAAGAAGCCTACACTCCCCTTTTCAGCTTTTCAGGCAGCGGGTCAGACTGGTGCTTCACTGCCGGTTTTGCGGGCCTACCAGGCTGACTTGCTGAAGGACCTGAGCACCGGCGGGTCTATTGATGAGAGGGCGTTTGCAGAGCTGCACCGAGCCACATATTTGTCTCTTGGTGCAACCAAGCAGACGGCCCGTGCTGTTGGCCGTTCTATGGCTGCCATGGTATCCATGGAGCGGCATCTGTGGCTGAACATCACGGGCATCAAGGATGCACCTGTCTCGCCTTCCTACCTCTTTGGCGATGCTGTTAATTCCGTCGCCACTAGGTTTCTGGAGGTGAAATTATACAAACAGGCATTTGGGAGATTTCTTCCCCTGCCGTGCTCAAGAGTCGGGACCATCGGCCACCCGGTCCCGACCAGGTCTGGCCCCTATTAGGCGTGAGGTGTAGAAGGAGAGTGTGACCAGCCACGCACCCCCCTGTAAAGACTGGGGTGGGGCTCGCCGCTCTTCTCAATTTGCTTCAAAAAGACTGGACCGGAGGAGCTTCCTCTCTACAAAGAAGAAGTCCTGAGGCTCATGCGCCCAGGGCCATGGGGGTGTCTCCCTCCAGGGAGGGGCGCCTGGATTTCCGTCACAGATTAGGGTCTCCTCCCTGGCACTCCCAGGAGGCAGATGTTCAATCCCCACCACCACTGTTGTTTCAGGGAGCGTCGGTCTCCAATGAAATGTTGGGTGTTCGTTCATCTCCTGCCACACTTCAGGATACAGACCATCTAACACCCCTCCATCCAGCCGAAGTGTTAAAACTTGTGCCTCTTTCGGAGAAGCTGGCAGCGTGGAAACTACTGCCAGGTGTATCTGCTTGGGTACAAAGGACTGTAGGCACAGGCTACAGGATTCAGTTTGCACATCATCCTCCCAGTTTCAACGCCGTGGTCTCCACTTCCATGAAACCAGAACGAGCGCATCTGCTGGCCCAGGAATTACAGACTTTGCTGGGCAAAGGGGCCATAGAACATTTTCCCCTCCCAGACAGAGAGTCGAGCTACTACAGTCAGTACTTCCCAAGAGAGATGGAGTGTTGCGTCTGATTTTAGATATTCGCGGCTTGAACCGCTATCTCAGGAAATTCAGATTCAAAATATTGACTGTCAAAATGATTGTTTCTCAAATCAAACCAGGGGGTTGGTTTGTGACAATCAACCTCAAGGACGCATATTTCCATATAGAAATATTGCCACAGCGCAGGAAGTTTCTGAGGTTCGCTTTCGAGGGAGAAGCTTACCAGTATCGGGTCTTTCCATTTGGCCTAGCTCCGTCACCCCGCTTATTTGCAAAATACATGGATGCGGTCCTGGCTCCTTTACGACTCCAGGGCACCCGTATTTTGAATTACATAGACGAGTGGCTGATTCTGGCTCAGTCTCAGGAACTAGCGCTTCGACATCGAGATGTTGTCCTAGCTAATTTCTATTCTTTAGGTTTGAGACTCAACGCCACAAAGAGCATTCTGGTTCCTGTTCAGAGGACAACATATTTATGATGATTTTGTCAGATGGGATTCGGTCACAATGCGGGCACAGCTGTCTCCTGCTCGTGTCGAATCCATTCTCAACACCCTGAAGGAAATCAAGATAGGCCATGAGGTGACTGTTCATCACTTTCAGAGATATCTAGGCCTCATGGCAGCTGTGTCCACGGTGATACCTTTGGGCCTTCTGCAGATGAGTGCCTTTCAGCTGTGGCTAAGAGCCAGGGGATTTCATTCAAGGGCCAACACCCAGAGGCTAATAAGGGTTACGCGCCAAGGGCTTCATACCCTTTCTATGTGATTCAGACCCCGGTTTCTGACTTTGGGTCCCACTTTAGGTCCGTCTTGTCATCGCAAGATGCTAACGACAGACACTTCCCTCACAGGCTGGGGTGTGGTCTTGGATGGCCGTCCAGCACAAGGGAGCTGGAGAGCCTAAGAAGCGCGTGTGTCACACTTCGCCTCTGGGAATCAGGGCTAATTTGACCAGGGGGATTGCCTCATCAATTTGCTCTGGCAAGAGGCGTTACCCTGCAGGAGGGGTGTGATGCGGCAGGCTGGTCCTCTCCCCACACATTTGTTAGATTTTATAGTCTGCAGATCAATGCTACTCTTGGCTCGCAGATCCTCGAGACAGCATCCCAGAGCTAGGTCTGAGACCTCCTTGGCTATTGTGCGCGCATGCTACACAACCTGGGGGTCCAGACACTTGCAGTGCAGCGGCGTTGGTATTCTCGTTCCCATAGCATTTTCATGCAGCATCGAGTGTAGATTTTGAAAGGGAACGTTTCGGGTTACTTAACTGTAACCTTGTTCCCTGATAAAGGAAGAACGAGATGCTGCGCTTCAGTGCCGCACTGCTGGCATGCCTGGACGTCCTTCAGACAAAATTGACCTGATGATGTTTCCGGTTCACTCCCATTTATAACCTGCAGGTGCACCTTATTCTGTGATGTCACCTGACTGAGGTTATAAGCCTCTTATACTTATAACTTAAGGTTATAAGTCTTTGGCGTTTTTGATATACACAGGCTTCACAACCGGAGAACAAAGAGATGTTCCAATAGGGTTTTCACGCAGCATCTCGCTTCCGCTTTATCAGGGAACAAGGATACAGCTAAGTAACCTGAGACATTCACTTCTGCACTAGGTAGAGGGAATTTTGTTTATTATTTTAACTCACAGCCACATTTTGTGGATTTGCCAATTCAGCTTCTGTAAATAAATACTAAGCGGACGCACTATTGGACGCGCTCCCTTTTATTTTATTCTTTTTTTTACCTCTCTCTTTTTTCATTCCTGTTATAGCCTGACCTAGAAAGGATTATTCCCAACTCTGTTCTTTACATTGTACCACCTCCTACATAGGCAAAACACTCATCTTCATTCCAGTTTTGATCAGATTATGATAGTCCTAAAAATATTTATTATACTTTAAACAGTTGACTTAGACTTTAAACAGTCATAATTATGCCAGACTAACCTTTAAGCAAAAATAGAACCTGTATTCTTCTGTTTTATGCAGATCACTGTTTTAAGTTTGACTAGTTTTGGAATAATAAAGTTTTTTAAAGTATTTTTTGTGTCTTTTAATTGTTGGAGTACTGTTCTGGCAATTTGTTTTATAGAAAACAATCACTTGAACCAACTACAACTGGGGGGCATATATGCAAACTGCATGCCTGATAAGGTTTCCCTGCTTAATTAAACATACCAATTTATCTTTAAACATAACTGTTGATGTATAGAGAGAGATCTCTCTCTCTCTCTCTCTCAAAAAATCACACTTTTATTTTACCATTCTGTAACATCATATTCAACACATTTCAAAGACTTTCATTTGGGTAAGGGTCAGGACTCTGAGGTGTCCAGTTCATGTGTGAAAATGATTTCTAATGCTCTAAGACCACTCTTTAAAATCTGAATCCTGGAATATGCTTGAAGTATCAGAGAAGAAAAATTCCATAGAAGTGATAACCTGGTCATTCAGTACATTCAGGTCATCAGCCGACTTCATTTTATTGCCACATAACGTTGTTGAATCTAGACATGAGAACAGAAGCATCCCAATTTTTAAAACAGAAATGTTGGACTACTGAAAAGTATGAACATGTACAGCTCTCAATCCTTGAATTACTGCAGCAATGCGGTGTGGCATGGAGGCAACCAGTCTGTGGCATTGCTGACATGTTGCTCTGATAGCAGCCTTCAGCTCTTGTGCATTGTCGGGCCTGGTGTCTCGCATCTTCCTTATCAGGGTACCCCATAGATTCTCTACGGGGCTTAGGTCAGGTGAGTTTGCTGGTTTTGGCAGTGTGAAAAGGTGCCAAATCCTGCTGGAAAATTAAATCAGCATCTCCATAAAACTGGACAGCAGAGGGAAGCATTGAATGCTCTAATTTCCTGGTAGATGGCTGGGCTGACCTTGGACCTGACAAAAACATAATGGACCAACACCAACAGATGACATGGCTCCCCAAAACACCACTTTTGCAAACTTTACACCGGACTTCAAGCAACTTGGATTCTGTGCCTCTCCTCTCTTCCTCCAGACACAGGGACTTCATATGCACTCTTATATGAATATGGCCCTCTGAGCAACAGTCTAATCCCTTTTGTCCTTAGCCCAGGTAAGACACCTCAGATGTTGCCTCTGGTTCAAGAGTGGCTTGACACAAGGAATGCAACATTTGTAGCCCATGTCCTGGATATGGCTGTGTGTGGTGGCTTTTGAAGCACTGACTCCAGCTGCTGTCCACTCCTGTTGAATCTCCCCAAATTCGTGAATGGGCTTAGTTTCGCAATCCTCCAAAGGCTGCAGTTATCCCTGTTCCATGTGCACCTTTTCTACCACAGTTTTCCTTCCATTTAACTTTCCATTAATGTGTTTGGACACTGCATTCTGTGTCCACCCAGCTTCTTTAGCAATGACCTTTTGTGGCCCACTGAACCAGGCTGCAAGGCCATTTAAAGGCTCAGGAAACTTTTGCAGGTGTTTTGAGTTAATTAGCTGATTAGAGTGTGACGCCATGAGTCTCCAATATTGAACTTTTTCACAATATTACAATTTTATGAGATACTGAATTTTGGGTATCATGCTATAAGCCATAATCATCAAAATTAAAAGAAATAAACATTTGGAATATATCAGTCTGTGTATAGTAAATCTATATGAGTTTCACTTTTTGAATCGAATTATGGAAACAAATAAACTTTTTGATGATATTTTAATTTATTGAGATACAGTACAACTGTAAATTAGTAAATTAATCAGGTGACTATACTGTAGCACGACTGTTAGCATGACACTGATATACTGCTAATTATTTCAGCTTGCCAAAAAAAAAAGTGCTTTTGACATTTTTCAGGAATAAGTGAGCCTCATGGCAACATGCTTATATTGGTTCAATACTCTGTTTGGCAGCCAGCTGTCTCTTGGCACTCCCAGACTGCATCATTAATAATTCAGAACTAAATGATAAAATGACACAGGACACGTGACATGATAACAATGACAGTCCATAAATTCAAAGAAATATGTATACTTTTTATTGGAGACTCTGTTTAAAATGATCTCACCTAGGTATCTGGAAATATACTGCCAATCTGGAGGGGGCTTTGGTAGCATCTCAACAGGTTTAAACATAGTCAGCTGTCTTCCCTTTCAAAAAAACAAAAAAACAAAAAAACATTTGGGTCGTGTTAGTAAAAGTGCATTTGTATGGCAATTTACTACAAAAAAGTATTTTATTTATTTATTTATTTATTTATTACTACAGTGGAACCTTGGATTGCGAGTAATGCGGTTTACAAGTGCGCAAGACAAGCAAAAATTTGTAATACATTTTTATTTGAAAAATGAGCAAGTCTTGGTTTACGAGTGCCGAGTATCATGTATCATGTATCACGCATGTGCTTTTGTTTTTACACCGAACGTCATGTGATCATAACTGAGCAAATGATTTTTCTCTCTCTTGTGCTGCAGAATTGTGGGTAATCGTCTCCCCTGCTGGGTCTTAGTGCTTAGTGCTGGGTTAGTGGTCATCTCTTACTGGTATAATCAACATCTCCCTCTCTGTTTCAGCATGTCTCTTATGTGTGAGTGCGCACGTAATTTAACACTGACACACGCACACACAATCTCTTGCCTTTACACCCCCTCCCCGGCTTCACACACATACAGACACACACTCTCTGCTTTACACAGAAAACTCTGCTCTGTCGCGATTATTTTCAAAGGTAAAGTGCTGGTTCATTTGTTGTTTTTTATTTACTCTACAGCAGTGATTTTTTTTTCAGATCTTTTTTTTTCACATTAAAATAGTGTTTCCGTTGTGTTTATGTTTGTTGTGAAACTTAAAATGCGAGGTGCGGGGAGGGAGGAGGAGTTTTACTGTGCAAGATGAGGCAAGGGAAAAGGTTAATTCCACACACACACAACACACACACACACACACACACACACACACACACACACACACACACACACACACACAAATACATGGTGCCTGTGCACACAAACGGAAACACTTATCTGTTGGGATTTATTTTTACTTGTTAAGTGCAGGTTAATTTATTTTTACTTTATATAGTGTGTTAATAATTTTTATGTATTTATTTTTTTGGGCTGTGCAATGAATAATTTGGGTTTTCATTATTTCTTATGGGAAAATTCAATTTGGTTTACGAGTGATTTGGAATATGAGCCTGCTTCTGGAATAAATTAAGCTCGTAATCCAAGGTTCCACTCTGAAAAATAGAATTGTAAAAATATTTGCATACATTTTTATGAGTTTTTTAAAATATTGTTTATGCTGTAATGACAGTGTGCGCTCAAACTGGAATGAACTCCATAAGTTTATGCAAAAACCTGATGATTGTTGTTTAATTGAACCGATCAGAGTGTTGTCTAAAAACGTGCTTCAGTGGAAGTGATATAACTCAGTATGCACCGAAGTCTTTAAAAATGTAAATTTTTATTACTCAGACTAATGACTTGTCTTTCACTGTTATCATACAGGAAGAATTTATTCTTATTGACATATTGTACATTTTCTATAACAGATATTTTATGAAAACAAGTATCAGTATGAAGCCCCTTGTAGAGGAACTTAAAAACCCGATGATCCATGTTTTAGCCAACTGAGTGTTGTCTAAAATCATGTATTAGTGCAAGGGATATGACTCATAAAATTTTACCTTTAACATGGTTTCTCACCTGTTATGTGGCCTGGATTCAATTTTCATTCAATGCCCAAAGCCCATCCAGTGGATGTAGTGCTGGTCCTCTAGCCCAGATAAAATGTGAGGGTTTCGTCAGGAAGGGCATCCGACATAAAAAAAACCCGTGCCAAGTTGTGTGCGAATCAGATGGACTGCTGTGGCGACCCCTCGACAAGAGCAGCCAAGAAACTATCATAGCCACTACACTAGGCATATTGAATATTCCTTATTAGACTGTTTTTTTTTTTTTTTTGCTGTATAATGTTCACAGTTTGAAAACTCTGTTTATTTCAAAATTTAAAGTAATAATTAAAAAAAATATGTCACCTCAGACATTTTGGCCCCAACTATATGTACAGTATATAAAATATTGGGTTCAAAAACTGACCTGAGATGAGAACCTACTGCTAAGAAACAATACTATGCCTTTGGGAAAGTTCCAAAGTTTAATGTGTTACTTCATGCTGATAATGGCAAAATTCAACATAGCTTAATTAACTCAATTAAAAAATACCAGTGGTCCCTTAAATCAATAAGCAAAAATAACAGAATTACTCTCTTTCCAGTGAAACAGAGAGCACGAGGATGTCTGGTATAAGACACAGATCGGTAATAATGAGTGTGGTCACTATAAGAGAAAGTAAGATGATAATCATTTACATTTACATTTAGGCATTTGGCAGACGCTCTTATCCAGAGAGACTTACAAAAAGTGCTTTAAGGTTTACATTACTGGATAGATACTTACACTGGGTTAACTAGGTCAATAACTAAGTGCGATTAGTCCAACACAACTGGGAAGAGGGTTTTTTTTTGTGGGGGGGAGGGGGGGGTTACTCCTGTTAGTACTGGAGAAATATATAAGTTGTGAGTCGCCGTTTAAAGATAGTCAAAGTCTCTGCTGTACATGTAATTATGTAAACAAAAAAAGTGAAGTGAAAAGTGAAGTGAGTGTTTCAAGCTAATTTTTACAGTTTGCTGATAATATAAGTGAAATGTCTTCACTTCTCTCTTTCTTTTAGCAATACTTCTCTGTAAAGAAACTATTTAAAAGTATAATCTTACACACATTTCCATACATAAGAAACAGAAAATACATGTTCCATTTCTTGAAATGTTTCACATACCGTAGTCCACACATACAATGTATATCACACTCCATACATACAATACATACATTGTATCTATTCAGAATATATGAAAATACAAAAATTAATAGCCAAAATCATTAATCATATTTAAAAAACAAAGCACTGCAAAGCTGACCAGGATGCAGTTATAGAAGAGGAAAAACACAGATGGGGATGTGTGGATGGAGAGGTGATACTTGAAAAGCTGATTATTATAAATAAATCAAATGAATTAAAATTACTTCCTGTATCATAGACACACAAGATCGCTTTTTTCTTAAAGATACCTTTTGGACTGCACTGTTAGAGTGTGCTGGCATTGACATGCAGCGTAATTCAACTACATTACGTTGGCATAAATGCTTTGAGAAGGATCAGAGGGGATTGTGGGTAGCATGTTGCAGTAATCTCCGGACGTTCCCTCGTCTGAGGCAGAAGAGCTTCTGGTGTGTTTAACCCACTTATAATCAAAGACAGTAAACACAGAGGAACAGAAACAAAATGTAGTTTTCATGGTTTTAAAAGGCAATAATATTTGGTACTTCACACACACACACACACACACACACACACACACACACACACACACACACACACACACACACACACACACACACACACACACACACACACACATTGATAATTTAATTGATGTAGACATTTACCTCTGGGTCATTTCCTGCATCTTGGCCAGAACATTCACCAGTAAAAGAAGTTCCTGCTAGAAAAAATATTAACATTAGTTGTTTTCATGACTAGAAAACCTGTTGTGTAATTTTTTTATATTATTCATATAAATAATTAACCAAAAACCTAAAAAATCTAATAATTAAGTAGCAAAACATGTAGTAAATAATTAAATACATTTTCTTTCCAGATTGTTTATAAAGATTTGACCTTGCATCCTGCGTCTCTTCTGCAAAACCACAATGAGGAAAATGACTCCAATCAGAAGCAACGCCAACGTCACAGACACAGGGATCACAGTGGAAGCTCGAAATCCTGAAAGATAAAAATACCAGTCCCTTTAACCTACATGCTGATCATTTATGAGAGATCAGATTCAAAGTCTTGGAGTTAGATTATATGTCTAATGCGCATCTGAGCAGAATCACCTGCTGGAGGAGAAGCTGATATAAGCTCAAATGATGATGATGATGATGATGATGATGATGATGTTGATGATGAAGGCTGTGTTGGTTTCCAGGTTGAAACAGGGACATGTGGATCTAAAGCAGTGTATGTTTGGTAAGAAAATAAATGACATTAAGTTGATAGTCAAATCTAGACCGATAACAGTACCGATACCGATACAGACTCACCAGTAACTGTCAGGTTGATCTGTGTGAAATAAACCTTGTATCCATGATCAGATTCCCAGGCGGCTTCAGCTCCACACCAGTATTCACCAGAGTCTCGCTCAGTTACATTTCTAATACTCACACTCAAGATTTGTCTTTCTCTGTCATCATACAGGAAGAATTTCCCTATATTAAATTTTTTTTCACTTTCTTTAATGGGAACTTTTCTTTTATAAGAACAAACTGAATCCTGTAGCCCCATCTTGCAGAGAAACTTGGGATTACTCCTGAGGGATTCTGGGTATTTATAGCTGATGTTCAAATCTCGTCCTACATGGACAGTCTCACTGATGGACTTCTCATCAGACAGATCTGCAAATCACAATTTATTTGTATAGCGCTTTTAACAGTGGTCATTGTCAGAAAACAGCTTTATAAAATCAAAAAGCAAATTAGAGAATTGAGTTTAAAATGTAGTTTAAAAGGAAAATGTATAAATCAAAAACAACCCTGTACAGTATATGTGTCCTAACTCCTTCAGTTAGGAACCAGACTCAACAGGGAACCGGTCCTCATTTGGGTAATAACAGATAACAGGGATTGATCTGCAGTCATACTGTGTGTTAGAAGGCTGGATGTTCAGTATAACATGAGATGTGATTCCGGTTTGTTATTGGAGGCTCAGGTATACTATAGGAAACTCCAGTTCTGAAATATCGCGCAATTGCAGTCAAGAGTCATCAGCGACCAGGTGTTAGCATCAGCCGAGGCCAGGACCGTGATGCTTACATGTGCTACTAAAGTATGACTATTTGGTATTTTGTCTGCTAATGCATCTAGAGCTTTGTCAAGGTGAACAGAAAGCAGTGGTGGGAGACTCACCTTCATTTACCTTCAGTTCCACTGGTGTGTAAATGTCTATCCGTGATTGTATATCAACTACACACTGGTACGTCCCAGCATCTTGTACAGTGAGCTCTCTTATCATCACCCAGAACTCTGCTGATTTGGTGTCATCATACAGTGAGAATCTTCCTGAAGGTATCCACTTATTCTTATCTTCTGTCTTTATTTGGTCAGAACAGCCTGGTGATGAACCCTTACAGAAATATTTATTGTTTTGTGTGTATCCTGTATCATACTTGCACTTGATAAGGACTCCTCCTCCTGAATATCCTGTTACTTCCATGGAATCTCCTCCATCTAACAAAACACCAAACATCCATCTGAGCAAAACCTTCCTTCATGTAACACTGCTGCTGAGAGTGAGGATTATTCTGAAGTGCATTTCTTTACCTGAGATCAGACAGAGGGTGAAGATGAGGAGGATCTTCATCCTGGGTTCACGCTCACACATCTCCACACCGACTCCACTTCAGAAAGATATTAAAGCTCCTGTTCTGTTACACACTGTTACTGTCTCTGTCCTGCTCTGTGAGTGTGCTCTCTGTCTTTATCTGTGTCTTATCAACAGTGTTATACAAGTGGCCACTTCCCCTTCTAGCAGTTTGAGAAAAAAAGATGTGAAGTAGGTGTATGTGAGGAAAAACACAAGTGAAATACACTCACTTGTGTTACTCACTGTCTACACCGCTTTATCCTGTTTGTGAGGGGCCTGGAGCCTATTCCAGGAGAGTTAAGGAAAGAGGAGGGGGTATACCCTGGCAGGGTGCCAATCGATCATGGTCAATAGAAAAATGAGCAATAGAAAAATGTTGTCATGTGATCTGATGAATATCGTCTGGGTGAGAAGGGAAGTACATGAGGTGTTGCACCACTGTACAAGCCTCTGGAGGCAATGTTATGACCTGGGGTTGGGCATATTCCAAGAGCATGCATTTTTTTTTTTTTTTTTTTGAGAATAATTTTCACACATGAACTAGAAACCACACTACATCCTGCAATCAAACCTAAGGGCAGTCAAACAAAATATTAGTGTTTGTGACTTTTTTAGGCCAGGCTACGTATTTCTTTATTCTGCTCCACTGACAAAATGCCTCTACTGTGGTTTAGAACACAAAGTGTGTAACAGAGGAAGGAAGACAGTCTTTAATGAAAACATTATTTAGTGTGGAGGAATAAACATATTACTAATGAGAGAGTACGTTACGTGGTGCGGTATGGAGCCGCACCACGAGATGTTATATTCTTTGTAAGAGCCCTGACACTGAGCTTCAGAGGGGGTGAATGAACCAGGAGTTTGAGAGAGTGCTTATAAGGCGCACGGGAAGCCTCTCCCTGTTGAAGATAGAGTGGGATTATTAATTAGAAACCAAAAGAAAACTGGAAACACAAAACAAACAGAGCTCTGCAGTCTACGCAAGAGCAGACGGGGCTCTGGAAACTAAAAATAAAACGTAAGATCCTATCGGAGCCTTCGCCCTTACTGAGGATTTATCAGAAAGAGAGTTTTGTGCTTTAACACTATTACCCTGATGCACACGCTGGTCTGATCTGTGTCGCTTTCCCTCTTTCTCGAGCTCTCTTGTCAGCGTCTTAGGGAGTCAGAGGCTGGGTCTTTGCCTTTGTCCCTCAACTTTTTATCCACTTGTCTTTCTGTTTTTCCTTTTCTTTCTTTCTTTCTTTCTTTTCTTTTTTTGTCTTTCTTTCTTTTTGTGCACAAAGTGTGGAGGTATCAGGACCCTTAAATAAACATGCCAATAGGTGTGGTGCATTCATGCTGATTTCCTGGCAACTGCGTGTATAAATGGCCATGCCTCTGTCTGTTCAGAACTCCACAAGGTGGAGCACAAAGTATTTATGCATGGTTCTGCCCCTTGTGAGACCCATGTCGTTACAGAGTAGAACTGAATGTTACTGTGGAAAATAAACATCTTTACATATTCTCTTGGTTTACGAGTGCCACGTTTTTTGACACCGACACACACACACTCTCTTGCCTTTACACCCCCCCTCCCTGGCTTCACACAGACACACACACTCTGCTCTACACAGAAACTCTGCTCTGTCGCGATTCTTTTCAAAGGTAAGATTCTGGTTCATTTTTTTTTTACTTTACAGCAGTGATTCCATTAGAGAGATTTATTTTTTTCCCGTTAAAACTGTGTTTCCGTTGTGTGTGTGTTTGTTGTGAAACTTAAAAAGCGAGGTGGGGGGAGGGAGGAGGAGTTTTACTGTGTAAGACGAGGCGAGGGAAGGGGCTAATTCCACACATACACACACACACACACACACACATACATACATACACATACACACACAAATACACGGCGCCTGCGCGCACAAACGGAAACACTCATCTGTTGGGATTTATTTTAACTTTTTAAAAAGGTAACGTGCAGGTTAATTTGTTTTATTTTTACTTTATATATTGTATTAATTATTTTTCTTTGTTTATTTTTTTCTTTGTTTTTTTGAGCTGTGGAATTATTTGAGTTTTCATTATTTCTTATGAAAAGATTTGATTTGGTTTACGAGTGTTTTGGAATACAAGCCCGTTTCCAGAACAAATTATGCTCGTAATCCAAGGTTCCACTGTATATGCAAATCTTCCGACTTATTGATACGCATCTTAGCACACTATGAGCTATTTTTGTATAGCACAGTAGCTCTACACTGTGCAGCCAAATTATGATTACTTGGATAATATTGAGTAGGTCCCCTTTTTCCCACCGAAAGTGTTCTGACTCCTTTCTATGAGAACCACTATTAACCTTTTTAACAATTTGTACTAGAGTAGTTCTTCCATTGGATCTGACTACACAGGCTAGATTTCACCCCCAAAGTGCATCAGTGTGCCTTGACCCTGCCGCAGGTCTACTGCAGACAGGAACATCCCACAAGGGCGGCAGTTGCTCTGATCCATCACAATTTGGCACTTGTCACAGGTGCTGCTTTTACAATAAGTCATTATAATGACACCTAAAAGTGAGTAGGATATAGTAATGTGCTCATTAGACTAGTGAACATTTGAGCCCTAAAGTTGATGTGTTGGAAATAGGAAAAATGGCCAAGCATAAGGATTTGAGCAACTTTGACCTTTGAACTTTGAAGTTATGATGGCTAGATGACTGAGAGCCATCCAAAACAATTCCAAAACTGCAGCTCTTCTGGGATGTTCCTGGTCTGCAGTGGTCTGGGTGCCAAAGACTTGCTGATGCACAATGGAAGTGAAGGCATGCCTATCTAGTCAGATCCAATAGTATAATTATAAAAGTGTAAATAAAGCCAATATGTCTCTGAGGCTGTCTAGTGGCTGGCTGATGTACAACCATCCGCAACTAAGTGGTTGGAATATGTGCCAGACTTACATTTCAACTCACATATTTATTCCACAAATAAATTTTAGAAATGGCCTTCTGTCATTTTTACAAGATTCGTTGACCATGATGTCACATAAATTGCTTTTATGTAAGTTTCTTGATGATCAATAAAAGGGCATGGTGGATGAGGTTTTGGACCGTTGAGCCAGTAATCCACAACAGGATCCGTTGCCCAAATCCTAGTACCAGACACCAAATAGGTCACCAAATTTGGCCAAGGGGCCAAAGCTGCCCGGATTGCATAAGTGGAACCTACCCAAAACTTGGCATTGTACTATTATGGCTGCATCAATACTCCCATCTAGAGGCAGTATACTGTATTTGCACCTATTACGTCCTCTGTTACTTTAAATAAACAAAATAAATTGTGTAACTTGTTGTTGCCATAAACCCTTTCTTTCGGTGTGAATGTATGTGTGTGTGCCCTGTGATGGATTGGCACCCTGTCCAGGGTGTACCCCGCCTCATCAGGAATAAGTGAGCCTCATGGGAAAATGCCTACATTTTTTTTTCAATTTGCCAATTGGCAGCCAGCTGTCTGTGACTTCCAGTCTGCATCACTAATGATTCAGGACTAAATGACAAAATTACACAAGACACAAGACATAACACTAATGACACTGGATAAATTTAAATGAATATTCCTACTTTGGACTGAAGACCGTGTCAACAATTATTATTACTTTTCTAGGTATCTGTAATGATACTGCCATCTAAACGGGCATTTAGTAACAGCTCAACAGGTTAAAACATAGTCAGCTGTCTTCCCTTAAAAAAAAAATAAACACACACACACACACACACAATTGGGACAATCCTAAAGTCTGAGAGTGTTAGCAAAAGTGCATTTGTGTGGTAATTTACTACAAAATTTTATTTATTTATTTATTTATTTATTTATTTATTATTAATACACAATATTATAAAGAACAACTTAAGTGAAAAATAGAATTGTAGAAATATTTACATACATTTTTATGACTTTCTTAATATTTGCAACATTCCCTTCATACTGTAATGACAGTGTGCACTCAAACTGGAATGGACTGGAAACCTGACAATCGGTGTTTAATTAAACCCATCAAGGGGTTGACTAAAAGTGTGCTTTGATGGAAGAGATATGACTCACCAGTGTCTTGCTCATTAAAATTTCTAATACTCGCACTAAAGACTTGTCTTTCAGGAAGAATTATCATGCAGGAAGAATTTATCCTTATTTACATATTTTACACCTTCTTTAACAGATATTTTATGAAAAAAAGCATCAGTATAAATCCCCTTGTAGGGACCGTAGGAAAACCTGATGATCCATGTTTTGTACAAAGAAGTTAACATGGTAGGTTTCTTACCTGCCATGCAGAAGGGCTGGGTTCAATTTCCATTTAATGCCCAAACCCCAGTCACTGGATGCAGTGCTGGTCCCCTAGCCAAGATAAAATGGGAGGATTGTGTGCGGATCAGATGGACTGCTGTGGCGCCTCCTAGACAAGAGCAACTAATAACACCATCACCACTAGGCATATTGAATATTCCTTATTAGACATTTTTTTGCTTTATAACATTCACTAAATTTAAACTTTCTGTTTATTTGGATGTCTGATATAAAACATAGATCAGTTATAATGAGTGTGGTCACTGTAAGAGAAAATAAGAGGATAATCATGTAAAGAAAAATGTGAAGTGAAAAGTGAAGTGGGTGTTTCAAGTTAATTTTGAGAGTTTGCTGTTAATATAAGTGAAATGTCTTCACTTCTCTCTTTCTTTTAGCAATACTTCTCTGTAAAGAAACTATTTAAAAGTGTAATCTTACACACATTTCCATACATAAGAAACAGAAAATACATGTTCCATTTCTTGCAATGGTTTACATACCGTACTCCACACATACAATGTATATCACACTCCATACATACAATACATACATTGTATCTATTCGAAATAGATGACAATACAGAAATGAATAGAGACAAAATCATGAATCATATTTTAAAAAATCAAACCACTGCAAAGCTGACCAGGATGCAGTTACAGAAGACGAGAAAATGTCAGTGATACACGGAAACCCAATTATTATAAATAAATCACATGAATTAACATGAATTATTCCTGAATCACAGACATGAGATCTCTTGTTTTTTCTTAATGTTAATCTTTGGACTGCACTGTTAAAGTGTGCTGGCATTGACATAAAAAAAATAAAAAATAAAAAAAATTATTGTCGCATAATTCAACTACATTATGTTGGCATAAATGCTTTGAGAAGGATCAGAGGGGATTGTGGGTAGCATGTTGCAGTAATCTGCAGAAGTTCCCTCGTCTGAGGCAGAAGAGCTTCTGGTGTGTTTAACCTACTTATAATCAAAGACAGTAAACACAGAGGAGCAGAAACAAAATGTATTCATGTTTTCATCATTTTTGTAAGACAATAATATTTGGTACTAAACACACACAATGATAAACACATTTACCTCTCGGTTATTTCCTCCGTCTTGGCCAGTACTACCAATAAAATACGTTTCTCCTGAAAAAATATGATATTATATGAAATTATTATTATGAAACAATATGATAACATTAGATGTAATCATGGCTAAAAATCCTGTTGTGTATTATTATTTTTTAAATATTAGTCGTACAAATAATTAACCAAAAACCTAAAACCTTTCCGACATGATTAAAGTAATAGCAAACCATGTAGTAAATAAATTTAAAAATATATATATTTACAGAATACATTGTAATATTTAACAGACTTGACCTTGCGCTCTGCGTCTCTTCTGCAAAACTACACTGAGGAATATGACTCCAATCAGAAGCAGCACCAGAGTTACAGACATAGAGATCACAGTGGAAGCTTGAAATCCTGAAAGAGTAAAAAAACAGACACTTTAACCTACAAGAGTCTTAGAGTTAGATTGTGGGTGTGGTGTGTATCTGAGCAGAATCACCTGCTGGAGGAGAAGCTGATATAAGCTCAAATGATGATGATGATGATGATGATAATGATGATGATGATGATGATGGTTGTGTTGGTTTCCAGGTTGAAACAGGGACATGTGGACCTAAAGCAATATATATTATATTATATTATATTATATTATATTATATTATATTATATTATATTATATTATATTATATTATATTATATTATATTATTGTTTTATTAACACTATTTTGTTTTTGTTTTTTACATTTATTTACATCTTTTGTACTTAGCACCGTTTGTAATGGGTGTAACATAATTTCAATTCTTTATATGTAAAGTGTAACATAATTTAAATTCTCGTAGCAGAATCGACAATAAAGTTGACTTTGACTTTGACCATCATTAAGTCATTAGTCAAAGTATACTTGACTAATAACAGTATGCAGTTTATAGTGTCTCTACAAACTCACCAGTGACTGTCAGGTTGATCTGTGTGAAATAAACCTTGTATCCATGATCAGATTCCCAGGCTGCTTCAGCTCCACACCAGTATTCACCAGAGTCTCGCTCAGTTACATTTCTAATACTCACACTCAAGATTTGTCTTTCTCTGTCATCATACAGGGAGACTTTCCCCATATTTATGTATTTTCCACTTTCATTAACAGATTTTTTATAAAAACAAACTGACTCTTGTAGCCTTGTATTGCAGAGAAACTTGGGATTACTCCTGAGGGATTCTGGGTATTTACAGCTGATGTTCAAATCATCTCGTCCTACATGGACAGTCTCACTGATGGACTTCTCATAGGATTGATCTGCAAATCACAACAAATCAGATCAGTTTATATGTGTATGTTCAATTCAATTTAATTAAACTCAATTCAACTCAGTTTTATTTGTATAGCGCTTTTAACAGCTTGTCGCAAACCAGCTTTACAGAATCAAAAGAAAATTAGAGAAGTGAGTTTAAAATGTTAGAGGAAAGATGTATAAATATAAAAAAGTCAGATTATCTCTCTATACTGTATGTGTCCTATGATTAACAACTCTTAGACCTTTTTATTTCTTTTGCTAAAATTCATACTTCTATCTTTATGTTCATCCTTACTGTATATCTGTACTTCATGTTGGTTCCACCCCCTGGTTGGTTTCATATCATGTAATTTTTTTTTTCCCTCTTAAGATGACTTCTTATTAGGAAATTAATGACTACAATTCAATTTGTATTAAAACATTGACATGGTTCAGATCACATTAAAGCAATCCAAACCTGGAAAGTCATAGTTAAAATGCCTGAGTAAACATAACTGCCTTTTAGACTTTAAGTAAAGAACAGTTAAAAGCTGAAATATTAAACAAAGAACAAGCTATAAAATAAACAAAGTAATGAAAAACATATTTCAATGATAAGTGGTAAATAAACTAAAATTGAGCAAATGAATAGGGCAGGAAATTTCAAAAAGCAGTTTCCAGGTAATTTTGGAATTTAAGTTTACATTTTCAAAATAATGTCAAAATGCTCAAGAATGTAATGTATTTTTCAGCCAGTAAAAGAGAAAGAATACTGTACATCATTATCTAGGTAAATTAAAAAAATTATAAAAAGTAACAAACGTTAAACTGATGCTTATGTGTAATAATACAGTATGACTATTTGGTATTTTGTCTGCTAATGCATCTAGAGCTTTGGGAAGATGAACTTAAAGCAGCGAGGGAAGACTCACCTTCATTTACCTTCAGTTCCACTGGTGTGTAAATGTCTATCCGTGATTGTATATCAACTACACACTGGTACGTCCCAGCATCCTGTACAGTGAGCTCTCTGATCATCACCCTGAACTCTGCTGATTCGGTGTCATCATACAGTGAGAATCTTCCTGAACCTATCCACCTGTTTTCAGCTTTTGTCTTTATTTGGTCAGAACAGCCTGGTGATGATCCCTTACAGAAATATTTCTTGTTTTGTGTGTATTCTGTATCATACTTGCACTTGATAAGGACTCCTCCTCCTGAATATCCTGTTACTTCCTTGGAATTTTCTCCATCTAACAAAACACCAAACATCCATCTGAGCGAAACCTTCCTTCATGTAACACTGCTGCTGAGAGTGAGGATTATTCTGAAGTGCATTTCTTTACCTGAGATCAGACAGAGGGTGAAGATGAGGAGGATCTTCATCCTGAGTTCACACTCACACATCTCCACACCGACTCCACTTCAGAAAGATATTAAAGCTCCTGTTCTGTTACACACTGTTACTGTCTCTGTTAGTGTGCTTTGTGTCTTTATCTGTATCTTAACAACAACTTGATACGGTGGCCACTTCCTCTTCTAGCTGTTTGAGAAAAAAAAAAAAACGTAAAGTAGGTGTATGTGTGGAAAAACACAAGTGAAATACACTCACTCATTGTCAGTGTTGGGTGTAACACATAACAGAGTAACGCGTCAGAGTTCTCAGATTACTTTTTTTATTTATTGAGTAATCTAACGTGTTCGATCCACCATTCATGTACTCAGTTACTTAGTTACTTTCTGTTATTCAGACAATTTATGTAATCTGTGAGCCAGACAGCAGTCATTCCCAATCCATTATGTGTGTGTGTGTGTGTGTGTGCGTGTGCGTGTGCATGTGCGTGTGAGAAAGTCGTTCTGCAAGCCCCGCCCCCGATAACCCGACCTCCTCTGTTATTCCTGCTGTTATACCCCTATCTCACCTATGCGGTTTGACTGTGCGAGGACCGACGCGCGGAAAGATGGAAACCTAATCGCAGCGCCAAAACTCGCGATGAATCATGATGATCCGTACTTAAGGCCACCTCGCAAAACCATGTAGGTGTAATAGAGGTATTAGTAGTTAACAGATTATGGGCCAAACTCCGCTGAATGATAATGGTACAATAATTATAAAGGTCTTGACTAAAGATTAGATAACATTGATATCACATGAATTAATTTGACCTGAAAGTTACCTGGTGATCAATAAAAGGGCATGGTGGATGAGGTTTTGGACAGTTGAACCAGTAACCCACCACACCCCGAAGATCTACTGTGGTACTGTACCAGACACCACAGCACACAAACAGAGGACTTGTCAAGGGGCAAAAGCTGCCCAGGTGGCACGAGGGCATTGCAATATTTTGGCTGGGTCAATACTGCCATCTAGAGGAACTTTTAGTGAAGATACAATATATACAGCTTAAATTCAGCCGTGTTCCATTTTGGACCTAATATTCTAATATTAATTTTTATTAAACATACATTATCCACCTTCATAGCTTCACACAAGAAAGAAGCTTAACCATTAAGTCTTGGTAAAACAATGCATTTTATTATTGCCCAACTCATACAACAGAGACAAAGCAACATAAATGATAGGAAATTGACAATTAGATTGATATTAAATAGTAAGTTAAACAAAGTGTATAAATTTAAGTGAAAGAGTCTAATGAGCACATTAACTAAAGCTAAAAACCCTTCACAAATTATGCTAATTAGGTCAGAATATACAGTATATGAGCACAAACTGTAGTAGTAGAACTTTCAAAAGAATAAGCAAAAAAGTTAATGTCCATGTTAGAGGTACTGCTTCGAATACTAAAGAAAAACGAAGAAGGAGGAGGAGGGGGAGGAGGACTATTGTAAAAATTGGAGCCTTAAGAATGAGAAATTTTCAAGCAGGGATTTTTAGGCCAATACAGTGTTTCAATGTTAATTTGTCAGTGTTACAGATGATGAAGTGTTTTGAAAGTAGAATTAAAGTGTTGGGAAAAAGTTTTTTTTCTTTCTTTCTTTTTCGCCCCATATTTGTTGCACTTAAATGGTCTGGCAATAATTAGGGCTGGGTGTGGCAAGTGAAATTTAACGCAGCTTTCCAAAAAATGTGGTTAATCACAGTTCACTTATGCTTTACCAACAGGAGCAATTATTTTTCACATAGGGCCAGGTAGTTTTTTTTTTTTTTTTTTTTTTACAGCTTTTTTCCCTATTAAATTAATTTTAAAAATGCATTTTGTATTTACTTGGGTTATCTCTGTGAAATATTAAAATTTGTTTAATGACCTCAACCATTTAAGTGTGATAAATATGAACAAAACAGGATGGAGCAAATACTTTTTTACAGCATTGTGTTTTGAAAAAAAGACATTGGACCAAGATTGTTTACATGACGTTGGGATAGTGCTGAATGACCGACCACAGCACAATGTTGTAAATATGACTTCAAAACATTTATTTATATTTCTTAACTGAATTACAGCATTTTACTACTCACTGTAAAAACTCCAACTAGATAAATGTTGAATGAATTAATACACGTGGACAAAATTGTTGGTACCCTTCGGTCAATGAAAGAAAAACTCACAATGGTCACAGAAATAACTTTAATCTGACAAAAGTAATAATAAATAAGAATTCTATGAATGTTAACCAATGAAAGTCAGACATTGCTTTTCAACCATACTTCAACAGAATAAAAAAAAAAAAATTAACTCAGGGAACAGGCCTGGACAAAAATGATGGTACCCCTAACTTAATAGTTTGTTGCACAACCTTTTGAGGCAATCACTGCAATCAAACGATTGCAATGAGACTTCTGCACCTCTCTGCAGGTATTTTGGCCCACTCCTCATGAGCAAGCTGCTCCAGTTGTTTCCTGTTTGAAGGGTGCCTTTTTCGAGCTAGCATGTTTCAGCTCCTTCCAAAGATGCTCAATAGGATTGAGGTCAGGGCTCATAGAAGGCCACTTTAGAATAGTCCAATGTTTTCCTCTTAGCCATTCTTGAGTGTTTTTAGCTGTGTGTTTTGGGTCATTGTCCTGTTGCAAGACCCATGACCTGCGACTGAGACCCAGCTTTCTGACACTGGCCAGCACATTTCTCTCTAGAATCCCTTGATAGTCTTGAGATTTCATTGTACCCTGCACAGATTCAAGACACCCTGTGCCAGATGCAGCAAAGCAGCCCCAGAACATAACAGAGCCTCCTCCATGTTTCACAGTAGGGACAGTGTTCTTTTCTTGATATGCTTCATTTTTCCATCTGTGAACATAGAGCTGATGTGCCTTGGCAAAAAGTTCCATTTTTGTCTCATCTGTCCATAGGACATTCTCCCAGAAGCTTTGTGGCTTGTCAACATGTAGTTTGGCATATCCCAGTCTGGCTTTTTTATGATTTGTTTTCAACAATGGTGTCCTCCTTGGTCGTCTCCCATGTAGTCCACTTTGGCACAAACAACGACGGATGGTGCGATCTGACACTGATGTTCCTTGAGCATGAAGTTCACCTTGGATCTCTTTAGAAGTCTTTCTGGGCTCTTTTGTTGCCATTCCGATTATCCGTCTCTTTGATTTGTCATCAATTTTCCTCCTGCGGCCACGTCCAGGGAGGTTGGCTACAGTCCCATGGATCTTACATTTCTGAATAATATGTGCAACTGTAGTCACAGGAACATCTAGCTGCTTGGAAATGGTCTTATAGCCTTTACCTTTAACATGCTTGTCTATAATTTTCTTTTGAATCTCCTGAGACAACTCTTTCCTTCGCTTTCTCTGGTCCATGTTGAGTGTGGTACATACCATGTCACCAAACAACACAGTGACTACCTGGAGCCCTATATATAGGCCCACTGACTGATTACAAGATTGTAGACACCTGTGATGCTAATTAGTGGACACACCTTGAATTAACATGTACCATTGGTCACATTATTTTCAGTATTTTCTAGGGGTACCATCATTTTTGTCCAGGCCTGTTCCATGAGTTTATTTTTTAAAATAATTCTGTTGAAGCATGGTTGAAAAGCAATGTCTAACTTTCATTGGTTAACATTCATAGAATTTTTTAAAATTATTACTTTTGTCAGATTAAAATTATTTATGTGACCATTGTGGGTTTTTCTTTTATTGACCGAAGGGTACCAACAATTTTGTCTACGTTTGTGTATTGTTGGTTGAACATCTTATAGTAAAACTTTGTTGAGAAAAAAGGTTACGGTTTTTGTTTTTGTGTTCTTGAAAACTTTAAAGATACAGACTAAATATATTAAAATAATTAAGTTGAGCCAGCGATTTACCTTCAGTGAGATGCAATCACATGATTTAAAATTTATTTATTTATAAGACTTCTCTTGTTTTCTTTGACCAAAGCTCTGCTGTGGAGGGTCAGAGGGGTGACCGCTGGTCTTTTGGATCTACTGGAGGAGCACGAACAAGCTGATGAAGTTATAGTAGACATCCAAAATGATTTCTATTGGACTTGGAGAGGCACGCTTACACATGTTAAGATTCACATGAAACAAACTCTTGTTGCCATAGACTCTTTCTTTTGTGGTCGACGTCATTAGGAAAAAAATAAGTTTTTGTAAGTTTTTAAAAACAGTTATGGCCAGTGGGGGGGGGGGGGGGGGGGTGACGCAAACAAAATAAAAATTAAACTTTTAATACTCGCCTGTATAGCCATTTATCAAGTGATTAAGCAACATTACTACTAGTATAAAATAAAGGCATGACTCATATTGCATCCAGTCAGCAGCTCTGCTTGCCGTAAGAAGTGCTGGAAGAGCCCAAATATTTAAAAACAATATTGATTTGCTAAGAACAAAAGCGGGAGGGTTCGAGGCGCACAGTGCTGCGCCCGAAGGATGATTTGACAAAATCCAATCAGAGCTCAGCCTCAAGTCACATGCTTTTCAAAAATGTACCTGTCTACATAGACACTCGTTTGTCCGGCGCCCAGCGTACATGAACACAAATGAACGTAATACAGTTTAGATTTTTTTAATTGCAAATAACTTATATTAAGAAATACAGCGGAATATAATTACTTTATTTCATTATTAAAATAAATAATTATCATGCTAAATAATTACATGTTAAAGGAGCAATCTTCTCTGCCTAACCTTTAGGGGGGCGGCGCCCCTGTGCCCCGTATTGACCGGCCGCCACTGGTTATGACATTGTAATAACAGCTATGACATTGTAATAAAAGAATTACTTTGATTATTTTTAGAAATAATGTAACTAATGTTTGTGTTTTAATTGTTGGGGTATCATTAGGCAAAAAAAAAAATTTAATAGAAAAACAATCACTTGAACCAACTACATCAGTGGGCTACAATGGGAGAAAACACAATTTTATCAAAATCATTAACGTCAACTTTTAAAAATAGCCTTGTTGTAATAATATTATGACAGTAACATGACTGAATCATAGTCACACACCAAACATTTTCTTTCGTAAAGATAATCAACAGATTTCTCAGCCAATTGAAATATTAGAAAGACCTCTGGGTAACTGAGCTCTGGAATAGATGTCCTGATCAAGAGGGTTCATCGGTACTTGAGGAGAAGAATAAATAGACTCATAGGAGTTTTTGTGTAACACTATATTGCCATAAACAGTTTGAGCGTTTGAGGCAGAAAGTCGTCCGGGGTCTTCAATCTCCGCGTACTCACAGAAATCAGAAGGAACCTGAGAGCAAAGAGAATAAAAAAAGAAGATCAGGTTTTGCTATTACTACTACTACTACCACACACACACACACACACACACACACACACACACACACACATGCACAAAACTGCGAAGATGTACTCACCACTCGATGGTTTTGAGAGTCTTGGACAGAACCTCTAGCAGAACAAGCTGCATCTGCTAAAAAACAACAACAACAACAACAACAACAAAACACAGCTATGTAGTCACCGGTTTAAATATGAGAGCCGTTCAAGTCAAATTGAGACGTTTGATTGTGCAGAAGAACAGAACAGAATTATGAGTGTATATACACTACAGTAATCAGTATAATACAGTATAATACAGTAATCCCCAGCTACACTAATGCACTTATCCCAGTGTTTCACTAATGATTGGATGGATAGTACACCAGAACAAGGTAGTACACCAGAACAATGATTGGATTGCCTGCTTTATATCTGAAACACCGGCCTCCCAGGAGCTCCTTTAATGGCCCAAACATATGGAAGGGCTTGGAGGGAGGTCAGGACTGTACGGAGGATGTGGCAATAACTCCCAGATGAATTTCTGTAATTGGTGAATGATGTAAATGATGATGGTGAATAATTGTATGTACAGTTCACACAGACAGATGTGTCCCTTGCACAATTTGGCAACAAGTTAGCCACCGATTTTTAAGCATCTAATGTTTCTCCCTGTGAATATTCATGGAACCAACTGCAATGGGCTCCAGGTTGGCTGGGATTTCAGTAACATTCGTTACTGCAGTGAATGCACTTTCTTATTTTGGGGGAGGAGAGAGAATGTGGAGGAATCCCACACCACCCAGGAAGCACAGGCACAAGACCGCAGTGCTCATTCATTCATTCATTACACATGTCTACCAGTGAATCTATTATTCACATATGACAATGCATCTCTTACTTTGACATAATCACACTTAGAAACTATTTTATGCAGTTTATACATTCACTTCGATATGCACAACAGAAACTGAGCTCAGGATTAAACCCCAGAATCTGAGGCAGCAGCTCTACCCACTGCACCAGCTTACCATGCAAATGAATCAGTCATAGTAAATGTTTAAAAACCTCTAAAAAAGGGTACCTTTAATCTTGTGTCTCTTTCGCAGAATCAGAATAAGGAATATGACTCCGATCAGAATCAGCAGCAAAATTACAGACACGAGAATCACAGTGGAAGATGGAAATCCTGGAAGTGAAACAAACACTCAATTTAACCTACATGCTGATCATTTAGCATAGATCAGATCAATAAAAGTCTCGAAGTTAGATTATGGCTGTGATGTGCATCTGAGCAAAATCACCTGCTGGAGGAGAAGCTGGTGAGGGTCAGAATTCAGGTTTATTTGTTGTTGATGATGATGACGATGATGAAGATTGTGGTGGTATCAAGATTGAAATTGGGTCATGTGATTTTAAAGCATGGACAAGTTTAGTTTGATAATAAAGGACTGCTGTGAAAAATTGCTGAGTTGCAATTAGTACAGTACATCTGATAAATCACAGGAAGTACTGTATACAGAAGCACAGGAAGAGCAGAGAACAGACTTCAAGCCTAATCACATTATCTTTACATAATTTAGCATATAAGTTTATGTAATTTCATGTGTTAATATGATTCTTTCTAAAAGTAACCACCCTATTTTTCCTGCTATTATGGATATATTCACTAACTGCCAATAATATCACCGCTTAGTCCTGGTTAGCATGTATACTGACTCTGTGCATCACACAAAACCTCAAAATAATTAATTCACTGTGTCTCTGTGTCTCTACAAACTCACCAGTGACTGTCAGGTTGATCTGTGTAAAATAAACCTTGTATCCATCATCAGATTCCCAGGCTGCTTCAGCTCCACACCAGTATTCACCAGAGTCTCGCTCAGTTACATTTCTAATACTCACACTCAAGATTCGTCTTTCTCTGTCATCATACAGGGAGAATTTCCCCATATTTACATATTTTGTACTTTCATTGCAAGAATTATGAGAACAAGCTAAATCATGTAGCCTTGTCCTGCAGAGAAACTTGGGATTAGTCCTGAGGGATTCTGGGTATTTACAGCTGATGTTCAAATCTCGTCCAACATGGACAGTCTCACTGATGAAAGTGTAATTGAACAGATCTGTAAATCACAACAAATCAGATCAAATAACGTGTATACGTTTCCTCATTTTGACCAACAACTCTAGGATAGGTAGAAAGTGTAATTGCATATGAATATAAACCACATTTCTTTTGTTAAACCACAAAAGACAAGACTTTTCTTTAAAATAACCAAGCAGAAAAAGAAAGACAATCGGAAAGAAGTATTTATGCAAAAAGTACAAAAAAAAAAAAAACATTAATGGTGATCAGAGAATTAAATTCTTAAACGCACACAGGAGTGGAAAAATATTGCAATGCTGTTTTTTTTCTATGTTTGTAAGTAAGTTTGTAAGAGAAATAGAAATAGAAAAAATAATTTATACAAAAAGTACAAAAATATAACAAACACAAAAAATTGTACGTAAGTATGTAAAAGATTAGAATAAAATTGTATATGTCTCCTAAAGTGATACTTAAGTGTAGCATAATGAAGGCAGTGGTGGGGGACTTACCTTCATTTACCTTCAGTTCCACTCGTGTATAAATATCTTTAAAAAGAATTATATCAACTCCACAGTGGTACGTCCCAGTGTCCTTTACAGTGAGCTCTCTGATCATCACCCTGAACTCTGCTGATTTGGTGTCATCATACAGTGAGAATCTTCCTGAATCTATCCACTCTATTTTATCTTCTGTCTTTATTTGGTCAGAACAGCCTGGTGGTGAACCCTTACAGAAATATTTCTTGTTTTCTGTGTATCCTGTATGATACTTGCACTTGATAAGGACTCCTCCTCCTGAATATCCTGTTACTTCCTTGGAATCTCCTCCATCTAACAAAACACCAAACATCCATCTGAGCGAAACCTTCCTTCATGTAACACTGCTGCTGAGAGTGAGGATTATTCTGACGTGCATTTCTTTACCTGAGATCAGACAGAGGGTGAAGATGAGGAGGATCTTCATCCTGAGTTCACACTCACACATCTCCACACCGACTCCACTTCAGAAAGATATTAAAGCTCCTGTTCTGTTACACACTGTCTCCGTCCTGCTCTGTGAGTGCGCTCTGTGTCTTCATCTGTGTCTTAATCAGACAGAACTAATGCAGTTACCATTTCCTTTTTGGCTTGTGTAACCTTGTGTAAGCTCATGGCACTTTTAGACTCAAAACCACAGAACTCACATTTCCTTTAGAGATTTGTAGATGGTTTTACTTGGTTGGTGCGTAGGAGCATAAGCAGAGTAATTCTAACTTTCAGAAGTATAACTTTCTGAGTATACAGTACCACGCTAGTGACAATAATTTGGACCCTGCCTGTGTCCACAATGCCAACATTATTGTTATTATCATTATCATTATTTGTATTGCTTTTCCTGAACATGTGAATGCAATGCTATGATGAAGTTAAATTCATCAGCTTTTTGTTTTTGGACAAAAAAGTTGAGTTGAGCATTCATTTGGCAATTTAACACAAACATCTTTATTACACAGAACTGTACTGTAAATATTGTCAGCAAAACATAATGAGTACAGAGTGAGAAGTAGAATCATAAAAAATATATATTTTTTAATTATTTATTTATTTATTTAATTGAATTTTATAATATTTGGTACATCTTTTAATATTCATTATCACAAATTTGATCAATTGTGATCTAGACACTACGCAACATCTTGAATATTGAGTAGTTAATATTAGATGGTCCACACATTTTGGAACAAATTTAGTTCTTTTTTGTTATTTGTCCTTGGTACACCACTACATTGAATTTGAAATAAAACTCTCGTTAATTCAAGCGTTAATTCAATGGGTTTGACAAAGGTTTGTTGTTAATCTTTGAGGAATAACAGGCATTTTCATACACACACACCCAATTTTAGGGGCTCATACAGTATATAATTGAAGAAATGGCTCACAGTTTACTCCATGATTTAACAAGCACGTAAAAGCCTGGATGCGTTTCTGAGTGTAACATTTACATTTGATGGTTGTTTGCTCAAACTCTCACTGAGAAACATTTGGAGCGGCCAATACAACTGTTTGGAACATTCTTAAAAAGAAGGAATTACAGTAACTAGCAATCTTTGAAACAGCAAAAGTTTCTATTTTGTTTATACAGGTGTGGATCATAGATTCATCATAATGTTCTAGGTATTTAAAGAGGATTAAAAAGATGGTTAAATAAACAAATATATGTAACATCAAGAAAGACATCTTCACAGGACATGTATCACATGAGACAATTTTCTCTAAGAGTGAGATGTCGCTGCACTGTTACATTACTGTTACTTTTTTGTGATGACTGGATAACAGGAAAAAGAGAGAATAGTGGAGTGAGCAGGCCACGGGTGAACTCTTGAGCTCCTGCCTGCTGATGTGAGATGACATGTAGACATGCAGATCTACAGTATGGTGGGGTTAGGATCCGCAGATATACAGATTGGTGGGTGTTTCAGCTAAGGTGGTGAGCTAGCGGTGACAGCAGGCCAACAATAAACATTAAATAAAATACAGCTGAGCAGGTTGAGCAAGTCACTGGGGTGAAAGAGGGTTTTGGCATAGTCAGGGCAGGGCAGGAAAGGCACAGCATCCATAAAGTACCAAGCACACTACCCATCCCTCTCACGATCCACTGGCTCTACTGTGTTCACCACTAGAGGGCACTGTGTGCCCCATCATATAGTTTTGTAGTTTTTGTTTGTTGACTCAGTTTCTCAGAAGGCACCGGTCAGGTCATGTGAGTGCTCACCTGAACCGGGGTAGCTCATTAGACATCCTATAAATAGTTGTTTGTTCTGGGAAACTGGGTTGAGCATTAAATAAATATTACTGTCAAGTGGGCATTCCTTTTTTGTTTGGTTTCTGTTTAAAGAAGGCTCTAGGGGTGTTATGTTCGTTAATTTGGTGTGTGAATTCATGGAGCGGTGTTGTTAAATGTTAGTTAGGCTGTATCTCCTCATCTGTAAGTACTGTTCTGTGTGTTTCCAGTGTTGGTCTTCCTCTTGTTTAGGTCGTTGTATGTATAGTACCTTGTATGTTTAGATTATTTGTATGTTGGTCCACATGAGTGCGTAGCTACTAGTAGGGTTAGCTGCTAGTGGCTTTGGTCTCTAGTAGATTTAGCCACTAGTGTGGTTTAGCCTTATTTGTGCCTTGCCTTTTGTGTCTTGGTTCCCCTGGTAGGTCAGTAACTAACCCAGTTAGCCACTAACCCGTTTAGCCACTAAGCCGTTTAGGTACTAACCCGGTTAGGTCAGCAACCAATGTAACAATAAACAGTTTAGCTACTAACCCAATTAACCACTAACTAATTTAGTCTCTAGTCTCCCTGTGTCCCTGGTCCTGTACCATCTCTAGTCCCGTCTCTAGTCCTGTCTCTACTTTGGTCAGCTCCATGTCTCCTTTGTCAGCTCTTAGCCTGTGCCTGCTAAAAGAGCCTGTGTTTGCTTTGTCTTATTTTTGTTAATAAAAAGACATGGGAACTATATCAGCCAGTAATACCATCCAATACATGACAGCAAGCCTATTAATTGTACAGTAAGCCTATAATTGTACAGTAATTGTACCCTATAATTGTACAGTAAGCCAGTGAGCATGCAGTAATCAGAAGCTGCCAGGCAAGTCCCACTTGGAAGTTACTCAAAAAAATTATCTTTAAAAAATTACTAATTACTATGTTAAAATTGTAATTACTGATTATTACATATAAAAAGTAATCAGATTACTAATAAAAAAAATACTTCCAAGTTACTTTGAAAACATCTGTCACCGTGTGCGCCTGTGAAGGGCATGAGCCTCAACCTGCTGTCGCTCTTCACTCGCTAAGCGCCCCCCCCCCCCCCCCTTCTGCAGGTGTTCAAAGGGGCGAGGCACCACATCGGGCCTGCTGGGGATATTTAATGTTAATGGATCTCGGGCTTTCTCCGCATTAAAAATCCTCAGCTTTACAGACTTCTACACACTACTTCTGATTGGCACTATCGACTGCTTCCGTTATGCAGTCGATAGTACCACCTGATTAGCGAAGAAACAATCAGAAGTAGTGTGTGGAAGTTTGTGATTGTCTAGTTTTGTGGCAGTTTTGCGAGCGTACGGGTAGAATCAAGCGCACATCAAAAAACATGGAAGACAGAGTTAGGATCCTGGGCCTGCTTTCCTGACTGCGTTCTCCACCAGCACAGTGGGCAAAAAAGGAGAGGAAATAAAAAGAAAAGTGTGATAGGTGATCCAGAGTGATAAAGTTTAAATAAACACAAAATACAGATGTTGACTGGCGCAGGGGAGACGCTGCTGGCACAGAACCGAGCTGTTGAGCGCACGGAGGAGACACTGCACGCACACCGATTGCTTCGTCTTCTCTCAAACTGAACCAAAAACCTAGGTGGTTATAATGAAAATGGTTGTAATGTTATGGCTGATCAGTGTGTAAGGACGGATCAAATAGTTTAAATTTGCATTTTTATTGAGTAGCATCCTGGGCAGCAATGATATAACAAATGTAAAAAGCATAGTCAAAAAGTTATACAATATACAATCTTACGCAAAAAGTTTAGGCACCCCTTGATAAATAACAGATTTTGATTAATTTTTTAATCGAAAAGATGTTGACAAATTCTCTCTTTGAAATGGAAAAAATGCACAATATGTTCAGCAAACATTGATGCATAGAATTTGTAATTGAAGACTACAGCTGATGATAACTTTGAAATCATGGCTGTGTTTCGTTGTCACATGAGATCTCTTCCTTATCAATGATTATCTTTGGGACTGTAGAATTAGAGCTGGTGGCTTTAGTGTGGGAACTCACTGCTGCATAAACAGGACCTGTAACAGATTCTCCACCTGACTGCTGAGCAGCGCTGACTGAGGACGCTGGGAGATCTGTGGGTAACTGAACTGTGGCGCTGATGTCCTGATCAGGGAGGATTGTGGGAAATTCAGCAGTAGAATAAACAGCAGAATCACAGGGGCTTGTGGGTAACAGTGTGATGTCATAAACATTTTGGGAAGTATCAGAGGTGGTTGTGGTTAGTTGAGTAGGGGAAACTATGAAAATATCAGGTGCAAAAAGTCGCCTGGTGTCCTTCATCGCTTCATTCTCCTGGATAGAAAACACAAAGACAGAAACAAAATAAATGACATTTTTTATTACCAATTATGACTAAAAGAGAATATGTTTTCATACTGAACACACACACATGCACTAGTGAAAGCAGTTACCTCCTGGTAACACAACACTTGCCAACAGAAGCCATACCTCCTGAAATAAATAGACAGTTATTAGGGCCCAAGCACTCCTAAGGAGTTCCTAAGAATTTTTTTCAACTTTTTCACTGCATTTCATGGGCTCAACAGGAAGTCAGTTATTTTCGGTTGTTCACAGAAAATGTACTAATGGATTTTAATATAATTTATATTAAATAGATTTATATAATCGACAACAAACTGGGCCTGTGTGATCTAAAGACACTAAGGATGCAAAATTTTAGAGGGATTTTTGATATCTCAAATGGGTCAGCCATGAAGATGCCTTAAACTTACACTGTAAAGTGGTTAACCACTTTCTGTGTAGCCTTATATTGAGTGACATTGTATTGAGGGACACCTACAGTGGCACGTTCAGTGACATCACATTTAGTGACATCATAGTGTGATGCCTGTTTTTTCAGCATCTGCGGACTACACACATACACAAATGATAGCACGCACACACACACACACACACACACACACACACACACACATGCACACATTACAAATGTTAACACTCTCACACAGACACATACAGTACACACACACACACACATGCATAAACACAAACATATACACACACGCACAAACACACATCTTTCTCACACAAACCACACACATACACGCACACCAAAATTGAGAGAACTGGGGAGATAAAACACACAATAATCTGGCAATGAGATAGCGTGCTGCGCTTCCTTAAAAGCCGGAAGAAATCAGCGCTGGATGATAAACCGGTGTGCAGGCGGGGCTGTCTGGAGCCGTGTAAGGAGACGTGTCAGTGTGGGAAAGAAAATGTCAAAGATGAAAGTGGTCTTAGAACAACATGTTTGAGCTAAGAGAGTGACACATTCTCAGTTTATGTAATCTGTGTAAAACCTAGGAAAGGCACAGAATTTCTGTCGCACTTCATTATTTAATAATTACTAGAGGCAGGACACGCCCACACACTTTTCATGCTCAAACAGCACACAGATTGTGTGGTGGCATTGGCACAGGTGCTTGGGCCCCTCATCAGGTCTACAGCAATTTACTGATTACTACTGAGCATTTAATTTACACAGACACACAAAAATCACACAGACTACAAAATAACATTTAAGCACAATTCTGAAACTTTTCACTCCAAGTCAATTAAATACAGCAGTTGGACAATTATTCATGAATGATTTGTTAATTTATCTAACTATCAGTTATTTATTCTTCTCATCCTGTGTAGGGTCATGGGAAACCTGGAGCTTATTCAGGGGACACAAGGCAAGACCACAGGGCGCAGACCTGGCGGAACGTCTATTTCAGCTTCCTGATACCTCCAGAATTTGTGCAATCATTAGGTAACAATAAGACCAAAGAAAAAGATAAACAGAAAGACTCAAGAGACAAAGGCAAAGACCCAGCCTCTGTCAGAGAGAGAAAATGAGAGAGCGACATGCATCAGTTTAGTATGCCCTCTCATGTTAAGTATAAAGTATAAAAATTTAAAACACAAACTCTTTCCCATAAGTCCTTGGTAAGGGCATGGGCCTCAGAGGATATAGGTTTTATTTTTAGTTGCCAGAGGCCTGTCCGTTCTCGGGCAGACATTGGCGCTCTGTTTATTTTGTGTGTGCAGTTTTCTTTCATTTCCTTTTATTTAACTAATGAATAATCCCATGCTATCTCCAAATGGAAAGGTCTTCCAGTGCATATTGTCACACCTCACACACCTCAGTCCCGGGGGATAAGATTTGGCTCACCGGATTACTGAGCCGCCTCTTTGTCTCCCCCTAGTGTGTCTGCGTGGGTATATGTTTCACTTCCGCACTTAATCAAGTTCACCTGTGTTTCCCTCATGTGTCTTTCTATTTAAATCAGCCAGTCCTGTAGTTCCCTGTCTGTTCACTGTTTGTTTTTCGTTGTGTGTGGCAAGACATGCCATTTCACTGTTTCTCCTTCTCTCTCTCTCTCTCTCTCTCTCTCTCTCTCTCTCTCTCTCTCTCAGGACTAGGCCGTGGCTGTAGAGTTGGGGCGAGCAATTCTCCGGTGGAGGATTATGTTCAAAGGTCAAGTTCAAGTCTGAGGCACTCATGCTCCCTAAGTTTTCGCTGCTTCATCAGCCAGAGTGGCTGATCCTCGCCGAGTCATTTACACATTCGCCACGCTCGCCTGCCGCTCCAGCTCGGAACCCTTGGACTGTTGTTCTTTTGTTTTGTTTGTTTCAGTTTTATTGTGTATACGTTGAGTCCAAGGAAAGAGAAATCAAGAACACTGAGAAAAGAAATAAACATGTTAGACTTGAACCCTGCATCTGCGTCCGCCTCTCGTTGAAAACATGACACATATCAGAAGCACTCTCACAATTGATCGCTGTGTTAGGTCTTCTATAAACATTTATGGTGTGGCTTGCCAATCCGTACCACATAACATGTACATTATATGATTTGTGTATACCACAGCATGATCCATGGTCACAGTAATAAAGTAATGTGTTTTTACTTTGATTTAACCACTTGAAAAATTATAGACTTATATAAACCTCCATTTTTCAAAAATTATGTCTCAAAGAGATGGTCAGTCTTTTTGTCTCTAAGTCAGTGCTTATGTTTACTTATTTTTACTTTGGAAAGTCATAGGTGTATGTAACACACACACACACACACACACACACACACACACACACACACACACACACACACACACACACACACACTGTCAGGGATAACCCCTAGAGGTCGCCATGCGCCCTGAGACTTTGTGTTGGTAATTCTTTTTAGTTTGACTTCATTTCCCAGTTTGCATCTCGGTCTGGTGACGTGGGCGCTCACCTGAACCGAGTTGGTCATTAGTTTCTTTATAAATAGCTTGTTTTAGTTCCTCTGGGTTGTCTTGCATCAGTTGATTTAAACTTAGTAAATGTCTGTAAAGTTTAGTTTGTGTTTCCCTCTAGTGATTCATGTTTAGGTTTATTTTTACATAAAGCTTATTTTGTTTGTATGTTTTCCTTATTTATTTATCATTAAAACATCATTCTTGAAAACATCGAGACCTCTGCGTTCATGCCTCGCCACCAACACCACCACATACATGACAGAATGCAAGACCTTACCAGAAGCATAGCGGAGGAGCCTCCCCTGGAGATTCTTTTGGGGGGGGCTATGATGTTTGCCCCTTGGGAAGCCGACGCGGAGGGCAGACGGATTACCACACACAGCGTAACGGCAAGAGGCGAGGACGAGCAAGGAGAAGGCGATCTGGCAGGGGAGTGCAGGTCAAGGTGGAGCAGGAGATGCTGAGAGAGCAGCTAAACTGGGATGGCTGGCGATACGGTGAAGGGGCACCCCACAGCGAGCATCAGATGAGAGCAGATTGTGAGCGGGATGTGCAGCAAAGAGCAGCCTCCCAGCTATCATGGAGCAGCTTTGGGCGGTGCGCCGAAATAAATGAGTGGCGCATTCGAAACCTGCAGGAGCAGGTAGAAATGCTCCAAGGGCTGCTAACTCAGCTAAGCCTCAGGGAAGGCCCAGACCTGCCAGCCAGCCTCACTGGAGGCCCAGACCTGCCAGCTCCTTTACCCTGTGTAAGCGACGACGACAGCGAGCTCGTTTACATGCCGTTCAGGGACGACGACAGTGAGCTCTTTTACCTGCCATTTAGCGACGACGACTAGGGCGAGCTCTGCAGCGATGACGATGGCGGCGACCTCCTTTTTCCGCCGCGTAGCTGAGGCGACGACAGCGAGCTCTTTATTCTGCCGCGTAGCTGCTTCGTCGAGGACGGCGAGCGTCTGCTGCTGCCCAGCAACGAGGAGGACAGCGAGCTGCCTCCGCCTCCGCTGCCGCCGTCATGCAGCGAAGAGGACAGCGAGCTGCCGCCGCTGCCCAGCGCCGCTGAGGATGGCAAGCTTCTGCCGCCGTCCAGCGCCGCTGAAGACAGCGAGCTTCCTCAGGCGCCGCCGTCATGCAGCGAAGAGGACAGTGAGCTGCGGCCACTGCCAGGTTGCGATGGCCGCATCGTGCCAGCTACCCCGCCCTGCTCCGTTACACCAGCACGCACTACGCCGTTCGGGCTCTGGGATCTGACCCCAGCCCCGTTTCAAAAGCAGGGTGGAATTTTGCCTGCCCCACGTGCCCTGCCACCCTGCCCAGAGGACAAAAAATTCAGCCTCTGCAAAAGGTGGCCAGACTTTGGACCTTGGGGGGGATGCCCTGGACCTCCTGTGGTGCCCCGGAGTTGCGCCCTGAGACTTTGTGTTGGTAATACTGTTTAGTTTGACTTCATTTCCCAGTTTGCATCTCGGTCAGGTGACCTGAACCGAGTTGGTCATTAGTTTCTTTATAAATAGCTTGTTTTAGTTCCTTTGGGTTGTCTTGCATCTGTCGATTTAAACTTGGTAAATGTCTGTAAAGTTTAGTTCGTGTTTCCCTGTAGTGATTCGTGTTTAGGTTTATTTTTACATAAAGCTTATTTTGTTTGTACGTTTTCCTTATTTATTTATCATTAAAGCATCATTCTTGAAAACATCGAGACCTCTGGGTTTATGCCTCACCCACATGACACACACACACACACACACACACACACACACACACACTAGGTGGAGAATTGGCCGTAAATCATTTGTTTATTTAATATAAACACTAAATGCATTGTGGAAGCTTAGAAATGCAAAACTGTAGCTGGAGGCTGGACAGTAATGTTACCCCTGTGTCACTGTACTGCCTGAACCAACCAGTTACATGAAATTTAAAATATTAAACATTTTATCATGTGTGGATGGATACCTTTCACCCTGCATCTGTTTTGCAGAATCACAATAATGCATATGAATACAATCAGAAGCAGCAGTGGAATTACAGACACAGTGATCAAAATGGAAGCTGGAAATTCTGAAAAAGAATCAGACACTTTAATCTTCATTCAATCATTCATAAGGAAAAAAGAATAATCAGTGTTATGTACTGTAGTTTGACTGATGGGGAAATGTGTGTCCGAGCAAAATCACCTGCTGGAGGAGAAGCTGATGTTGGTGAATGTTGTGCTGAAAGTGAAACACATGGATGTAAAGTTAAATAAAGAATGACATTAAGAGAGTGAATCTAGTGTATAACTGATAGCAGAAGAGATTCAACACAATACAGTGAACATTCTGTACGTGTAAAACTTCAAAAATACAGACGACTGGTGTATTCAGTACATCTGATAAACCACAAGAAGTTGCTGCTTTTTTTTTATATTATTTAACCTGAAAGGACAGAACTCAGAAGGCTCAGAAATAATATTAGCTAGATAATTTGCGTGGAAATTCTAAAGACAACTTCTCTATTTCTTCTGCTATTATTGTTATATTTACTAACTGCCAATAATATCACAGGCTAGTCATTGTTAGGATGTGCACTGACTCTGTGCTTCACACAAAACAGCTGTAATGACAAAATGGTTATTGCAGTGTGTTGCTGTGTCTCTACAAACTCACCAGTAACTGTCAGGTTGATCTGCATGAAATAAACCTTGCTTTTCCAGATGCTTCATAGTAGTATTCACCAGAGTCTCGCTCAGTTAAATTTGTAATAATTACAGTCTCATCTTTTTGTGTCATACTTACACTGGCCATGGTTTCCTTGTCGTGAATATCCTGTTACTGCATTGGAATCATCTCCAGCTAAAAAACACCAAACATCCATCTGAGCAAAACCTTCCTTCATGTAACACTGCTGCTGAGAGTGAGGATTATTCTGAAGTGCAGTTCTTTACCTGAGATCAGACAGAGGGTGAAGATGAGGAGGATCTTCATCCTGAGTTCACACTCACACATCTCCACACCAGAAAGCTATTAAAGCTCCAGTTCTGTTACACACTGTTACTGTATCTGTCCCGCTCTGTAAATGCGCTCTGTTTCTTCATTTGCATTTTAAACAGAGTGTGACGCAGTAATAACTTCCCCTTATGCCTTCATTAGAAAGAGCTGTGCAGAAAAAGAAATATGTAAACTACACCGGCGCAATGCAAAACAGTTTTAAAATTTCGGACATGACAACGAGCATCTGGTCAGGTACAGTGCATAATTAAACATGGGAGCGGTATAACAACATACTTGCTGAAATAAAATATATATTCTGACTCTGATTGGGATGAAGGTGTAGATATTAGCAATTTTTTATGTGACTTTCTTTCTCCATGTAAGTTATTTTTCCTCACAGTGCTTCAAAATTGACTTTACTGATGTCAGTGTGTACTGCTCTACTGCCCGAGAGCCTCTACTGCCATGGGCGATGGGAACTATCAAACTGTGTATGACTGTTTATGTAACAAAAATAAATTTGAATTTTGTTTTTGATAATGCTAAACAAGTTCCATTACGTAACATGACCAAATGAAGCGTAATCACATAAGACCTCATATTGCTTTACAATAATTTTTGGAACGGCATGATTAAAGCTGGGTTGGCATGGAAAGTAATTACTGCATAATTCAGACCTTCATCAGATTCCTCAGCCAATTGTCGAGCACCACTGACTGAGAAAGCAGAGAGACCTGTGGATGTGTGAGCTGTGGAGTAAACAGTCTGATTAAGAGGGATTCCACATGAAATCGGAATGAAATTTTCCATTTTATATTAGACACAGATCTGATTGTTTGCAGTGTGATCGCTGTCTGAACAGTCAAATCAGAGTTCATGTGACTATACCATCAATACAACACTAGACTCATCGCAATCACAAACAAATCTTATTAGATATGAGTTACTTTTGCCTGTGATGTGAATGTAAGGTGCAATTAATAAACCACAACCATTAATACGTACAAGCTTGAACCTTTTGTAAGAATGAGCAGAAGGTCTTTTCAAAGTCAAATGGTGAGGTTATACCACCATTGTAACTCTGATACAGATATCTTTTTATTGAGTCTTTTCAGGCACATTGCAGTAATTGCTCCATGTAGTGTGTGGATGTGGAGAAGAATAATAAGAGTAAGAAAGGCGATACATGCAGAATCTTTTGCATTTTTTTTTTTTTCATTTTTTTTTTTTTTAAGTTTTGAGTCCTGCTGCTGATAATCTAGAAATCATGGCTGGGTGTTTCATAGTCACACGAGATCTCTTCCTTATCAATGATTATCTTCGGGACCGTATGATTACAGCTGGTGGCTTTAGTGTTGCATAAACAGAATCTTCATCAGTTTCTCCACCTGACACCCGATCAGGGAGGATTGTAAGATATTCAGGAGTAGAATGAACACTAGAATAAAAGGTGTTCTGGGTTGGCATGAAAAGTAATTGATGGTAACAGTGTGTTGTCACAAACAGTTTGGGAAGCATCAGGTGGTTATGGATAGTTGATCAGAGGAAATGGCGAAAATATCAGCATCTGATGTATGAAGACGTCTGGTTGAAGACATCTCTTCATTCTCACGGGGAGAAAGCACAAAAACAGAAACAAAATCATGCAAATGTTTATTAGCTATTTTCCCTAAAAGAGAATAAGTTTTCATACTGAACACACATGTGCACTGGTGAAGGCAGTTACCTCCTGGTTGTTTCCTGAGGCCTGGACACAACACTTGCAAACAGAAGCCGTACCTGCTGAAATAAATAGACAATTATTATAACTTCTGTTATTTTTACTTTGGGATTATATGATATCTATTATACGGTTATTGATCTGTATTGTGGGTAGATCTGTTATTTCTCTCTGTGTTCATCTGGGACATAGCACAAGTCTAAAATCTTTCATTTAATCACAACTCTGAAAACCTTTTAAATCAAGTCAGTTAAACAGAGCATGTGGAACATCGTTCACGGAACATTTGTTCATTAAACCGTCCATTATGTAAACAGTTTATTCTATGTAGGGTGGTGGGAAACCTGGAGCTTATACCAGGGAACTTAGGGCATAGAGCAAGAGCACAGGGCTCAGGGCACAGGAAGAGCTGCTGTGGATGTGCATGCAACAACTAAAAAGCACAGATGCCTGCTTCTGCTACTCTAATTCCACATTTATGGTAAAAAAAATAAAAATAATAATAATAAAATGCAGAGAATCAAACTATTGTACATCATATGATCTTTTTATACCGCAGCATGAGCCATGATCACAGTTATTCAAGAGAAGGTTTTTTTTGCTTCCATTGTTTTATATGAAAAAATATATTGACGTAGATAAACCTCCTATTTATATAAAATTAGGGATTAATTATTATTATTATTATTATTATTATTATTATTACTTAAAAAAGTGGTCACTTATTATTACTGTACATAACACACACACACACACACACACACACACACACACACACACACACACACACACACACACACACACACACACATTCATAGAAGTTACTTTACACACGCCAATCCTCCCACCAGCATTTTTTTTTTTGCAAGTTGGCTATGTAAAACAATAACCTAAGCTCAGAACTGAACCTCAAAACCTGAACGTCTTGGTGGAGAATCAGCTATGAATGATTATGATTCGTTTATTTAATATAAACACTAAACGCATTGTGAGGGTTTAGAAATGCATAACTGTAACCTGCGCTGAAGCCGGACAATAATGTTACCCTTGTATCACTGTACTGCCTGAACCAATCATTTACATTAAATTGACCATACTAAACATTTTCTCATGTGTTGTGTGTGTATGTGTACCTTTCATCCTGTGTATCTGATGAAGAATCATAATCAGGAATATGAATGCAATCAGAAGCAGCAGTGGAATTGCAGACACAGGGATCACAATTGAAGCTGGAAATCCTGGAAGAGAATCAGACACTTCAACATTTATTCTGATCATTCACCATGGGAAATATTCATCGAAGTTTTGTAGTTACGCTGATGTGTCTCTGAGCAGAATCACCTGTTGGAGGAGGAGTTGATGATGGTGAAGGTTGTGTTGCTTTCGATGCTGAAACCGAAACACATGGATATAAAGCAGTGAAGGTTTAGTTTAGATAATAAGTAACACTAAGTGAGTGAATCTAGTGTGAGACTGATGGAAAAACAGATTCAACACAATAAAGTCAACTTTCTGTATGTGTAAAACTTCAGAAATAGCTGTGTATTCTGTACATCTGATAAATCACAGGAAGCTGCTCCTTTTTCATCATTTACTGTAATATCAGCTAGATCATGCATGTGGAAAAAAGATTCATCAGTGTTATGTAGTTTTACTGATGGAGAAATGTGCGTCTGAGCAAAATCACCTGTTAGAGGAGAAGTTGATGATGGTGAAGGTTGTGTTAAAACTGACATACATGGATGTAAAGCAGTACAAGTTTGGTTAGATAATAAATGATATTAAGAGAGTGAATCTAGTGTGTGACTGATAGCAGAACAGATTCAACACAGTACGCTGAACATCCTGTTTGTGTAAAACTTTAGACATACTAACGGTCACAGGAAGCTGCTGCTTCTTTACATAATTTAAACTGAAAGTACAGAAAGGCTGACAAATACTATAAGCCACATCATTATTCTGAAGTGCAGTTCTTTACCTGAGATCAGACAGAGGGTGAAGATGAGGAGGATCTTCATCCTGAGTTCACACTCACACATCTCCACACCGACTCCACTTCAGAAAGATATTAAAGCTCCTGTTCTGTTACACACTGTTACTGTCTCCGTCCTGCTCTGTGAGTGCGCCCTGTGTCTTCATCTGCATTTTAATCAGAATGTGACGCTATAATAGCTTCTCCCTTTGTCTTCATTAGAAAGAGCTGTACAGCAAGAGAAATATATGTAAACTACATCAGTGCAATGCAAAACAGTTTCAAATTTCTGACATAATAATGAGCGCCTGCTCAGGTACAGTGTTTAAACAATCATATGAAGGTGTATGAGTGTTTAATATCAGCGTTCTGCATATACAGTAAGTATCTTTCTCTGTTTGAGTTATCTTTCCTCTCAGTGCTCCAATATTAGACCCCCATTCCACTGAGATGAATTATCTACAGGCCTCTCCCCATATTTAAAATCTGCTCTGAAGTCCTTGTGGCCTCTACCACTTTAGTAAATTTTTCAAGTGTAGGTAAATTTTTTTAAGTTAAAATTTCAAGTGTGACCCCCCAATCCCCCCCCCCCCCCCATCGAGCCGTTAACAATAGAAACAAATTCGTAAGGACATGAAAACGGCCCTACAGCGCATTTTGACACGAGCAATAACGACGTGTTATCGAATACTGACTTTTTATTAATCATCTGTTAAGGAATTTAATAATGTTTTACTGAGCCCTATATAAATGATAATAAAACCGAGAATAACACTGCCATCATTGAGAGAAATTAAAGCAACACTACTGACTATTATGAACTATTACGCAGAGGTGGAAAGATAACTAAAATTTTGTACTCAAGTAAAAGTACTTCTTTTTTTTTTTTTAACATCGGGGGTGGGATGAGGCATTCTAGTGTAGTTCAAAAAAGATGAGCAGATATAAATCTCAAACTAGTTGTTAAAGCTGTTGTCTTTCTTGTGCTTGAAAATCAAAGTGGTCACTTAAATATGGCGTTACGTCCCCGTCTAGTGTCGGGCCGGCCAGCAAAAGAATGGTTCAGGGTTCTATTATAAACTGTATGGAAATGGTGGTATATGGCAGAAAGAACTAGATCCAGTCATTAACTGATGAAATAATGAAGTTTGTTTTGCTTTACAAAAAAATACACACACACACTCAACAGGAGGATCAGATTCAGGGTGGACCCAGACCAAAATAATAAACTAAATGGTATTTATATTTAGGGTGGCGCTGGTTGATGACGTCACTCTCAGGGCGGAAGCGACCGTGTGGAAGGTCAGGTAGATGCCGATGTGGGGACAGTAGGAAAACCTGGAGTGGAGTCTGGAGCGGCGCGCGACCAGGACACGATACACACACGCGAGCGCAACAAATCATTTATACAAAGCAGAATATTTTCATTCATTTGTTTCACTCAGTAGCGCATATGATTTAAAATGTATCGAATTACAATACTTCAAACAAAACATACTTAAATAAAAGTAAAATTACAGATTTTAAAAACTACTTTAAAAAGTAGAAGTACACAAAAAAACTACTCAGTTACAGTAACGCATGTAATTTGTTACTTTCTACCTCTGCTATTACGGAGGTGTTAACGATATGATAATGACCTCATTATGCTATGCTGTGTTTTTAGGGCCCAAGCACTATACTGTAGGTGTGCAGGACCCACTTGTTTTCCTAAGAATTTTTTTGTCCACCCTTTTGGACTTTTCGGGGTCTTAACATGCTCAAAAACTCATGAAACTTGGCAGACAGGTTGGAACCTGCTGTCGTCAGGATGCCTGAGAGTTGCTGCCTAGCTCATACACACTTTCACGTAGGCACATGAAACTCGGCACACATTTAGAGCTCAATGAGCCAAACAACTTTCGCGCTGCATGTCCTGGGCTAAACTCAACAGGAGGCCGGTTATTTTGGGTCGTTCGCAAAAACACACCCGATGGATTTTGATATACTCCTCCTAGGGAAATTATACAATCGCTACCAAACCAGGCTGATGTGATCTAAAGACATTGAGGATGGAGAATTGCGGAGGGATTTTTGATATCTTAAACGGGTCAGCCGTGATAATGTGATAAACATACGCAGAAAAGTGATTAATAACTTTCTGTGTGGCATTATATTGAGAGACATTATATTCAGTGACACCTTCTGTGACATCACGTTCAGGAACATCAGAGCGTGAGGCTTATTTTCCAGCATCTGCAGTCTATTGTACACACATACACATCACAAATGTTAACAGCCACACACACACACACACACACACACACACACACACACACACACACATTACAAATGTTAACAGCCACACACACACACACACACACACACACACACACACACACACACACACACACACACACACACACACACACACACACACCTCTCTCACGACGCACACACAAGCACAAACACACTTATATCACAATGTTAACAGTCTCACACAAACAGATGCACACATGCACATATACACAATCACACTCATACTCATGTATATCACACCACAATTTTTAACACTCACACACTCACATCTCTGTCTCACACACGCAAAATAATACACACATCACTCATGTTAACACACAGACTCACATCCACACATCCACAAGTCACACACTAACCCTCACACACACACACACACACACACACACACACACACACACACACACACACACACACACACACACACACACACACACACACACACACACACACTAACGCACTCAACAAATATTTAGGGCCCAAACTGACATTAGCTCTGTATAGTGTGTGATGTGTGTGCAAGTTGTGCGGTGTAACTGGGTGGCGATGGCTTTTTCGAGGTCTTGACACACTTGAATAACACACAGGTTGTGCGGTACGTTCGGGGTGGACGTAAATAAAGTTGCTCACATTTCACTTTGCAAAATGCAGTGTTTATTTAGCAAGTATATTTTTCAGTTACAGTATGTAGTTTTTCTGGGGTACTAGTAGTGATTTTACATTAAAAAAAAATTTATAAAAAGTTTATGTCACATACACATTCATACAAAGTACGATATGCAGTGAAATGCTTAAATGACCGCCGTGACCCTAAAAAAGTTAAAAAAAATTTAAAAAATGAACAAGAAAAAAATATTGGAATAAAATAAGAATACGTTTAGCTATAGAAGCATAGCTGAAGAAGATAGAACAAAATATACAAGAGATATATAATATCTATACAAATGTAGAAAAAAATAGAGATGAATTTAAATGGAAATAAATATGGAACTGTCCATGAAGTGTGCAAATGTGTGTAGATGTCCATGGTCCATAAATGTCCATACTCTGCAATGTGCAAAAGTGAGATGGTAAGTGCAAATGTCCATGAATGTCCGGGGTATGTGCATCTGTGCATGAGCGTACAGACGAGTAATGTCCATAAGTGTCCATTACTGTGCAGTGTGCAAATATACAGAGCTGATTTAATCCTGTTTAGTGATCTGGTTGAGAGACTGTATTGCCTGTGACTAATACTTCCGCCGCCAAAATATGGGAAGGCCAAGCACAGAGTACAAACTGAATGTCTTTATATTTTAGGCCAAGCTGAAAGTAAAACTCAGCTACTTAGAATTCTACTCAGTAATTTTCTCCATTCCACGTATGTTGTTACTCTAATTCCAGTATTATCTTTCCCATTTGCTTCTTCTTCATTCTTTATTTTTTAGCGGTTGGGAGCCAGATTTTAGGTGCATTACTGACACTCACTGGACAGGATCGGTAATGCGCCCCTTTGCAGATCAAACTTTTAGGAGCATTGCTGCGACCTGCTGGACTAAATTGGCAATGCTGAAGAGTCAAGTTTCATGAGATCACGCAAACTTTTTTGTGAGATCTTGCGAACAAAAATGGCAAAAAAAAAAAAAAAAAAAATGTTCTCCTTGAATTTTTTTTTTTCCCTAGCTCAATATATTCTGTTAGGCTATTTTATTTCTTTTAGCCCCACATTTTCTTTTTTCAAGGTGGAACTTTTTTTTTTCTCCAACATTTATTTTTTAAGGGGCTCAGTATTAATTTGTCACCGCTCCCACCCCAAAAAAAAAAGGAATAAAGGGGAGGCGTCTCCAATGCACATGGAAATGAGAACCATTTATGTACATATTTTCTTGGGTTGCTACAATATCATTTCATATACAAAAACACTTGAAAAGAGGAAAAAAGTCAAAGCTGGCTCCATTTGTTCTCCAAGTGACAAAAAAAAAAAAAAAAACACTTTAAAAGCTGTGTGAAGACATCAGTCATATGCGAAAGATGCATGCAGATCCACCTGCTGTAACATTAAACAGTTACTTGAACAGAAATATGAACGGTGATATAGTATTTTCAAAAGAGGGAAAAACAAGTCAGTATTCACAGTGACATTAACATATTTGCATTGAGTTTAATCATGGCCCTTCCTAAGACACTCAAAGCTAATAGACAAGATTGAGGGAAAACCGCACGTCCACACATGCATGAGAGAGAGAGAGCGAGAGAGAGAGAGAGAGAGAGAGAGAGAGAGAGAGAGAGAGAGAGAGATTCACAATCATACATGCAGTAAAATCAGGATCTTTATTTTTCATTTTCGTTATTCTCTCCTTCTTTTGTATCAGTAATGATTTTCCTTCGACTGTTCTTTCTCCATTTATTATTATTATTATTATTCAATTTTTTGTTTTCCTTCTTCAATAGTTTTCATCCCTCGTGTTACTTTATGTTTGACTGCACAATGTGTGTGTGTATATTTAAATTTTATGTATTTATTTTTTTCTTTTGTGACTTGATTCAGTACGAGTGTATGCTGGAGCCGTCATACATTACACATTATATTGTGTGCGTTTTCTATCATTCTTTTTTGATCAAGTGTGTTATCCCTTGAATGTTGTCGTGAATATAATAGTAATGCATTGTTTTGTGTATGATTAAACTCAACGCAGATATTTTTCATTTTGTCTGTTCTAATGGAGTAGGCCGTGTACATTTTATATTTCTGTAACATCAGAAACACTGACTGGTTTTAACACATCTTTTATATCTGGGGGGGAAAAACAAAGAAAACATTGATATGGGAAGAACAGGTAACAAACTTTAAACTTAAAAGATGTTGCTCATTACAGCACTGAAAAGACAGAAGAGAGACGTTAGAAGAAATAATATCAGCTACATCAGTTCTATATTTTGAGGTAACTTCTCTGTTTGTATTTACATTGTTCTATTCATTAACTGCCAATAATGGAATGAACAGATGAGGGGCAAATGTCAGCCAAACATAATACTGTGTTTAAAATGTGTACCCAGTTCAAACACATTGTGTACCCAGTTTAAAATCTTAAGTTGACTCAATTTGTAATTCAAATATTTAAGTCAGCTCAGGTAATATTGGTTGGGACTTCAATTAATTATATTTCTCTAGGGTTGACTAAGCCCAACTTTTCATCTATTTAAAAAGGTAAGCTGTCTCCCATTTTAGCCCACTGGTTCAAGTGATTGTTTTTTCGATAAACCATTCTAGAAAAGTTAACTCAACAATAACCACAACAATTAAAACACACAATTATTACTTTAAAAATGTTATTCTTCCAAAACTAGTCAAAGTCAAAACAATGATTTGCATAAATAAAATAAAAAAATAATAAAATTCACGTTCTAGTTTGCTTAAAAGTCAAAAAAAAATACCTGGATAACACCTGATGCTTACCAGTATCATAATGATGACTTTATATTACAATATCACAACCATTTTAAAAACTAGCAAAGATTTTTTTCTTTTTTTTCGTGCCAGACACAAAAAAGAGTCTCTTTGGCGATAAGAGTTTGTTTCTGAGGAGAGTGTCTCTCCCCAAGTCGAATAGAACTTGTTTGGATGGCTTAATAGGCGTCCATTCAGTCCTTTTTGTAATTAATATTTAGGACACAGACCTAATCGAACAACACTCCTAAAGTCACTGAGGCCTTGCAGGACTACAGCTCCCTCCAACACTACAGCAACTTCATCAGACCCAAAAGGCCATCCGTCCCTGCATATCTAGTTAGGATACAAATAAAAAGATATTAATTAGGCTATATACCACCACAATGTAAAACACTGTTTCGGGAATTTTAATGATGGGTTAAAGCTATGTATGCTTAGTCATTCTCAGAAGTAACTGTGTGGAGTGATGTTTTAAAATAACCTGCTATCTAATAAATTCACTTTTCATACAGATAAGTGAACCGATATAACACTCGTAGATGAGCATTAGCGACTAGTTAGCGATTAGTGAAAACTAGTGAAAACTAGCATGTACATTTTTATGTCCCTTAAATTACCAAGTACTGAAGCACCGCTACTCCTTAACTTGGTTTTTCTCAAACTTTAGCTGAGCACTTACAGTATGAGGCTAAGATCACCTCAGAAATTCAGTAAGATCATCCTCAGTATAACGATAAGCGGAAACACACCGTCCTCACATATTTAACATTAACTGTCTAAAATATCTGACTATAACATATTTTAGAATTTAAAAAAAAATACTTACCCACAATAAAGAGTCCATAAGACGGCCATCTTCACCTCCTTAGTGCAGTTTAATAGCGTTAGTCCGACAGGAGGAGGGGGGCGGGGGGGGGGGGGGGGGGGGGGCGTCTTATAAATCACATGATTGCAACTCAGTAAAGGTACATTTCTGGCTCAACTTGATTTTTTTTTTTTTTCTTATTCAATCTGTGTTCCCAAAGTTTTCAAGAACACAATGTTACTTGTTGTTTCCCAAATACAATCCAACAATACAGTATTAATACATTCAACATTTATCTAGTTGGGTTTTTTACATTGCGTGGTACCCAGGAAATGCAGAGCAGAAACACAAACACTCACACACCCAATCAGACACTACAGGCAATTTGGAAACACCAATCAGCCTAAACCTTGGGTCTCTGGACTGGAGGAAATCTGAGTACCTGGAGGATACCCACCAAGCACAGGGAGAATGTGCAAACCATTCCAAGCCCTGGAGATGACAGTGCTAGCCTGTAAACCACTGTGTCACCACAACCAGTATTAGAGAAAATGTAAAAATATAAACAAACAAAACACACATTGTTGGCAAAACTAAACACTGTAAAGGTCAATGACGAATAAACCGAAATAAATCACAAGGAAGTGAATACATGCTAACGGGAACTAGACAGGTGCAGAAATGGGCATGGAGTTATTTGATATTCAAATTATACTAAATTACATTTGTACACATACATGAAATTTGCAGTCTGCTTTAAATGTTACTCTCCAAACTCTTCAGATCTCTGTCTCATGAAGAACCCACATAATTCACTGGACAAACAAATCCAATCCCTACCCAACAACACACAGTACACAATGGATCTGCCACTAACATACCAGTGTCAAATACCAGTCAGTCACACACCGAGAAGCCAGAGCCACCCATGTGACACAAGAGGAACTCGATTCCTAGGTGGCTATGATGGCAATGAATTGATCAGTGTATAAGTATTAATTAAAACACAAATAGTTAAAAGTTGCATTTTATTGTGTATGATTCTGGCAAAAATAGTCAAAACTTAACATTGAATTTTAAATGCGGCAATGATTTTACAAAAAAATTCTTACAAAGTCACGTTCAAAATCCAAAAAGTGTATGTGTTCTTCTTTAGAAATCACTATTAGTAGATGAAAAAACACAATTACTAAAACAATAAGGAAATACCCCTAAATCTTCAAATATTAATAAAGACAATACTAAATGATACTAAAGAAGTGTACACAGTTCATACTTTCTAGCTTTAGAAAATTAAATTTAAGCTAAAGATGCACCAATCACTAATATTGGGAGTAAGGTTACATTCACAGTGACGGCCAAAGCAGCCCATATCTGTAATTTCTTTGTGTTTTTGTCCAAATGTTATTCAGATCGGTGAACAGTGTGAACAGCCCAAGCCACATGGAATCTGATTTTTTTCAATTAAATTCCTTTTTTTTTTTCCTTCAGATTTGGTCAGTAAATTGGATATAGGCCACTTTTGACAACAGTGTGAATGTAAGTTATGATTCATAAATCATAAACAATATCACATAATCAGAAGCTAAGTAAGCACTACAGTAGGATGTACAACCTTGAGCCATTTGTAAGAATGAGCAGAAAGTCTTTACACTCAAATGCAGCCACTGTAACTCTGCTACAGTTTTCTTTACCGGGTCTTAACTAGGCAGTGATTGCTCCATGTAGCTGTGGATGTGAAGAGGAGGAGAACAGAAACCCGAGTAAGAAAGGCTATACAAACACAGTCGACAGATTTCTGATGCAAGTTTTGAGTCCTGCTGATGATAACCTTGAAATCATGGCTGTGTTTACTTGTCACACGAGATCTCTTCCTTATCAATGATTATCTTTGGGACTGTAGAATTAGAGCTGGTGGCGTTAGTGTGGGAACTCACTGCTGCATAAACAGGACCTGTAACAGATTCTCCACCTGACTGCTGAGCGGCGCTGACTGAGGACGCAGGGAGATCTGTGGGTAACTGAGCTGTGGCGCTGATGTCCTGATCAGGGAGGATAGCGGGAAATTCAGCAGTAGAATAAACAGTGGAAACGAAGGGGCTTGTGGGTAACAGAGCATTGTCATAAATATTTTGAGACGCATCAGAGGGGATTGTGGGTAGTTGAGCAGGAGAAATGGTGAAAATATCAACATCTGATTCATAAAGTCGTCTGGTGTCTTTAATCTCTTCATTCTCACAGGGAGAAAGCACAAAAACAGAAAAAAAATTTCAAATGTTTATTAGCTTTTTATCCTAAAAGACAATATGTTTTCAGACTGAAGGATGTACACTGGTCAAGGCAGTTACCTCCTGGTTGTTTCCTGAGCACTGGACACAACACTTGCCAACAGAAGCCGTACCTGCTGAAATAAAGAAACAATTATTATTACTGTTATTATTTTTATTTTGGGATTCTATGATGGCTAGAAATCCTGTAATGTATTTATTCATCTGTATTGTGTGTACTGTAGATCTGTTCTCTTCTGTGTTCATCTGGGACATAGTCACTGTGTCACATTTTTTCCTAATTATTGTGATTCTTCTACTGAGCATTTGATTCACACACATACACACAAAATCACACCCACTACACCATAACATTTAAACCCAACTCTGAAACATATCCATTCAAGTCAGAGCAGATGGAACATCATTCATGAACCATTTGTTCATCAATCTGTGTTTTATTTATGTTGCTTATCCTGTGTAGGGTTAGTGGAAACCTGGGGCTTATGACGGGGAACTCAGGGAACAAGGAAGAGCTGCTGTGGAACTACAAACAACATCTACAAAGCACTGAAGCCCTAAAAAGCAATGTGCACATTTAAGGTAAAGAAATATTTAAATGCTGAGAAAAAAAAAATTGCTTCTCTGTATAGTCACTAAAGTAAGCAGATTTTTGATTCTGTTAAAACACATGAAAATGATAAGATGGAGAATTAATCATTTGTTTATTTAATATAAACACTAAATGCATTGTGGGAGTTCACAAATGCAAAACTGTAACCTGAGCTGAGGCTGGACAGTAATGTTCCCCCTGTGTCACTGTACTGCCTGAACCAACCAGTTACATGAAATATTTACCATATTAAATATTTTATTGTGTGTTGTGTGTGTATGGGTACCTTTCATTCTGCATCTTTTTTGCATAATCACAATAAGGAATATGAACGCAATCAGGAGCAGCAGCAAGATTACAGACACAGTGATCACAGTCGAAGCTAAAAATCCTGGGAAAGAATCAGACACTTTAAACTTCAATCTGATGATCATTAGCGAAAAGATTCAATCAAAGTTATGTAGTTAGACTGATGGGAAAATGTCTGAGCAGAATCACCTGCTTCCGGAGAAGTTGATGATGATGAAGATTGTGTTGTTGATGTTGAAACTGAAACACATGGATGTAAAGTATTGAAAGGTTAGTTAAATAAAGAATGGCATTAAGAGAGTGAATCTAGTGTATAACTGATAGCAGAAGAGATTCAACACAACACAGTGAACATTCTGTACGTGTAGAACTTCAGAAATACAGATTGCCGTGTATTCAGTACATCTGATAAATCACAGGACGCTGCTGCTTCTTCACATTATTTAACCTGAAAGGACAGAACGCAGAAAGCTGACAAATAATATCAGCTACATCATTCTGTAGTGGGAATTTTAAACATAACTGCTCTATTTCTCCTGCTATTATTGTTACATTCAGTAACTGCAAGTAATATCACAGACTAGACCTGGTCAGGATGTGCATTGACTCTGTGCTTCACACAAAACAGCTGTAATGAGAAAATAATCAATGCCGTGTGTCTCTGTGTCTCTACAAACTCACCAGAAACTGTCGGGTTGATCTGCATAAAATAAAGCTTGTTTCCATTAACATATTGTCCAGATGCTTTACACCAGTATTCAACAGAGTCCTGCTCAGTTACATTTCTAATATTTACAGTCACATTTAGTGGTTTTGTGTCATACGAAAGGCAGAATTTCTCCTTATTGACAGTTTCACAATTTTTAACATTTGCATTTTGTAGTCCTTTGCAGAGAACAGTGAGGTCACTCGTAAGGGGTTCTGGATATTGACAGCTGATGATCAAATCTCCTCGATCTTAGTAACAACACAAAGAGAAGTTATACAGTATATTTGTATATAAAAAAAAAAAAAAAAAAAAAAGAAATTACAAGATAGTTAACACTCAATGAACAGATGACCTGGATAAGCAGGTGTGCAAATGATAATAGATTTATGTACAGCGTTAAGTACATTATCTTATTATTACAATGGTCTAAATAAAAAAATATAAAGACAAAATGTACAAAAAAAATTATTACTTAATTGTGGTCATGATGTATGATTTTTTGGTCCTTTGTATTCTCCATGTTTATTATTTATACCAGAGCTTTGTAAAGATTTACAGAATGTTTTACAGAATGATGATTTAAAAAAAAAAAAAAACTCACCTGTTACCTTCAATTCCATCAGTGTGTCCTTCACTGATCTTATATCGGTATAACTGCTGTGTCCATTTGGTAGCAACATCCTGCTGCTGAAATATTATAGAAATATTTATTGGGACTCGTCCTCCTGAATATCCTGTTACTTCCTTGGAATCTCCTCCATCTAACAAAACACCAAACATCCATCTGAGCAAAACCTTCCTTCATGTAACACTGCTGCTGAGAGTGAGGATTATTCTGAAGTGCATTTCTTTACCTGAGATCAGACAGAGGGTGAAGATGAGGAGGATCTTCATCCTGAGTTCACACTCACACATCTCCACGCCGACTCCACTTCAGAAAGATATTAAAGCTCCTGTTCTGTTACACACTGTTACTGTCTCTGTCCTGCTCTGTGAGTGTGCTCTGTGTCTTAACCAGAAAGTGATGCAACAATAACTTCCTCTTTTGCCTTCATTAGAAAGAGCTGTACAATAGGAGGAATATATGTAAACTACATCAGTGCAATGCAAAACACTTTTAAATTTCCACCACAACAATGAACATTGGGTCAGGTACTGTGTGTAAACAATCATATGAAGGCATCTGGGTGTTTTAATATTAGCATTATGCATGTGACTGTCTTTCTCCATGTGAGTTATTTTTTCCTCTCAGTGATCACTACAGTACAGCTCTTTAGAGCACCCGGTGTGTAACAGAGATCAAAATTAAAATTGAAAGGTGCTTAATTATGGCGGCACGTTGGTGTAGTGGGTAGCACTGTCGCCTTGCACCTCCAGGGTTCGAGTTTGATTCCCGGCGAGGCTCGATTCCCATCTCTGTGTGCATGGAGTGCTTGTTGGGTTTCCTCCGGGTACTCCGGTTTTTTCCTATAGTCCAAAGATGTGCGGATTAGGCTAATTCGCGATCCCAAGTTGCCTGTAGTGTGAGTGTGTGTGCCCTGCGATGGACTGGCACCCTGTCCAGTGTGGACCCCAGCCTCCTGGGCTAGGCTCCAGGCCCCCTGTTACCCTGAATACAGGATAAAGTGGTATAGAAGATGAGTGAGTGAATGAGTTTTATTTTCATTTTTACCTTCCGAACCATAGTCCAATGTCTTAAGCTACCCTTGACCCTATCATAATTTCTTTAAGCAATAATATATGCATAGCTGGACAATGGTGAGCACTGAGACACTTAAAATGTCCCCTCTTTCTCCAGATCCCACACGCTACTTGTGAGCAGGTTTTGCCTCATCTTTTCAGGAGAATGTAAGTAATGATTGCTTAAAATGTCACTATTGGTCACATGAAGGCATCATCGATTTATGTATTTTAATCGATTCATCATGATGATCGGCATCAAAATATGAAGAATATTTTCTTAAGACAAAAGGGAAGAAAACTGAAGAAAGGGTGTGTAAGAAGATCCAGCCATAATGATGCTACAGTTAAGAGAATTAACATGACTGAAGGGAAGTCACTACTCCCCCATGACCTGAAGTCTATGCCAGAGAATTTGAGGTATAAGGCAGTATACACCTTTATTTAATCACTCACTATAAGCAATTTGGAAATGCCAGTCAGGCTACACTGCATGTCTTTGAACTGTGAGAGGAAATTGGAGTACCAAGCACAAGGATCTTCACACAGAGACCAGGGGAAATATTCAAACCTCCAACCGGTTGACAGTGCTAACCACTAAGTTTTAAAATAAAAGGAACATAAATTAAAATGTTAAAATAACTAGATTAATGTCTGTACATATTAGAGAGTTTAGGATCAGATGCTTCCAAAGGCAGTAAACTGATTTACTTAATCTGTACCCTTTTCAAAGACTCACATTTTGTTACCTTGAGTGTGTAACTGCCTGCTGTCAAATTTCTATATCCTCCAAACTCCCCAGATCCCAATCTGAACAAGCACTCGCGTGATGCACTGGACAAATAAATCCCCACTCCGCAACTCCCCAGAAGTCTAGTGGATTCACGCCCTAAGGGGTCTAAACCACACTACTGCACAAGGGGAACCGCTTAGCTGCTTAACCACAGATGGTTATAATGGTAAGGGATTTAATGGTAATGGATTAAAGGTCAGAGCCACCTACCCACAAAACCTAGGTAGTTATAATGGAAATGGTTTTAATGTTATGGCTGATTGGTGTATAAGGATGAATAAAAAAAAATCTAAATTGTATTTTATTGTGTAGCATGGCGGCACGGTGGTGTAGTGGTTAGCACTGTCGCCTTGCACCGCCAGGGTCCGGGTTCGATCCCCGGCCAGGCTCGATTCCCGTCTCTGTGTGCATGGAGTTTGCATGTTCTCCCCGTGCTTGGTGGGTTTCCTCCGGGTACTCCGGTTTCCTCCCACAATCCAAAGACATGTAGGTTAGACTAATTGGTGTTCCCAAGTTGTCCGTAGTGTGTGAATGAGTGAGTGTGTGTGTGTGTCTGTGCCCTGCGATGGATTGGTACCCTGTCCAGGGTGTACCCTGCCATGTGCCCCAAGTCTCCTGGGATAGGCTCCAGGCCCCCGTGACCCTGAATACAGGATTAAGCGGTATAGATGATGAGTGAGTGAGTGATTGTGTAGCATCCTGGCAGAAAAAACGTAAAGACTTAACATTACCTACTGTAATAAATACAAAAATAATTTTACAAAAAAATTTAATCAAGTCTTACAAAGTAACATTCAAAATGCAAAAAATGTATATGTGCTTTTTAAAAATCACTACAAACGGATGAAAATACGCAATAAATAACACCACAGGGAAATACATCAAAATCTGCAGTTATTAAGAAACACAATACTAAATTATAATAAAGCGCTGTATTAGGCTTTACACAGTCCATACTTTCTACCTGTAGAACAAGAAACTGAATGTGAAGCTAAAGATGCACAAGTCACCGAGATTGACAGTAAGGTTACAATCACACTGCCAGCCAAAGTGGCTCAAATCTGATTTTTTTTTTCCCACAAATCTGTAAACTGTGTGAACAACCCACATCACATGGAATCAGATAAGTTAAATTCTAAATCAGACATTGTGACCTCAGACTAAACAGCAACTTTTGCCTGCAGTGTAGGTGTAAATTAAAATTCATAAATCATGAACAATAGGCACATTGCAGTGATTGCTCCATGTAGTGTGTGTGTTGTCACACTAGATCTCTTCCTTATCAATGATTTTCTTTGGGACTGTAGAATTAGAGCTGGTGGCGTTAGTGTGGGAACTCACTGCTGCATAAACAGGACCTGTAACAGATTCTCCACCTGACTGCTGAGCGGCGCTGACTGAGGACGCTGGGAGATCTGTGGGTAACTGAGATGTGGCGCTGATGTCCTGATCAGGGAGGATTGTGGGAAATTCAGCAGTAGGATAAACAGCAGGAACACAGGGGATTGTGGGTAACAGTGTGTTGTCATAAACATTTTGGGAAGTATCAGAGGGGGTTGTGGGTAACTGAGCAGGGGAAATGGTCAAAATATCATCATCTGATGCACATGGTTCTCCGGCGTCTTTAATCTCTTCATTCTGTGAATTATGTGAGGAAAGCACAAAAAGAAAAAACAGAAACAAAATAGTGCAAATGTTTATTGGCTATTATTCCTAAAAGAGAATAAGTTTTCATACTGAACACACACACTCGTGTACTGGTGAAGATAGTGACCTCCTGGTTCTGTCCTGAGCACTGGACACAACACTTGCCAACAGAAGCCATACCAGGTGAAATAAATAGACAATTATTATTACTGTTGTTTTTATTTTGGGATTTTACAATGACTAGACGTCTGTCGTGTATTTATTTATCTGTCTTGTGTATATGTTATTTTCTGTGGTCATCTGGGACATAGTCATTGTGATCTTGATCACACATGATCTTGTAGACCACAGCATGATCCATTGGCACAATTTATTAGAGTAAAGTTTTTCTTTAAGGTCTAGGAATGGTCAGCCTTTTTTTTTTTTTTTTGTCTCTGAGCCAGTACTTTTAGGTAACATAGCAAGATATTATTCATACTGTATAAATAAAAGAAAGGGTTTGTCTATACATTGGTGAGAACTCACTCTTCCAATGATTTCTTGGATCTGGGGACAAGAAACCAATCTCAGAAACATTTCTGTCTGTATGTCATTCTGTCTGTGCTGTATGCATGTCCAGCCAAAATTTGTTATAACAACACTGGCTACACAGAATTTAATGAAATTGACAGTAATTTTGCTATTTACCTGAAGTTAGAACTTCGACATAAATGAAATCAAAATGGTGAGTATATGGGAAATTATGAGCAGTAATTATGTCACATCATTTGATGCTTTTTTTAAATATGGAAATAGACAATTATTAAAATATAATAATACATACAAATATGATAATAGTATAATAGTATAATACTATATAAAAAAGAGTTTAAAAGAGTTACCATATTAAACATATTATCATTTGTTATGTGTGTATGGGTACCTTTCACTCTGCATTTCCTTTTCAGAATTACAAATTGGAATATGAATGCAATCAGAAGCAGCAGCAGAATTACAGACACAGGGATCACAATGAAAGATGGAAATCCTGAAAGAGAATCAGAGACTTTGACCTTCATACTGATCATTAATAAGGGGCATGATTAAATCAAAGTTATGTAGTTGTGTGTATCTGTTCAGAATCACTACTTTACATTATTTAACCCGAAAGAACAGAACTCAGAAGGTGGACAAAAAATATCAGCTAGATCATTCATACAGGGAAAAATCATCAGTGTTATGTACTGTAGTTTGACTGAGGGTGAAATGTGTATCTGAGAGGAGAGGTTGATGATGGTGAAGGCTGTGTTGTTTTTGGAGTTGAACCTGAAACACATGGATGTAAAGTAGTAAAGCTCTGGTTAGATAATAAATTAGTATAATGAGATAAAAAATGTAAGTCGCTCTGGATAAGGGCGTCTGCCAAATGCCTAGATGTAGATGTAGATGTCTTGATTCAGGCAAAAAGACAAAAGGCAAAACAAAAACAGAAACAAACTGAGCTGTTCTCTTTAAGCAAAACACAGCCGTGCCAACGTCCAAAAAAACAAAAACCACCCCGAAGAGGAAAAAGGCCATGACTAAAAAAAAAAAAAAAAAAAAAACACTCCTGAGAGGGAATAGGCCTTGACTAGGAGACGTGGCTGCAAGGCGATAGGGCCGAGGAGGATATTGGCTTGGAGCCAAAATAAGAAACTTCATCTAACGGACTAGGCAGGACACAAAAACAGGCATGAGGCTGGCAACATGGACCAATGATCTGACACAGGACAACCGACACAAGGGAGTAAATAGGGTGAATGATTACAACAAAAACCGAGGGGAACAGGTGAGTGAAATCATCTCGATTTAATCATCAGAATAGTAAAGAGGAAGTGGGAGGGGTGGTAGTGATGTCACAGAGACCTGGGCAAATGGCGAAGGATTAAAAATAAACACCATGTGCTTGAATAGACATGTAAACATGGGATACAAGGGGAGAAAATGAAAATCAGAGATCAGGCCAGGGGTTTGACAAAGTGATTGAATCTAGTGTCACTGATAGCAGAACAGATTCAACACAATACAGTGAACATTCTGTATGTGTAAATACAGACAGCTGTGTATTCAGCACATCAGATAAATCACAGGAAGCTGACGCTTCTTCACATCATTTAACCTGAAAGTACAGAACTCAGAAGGAGGAAGAATAATATCAGCTGGATAATTTGTGTGGAAATTCTAACCCTAACTGCTCGATTTCTCCTGCTATTATTGTTATACTCAACAAATGTCCAGTAATATTACAGACTAGTCCTGGTTAGGATGTGCACTGACAAAAACTGTGTAGTGATAAAATAGTCATTTGTGTGTGTCTCTGCGTCTCTACAAACTCAGCAGTAACTGTCAGGGTGATCTGTGTGAAATGAACTATGTTTCCATGATTAAATTGTCCAGATGATTCAGCTCCACACCAGTATTCACCAGAGTCTCGCTCAGTTACATTTCTCATACTCACACTCAAGATTTGTGTTTCTGTGTCATAACAAAGGGAGAATTTCCCCTCGTTAACATTTTCACTTTCTTTAACATATACAATCAGCAGTTTGCAGTCTCTTGCAGAGAACGGTGGGATCACTCATGAGGGATGCTGGGTCTTTACAGCTGATGTTCAAATCTTGCTCTTAGTAACAGCATAAAGAGAGATATACAGTATATTTCTATAAAGAACCAAAGAATATACAAGAAAGTTAACACTTCGCAATGGTGACCAGGTGACCTCAATAAGCAGGTGTAAAAATGATAAGGGTTTTAAATGGAGAGGTTAATTACAGTAAGATATGTATTGGTTTCTCAGCTATGCAAAAAAACTAACAAAAAAAAATTAAATAATTATGTCCTTTGTATTTTCCATCTCTACTATTCTTACTATAGCTCTGATTTTTTTTTTTTTTTTTTTTAAAAGGTACTGTATATGGTATCAACTCACCTGTTACCTTCAGTTCCACTAGTGTGGAAATAGCCTTCACTGATTGTGTATCAGCTCTACACTGGTTTATCCACTCGTCATTAGCCTTTATTTTGTAACAACACATTGGTCCTAAATCCTTACAGAAATATTTTGGGTTTTGTGTGTATTCTCTATCATACTGGCACTTGATAAGGTCTCCTTCTCCTGAATATCCTGTTACTTCTTCAGAGGCTCCTCCATCTAATGAAACACCAAACATCCATCTGAGCAAAACCTTCCTTCATGTAACACCGCTGCTGAGAGTGAGGATTATTCTGACGTGCATTTCTTTACCTGAGATCAGACAGAGGGTGAAGATGAGGAGGATCTTCATCCTGAGTTCTCACACACACATCTCCACACCGACTCCACTTCAGAAGCTCCTGTTCTGTTACAAACATAGCTAACTGTTACTGTCTCTGTCCTGCTCTGTGAATGTGCTCTGTGTCTTCATCTGCATTTTAAACAGAAGGTGATGCTCTAATAATTCCCCCTTTTGCCTTCATTAGAAAGAGCTGTACAACAAGAGTACGTAAACTACATCCGTGCAATGCAAAACCCTTTAAATTTCTGACATAATGATGAGCGTCTGGTCAGGTACAGTGTTTAAACAATCATATGAATATGTAATCTGAATATCAATTATATGAAGATGTTAATATCTGAGTTCTGCATGTGAGTTTTTTTTTTTTTTTTTCATGTGACTTGGTTTTTCTCTTGGTGCTCCAAGATTAACTTTACTGATACAATGCATACTGCTCTACTGCCCTCTGAAGCACAGGGTGTGCAAGAATGAGAGAAAGATGCAGTATAAGACTCCAATATTTTCTTAGAAGGAAAAAAAGAATAATTCATGTATTTTGTAATCAAACAGTGAGAAGAAGAGCTTATCACTGCAGAAAAGTTGCCCAGCATTTTATAAACAGGTTAATGTATGTGATTGATTGCTTGATTGGGATACAATTAATCAATTAATTCATGCTCATGTGCTAAATCAGTGAGTGTCTGGTGAACATTAAAATTTATTTAGGTTTTTAAGGTCATGAAAACAAAAAATATTATCCATACCAGGTTGTAAACAAAACATTTTACATGACTTTCACCAGATATTAAAAGATATTCTCCAATAGTAAGGATCAATACTTACATTTAGAGAAGTATAAAGCTATTTCATATTTCACATACTTGATTATTTATTTACAGTTTAAATAAATGCCCCAGATGATAAGAAGGTGAAAGGGTAGTTCGTTATCAACAACACTATCTGCACCTGCACCTACACAAACAGTTAACATTAAATGTGAACAGTGTTTAAATATTATATGTCATGTTTACTCCTTTAACTGATTTAGCTCTCTTGACAATATTTCTACTATGAAACAGAAAGCTGGAGAATGGTGGATATAAGTGCACCAAGTAATTGTCATGTGTCTAGCTGGTGGTGCTGGCTAGACCCGGCTGATGGTGTTGCCGTGGGCATGAAGGTAGGCATGAAGGCAGAGGGGTGTGCAAACAGAGTCTTTATTTAAATAAACTCAAAAACAGACAAACGAACAAAGAAACAAACTCAAACTAGGGCTCAGGAAAAACACAGGGACGGCGCGCTAACAGAGAACGGCGCGCTAACATGGGGACAAGAACTGGACACAGAAACCAGGAGCTGACAGGGAACTAGGAACTGACACAGGGAACCGATAGAGAACTGGGGATGAGGAAACATGGAGCTGAAGCTAACTAAGACACATAGGGGAACTAGAGATGAGACAGGGCTAGACAGGAGAGACAGGGGAGACCAGGCTGGAGACACAGGACAAGACATGGGACAGAACACAGACTAGAGACGGGACCAGGAGCACAGAGACTAGAGACAGGAGACTAGAGTGACTGGGTTAGTGGTTAATTGGGTTAGTAGCGACATGGAATGCTGGGGACACTGGATGCTGACCTAACCAGGTTAGTATCTAATGGGGTTAGTGGCTAACCGGGTTAGTACTGACCTAATGGTGGGGAACTGAACACAAAAGGCAAGGCACACATGAGGCTATTCCAAACTAGGGGCTAACCCTGCTAGCAATCAAGGCCTACTAGCGGCTAACCCTACTAGCGGCTAGACCCTCATGTGGCTACACAAAACTAAACAGACAAAGAACTAGACTGGAAGACAAACACTGGGAAGACACAGAACGGTACTTACACTGTACACAGGAGGAGACACAGCCTAGCTAAACATGAAACAGGATAGCTCCATGAATCCATCAACACAAGGAACTTAAGGAAAACAGACAGTAGAGCCCTCTAGAAAAAACCAAGGTAAAACAATATAACTAAAATATAAACTTAAACAAACAAAAAGGAATGCCCACATGACGGTGGTTACAAAAACAAACAAACAATGCTCGACCCAGTTTCCCAGAACAAACTGCTATTTATAGAAACTTTAATGAGGCACCTCAGTCCAGGTGAGCACTCATCACCTGACTGAGGTGCCTTCTGGGAAACTGAGTCAACCAACAAGAACTACACCAGACAGACAGACATGAACAGTGGCCTCTAGTGGAGGTTCCTAACAGTAATATCAGTGAGCATGATTATTAAAAAAAACCTGTAGAGAAATGTCCACATTGGGTTTGCATGAGTACACAGGAACTTAAAATTTGCCTCCTTCAACAGATCACACATACATGTGAGCAGTTTTGCCACATCAGGGGAACTTAAGTAATTAAAGCTGCTTTGCAACAATGTCAATTGTTAAAAGCGCTATACAAATCCAATTGAATTAAATTGAAGTAATGTATAATCAAAATATCACTACTGGTCACATGAAGGCATCATAAATAAAGTTAGTATTTTAATTCATTCATAATGATCATTTGCATATCAAGACATGGTACATGAAATGTATCTGAACAGAAAATCAATAGATTAAAGTTTATAATTTAATCATTTTTGTTTTGGAAGAAGATGTTATGGCATTACAAAGGAAATATTTACAAAGAACAAACAAGTGAGTGGGTGGGGAAACAAACAATGACTGGTCATTGCTGCAGATATTATTGTGTTTGTTCTAATAATAATAATAATAATAATAATAATAATAATAATAATAATAATATGTAAATATGTAATATGAAAATATGTAATAATATATATAAAAAGTATTGTTCTGCTGTGTAGCATCCTTGCAGAAAATAGTAAAAACGTAACATTGAATAATAAATTATACAATGCTTTTACAAAGGTTTTCTGAGCACAGTCAAAAGTCTTAAAAAATAACATTTCCAAGGCAAACAAAATGCATATATGCTTATTGATAAATAATTACAAAAATATGAAAGTACATAATCAGTAAAACCATACAGAAATACTCCCAAAGCCATATGCTTTCCCAAACATATGCTTCTCTAGAAATCATTACAAATATACGAAAGTACACAATTAATAAAACCAGACAAAAATACCGGAAATCTGCAATTATTAGGGAAAACAATGTTAAATGCTAATAAGTACTAGGCTTGACACAGTCCATACTCTCTAGATTTGATAAAGCTAAAGATATACCAGTAACCAAGACTGGGAATAAGATTTACACTGCCAGCCAAAGTGGCCCAAATCTGATTTCTTTTTTTTTTTGTTTGTTTGTTTGCTCAAATGTGACTCGAATCTGTAAAAAGTGTGAACAACCCAAACCCGAATTCATGTTATCATACTATCAAGACAACACAACAATCATCACAATCACAAAATAAATCAGACTTGGTGAGTAAATTAGATATGGGTAACTTTTGCCTGTAGTGTGAATGTAATTTAAGATTCATAAATCATAACAATATCTCATAATCCAAATCTAAGTAAACACTACAGTACAGGAAGTACAAGCTTGAACTGTTTGTGAGAATGAGCAGTCAAATGGTGACGCTATACCATGACTGTAACTCTGATACAGATATCTTTACTAAGTATTTTCAGGCAGTGATTAAGTGATTGCTCCATGTGTGAGAAGAAGTAAGAACGTTTACACAAACACAGCTGACAAACTTGTGATGCAAGTTTTGAGTCCTGCTGATGATAATCTAGATGTCATGGCTGTGTTTCGTTGTCACACGAGATCTCTTCCTTATCAATGATTATCTTTGGGACTGTAGAATTAGAGCTGGTGGCGTTAGTGTGGGAACTCACTGCTGCATAAACAGGACCTGTAACAGATTCTCCACCTGACTGCTGAGCAGCGCTGACTGAGGACGCTGGGAGATCTGTGGGTAACTGAGCTGTGGCGCTGATGTCCTGATCAGGGAGGATTGTGGGAAATTCAGCAGTAGAATAAACAGTGGAAACACTGGGGCTTGTAGCCAACAATGTGTTGTCATAAATATTTTGAGACGCATCAGCAATGGTCGTAAGTGGTTGAGCAGGGGAAATGGTGAAAATATCAGCATCTGATGCACAAAGTCGTCTGGTGTCTTTATACTCTTCATTCTTACAGGGAGAAAGCACAAAAACAGATACAAATAATGTAAATGTTCATTAAATGTATCTCCCAAAAAAGAATAAGTTTTTATACTGAACAGACACATGCATTGGCAGTTACCTCCTGGTTGTTTCCTGAGAACTGGACACAACCCTCAGCAGCAGGAGCCATGGGTGCTGAAATAAATAAATAAATAAATAAATAGATAAATAAACAGTATGACTGATTGTGTTATTTTTATTTTGGGATTTTATGACTACTAGAAATCCTGTAGTGTATATATCAATGTGCACTGTGTGTTGATCTGTTCTCTTCTGTGTTCATCTGGGACACTATGTCACTTTTTCGCCTAATGAACATTTACAGCAATTTCATATCGAGTCTTATACTGAGCATTTAATTAATACAGACACACACAAAATCACACCATAACATTTAAGCACAACTCTGAAACGTTTCCGTTCAAGTCAATAAAATGGTGCAGGTGAACAATCATTCATGAACAATTTGTTCATCAATCCATCTGTTATGTATACCCCTTATTTTATGTAAGTTTGTACAAACAGGCTTATGAGGCTTATGTAAAACAGTAACATGCGTTCAGAACTGAAGCCCAGAACTTGGACACCTAGGTGGAGAATCTGCCCTGAATAATTTGTTTATTTAATATAAACACTAAATGCATTGTGGGAGTTTAGAAATGCAAAACTGTAACCTGAGCTGAGGCTGGACAGTAATGTTGTAACCTGAGCTGAGGCTGTACAGTAATGTGTGTCACTGTACTGCCTGAACCAACCAGTTACATAAAATATATCACATTAAACATTTTATCATGTGTGTATGTGTGTATGGGTACCTTTCAATCTGCATCTCCTTTGCAGAATCACAGTAATGAATATGAATGCAATCAGAAGCAGCAACAGAATTACAGACACAGTGATCACAATGGAAGTTGGAAATCCTGGAAGAGAATCGGACAGACACTTTAAATTCATTCTGATTACTTATAAGGAAAAAGATGCAATCAAAGTTATGTAGTTAGACTGATGGGGAAATGTGTGTCTGAGCAGAATCACCTGTTTCTGGAGAAGTTGATGATGATGATGATGATGATGATGATGATGATGATGATGATGATGATGATGATGATGAAGGTTGTCTTGATGATGAAACTGAAACATATGGATGTAAAGTAGTGAATGTTAAGTTAGATAATAAATGGCATTAAAAGAGTGAATCTGGTGTACGACTGATAGCAGAACAGATTCAGCACTCAGTGAACATTCTGTAAATCACAGGACGCTGCTGCTTCTTCACATTGTTTAATCTGAAAGGACTGAACTCGGAAAGCAGACAAATAATATCAGCTACATTATTCATGTGGGAATTCTAAACATAACTGCTCTATTTCTCCTGAAATTATTGTTATATTCAGTAACTGCTAATAATATCACAGACTAGTCGTGGTTAGGATATAAACTGACTCTGTGTTTAACACAAAACAGCTGTAATGACAAAACAGTTAATGCAGTGTGTTTCTGAATCTCTTCAAACTCACCAGTAACTGTCAGGTTGATCTGTGTGAAATAAGCCTTGTATCCATCATCAGATTCCCAGGCTGCTTCAGCTCCACACCAGTATTCACCAGAGTCTCGCTCAGTTACATTTCTAATACTCACACTCAAGATTGGTCTTTCTCTGTCAACATACAGGGAGACTTTTCTTATGTGCATGTCATTTTCACTTGCATTAACAGATATTTTATAAGAACAAGCTGAAACTTGAAGACTCATCTTGCAGAGAAACTTGGTCTTATTCCTGAGAGATTCTGGGTATTTACAGCTGACATTTAAATCTTCTCCTACATGGACAGTCTTACTGATGGACTTATTATAGGACGGATCTACAAATCACAACCAATTAGATCAGTGTATATGAGTTATATGTCCTAACTTTGATTAACAACAAGTTATGGAGTACAGTATATTTATATATAAATATGATCACAACACATTTTCTATCCACATTTAGAGTCGTCATAAAAAAGAGGCAAACTATCAGGCAAACAAAATTCAGTATAATTATGTATGCAAAAAGTAAAATAAATAAATAAGTTAATATTGATTTAACAAAGTTCAAACAAAACTTACAAAGGGGCTCAGTGGGCTATTAAGCAAATTCATAAATGAGTGTTGACAGGTGAGTTTATAAGGATGTAAAAGGTCAAAATAAAAATGTAAATTTAAACGTCTCCTAAAGTGATAACTATGTGTAGCATCATTAAGGAAGTGGTGTGAGACTCACTTTTTGTTACATTCAGCTTCACCTGTGTGTAAATATCCATCCCTAAATCCGTATCAACTCCACAGGGGTACGTCCCAGTGTCCTGTACAGTGAGCTCTCTGATCATCACCCTGAACTCTGCTGATTTGGTGTCATCATACAGTGAGAATCTTCCTGAATCTATCCACTCTATTTCATCTTCTGTCTTTATTTGGTCAGAACAGACTAGCATTGAATCCTTACAGAAATATTTATTGTTTTGTGTGTTTCCTGTATGATACTTGCACTTGACAAGGACTCCTCCTCCTGAATATCCTGTTACTTCCTTGGGATCTCCTCCATCTAACAAAACACCAAACATCCATCTGAGCGAAACCTTCCTTCATGTAACACTGCTGCTGAGAGTGAGGATTATTCTGAAGTGCATTTCTTTACCTGAGATCAGACAGAGGGTGAAGATGAGGAGGATCTTCATCCTGAGTTCACACTCACACATCTCCACACCGACTCCACTTCAGAAAGATATTAAAGCTCCTGTTCTGTTACACACTGTTACTGTCTCCGTCCTGCTCTGTGAATGTGCTCTGTGTTTTCATACGCATTTTATCCAGAATGTGACGCAATGATAACTTCCCCTTTTGTCTTCATTAGAAAGAGCTGTACCATTATTGAAACATATGTAAACTATATCAGTGCGATGCAAAACACTTTCAAATTTCTGACATAATATGAGCGTCTGGTCAGGTACGGTGTGTAAACATTCATATAAAAGTGTATTCATACATGAGTGTTTTAGTATTAGAATTATGCATATGAGTTATTTTTCCACAATTAACTTTACTGATGTCAGTGTGAACTGCTTTACTGCCCCTCTAGAGCACAAGGTGAGTAACAAAGAGCAAAAGATGCAGTATAAACTGAACCCTATGAGATCTTTTTTCAGAAAAAAAATAACCCAACGCAGTAAAGTTGCTCAGGATTTCATAAAAATGTTCACCTATGTGTTGATTATTTATTTATGTATTTATTTATTTATTTATACTTTGCTTATGTGCCAAATCCTCTCGTCTAAAGAACATACAACTTTAAATTTATTGAGGTCGATACACATCCTGGATGTAGAATGGAAGGCAACTACAGTAATTATCTTTACTTCGTTACTGTACAATAAGTCCAATTTTAAGTCCAATTTTCATGTATCTGTACTTTACTAGTAGATACTAGTAATCACATAATAATAATAATAATAATAATAATAATAATAATAATAATAATAATAATAATAAATGTATTATTATTATTATTATTATTATTATTATTATTATTATTATAACTAATCTGTACTTAGATTAGTGGTTACTTTTTGCTCCACTGCATCCTAAAACAATAATTAATATTTTCTAATTCAATACATTGTGTATGGCATTTGGTTACATAACCATAGTGGTACATACTGTACGCAGAGGTGGAAAGTGTAATAAGATTTTGTACTCAAGTAAAAGTGCTGTTACTTAAGTGAAATTTTACCGAAGTACAAGTAAAGTTACCATTATAAAAATCTACTCAAGTAAAAGTAAAAAGTAGCTCATAAAAAATTTACTCAGAATAAACGTTACAGTTACTTTTTTAACAGGGGGTCGGATGGGGGATTCTAGCGTAGTTCAAAAAAGACAAGCGGATGTAAATCAAAAACAAGTTTTTTTTTTTAATTGAAGGAACACCTTTGCATAATAAAGCTGTTGCTTTTCTTGTGCTTGAAATCAAAGTGGTCGCTTAAATATGGCGTTACGTCCCAGTCTAGGGTCGGGCCGTACAGCAAAAAGAATGGTTCAGGGTTCTACAGGGTGGGCCATTTTTATGGATACACCTTAATAAAATGGGAATGGTTGGTGATATTAATGTTCTGTTTGTGGCACATTAGTATATGTGAGGGGGCAAACTTTTCAAGATGGTTGGTGACCATGGTGGCCATTTAGAAGTCGGCCATCTTGGATCCAACTTTTGTTTTTTCAATAGGACGAGGTCATGTGACACATCAAACTTATTGGGAATTTCACAAGAAAAACAACGGTGTGCTTGGTTTTAACGTAACTTTATTCTTTCATGAGTTATTTACAAGTTTCTGACCACTTATAAAATGTGTTCAATGTGGTGCCCATTGTGATGGATTGTAAAAAATGCAAATTTCACATTTATGGTGAAGAAATATTCAAATGCAGAGAATAAAACTGTTGTACATCAAAACGTCTCTGTATACCACAGCATGATCCAGGTTCACTGTTATTAAACAGACTGTTTTGCTTTAATTAAAAAAAGTAAAAATTAGGCTTATATAATTCTCCAATTTTCTTAGAATTGGGGCCCAAATGAGCCTTGTGGTCTCTCAATCAGTGGGTTATGCCGAGTTTTTATTTATTTATTTACAATTCAGAGATGGTAAGTAATCTGTTGCCGTGGTCCTGCCATAATTTATTTGGAGTACCACCTGGTGGTGATAGTAATGATGGTGGTGGGGGAGGTGGTGGTGAGGGTTCTGATGATCCTGGTGGTGGTGGTGAAGATTGTGGTGATGAAAGTTCACTTGGTTTCAAAGTTGAAACTAAAATATGGGATTCCAAAGAAGTGAAAATTTTCAGTTACATAATGACATTAAGTGAGTAAAGCTAGTGTAAGACAAAATTACAGAATGGGCCCAAATTAATACATTATATATTTTGTATGTGTAAAATATCAGATAGATCATTTGTGTGGGAATTCTAAATATAACTGCTCTTTTTTTCCTGCTATTATTGCTATATTAACAATCTGCTAATAATGTCACAGGCTAATCATGGTTAGGATGAGCACTGACTCTGTGTTTCACATTAGGTGCAGTGCTTGTCTGTTAGTCTACAAACTCACCAGTAGCTTTCAGGTTGATCTGTGTGAAATAAACCTTGTATTCATGATCATACTGGTCCAGGCTGCTTCAGCTCCACACCAGTATTCACCAGAGTCTCGCTCAGTTACATTTCTAATACTCACACTCAAGATTCGTCTTTCTCTGTCATCATACAGGGAGAATTTCCTCATAATTACATCTTATTTATTTTCTTTAACACTTGTATTATAAGAACAATTTGCAGTTTGGCATCTTTTGCAGTGAAACATGGGGTCACTCATGTGGGATTCTGTTCAAATCTCCTCGCTCATAGGAACTACACAAGAGAGTCATACAGTATATTTTTTATATTTTTTTTATAAACTAGAAAGACATACAAGGAAGTTAATATTTATCAGTGAACAGGTACCTTCTGTAATTAGTCAACATGGCAACAACTCAATGCATTTAGGCATGTTGACATGGTCAGAATAACCTGCTGAAGTTCAAATTAATCATTAAAATAGAGAAGAAAGGTTATTTAAATTACTTTTAATTTGCCTCGGTTGTTGGTGCCAGATGAAAGTGCAAGCAAAACTGCTGATCTACTGGTGTTTTCATTCACAACCATACTATATATATAACCATACTATATATAATGTATCAGTCAAAGTGTTGACACATATTTTAATTCCATGATCTTTCCTGATTTTTATTTCTTTCTACACTGTAGTGAATGCTGAAGTCATACAAAATATGCAGCTCCTTTGTGATATAAAATTCTCCTTTGAACAGTGGATAATGAGGAATTTCTGTTAGTATGCGCTGTAAATCATTCATAAAGGCTCATGCTGTTAACTGATCATTTCTGTCAACTGCAGCAGGGGTAAATTTTGTACTTTTTTCCCTGGGATGGTCTTCATGAGAACCAGTTTCATCGTGGTGCTTGATGGGTTTTGCAACTTTTTTTGACAATGCTGGTCCTGCAAGAATGATTCAGGAACAGCTGATAACTTTGTGTCTTAAAATAACAACTGACTGTTTGTTGCTGTTACTTAATTTCCTAATGACATATGGGTTATTTCATATGCATGGTGTTGGTGGCTGAGTAGTAGTTTTCTCACTTGGCCATTGGATGCAATGCCCGGATAAAAATGGGAGGGTTGACCCAGGAAGGGCACCCAGTGTAAAACTTGTGCCAAGTGGTGTGCAGATTGGCTGGTCTGCTATGTTGACCCCTTGATGGGAGCAGTTGAAAGACTAAAATATGTCTATGTATACAGTATATAACATACACTACCCCTAAAAAGTTAGCAAATTTTTGTTTATTTTCTCCATTCTACAACATTACTGGAGTTTCCAAAACTATAAAGTAACACATATGGAATTAGGGAATTATGTAACACCAACAACAATAGTCAGTTGCTATTTTAACACACAGAAAATAACACAGAGGTCATCCTTTCTTGAATAGTTCTTGCAAGAACAGTATTGTCAAGTGCATTTGCAAAACCCATCAAGTACCACAGTGAAACTGGCTCTCAGGAAAGAAAGATCAAAACTTACCTCTGCTGCAGAAAAGAAGTTAATTTAAAGTTACCAGCCTCAAAAATAACCAATTAACAAACAGCACCTTGGACTAGAGCCATTGTAAAGGCTTTACAGATTATGAGTAGCAGATACATTTCAATATCAAGGAACAACCATGAAGTTAGAAAGTGATCCCAAACCTTTGAGAGGTACTGTATATACAGTATGAGTAAAAATCTTCTAAAATGATTAGTTGATTCTAGTACATCCCAGTGTCCTTTACAGTGAGCTCTCTGATCATTACACTGAACGCTGCTGATTTCAGCATACGGTGATAATCTTTTTAAGTTTTTAAGTTCCACTTATTATTAGCTCTTGTGTTCATTTGGTAAAAACAGCCTGGTCTTAAATCCTTACAGAAATATTTTGGGATTTGTGTGTATTCTGGATCATACATGCACTTGATAAGGACTCCTCCCCCTGAATATCCTGTTACTGCCTTGGAATCTCCTCCATCTAACAAAACACCAAACATCCATCTGAGCAAAACCTTCTTTAATGTAACAAAGTGCGTTTCTTTACCTGAGGTCAGGCAGAGGTTGAACATGAGGAGGCTCTTCATTCTGAGTTCACCCTCTCACATCTCCACACCAACTCCATATTATATATATTGAACTAATAGAAGCTCATACTGAACATTTGATATTTAAGTAAATTGTAAATTTGAAGGTGAGCATGTTGTACCTTTACACAAGTAGAAATGTAAATTGAAGATTTCTACTTTTACTTTGTAAATATTTTACGTAGGGTTTCTCTACTGTACTGTACTGTTACTCATGTACAGGATTTGTGTACAGTACTTTATCCACCTCTGCCTGTATGTACATCATAATTGCAAATTGATACCAATCCAACCTCATACCAGGTGGTGAACAAAACATGACTTTCCAGGAAGTAAACAAAACATGATTTTCCCCAAATGCTAAATAGGTTAATTCTCCAGTTCAACCTACACAAGCTGGTAACATTAAAATGTAATTTTATGAATAATTCTTATTTACTTTGGTTATGTGTTGAGCAATAACGTATACGCTACCATTCATAAGTTTGGGCAAACCATCTCCTTAAGTGTGTTTTTTTTTTTTTTTTTTTTTCACATTCTAGGAAATAAACGACGTTGTACAAACTAGAATATGTTTTATATTTTAGAATGTTGAAAGCAGCTATTTACACAGTCATAGCATTCGCTCATCAGATTTGCAAGGTAATAAAGCCTGGAAGGTTTTTTCAATTCACAGGTGTGCTTTGTCAAGTGTTATGTGCTTTTGATCTCCAGTTTTCTTGAGCAGACGAAGGGTGAGTACAGAGTCCCTAACTCTATTAATGCTACTAAAACTGCTGTACAAATCCATGTTATGGCAAGAAACACTCAGTTAAGTAAAGAGAGAAGACAGTCCCTCATTATCTATAGAAAAGAAGGTCAGTCAGTTCTAAAAGTTAAGAACTTTGAATGTATCCCCAAGTGCAGCCAAAACCATCAAATGCTATGATGAAACTGTTTCTCATGAGGACAGCTTCAGGAAAGGAAGACCAAGAGATATCTCTGGTGCAAAGGAAAGGTTTATTAAAATGAGGAACCTCAGGAACTGCAGATTTAACGCATCTCAGATTAAAGCAAACATAAATGTCTTTCGTTCAAGCAGCAGACATATTTCAGCATCGCTTGTTCAGAAGAGACTGCGTGGTTCAGGCTTTCGTGGTCGAATTGTAGCAAATAAACTATTGCTTTTGAAGAACAATAAGCAAAAGAGATTTATTGACCCAAGAAATATTGGAAAGGACATTAGATCAGTGAAAAACTGTCTTTTGGTCAGATGAGTTTGTGAGTCTGATGTCTGTGTTCGACTTAGCGAGGGAGAACAGACGGTTCCTGAATGTATGGTTCCCACTATTAAGCATAGAGAAGGAGGAGTGATGGTGTGGAGGTTTCTTTGCTAGTGACATTAAATTTCCCTCCATCTCCAGATCCAACACCTTACTTGTGACCAGGTTTGCCTTATCTTCTTAGGGGGAATGTAAGTAATGTGTGCTCAAAATGTCATTATTGGTCACATAAAGGCACCATAGATTAATATAGTATTTTAATTAAATTATGATAATGATTTGCATTTCAACACATGGTACAATTTCTGAAAACACACACAATAGAAAACAATATAAATTGATTTGAATAATAAAAAACAATGGATTATTAATACTTATTTATAATAATAATTCATTTATTAATAATCCATTGTTTTTTTTTTATTCAAATCAATTTATACTGTTTTCTATTGTATAATTAATAATATAATTTTTGTATTAAGATGTTATGGCATCAGCAAGGAACTAAAAAGTGAATGTGTAGGAAAAAGTAACAGTGACTACTTATCGTGAGGATTAAAGAAGTTCAAGATTTTCATCATCCCAATGTACAACCACACACACATATTGACACACCTGATCACACACTACATTAATAATAATAATAATAATAATAATAATAATAATAATAAAAAAGAAGAAGAAGAAGAAGAAGAAGAAGAGTTCCACTCCTAATGATGCTAAATTTAAAAGAAGTAATGCGACTAAAAGAAAGTCACATCTCCACATCACCTGAAGCCTACACCAGCGAATTTGAGGCACTAGGCAGGATACAGCTTGGCTCTGGAGATAAGGCACAAGGCAACAAATTTAATCACACACTAAAAGAAATCTGGAAATGCCAATCAGCCTACAATGCATTTCTTAGGTGGGGGGAGAACACAAGGAGAACATGCAACTCCACACACACAGACCAGAGGGAAAGTTCAAACCTTCAACCTGGGAGCTACGAGGGGACTGTCCTAACTATAATGCTTCTGTGCCACCAAAAACTACACCAAGAAAGAAGCTTCCGTGTCATAATGCATAAGTCATAAATGTAGCTGAAACAATGATGGAAAAACAACAAGGAATTTGAACCACACAATTGTATACTTATTTTTATCCTAGGCATGCTTGCAGCCTTCCAGTATTTAGCTTATTTGGTCTGTTGCAAATTAAGAAAATATTATAAAAATTTTTATTATTCCCGTTCCTGATTTCATTGCACTTCTTAACCCTATGATGTGTGAACATTACATAATGATCAACATTTTAAAATAGTTGACACTTTTTGTCTTTACTAGAACTTTTCCGGCGTGTTTTTATGGTCACACCACACAGTTGGTGCCCTAATAATGCTAAACTAGCTACATGACATAGCATGACTAACTGAAGCATAATCACTTGAGACCTCGCACTCCTTAACAATTATATTTGGAACTGCATCATTAGAGCTTGTGGGGCTGGCACGAAAAGTGATTACTGCATAATTCAGATCTTCATCAGATTCCTTAGCCACCTGTTGAGCAGCACTGACTGAGGAAGCAGAGAGACCTGTGGATGTGGATGTGTGAGCTGTGGCATAGATGCTCTGATCAGGAGGGATTGTGGGAAGTTGATCTGTAGCATTAACTGCAGAATTACAAGCGGCTGTAGAAAACACAGTGTTGGAATAAACAGTCTCTGAAGGATTGCAGAAAGAAAGAGAATCCTGAAAAAAATGAGAAACAAACACGGATTTATTAAGCAGTCTACATTTTGCTACTGAAGAAACGGCCTGCAGTGAGAAAGACAGTTACCTCTTTGTTGCTTCCTGAGTCCTGGACAGAAAGTCTACCAAAAGAAGCTTTACCTGCTGAAATACAGACACACACACACACACACACACACACACACACACACACACACACACACACACACACACACACACACACACACACACACACACACACACACACACACACACACACACACACACAGACACACACACACACACACGCACACACACGTTCACACCTAGAAGCCAGTTCAGGCAGCCTGTCTATGTTTCAGCATGTTTATAGACCTTATACATGCAATACAGTAGCCAAACTCAGGACTAGCAACTGGAAACTAAAGTTGTATGCTGGTGCAGTGACTGCTAACTCACTCCACCTACATCAGTCAGAATAAATGTGGTAAAACATTTTGTTGAGAACATCATGTGTTGGGCCTTTAGTACCTTTAATCCTGCGTCTTTTTTCCAGAATCACAATAAGGAATGTGATTCCAATCAGAAGCAGCAGAAGACTTACAGACACGGTGATAACAGTGGATGCTGGAACTCCTGAAAGAGAAACAGACAGACACTTTAACCTACATGCTGATTATTCATAAGAGATCAGATTCATGTCATGCAGTTAGACTGTGTGTGCGATTAGAAGAATCACCTGCAGGTGGAAAAGCTGATGTGAGCTCAGATGATGATGATAATAATGATGATGATGATGATGGTGACGTTGGTGATGACGAAGATGATGATGACGTTGGTGATGACGATAATGATGATGGTGCTGCTGCTGCTGATGGTGACGTTGGTGATGACGATAATGATGATGGTGCTGCTGCCGAAGATGATGATGGTGACATTGGTGATGACGACAATGATGATGATGGTGCTGCTGCTGATGATGATGATGATAGTGCTGCTGCTGCTGCTGCTGCTGCTGATGGTGACGTTGGTGATGACGATGATGATGATAGTGCTGCTGCTGAAGATGATGATGGTGACGTTGGTGATGACGACGATGATGATGGTGCTGCTGCTGAAGATGATGATGGTGACGTTGGTGATGACGACAATGATGATGGTGCTGCTGCTGATGATGATGGTGATGATGATGATGTTGATGATGATGTTGATAATGATGATGTTGATAATGATGATCTTGATGATGTTGATGATGTTGATAATGATGATGTTGATGATGTTGATAATGATGATGTTGATGATGTTGATGATGTTGATGATGTTGATAATGATGATGTTGATGATGTTGATAATGATGATGTTGATGAGGTTGATAATGATGATGTTGATAATGAAGATGTTGATGATGTTGATAATGATGATCTTGATGATGTTGATGATGATGATGATAATGATGATGTTGATGATGTTGATAATGATGATCTTGATGATGTTGATGATGTTGATAATGATGATCTTGATGATGTTGATGATGTTGATAATGATGATGTTGATGATGTTGATAATGATGATGTTGATGATGTTGATAATGATGATCTTGATGAGGTTGATAATGATGATGTTGATAATGATGATGTTGATGATGTTGATAATGATGATCTTGATGATGTTGATGATGATGATGATAATGATGATGTTGATAATGATGATCTTGATGATGTTGATGATGTTGATAACGATGATCTTGATGAGGTTGATAATGATGATGTTGAGAATGATGATCTTGATGATGTTGATAATGATGATCTTGATGATGTTGATGATGTTGATAATGATGATCTTGATGATGTTGATGATGTTGATAATGATGATGTTGATGATGTTGATAATGATGATGTTGATGATGTTGATAATGATGATGTTGATGATGTTGATAATGATGATGTTGATGAGGTTGATAATGATGATGTTGATAATGATGATGTTGATGATGTTGATAATGATGATCTTGATGATGTTGATGATGTTGATGATGTTGATAATGATGATGTTGATGATGTTGATGATGTTGATGATGTTGATAATGATGATGTTGATGAGGTTGATAATGATGATGTTGATAATGATGATGTTGATGATGTTGATAATGATGATCTTGATGATGTTGATGATGATGATGATGATAATGATGATGTTGATGATGTTGATAATGATGATCTTGATGATGTTGATGATGTTGATAACGATGATCTTGATGAGGTTGATAATGATGATGTTGATAATGATGATGTTGATAATGATGATCTTGATGATGTTGATGATGATGATAATGATGATGTTGATGATGTTGATAATGATGATCTTGATGATGTTGATGATGTTGATAATGATGATCTTGATGATGTTGATGATGTTGATAATGATGATGTTGATGATGTTGATAATGATGATGTTGATGATGTTGATAAAGATGATCTTGATGAGGTTGATAATGATGATCTTGATAATGATGATCTTGATGATGTTGATAATGATGATGTTGATAATGATGATGTTGATGATGTTGATGATGATGATGTGGATGCATTTTTTAATTTGGAACCTAAACAGTTTAGTTAAATATTAAATAAATAATGGCTTAATCTAGGATAGATAGATAGCAGAAGAGATGCAACAGAATACACTGTACATTTTGCCTGTGTGTAACACTGAATGCTTTAACAGATCTGATAAATCTGGTAAAAACCAAACACTCAGCAAGCATATGGAGAACATGCAATTTCTACACACACCAAACTAGAGGTGAAATTTGGACACTCAACCCTTGAATGTAAGGCAGCATTGCTAAGTCACTGTGCCACCACAATCAGAAAAAAATAAAACACACTGTGTATATACACTATATATATAAACTAAAGAAACACACATTGTTGGCAAGACTATATATGTTGTAATAGATCTATTATAAATAAACTGAAATAACAAGGAAGTATATGTGGGTTAACAGGAAATAGGTACGTGCAGAAATGGCCATGGATTTATTTGATATTTGAATCAATATTGTTAAAATTTGAATAAATTGTATTTCTCAAAAATTTCTCAGTCATTAAAAGGTAAAGAAAATCTTAAATAATTATCTGAAATTATCTCTTCTGAGTGCATTTTGTATCAGACTTGAACTTGGTAAAATGTTCTTCACAAGTTTCACTTGTTGTTCTTCACAAGAGAGAAATGGGTGTCACAAGTTTTATACTACGAAGCTTAAGTACAGTAATGAATGAAGAGAAATGACTCAGTACTTTGGATTTTCGACATCTGCTAATGTACAAAACAAAAATAACGCAAAACCACACTTTACTGCAGATGAGAGTGAGGATTATTCTAAAGTGCATTTCTTTACCTGAGATCAGGGTGAGGATGAAGATGAGGAGGATCTTCATCTTGAGTTCACACTCACACATCTCCACACCGACTCCACTTCAAAATGATATTAAAGCTCCTGTTCTGTTACACACTGTTACTGTCTCTGTCCTGCTCTGTGAAAGTGCTCTAGGGTTACATTTGCATCCCAACCAGGAGAGTGTAATGCAATAACTTCCTACTTTACCTTTATTAGCCACCCCCCCCTTAAAGATAGGCAGAGAAGAATGCTCCATTAACATGTAATTATTTACTTTATTAAAGTTATCTAATTATTTAATTATTTATTTTAATAATGAAATAAAGTCATTTAGTCACAATATTCCGCTGTATTGCTTAATACAATTTATTTGCAATTTAAAAACAATCTAAACTGTATTACGTTCATTTGTGTTCGTGTACGCGGGGCGCCGGACAAACGAGTGTCTATGTAGACAGGTACATTTTTGAAAAGCATGTGACTTGAGGCTGAGCTCTGATTGGATTTCATCAAATCATCCTTCGGGCGCAGCTCTGTGCGCCCTGAACCCTCCCACTTTTATTCTTAGCGAATCAATGTTGTTTTTAAATATTTGGGCTCATGTGATTGGACCATTTTCAATGAGTCTTTTCCAGCGCTTTTTATGGCAAGCGGAGCTGCTGACGTGAGTCATGTGAGTAATGCCTTTATTTTATGCTAGTACAGTAGTAGTGATGCTTAATCACCTGATAAATGGCTATTTACAGGCGAGCATTAAAAGTAAAATTTTTATGCCCTGGAGCCTATACCAGGGTACATTTTAGACATGGTGCCAATCCATCACAGTGCACAAACAAACACACACTCACACACATTACGTGCAATTTGGGAACACCATTGTCATTTGACTGTGACAGGAAATCATATATTCATATATTTTCAACTGATTCTCTTTAACCAACCCAAACATTTTGAGGTCACCTCTCAGCCTACATGTGCTCAATGTTAGTCTACTGTCAATCTAACCTCAGCATTATTTTAAAATGTTTGACAAATGTACAAAACTGCTTCAAATGTGCATGTTTTGATTCAACACACTTGTACAGAACACAACCAGAGATTCTAACAGTAAAACTAAACAGACATTCAAACTATCTCAACTGGGCTCACTAAAGCTGTTTAGTTTTGTCTTTTATATAGCCTTAGTTTCAGTTATATTGTACTGTTCGATTTCTTTTTTTATCATGGCTTTGACTAGAACTGTCATGGTGTTTAATCTCTTGGCTGGTTCTGGTTCTGATTCCTGCATGACATCCAGCTGCAAGCAAGGGAGCTTGCTAGTCAGATGAGCACTTTCCATGCTACACTTTCAGGACAAGATGCGGTGGAGTGGATGTCCCCAAGAAAGAGGAAGGTCAATGGGGAGACCTCCACTGCCAGATCTCCAAATGAGTCACAAATTTTCTGCTGTCAGCCTTGATAGTCCTGCAAAGATTTTGGAGAATCCCTTTAGGCTTCCCGATTGCCCTGGTAACCTTTTTAAGATCCCTGAGAGTCCAGTTATAGATCCTGATGATCCTGTTGAAGTTCCTGTTCCTGATAATCCTGTTTGAAGTTCATTCAGAGACAGTTATGTTGCCTGTAAGTCAAGTTACTTTTCCTGAAAGTTAATTTAGGTTTCCTGAGAGTCTAGTTATGCTTTTTATCATACCTCAGAGCCCTGATATGCTTCCAGAGAGCTACCTGAACACTGATATGCTTCCTGTTGGTCCTGTAGGTGCTGAGACTCTCCTGAGCCACGCCCTGCACCACCTGAGCCATCCACCTCCCTATCTCAGCCAGGCACTGCACCAGGTGGATGGCTCAGGTGGTGTGCTATTCACACCAGCAACCAGGTTGGACATTATGCTCAATGTGCCACCTAGATTCGAGGACATTATATATATATATATTTTCGTATGGATTCGTAGACCTAGGGTTATGCTTGTGCCTCCATCAACTGTCAAGCACTTCAATTTAATTATACTTGTATAGTGCTTTTAACAATTACCATTGTCGCAAAGCATCTTTACACAATCAAAAGAATTATTGAAGTTTCTATGAAATGTGAACGTGTATGAATCAAAATGATAAGATTGTCTCTGATAAGCAAGCTGAGGACGACGACGACAGTGGCAACGAAAAACTCCCTCAGATGGCAGTAAGAAGACACCTTGAGAGGAACCAGACTCAACAGGGAACCCAACCTCATTTTGATGATAATGGATAACAGGGATTGATCTGCAGTCATTTGTTAGGAGACTGGAAGTGTTTGTGTTAATACAGAGTCGAATTCATTATTGGAGGCTCAGGTAGACTGTAGGAAACTTCAGTCCTGAACTATCGAGTGATTGCATTCACAAGTCCTTAGAGAACAGCTGTTAGAATCAGCCGAGACCAGGCCCGTCTTCGTGGAAAAGTGGAACCGTCCCCAGTCACCACACGCATCCCAGGCAGATAACATTGGGCATCAATGAAATGACCACTGAAATGACCACCATGTGGGGCAAAGGGACATTTTGCAAAACAGCTGAAATCTCCGCTGCAGAAGATATATTCACGTTTCATAAGAATTACATCATTTGCTTTCCATTAGTTTATGTAAAAGCAGACATTTCACATTCTATAAGTGATTATTCAGATGATTATCCATATTTAAGGGATTTAATGATAGGCGAACATTTAGATGTGTCCAGTCCTGGATATTACCACATAAAACAGCTGTCTGTAACGAAATGCGTACTGGACCACATCATTATTATTATTTCGTTATACTAAATAATATTTATGTCGTATATTTGGGGCTTCTTAATTCGTTATATGTTCACACTTTGGCTGGCACTGGACCAAAATAAATTGTCTTACATTTGATAATAATAATAAGCATAATAATAATTCAATTGGTTTACTCCAGGCAGAATCAGTAAGTTTCTTGGTTTCTCGGTTGTTGTTGTTTTGATACTGTGTGCTCTCACAATGTCAGACCACATTCAAACGCAAATACAAAATTTCCCCTTTCCCCTCAAGGCTTACTCCAGTCACTCCAGGCTATACAATATTTCATTTTCTGCTGCCCCTGTTCACAACTAAGCTTCCAAGCGCGGCAATCCATGTTTCATTTAACCCTCTGGGGTAAACGAAATTATATTGTAGCAACCCAGAAAAAATAGAGAAAAATGATAAACGATTATCATTTAAATGATAAACGATTTTCTTTTCAAAGAGTTTAATGTGAATAAAAAAATCACTAATATTACCCCAAAAATGCAACATAGTGGTCAAATAATTATTCAGTGTTGCACAGCAAAAAAAAAAAAGCATATGATGATTACTGTCTTACGATCCGCCACGCCTACTTCGATCAAAGGATGCAGGCTGCTTGTCAGTACCGCATATTATAAGAACTACAGCAGGGGGCAGAGCTTTCTCTTACAAAGCCACAAAGTTATGGAATAGCCTTCCAAATAGTGTTCGGGACTCAGACAGAGTCTCAGTGTTTAAGTCTAGGTTAAAAACTTACAGTATTTAACCAAGCATTTTGTAAGTAGATTTGTCTTAGGTAAAGGAGCAGATCTGGGGGACCCATGGACGTAGAGTATTCTGGTGAACTGGTATGTTTAGATGCTGATCTCCCCACTCTCATTGTTCACTCAGGTTTGTTGACGGTGAGGTGATTGGTTGCTTTACATCTCAGGGAGCCCTCATGTCTGTGTTTCCTTCTGGCTCTCCCTTTTAATTATGCTGTTATAGTTAGTCCTGCCGGAGTCCCTGCTTGCAGTCTGCACTAAATATACATTCACCTTATATATTATGTGACTGTGACCATACCTAACTGTTATCTTTCCTCTTTTGCTCTCCCCTCTCCTGTTCTCTCTCCCCCTCTCTTTCTCTTTCACTCTCTCTGTCGAGTTACACATGTCGTTCCTGAGCTGCCATTGATCCAGACTCCCTTTGCCCTCTGGACCTGCCTGACTCATCCTGGTGCCCCGCTTCTGGTTGGAGATCTCGTCACATGGATGCCCCGTGTGTCTCTTTGGGATGCGTCCGGTGTCTGGGCATGGTTTCACTCTACTAGGAAGATGGTTCTGGCCTCGACTGATGTTGACAGCTGTTTCTTGGCTACAGTCGCTCGATAGTTCAGGACTGGAATTTCCTACAAGTCTACCTGAGCATCTGATAACTACCTGGACTCCATATTAACATCAATTAACATCTATTAACAACTATTATATTGAACTGCCTGCCACCCAACACACAGTATGAATGCAGATCAATTCCTGCTTTCTGTTTCACCCAGATGAGGATGGGTTCCCTGTTGAGTCCGGTTCCTCTCAAGGTTTCTTCCTACTGCCATCTCAGGGAGTTTTTCCTTGCCACTGTCGCCCTCGGCTCGCTCATCAGGGACTAACTGACCATTTTTTGATTCATTCACATTTCATACAAACTTACTGATTCAAGTTTGAAATCACTGATTCAAATCAGCGCGCGTGAGTTTTGACTAAAACTGTGCTACTGGAATGTAGAAATGTACATTCAATTTTTTTTTTCATTATTTATTAAAGAAAGTTATGCTGATCATAACAGCCTAATGCATTTCATTCACTGTCACTGTCACACAATGAATAAGGTGATAAGCACTTATTTTCCTTAGCACTTCTCAGTCCATGTGGCAAGCTCTATCTCCACAACATTTCATGTTCAAGCTCAGCTTAACTCTCATATCAAGCTTCAGTTTTTTCTCATGACAGAAAGTCAAACATTTGTTTTACGTAAAGTTCAAAATGGTGTGTATAAATGGTATAAATTCACATTATATGGTGTGTATATAATGGTATAAATTCACATTATACTGTATGTTATGTGTTCTAAATCTTTAATAAGGTTACTTCTACAGGTCTTAGGATCAATACTGCAAAATAAAAGTTCACTTTTAGTAAAATACTCTTTTATGGGCATACAGTACAGTACATACACTGAGCACTGAGACTGTTTCATTTCCCTTTGTGTAGGGTGTAGCCTTTGCTTTTAACACATTTTGCTACATCTTAACAATGCACAGTAGCTAATTCATACTGAAAAATTCACAAGAAGTCACAGTGTAGTTTACAGCTTCGTTGAACTTTCAGAATTAAAAGAAGGAAGATTTTCTTAAAAAGGATAGAATATAATGTAATAAAAATAGACATGTACAGTATATAGTATATAACTATGTAGATTATAACATATCGGCTGAACAAAATAATACACATTTACATCTCTCAACCAAAATGACAGGCTGTCTGTTGTCCTTTTTTTTTTTTTTTTTTTTTTAAAAGAGCCAATCCAGTGTGAGCTGTTATTTTGACGGAAACCTGTGATAGAAACTGAACAGTGTCTAAGTCTCACTAGCTCACATACAGCATTAGTGCTGCTCTCATCTCATCACATCTCATCAGTCTGGACCACATGTATAAATGAACACATAAAGGTAAAGGGTCTATTGTGACTGTGACAGATATTTAATACTTTCTGGAGGATTCTGGCAAGCTGACAGAGATCCATTGTATACCAAATGACACCATAGGACTGTAAAGTGAAATGTGACCAAACATGAACTGCACTTATCACCCTTACAGAAGAAACTACACGCTCCAGCAGTGATCAGATAATTTAGGCTGAAACTTATTTAAAACTTTGGCACTTTTTTGCCATGCAAAAGCTGTGGGTTTAACCCAAAGCAAAATAAAATTTTAAAGAATAAGAATAAGGTGTCTTCAATGCATAATAAAAAAAAAAAATTATTTGTTTATGTTGCTGAAATGGCAGTTGCTGAGTTTTGTCCTGAGACAAATGGGGAGATTAAACAGATGAAGTAATTTGATTGACTGAAGTGTAGTCAGAAATGACGTCTTCCCTAATCTGCGGAACTGCATCATTAGGGCTGCTGGTATTTGTCTGAAAACTCACTGCTGCGCAAATCAGACCTCCAGCAGATTTCTCAGCTGAGAGACCTGTGGGTAACTGAGCTGTGAAATAGATGTCCTGATCAGAGGGGATTGTGGGTACCTGAGCTGTCGAGTAGAAGTCCTGATCAGAGGGGATTGTGAGTAACTGAGCTGTGGAGTAGATGTCCTGATCAGAGGGGATTCTGGGTAGTTGAGCAGTAGAATAAACAGCAGAATCACATGGGCTTGTGGGTAACTCAGTGTATGTGCAAACAGGTAAAGAAGGATTAGGGGGCATTGTGGGTAGTTGAACACTAGCGTAAACTGCAGAAGTTTCATGTTCTGAGGCATAAAGGCATCTGATGTCTTTAATCTCCTCATACTCACAAACAGCATGAGGAACCTGAGAGCAAGGAGAAACAGAAACAAATATTACAAATGATTTCCATTATATATATATATATATATATATATATATATATATATATATATATATATATATATATATATATATATATATATATATAAAATATTGTAATTACATTAGAATTACCTCTTGGTTATTTCCTGAGTTTAGAACAGAACACTGGTCAGTCACTGGTCTACCTGCTGAAAAACAGCACATAGCCTTTAATTAATATTACTATTTTTAGTTTTGAATTTTAATTACAATTACTTGATAAGTCCTGCTTGGCAAAAGCATTTTTTTATTTTTTTTTGGTAAGATTGTCTTGAGATTTTTTATATTCCATCTGACTGATGAAGCCTTGGTTCACAAAAAATTTATGAAGCGCCTGGTATACCTTACAAAGCTATATATTTCATTAAAATAACACAAATAAAATACAATTGTTGTAATGATAAAAAAAATGGAATTAGTCTTTTAGTAAAAAGGGCAGAGGGGCAGAGCTGAGTGAAAATGTTTGAACTGTTTGGAATGGGCAGATCCAACAGGGTGCAGAGGTGCAGCCATTTATAAATGTGGTTGCCAGGCAATCAGCGCGAACGCACCTCACCTGGTGGCGTGTTTATTTAAGGGTCCTGATATCTCCACACTTTGTGCGATCATTTAGGTAGCACCAAAGGTATCAGGGCCAAAGACAAAAAAGGAAAGAAAGAAAAGACAAAGGAAGAGAAAAATTAGACAAAAAAAAAATACAAGCGAGCTGAAAGTCGGGAGACAGAGGCAAAGATCCAGACAAAGGCGTAGAGGTTAAGTGTCTCCCGGAGCACCTCATTAATGAACCTCTGAAAGACGGCTGGCGCATTAGTCAGGCCAAAGGGCATTACCTTGCATTCGTAGTGCCCTGACGGTGTAATAAATGCGGTCTTCCACTCGTCTCCTGCCCTGATGCGGATCAAATTGTAAGCACTGCGTAAATCTAGCTTTGTGAACAATTTTGCCTTTTGCAAGCACTCAAAGGCAGAATTCATCAGAGGGAGGGGATAGCGGTCTTTCATTGTCATCGCGTTCACCCCCCCGATAATCTATGCAGGGGCGGAGGCCCCCATCCTTCTTCTTTACAAAGAAGAACCCGGCCCCTGCGGGGGATGTAGACGGACGAATGAATCCAAGGGACAATGCCTCCTGGATGTACTCCTCCATAGCTAATTGCTCGGGAGGGGACAAGGAGTAGAGTTTTTCCCTTGGTGGATTCGAACCTGGAAGCAGGTTGATCGCGCAGTCGAAAGGTCGATGGGGAGGAAGCTTTTGGGCCCCTGACTTGGAAAATACTTCCACCAGGTCCCAGTAATCTTTGGGAACTGCCGAGAGGTCGACCTGGTGAGGTGATTGCGCATCTAGGGTTCTGATCCCTTTTAAGCAGCTCTGTGCGCAGCGGGTGCCCCAAACCGAGACAGAGCAGGTTAACCAATCAATACGGGGGTTGTGTTCCTGTAACCAAGGAAACCCCAGTACCACCTGAAGCTCAGGCACTCGGGTAATCCGCTCTGCATGCTGTCCAATACGCAATATTAGAGGGTCTGTCTCATGTATGATTGGCCCGGATTCAAACAACTGACCGTCCAGGGCCGCCACTGAAATGGGCGCAGAGAGTGGGTGAAATGGCACAGCCAGTCTCCGCACCAGCTCTACGTCTATTAGGTTCCCTGCCGCTCCCGAGTCAACAAATGCTTTTAGATGGGTAGTGGCGGCTTCCTCCCAGGTGATGTCAATGGGGAGGAAAAGCCCTGAACGCTGAGGGTCTGACTTTTGGGTCACTATCGGCCCCCCCCTTTTGGCTTATTCAGCGGACAGCGCCCCTGATGGTGACCGGACCTGCCACAACAAAAGCATCCCGAACAAAATTGGCAGGCCCCTGAGATCTCTGCTGCCCCTAGCTGCATGGGCTCACCCTGATCTACCTCCTGTTCTAACTCTCGCTGGGGAGAGATCAGCTCTACCCTGTAACTCCCTGCGCGTTCCGCCCTGCGCTCACGGAGGCGGTTATCTATTCTGATGGCCACACTGTACAGGGATTCTAGGTCTTCGGGTGGTTCGCATACTGCCAGCTCATCTTTGAGCTTCTCTGAAAGGCCTTGAATGTATGCGTCCCTTTGTGCTCCAGCGTTCCAGCCTAGCAGCTAGTGTCCGGAATTCTATGGTATAATCTGCCACCGATCGTCCTCCCTGCCGAATGCGGAGGAGGGGCGAGACTACACCACTAGTCAGATGTGGATGGTGGAAGGTGGCCTTGAGGGCCTGTATAAAATCATTGGCTGTAGTGTGTGCTGCTAGGAAGTTTTGCCATACTGCGGTGGCCCAGTCCAATGCCCTTCCCGTCAATAATGATATCATAAATGCGACCTTCGCTCTCAGTGGGAAATTGGGATGGTTGCATCTCAAATATTAAAGAGCACTGGAGTAGGAAGGCATTGCATTTCTCAGACTCCCCAGCATAAGGCTGGGGAGTAGGTAATCTCGTCTCGGCCACCAGGGGGGGTGCTTGTGCTACAGTGACGACCGCAGGAGCCGAACCTGGAAGTGCTTCCGGGTTCACCGGCAATCCGGAAGTGCCCTGTGTCTCGAGGCGCTCATGGATTTGGTCTAAGCGCTGCGAAATTCCCTTTATCTCTGAAAATAATTCGGTCAGAGCTTGTTCCCCGCCTGACCGGTTACTATCTCGCGTACCCGCTCCAAATCCGCGGGCTTCTTCTCTGGTGCGAACATTCTGTTATGAGGGGGTGCCTCAATATGGCGGCCCTCGGTATTCAATCGGGTATGGAAGACCCAATGCAGGACTTGGAGGGGTATGGGCCGTGGATTGTTTATTTCGGTGGGAATAATCGGCTCACGTGAACACCACGCAGCGCTATAAAGGGAAGGAGGGCGCGCTTATGCCGGCGCGTGCCACCGTGCTTCGTCACAACGAACAGGTATTTTGTTTGTTATTCTTGTCTTTTTCACTTTCCCTTTTCACTCTTCTCTTTTCTCTTTTCACTTTCCCTTTTCTCTTTTCACTTTTCTCTTTTCACTTTCCCTTCTCACTTTTCTCTTTTCTCTTTTCACTCCCTATACCAGAGCCACGCTCTCGTACCTGGTGCTATCTAATGTTTGCACAGCGTGCGCTGGTTTCTGGGAGCTTAAATATCCTTCCGGCCAGGTTTAGCTCGTCTCCCTTGATTTTCAGTGCTACGGGGTTGCCTAGCAACCGCCCGTCACATGTGTGGCCGTGTTACAAGGAGACTGTGTGAATCAAGCCTTCATGCTAGAATATCCGCTAGGAAACCACTCCTAAGGACAGGCAACAACCAGACGAGACAAGTTTGGGCTAAAGAACACAATAAAGAAAAGTCGCTGAATGAGAAGTGTGTCCAAACTTTTGGTCTGTACTGTACATTTGCAAAATGTCTGGAGAGGTTGGTGATCAAGCCCATTAAAGATGTCATACCACCCACACTGTATCATTACCAGTTTGCATATAGACCAAACAGATCAACAGATTTTTTATTTCGACATGTATCTTTTTTCAGATGCAGTGCTTTCAACCCATCTTACCATAAGCATGATCATGTTAAATGTTTTAAGTGTGTGTGTGTGTTCTACGGTGCTGTAGTGGTTAGCACTGTCACCTTGCACCGCCAGGGTCCGGGTTACATCCCTGGCCAGGCTCGATTCCCGTCTCTGTGTGTATGTTCTCCCCGTGCTTGGTAGGTTTTCTACGGGTTCTCCGGTTTCCTCCCACAGTCCAAAGACATGTAGGTTAGGCTAATTGGCGTTCCCAAATTGCCCGTAGTGTGTGAATGAGTGAGTGTACTGTATGTGTGTGTGCCTGTGCCTTGCGATGGATTGGCACCCTGTCCAGGGTGTATCCTGACTTGTGCCCTATGTCTCCAGGCCCCCGTGACCCTGAATACAGGATTAAGCGGTATAGATGATGAGTGAGTGAGAGTGGTTACCTTCCATTTTGCGTCTCCTTTGCAGAGTCAAAGTAAGGAATGTGATTCCAGTCAGAAGCAAAAGCAGAATTACAGACACCGTGATCACAGCGGAGGCTGGAAATCCTGGAGGAAATAAAAAACATGGAGTTGGATAAAACGCATGATGTGAATCTGCTGGTAGAGAAGCTGGTGCAACTGACTGCCATTTATGCTTCTGCTATCTCACAGGAAGTGTAGTGAAGCAAAAATACACAATTGCACAAGAAGAACAGAGAACTGACTTTGAGCCTAATATACATCTGCAAATCACATTATTTAGTCTGCAAGGACAGAAATCAGAAGTCTAAACAATAATATCAGCTACGTTACTTCAATTCCATGTGGTAACAAACTTTTATTTGCTAAAAAAAATGTTATAAAGGGTATAGCATTGTGTTAAAGTAAATAGTTAATAGTGTTTCTGTGTCTCTACAAACTCACCAGTAACTGTCAGGTTGATCTGTGTGAAATGAACCTTGTATCCATGATCAGTTTTCCAGGCTGCTTCAGCTCCACACCAGTATTCACCAGAGTCTCGCTCAGTTACATTTCTAATACTCACACTCAAGATTTGTCTTTCTCTGTCATCATACAGGGATAATTTTGCTTTTGTATTTTCTTTATGTTTATTACCAGCATTAACAGATACTTTATGAGAACAAGATGCAGTGTGCAGCCTCTTGCACAGATACTTGGTCATATTTGTGAGGGATCCTGGATATGTAAAGTTGATGTTTAAATTTCCTCCTACATAGACAGTCTTACTGATGGACGTCTCATAGGACGGATCTGCAAATCACAACAAATCAGATCAGGTTATTTATATAGTGACCAGGGAAATACCTTCACGTGGGGAAAATATTGGACAGCTACAGGCTTTCTAGGACTGAAATCAGTTTCACTTTTACATTTCTTAATGGGACATCAGATGAAGCATAATGTTACTGTCCGTGTGGAGTTTTACATGCTGTTCCAGTGTGTGAAGTTTCCCTCCCACTTTCCAAAAATGCTGAATTGTCTTTAAGCAAAAATAGGCTCTGGATCCACATTACCCTGATCTGGATGATGTGCTTACTGAAAATGTATGTATGTACTGTATGTATAGATGTACAGTATGGATGAATGTATGTATGAATGGATAGATCGATGAATGGATGATTTTTTTTTTCTCAGGCACCAGTAGTTATATCATTTTCTTGTTTCTGCATTTCTATGACCATAACAAATTAAACATTTGCATATATCATTGCGTTTCTTCTGTTAAAAACCATAATTACAGTTACAGTACTCACCTTTTCTTACCGCCAGCTTCACTACAGAGTAAGTCTGTATTTCATCAGACACAGCAATAGCACACACATATGTTCCAGTGTCCTCTGTAACCAGCTTTCTGATAAACACCCTAAGGAGTCCTGCACTTCTGTTATCATGAACTGAGAATCTGCCATCATGTGACCATTTACTGATCAGTTGTGGTCGTTTATTACTAAAACAACATTGATCTGTTCCATTCTTACAGAAAGCTTTAGGTTTGTTTTTATATTCATCCTCATATTTGCACTTGATGTTGACTCCGCCTCCTGCATATGCAATCACTTCCCTGAGGCCCAAGGCTCCTGTTAAAGGCAAGTTCAAATCATGTTATCTATATCAAATTGTTTAAATATAAACGTAGCCAGTAGAAATTACATTATACTTAAAATCAAGATATGTTGCTAAAGAAAAACAAAACAGTTAGCAATAAAAGTTTTAAAATTACTTCAAATTTGATTTAAAATGAAGATAAAACAGTTAAAAATAGAAGATGTTATAAATAAAATACAGTGCAGCTGATTTGGACGTAGCACATTGTTCATTCAATAAATGCAGAGCTAAACAAAAAGTTTTTAGTCTAGATTTAAATGTGGCTAATGTTTTGGCACATCTGATCTCTTCTGGAAGCTGGTTCCAACTGTTCCAACATAATAGCTAAAAGCGGACTCCCATTGTTATTTCTAACTGACTCTACCCTCATGATCTATGTGGTCTGTTTATATTCAGTGAGCATAAGTGCAATGTATTTAGGTCCTAGACCATTGAGTAATTAATAAACTACTTTAAAATCTATTCTAAATGTTACAAGAAACCAGTGTAAGGATGTAGAGCCCAAGAGACTCAGGATTTCTTGTTTTTCTCTCTTTTTTTGTTATAAATGGACAACCACAACAATCCCTTATGCCTGGAATCCAGCAAACCCTGATGCCCAAAGTCGCTGTCATCACCAGTCAAACGTTTGTACACACCTTGTAATTCCATGGTTTTTCCTGATGTATATTTCTTTCAACACTGTAAAACAATGCTAGAGGTGTCAAAAATATGCAGTAATCTCCTATGAACAGTTGATATTGAGATGTATCTGCTACTTATGCTCTGTAAATCCTTCATAATGGCTCTAATCTGAGGTGCTGCTTGTTCATTGGTGATTTCTGAGGCTGGTGACTCTAAATTAACTTCTCCTCTGAGGCAGAAGCTCATCTGCCATCAACTGTGAGGGTCTTCATGCAATCCAGTTTCATCCTGGTTTCTGATGGGTTTTGCAAATGCACTTGTGACAAGACAATGCACTTGGGACGTACAAGACAACAGTGCTAACCACTAAGCCACTGTGCCATCAGGTAATTTCGTAGTTTTGAAAAAAAAAAAAAAAATCTAGTATTTTAGAATGTAGAAAATAAATCTAAACTTGTGTCCAAACTTTTGACTGGTAATGTACATCACTGTTTTTCTCTTTTTATCTTGCAACAACAATCACTATTGTCTTCACCAAATTTGTACCCACTTGTCATCTACGTTTCAATTGTTTGTTAGTCTTCATTCAGTGTCTGGTACTGTAGTGTTAGTGCACTTTTTATAACCAGTCACAGTACATTAGCACAGCAAAGTGTAAGTTTTGTTTTACTTTGAATTTTAAGTATCATCTAAGTAATTTGAATAAAATAAAGAGCTACTGCTTATCTGCACTGACCAAACGACAACAAATTGACAATTTATAACATCGGTGTGGTTTACTCTGGTATCAACTTCAAGAGTACAATAAAAGTAATTTCACTACAGCCATGCAAGCAAAGTACAGGGACAGAGCAAGGATAGACCCATTCAGTCAGTCACAGAACTTCAGACAGAATGGCCAAGGAGAGCCTAGTGGTTGATAAGAGCAGCTTCTGGCATTTCAAAATAAGAAAAAGAGATGAAATGTGCAAATTGTCTGTTTATGTAGGTGTGCATAAAAGTGACTGAAAAAGAAATGTCATTTTATTTTATTTTATGTGCATAAAGCCACATTGAATATTGTCATGATTGTCATCGGTTACATAGTGGTAAGTAATTGTACAGTGCAATGGAAATGGTAGCAATAACTTCCTGAACCGGTCTTTGTGATAGTGAAGCTGGATCAGTCTGTTAGAGAATGAACTCCACTGTCTCCGTACGGGATCAAAGTAGTAGGTCAAACAGTAAAATCACTGCGATATGAGGTCGGTGCATAAGCAAGTGTTTCTGTTATTAAAATTGTTTTAGGTGAAATTATGGGTGAAAACAGATGAAGCCTGTAAGCGTTTCCATTAAGAAACTGAATTCTCTGTTTATTAACTTACTGTATGCCGCTTTACTTTCCGTAAATTTCATACGACATAATTATGCAATTTACACTCTGTAATTCACAGTCAATTAATAATTCATCTGCTTTCCTATGTGCTTAGATATCTATAGTATATTAGGTGTAGTAAATTAATAAATTCATCATTAGATTCATTCTTGAGAGAGAGAGACAGAGAGAGACCACACATTTTGGGACGTTTGAGTCATTTTTACTGACTCGGTTCTTTGAATGTTGTTCTCAAAATGAATAAATGTTTTTTTTTTGTCATTTAGTTCATTCCGTTCTTTTGATTAGAAATAAAATAAAATGTAACATTTTCATGAACATGAAATGTAACATGAACAGATATAACATGAGCGGTTCTTCTCATGAGTCTTCTAGTCTGAATCTTTCGGTCTTTTGAATCTACTGCACTGCATAGCGTCTATGGGAGTCACATGACAAAAGAATAAATGATTCAAACCAAAAGACTTGTGAGGCAACTACTCATTTCTGTTTCCTGTACATAACCTACGAAGGTTTTGTGATGCTTTGCGCATAGTGCCCAGTAGAAAATGAATGAATCACTCGATAAAAAAAAAAAAATCGTTAATGAACGACCCCTCACTACACACATGCAGAGCTCAAAAGTCAGCAACAACGGCACAAGTGTGTGTGTGCGCTTGACTTTCACTTAAAAAGGCTCATTAATGAGAACTGGAAATAAAAACCTGACTCACAGCAACACACAGTCAATAACAATCCCCTTGTTATTTCAAGACTGGACTACTACGACTCACTCCTGCAGGTCTGCCTCTATCCACCATTCGTCCTCTGCAACTGATCGAGAAATTCTCCCTCAGCACCTCACTTCTCCACTGCCTGCATTGGCTTCCTGTAGCTGCCAGAATCAAGTTCAAAACCCTGATGCCTTCAAAACCCTGAAACCTAAAAATGGCCCTGCACTCACTTACCTCTCAGCTCTAATCACACCAAACACCGAACCACGTTCCCACCGACCCACCATCACTCAAGGCTCAAGGAAGACATTCATCCAGACTCTTTTCTGTTCTTGCACCTAGGTACTGGAATGAACTTCCGCTAGACGTCTGTACAGCGGAGTCTTCGACAATCTTAAAAAGTCATAAAGTATTTCGCTCTGATTCTAGCTGCTATTTTCCTCGAGTTAAGCCTGAAATGTTTCCGCATTAAAAGTGTTTGCTATTGTGCTATTACAGTAAACTTAACACCTACACACGTGGACCAAATTTTTGGTACCCTTCGGTCAATGAAAGAAAAACTCACAATGGTCACATAAATAACTTTAATCTGACAAAAGTAATAATAAATAAGAATTCTATGAATGTTAACCAATGAAAGTCAGACATTGCTTTTCAACCATGCTTCAACAGAATTATTTTAAAAAATGAACACATGGAACAGGCCTGGACAAAAATTATGGTACCCCTAACTTAATAGTTTGTTGCACAACCTTTTGAGGCAATCACTGCAATCAAACGATTCCTGTAACTGTCAATGAGACTTCTGCACGTCTCTGCAGGTATTTTGGCCCACTCCTCATGAGCAAGCTGCTCCAGTTGTTTCCGGTTTGAAGGGTGCCTTTTCCAGACAGCATGTTTCAGCTCCTTCCAAAGATGCTCAATAGGATTGAGGTCAGGGCTCATAGAAGGCCACTTTAGAATAGTCCAATGTTTTCCTCTTAGCCATTCTTGGGTGTTTTTAGCTGTGTGTTTTGGGTCATTGTCCTGTTGCAAGACCCATGACCTGCGACTGAGACCCAGCTTTCTGACACTGGCCAGCACATTTCTCTCTAGAATCCCTTGATAGTCTTGAGATTTCATTGTACCCTGCACAGATTCAAGACACCCTGTGCCAGATGCAGCAAAGCAGCCCCAGAACATAACAGAGCCTCCTCCATGTTTCACAGTAGGGACAGTGTTCTTTTCTTGATATGCTTCATTTTCCCGTCTGTGAACATAGAGCTGATGTGCCTTGGCAAAAAGTTCAATTTTTGTCTCATCTGTCCATAGGACATTCTCCCAGAAGCTTTGTGGCTTGTCAACATGTAGTTTGGCATATTCCAGTCTGGCTTTTTTATGATTTGTTTTCAACAATGGTGTCCTCCTTGGTCATCTCCCATGTAGTCCACTTTGGCTCAAACAACGACGGATGGTGCGATCTGACACTGATGTTCCTTGAGCATGAAGTTCACCTTGGATCTCTTTAGAAGTCTTTCTGGGCTCTTTTGTTACCATTCCGATTATCCGTCTCTTTGATTTCTCATCAATTTTCCTCCTGCGGCCACGTCCAGGGAGGTTGGCTACAGGCCCATGTATCTTAGATTTCTGAATAATATGTGCAACTATAGTCACAGGAACATCTAGCTGGTTGGAGATGGTCTTATAGCCTTTACCTTTAACATGCTTGTTTGTAATTTTCTTTCGAATCTCCTGAGACAACTCTTTCCTTCGCTTCATCTGGTCCATGTTGAGTGTGGTACATACCATGTCACCAAACAACACAGTGACTACCTGGAGCCCTATATATAGGCCCACTGACTGATTACAAGGTTGTAGACACCTGTGATGGTAATTAGTGGACACACCTTGAATTAACATGTCCCTTTGGTCACATTATTTTCAGTATTTTCTAGGGGTACCATCATTTTTGTCCAGGCCTGTTCCATGAGTTTATTTTTTAAAATAATTCTGTTGAATCACAGTTGAAAAGCAATGTCTGACTTTCATTGTTTAACATTCATATATTTTTTTAAATTATTACTTTTGTCAGATTAAAGTTATTTATGTAACCATTGTGAGTTTTTCTTTCATTGACCGATGGGTACCAACAATTTTGTCCACGTGTGTACATATCAATGCATTCACAGACATATTTATTGTTTTGTCTGTACTTGCACTTGATAAGGACTCCTCCTCCTGAATATCCTGTTACTTACTTGGAATCTCCTCCATCTAATGAAACACCAAATGTCTATCTGAGCAAAACCTTCCTTCATGTAACACTGCTGCTGAGAGTGAGGATTATTCTGAAGAGCATTTCTTTACCTGAGATCAGACAGAGGGTGAAGATGAGGAGGATCTTCATCCTGAGTTCACACTCACACATCTCCACACCGACTCCACTTCAGAAAGATATTAAAGCTCCTGTTCTGTTACCCGCTGTGTTACTGTCTCTGTTCTGCTCTGTGAATGCAAATTGTCTCTATGTGTCTTAACCAGACATACTGTAAGGCAGCGCCCACTTCCATTTTTATCTGTGTGAGAAAATGTGGTGTGAACTATTAGTGCAATGCAAGTGCTTCCAGATGAAAAACACATACTGTAATAATGAGCCTCTGTTTAGTTACAGTGTGTTAATAATCATATGAAGGTGCGTAAGTGTTTAATATCAGCATTCTGTATCTGAGTATATTTCTCCATGTCAGGTATTTTCATTCTCAGTGCTCCAAGATTCACTTTAATGAGAAATAGTTACAGTATTACTCCCTGTCACAGTGTACTGCTCTACTTCCCTCCAGAGCACAAACTGGGGAGGACATTCATGGTTTGAATTGAACATAATAAAAATTAAACTAAAGAGAATAAAAATGTTCTTTCTGTGCTTGGTGGGTTTCCTCCGGGTACTCCGGTTTTCTCCCAAATTCCAAAGGCATGCAGATTAGGTACAATTAATTAGACATGTAGGTTAGGTACTGTCAGGGGATACCACTATAGGGCGCCAAAGAGCCCACAGACTCCATTTTGTTTTCTTTTGTTTTCATTTGTAGTTAATGTTGGAGTCAATTCCCCAGAATGCACCTCGGTCAGGTGATGTGGCGCTCACCTGAACCAAGGTTGCTCATTAGTTTGGTTATAAATGTTCCTGTGTTCAGTTTGTCCTTGTCTTGCATCTGTTCGGTTTGGGTTACTGTTTGGTTTGGTTTGCTGTCAAGTTCTGTGTTCTCCTAGTTCTGTGTTTTCCCCTAGCTCTGTGTTCTTTTAGTTCTGTGTTCTCTTAGTTCTATGTTCTCCCAGCTCTGTGTTCTTCTAGTTCTTTGTTCTCCTGGCTCCTTGCTCTCCTGGCTCCGTGTTCTCCTGGTTCTGAATTCGTCTAGCCTTTCTGTCTCCTGGCCTTTGTCTGTCTCCTAGCCTGTCTGTCTCTCAGTCTGTTTTGTAACCCCTAGTCTGTGTAGCTCCATGTTTAGTTTATCCCTGGTTTAAGTTCATGTTCTGTTCCTATTGTTCCCTGTTTTTTTCTCATTAAAATACTTTTGCCCACATTACCTCTGCTACTATGCCTTTCTTTCGTCCTGCAAGCAGTACCCGTGACAGATACACACTTAATTGGCATTCCCAAATTGTCCATAGTGTGTGAATGAGTGAGTGAGTGTGTGTGTGTGTGTGTGTGTGTGTGTGTGTGTGTGTGTGTGTGTGTGTGTGTGTGTGTGTGTGTGTGTGTGTGTGTCTGTGCCCTGCGATGGATTGGCACCCTGTCCAGGGTGTATCCTGCCTCGTGCCCTAAGGCTTCTGGGATAGGCTCCAGGCTCCCTGCGACCCTGAATACAGGATTAAGCGTATAGATGATGAGTGAGTGAGTGAGTTTATCAGTAACTCCTTTGAATAGATATCCAAAACTATCAGTTTCTTTGTGGGGGAACTTGTGATTTTGTACTTGAAGTACATTTTATAACATGAATATTGTTCTTCAACTTGTGAAAACATGTGAAGTGGTCCTTGAAGTGGAGTATATTTTTAGGCTTGTCCTTGTAGTCACACTGGAGTATTGGGTATTCTGCCAATGTATTCTACAAAGCTAGATGAACATTTTTATTCTTGTTAGTTAAATAAAAAATGGATTATTAAACTCCATATAAACATACTGTATACAGTGGCATGGCTGAGTTTGGTTATGGTTTTGTCTTTAAATGTGTTTATTATCTTGGCTGGTTCTGGTTCTGATTCCTACATGACATCCAGTTGTAAGCGAGGGAGCTTTCTATTTAGATGAACACCTTCCATGCTACACTTCCAGGACAGGATGTGGTGGAGTGGATGCAGAGCTCCAAGAATGAGCAACAATTCACCATACAGCTGGGTCATGTAGAGAGGAAGGTCAATGGGGAGACCTCCACTGCCAGATCTCCAAATGAGTTAAGTAATACATTTTCTGCTGTCAGCTTTAATAGTCCTTTTAACCCTGCAAAGATTTCTGAGACTTCCTTTATTTTTCCTGATAGCCCTGGTATCCCTTTTAATGTTCATGAGAGTGCAGTTATAGTTCCTGATAATCCTGTGAACAATGTGAAGTTTATTCAGAGACAGTTATGTTGCCTGAAACTTTAGTTATTTTTCCTGAAAGTTCATTTAGGTTTCCTGTGACTCTAGTTATGCTTCTCATCATAGAACAGATATGCTTTCTGTTGGCCCTGTGTCTGATCCACGCCGTGCACCACCTGAGCCATCCACTTGACTACCTCAGCCAGGCACTGCACCATCTACAACAAGCCTAGCAGTGTTTTCCGCTCCTGAGAACCTGCTGGGTCCAAGAGTTCCATCCTCCTCTCATCTTCTGGCTTTGAGGATTTGAAAACATTTTGCTAATTTTGTCACCTGAATTCAAGGACACTATATTCCTCCACCACCCAGATTCAAGGACATTGTTCTCACTGTGCCACCTAGATTTAAGGATATTACATTAGTTTTTCTGTTGTTTTTTTTGCCTGGAGTCAAGGACCTTATGCTTGTGCCTTCATTAGGGGTCAAGCACTTATTTCTCTTAGCACATCTCAGTCCTTGTGGCAAGCTCCATCTCCAAGCCTCATGTTCAAGCCCAGCCCACCTCTCATATCGAGCTCCAGTTTCTCCTGCATGTATGCATTGCCTACATACTCCATCTTGTGATAGAAAGTCTAGCTATACGTAAAGGTCAAAGTGCTGTCTACAAGACCAACATTATATGTTATGTGTTTTAAGGCTTTAATGAGGTTACTTATACAGGTCTGAGGATCAATACTGCAACGTAAAGATTCGCCTTTAGTGAAATAATCCTTTATGGACATACAGTACATACACTGAGCACTGAGACTGTTTCATTTCCCTTTGACATCAGGGTGTAGCCTTTACTTGCAATACATTTTGCTACATCTTAACAAAGCACAGTTGCTAATTCATGCTGAAAAAGTCACAAGAAGTCAGTCTAGTTTGCAGATTCATTGAACTTTCAGAATTAAAAGAAGGAAGATTTTCTTAAGAAGGATAGAATATAATTTAATAAAAATAGACATGTATATTCCATAACTATGTTGATTATACATGTGTATAATGCACAAAATAATACACATTTACACGTCTCAACAAAAATGGCAGGCTGTGTGTTGTCCTTTATTTAATTTATTTAAGAGCCAGTCCAGTGTGAGCGGTTGTTTTGAAGCGAACCTGTGAGAAACTGAGCAGTGTCTCAGTCTCACTAGCTCACATACAGTACTAGTGCATCAATGTATAAATGAACACATAAAGATAAAAGGTTTATTGTGCAGAAACATCATGTGACTGTGATCAATATTTAACGCTTTCTGGAGGATTCTGACTACCTGACAGAGCTCCATCATATACCAAATGACACCATAAGTCTGTTGAAATGTCACCAAACATGAACTGCACTTATCACCCTTAGTGAAGAAACAACAGGCTCCAGCATTAAAGTGGATATGAGGCTTCAGAACTGCATCATTAGGACTGGTGGTATTTGTGTGAAAACTCAATGCTGCGTACTGTAAGTCAGACCTCCAGCAGATTTCTCAGCTGAGTGATCTGTGGGTAACGTCCTGATCAGAGGGGATTGTGGGTAACTGAGCTGTGGAGTAGATGTCCTGATCAGAGGGGATTGTGGGTAACTGAGCTGTGGAGTAGACGTCCTGATCAGAGGGGAATGTGGTTAACTGAGCTGTGGAGTAGATGTCCTGATCAGAGGGGATTGTGGGTAGTAGAGCAATAGAGTAAACTGCAGACGTTTCACGGTCTGAGGAGTAATGGCAACTGGTGTCTTTAATCTCCTCATATTCACAAACAGTAAGAGGAACCTGAGAACAAAGAGAAACAAATATTATAAATGTTTTGTTGTATTTTTATATTATTATTATTATTATTATTATTATTATTATTATTATTATTAACAACAACAACAACAACAACAACAATAAGTTTTGACACTAATTACAATTACAAGATGATTACCTCTTGGTTATTTCCTGAGTTTAGGACAGAACACTGGTCAGTAGAAGCTCTACCTGCTGAAAAACATCATATAGAGTTTAGTTAATATTACTGTTTTTAGTTTTAGATCTCTTGATACCTGCAATTACTGTAGTGTATTTAAATCTACATTCGATATTTAAAAAAAAAATTACTTCATGTCAGATTTTTTTTCTACCTTCCATATGATATAGTAATAAAACAAGTTTGAGCAAAAAAAATGAATAGAAATGCTTTAGTAAAACAGAACAAAAAGAATAAGTACATCTTGGCAAAAGTTCAGCTTTTTTTTGTCAGATTGTCTTGACGTCTTTCACAAACAGCTTACAAAGCATGTACTGGCTCCCCATGTTGGTGGGTAGGTAATTATCAGCAGATGGTACAAAAGAAGTTACAAAACAGTAAATGTGCCATGAGACACCATAAAGGTCATCATCAACAGGTAAAGAGAGAAAATAGAACACCACAATGACATTACCAGGAACAGGATATCCCTGTAAATTTTGCAAAAGGACCAGGCAAAGTTTACCATTGAGACTGACAAGAAACCAATGATAAGACCAATACCCAAGAACCAATCTCCCAGTAGATCTGGTAAATACTGGTCATTTCCTTCATGTGATAACAATCTGTCATATACTTCATCATGTCTGAGCTGTAAAGGAGGGTGGCAAGTTCTACTTTCTGCCTCATGAAAAAATACAATCGAAATCCACGTAAAGCTGTGTATAACCCTACAAAGAGGTTTGGTCTGATTAAACTTTTTAGGCATAATTTAAAAAAAATGTATTTGACAAAAAAATATAAAAAATAAAAGACCTCTATTGAAGACCATCCTACCCACTGTGAAGCATGGTAGTGGCAGTTTCATGCTTTATATTCAGCTGGAACTGGAGCTTTACTGACTGGCCTAACTCAGGAATAAGTCATGAACCCAGATTTAAATCACCACATGTCTTTTGATACGAGAAGCATTCAAGTCAAACCAGGAATTTAGATTGTTCAGAATAATCATAAAAATAAAACCTCCCTTTATTTCTCTATACAATGAGTAATTGCTACACTAATGCATTTACAATCCCATCATTAATTAGTGTTTGGATACAATCAAGGTAGAAGTCACTTTTCTCAGTATTCTGGAGCCATGATTGGACTGCCTGCTTTACAGGAACGACTGCCATGTGCTTTGAGCAACCTCAGCTGAGATCAACTTTCACAGACCAACTGTCAGGGGATACCACCAGAGGGCGCCAAAGCGCCCACAGACTCCATTTTGTCTTTTGTTTTCATTTGTAATTTTGGTGGACTTCATTCCCCAGAATGCACCTCGGTCAGGTGATGTGGCGCTCACCTGAACCGAGGTTGCTAATTAGTTTTGTTATAAATGTTCCTGAGTTCTGTGAAGTCTTGTCTTGCATCTGTTTGTGTTACTGTTTGGTTTGGTTTGGTTTGCTGTCAAGTTCTGTGTTCTCCTAGTTCTGTGTTTCCTCCAAGCTCTGTGTTTTCCCCTAGCTCTGTGCTCTTTTAGTTCTGTGTTCTCCCAGTTCTCTGTGTGTTCTCCCAGTTCTCTGTGTGTTCTCCCTGGCTCTGTGTGTTCTCCCTGGCTCTGTGTGTTCTCCCTGGCTCTGTGTTCTCCTGGTTTAGTTTGTCTGTCCTGTGGTTAAAGTCCATGTCCTGTTCTTTTGGTTCCCTGTTTTGTTATTATTAAAGACTTTAACTGCTTTCACCTCTGCTGTTATGCCTTTCTTTCGTCCCGCAAGCAGTAACCGTGACACCAACGGGCTTCTTTAAAATCTTTGAACCATTTAATGGTTTTACTGAGTCTAGGAGTCTCATTATCATAGTGTGCTTGAGGTCATCTTGAAATGTCTGTGCAGTTTGGATTGTAGCAGTGTTGCATAATTGGCCCAAGGTTAAATTACAGGGAGAGGGGAGGAGTGTTGTTTTTTTTTTCTTTCCTTTTTTTAACAGGGAGTTGGGAGCCTCAAAAGATTTGCATGCTTTCTTTAAGGTGGAACGGAGGTGTAGTGGTTAGCACTGTCCCTAGTTGGCAACTACAGGGTCAATTCCTGTCCCAGTATGCATGGAGTTTGCATGTTCTCCCCGTACGTGCTTCCTTTGGGTACTCCTCTGGTTTTGTCCAAAGGCCAGCAAATTAGCTGTGAATAGAGTGTGCGAGTGTGTGATGGATTGGCATCCTAGACAGGGTGTACCCCGCCTTGTGCCTTAAGTCTCCTGGGATAAAGCGGTATAAATGACGACAATGATGATGACGATTTCAGCCAAACAAACTATTTGGAAAATCAGTCCCAAATATTTAGTTATGTAGGCATTTAACTTTATTCAGATTCTTACCATAACCTTCCATTTTGTGTCTCTTTTGTAGAGTCAAAGTAATTAATGTGATTCCAATCAGAATCACCGGCAGAATTACGGACACAGTGATCACAGTGGAAGCTGGAACTTCTCGTGGGAAAAAAAAAAACAGAGATCCTTTAACTTATATACTGATCATTCATAACATAAGCATAAGCAGTCAGATTAATTATGGAGTTGGATAACAAGCTTGATGTGATTCTGAGAAGAATTACCTGCTGCTGGAGAAGCTGGTATAGACTGTGATGATGATGATGATGATGATGATGATGAAGGTGTTGTTGGTTTCAATGTTGAACCTGGATCAATTGAAGGTAGAGAAGACACCGCAGTATAAGGCTGTTCTGTTACATGTGAAACATGCTTTGTGTGCTGTATAAAGCCAGGGATTTTTTCTCTGCTATGTTGCCGGTTTGAGGGTGTGGTAATGTGACTACATGTGATTATTGTTATTGCGACTGATTGGTCAAACAGAGTCATGTGATTATTGTTGCTGAATCTGATTGGTGAAACAGTCATGCGGTAGATCTACCGACGGCATGTGTAGAATAAATTGTTAGAAAAGTAACAAGTCAAATATAGACGAATGTAGCGGAGTAAGAGTAGCGTTTCTTCTTTACAAATCTACTCAAGTAAAAATAAAAGTATGGTGCAGTAAAACAACTCATAGAAGTTTTTTTTTTAGGTTACTCAAGTAAATCTAACGGAGTAAATGTAACTACCCACTTCTTTTGACTGCATTTATATTTTGCTATCTCAAAGGAAATGTAGTGAAGCAAAAATACACACTTTTGTAAAGTAACTAGTTAGAGTACTTTTCAATTGCAAAAAATTAAAAGCCCACTGTGCCTAACACTGCTTGTCACGGCGAGTCAAACAGATGGGAATAACAGAAACAGAATAATTTTTATTAGAGCATTTATTGTGCAACTGGCAACCCAGCCTGTTAGTTAAGAGCGCTGCGTTCCAATCGGTAAGTAGTTTCTGAAAAGTAGACTGCACAGGGAGCAGGAAGCAGACCTTAATGTACTAAAAATTACTCATATTTATTCATATGTATATTCATACTATTGCACATAATGTAAATTCACCTATATATAGTTTCTGTATATCTTTATTCCACATATTTATAATCAGACATATCTGTAGATTAACAACTATTCTGTACATTAATTTATCCATCTATGCTCACTTTACACTGTATATTCATGTACATATATATATTTTTTTTTTTATTTTATTTTTTTTTCTTTCTGTACATACAAGTTTCTATAGATCTGTATATATGTTTATATTGCACTGCTAACTTGCACTTCTGGTTAGATGCTAACTGCATTTCGTTGCCTTGTGACTATGTGCAATGACAATAAAGTTGAATCTAATCTAATCTAAATGGCACGCCACTGCTCTTTCTTTGATATCCCAGATTTGAAGACCTGAATTTTAGCGACCTGAATTTCATTATATGAATTTTGTCGACCTGAATTTGTAAGATATAAGGAATGAAGTTTGTGAAAAAATAAAATAATGAAGATTGTATTTTTAACATTTGAAAGGTTTTTTGAATTGCAATTTAGTAACTTGAATATTTTTGAATTTTAAATGCTTGAATTACATTTTCCTTTGAAGTATGTAACCACAATCAATTGTAGTGGCAAAAAATTCATGCTCTAAGGATTTTTTTTTTTTTTCAGTTCAGATCAAATTGCAATGCAGAAACATTTTTATTGCAACAAGTTTTTTTTCAGTTTAGGTAATTCAGCCTGCTATTTTGCTTTGAGGAATTTTCACACTATTATACTTCCATATATAACCAACACTTCAGACTAGTCATGGTTAGGATGTGCACTGACTTAAAGTTTTGCAAAATAAATTCTCAGTAGTGTTACTTTAACTGTAATAATTAACTTTAATACTTTAACTGTAATAATTTAGTGTGTCTCTGTGTCTCTACAAACTCACCAGTAACTGTCAGGTTGATCTGTGTGAAATAAACCTTGTATCCATCATCAGATTCCCAGGCTGCTTCAGCTCCACACCAGTATTCACCAGAGTCTCGCTCAGTTACATTTCTAATACTCACACTCAAGATTCGTCTTTCTCTGTCATCATACAGGGAGACTTTTCTGTTTTTCTTTTTATGATGTTTATTACCAGCATTATGAGATACTTTATGAGAACAAATTGCAGTTTGCTGTCTCTTGCATAGACACTTGGCCCCATTAGTGAGGGATTTGGGGTATTTACAGCTGATGTTCAAAGCTCCTCCTATATGGACAGTCTCACTGATGGACTTCTCAAAGGACAGATCTGCAAATCACAAGCAATTAAATCCGGTTATTTATATAGTGACCTGGGAAATACCTTCACATGGGAAAAATTTGGACAGCTACAGGCTTTCTAGGACTGAAATTAGTTTCACTTGTACATTTCTTAATGGGATGATCTGATGAGTACATTTACAGCTCAGGTGTCATCATGCCAAGAGAACTGTTACTGTCTGTGTGAAGTTTTACATGCTCTCCCAGACTGTGAACAGGTTTCATCTGGGTTCTCTGGGTTTCACCTCCACTTTCCCAAAATTCTGAAATGCCCCTACTGTAAGTATGACTACTCCTGCATTGCACACAGTGTTATTGGGATAGGCTCTGAATCGACACGATCCAGATCTGGATAAAGTGCTTACTGAAGATAATTACATTAAAACACATAATTACAGTTACTCACCTTCTCTTACATTTAGCTTCACTACAATGTAAGACTGTATTTCATCAGGCATAACAACAGCACACGAGTAAGTTCCAGTGTCCTTCGTAACCAACTCTCTGATAAACACAGTGAAGTATCCTGCACTTCTGTTGTCATGAATCGAGAATCTGCCATCATGTGACCATTCACTGAGCCGTCGTGTTTGTGTTTGATTAAAACACCACTGATCTGTTTCAGTCTTACAGAAAGCTTTAGGTTTGTCTTTATCGTCATCCTCATATTTGCACTTGATGTTGACTCTTCCGCCTGCATATGCAATCACATCGCTGAAGGCTCCTGTTAAAGGCAAGTTCAAACCATGTTAAATTATTCAAGTAAAAGTAGACAGTAAAAAGTACCTCATACTTAAAATCTAAATCTTTTTTCAAAAGTAATATTGTAGCTTTTGGACATTTGGAAGTTAAGCTTTCTCATTATTTTTTTTTTATTTTTATTACATTTTTTGTTTTAAATGGACAAACACAGCAATTATTTTCATATAGAAACCAGCAGTTCCCGATGCCCAAAGTCACATCAACTACCAGTCAAAAGTTTGTACACTCCTTCTAACTCTGTGGTCTTTCCTGAATTTTATTTCTTTCTACTCTGCTGAAACTATGCTGAAGCCGTTCAAAGTATACAATAATCACTTTTGAACAGTTGATGGTGAGATGTGTCTGCTACTTATGCTCTATGAAGCTTCATAACAGCTCTAATCTGAGGTGCTGATTTGTTAACTTGTGATTTCTGAGGCTGGTGACTCTAAATGAACTTCTCTGCAGCAGAGCTAAGTTTTGGTTTTGCTTTCCTAGGAAGGTCTTCTTGACAGCCAAATGGGTTTTGCAAATGCACTTAATGTTACTGTTCTTGCAAAAACTGTTCCAGAACAGCTGACCTTCATGTCTTGAAATAATAATCAGTGTTGGGGAAGTTACGCAAAAAAAGGAATCTACTACTACTAAAATGACTAATTACTACTTTAAAAATGCAATTTGATTTCATTTCTGATTATTACATGTAAAGAGTAATCAGATTACTATATACCTTACAGACCAAAAGTTTGGACACACCTTCTCATTCAAAGAGGTCGAATTTGTATTATGGCAGGAAAAAGGCAGCTAAGTAAAGAAAAACGAGTGGCCATCATTACTTTAAGAAATGAAGGTCAGTCAGTCCGAAAAAATCTGGAAAACTTTGAAAGTGTCCCCAAGTGCAGTCACAAAAACCATCAAGCGCTACAAGGAAACTGGCTGACATGCGGACCGCCCCAGGAAAGGAAGACCAAAAGTCACCTCTGCTGCGGAGGATAAGTTCATCCGAGTCACCAGCCTCAGAAATCGCAGGTTAACAGCAGCTCAGATCAGAGAGCAGGTCAATGCCACACAGAGTTCTAGCAGCAGACACATCTCTAGAACAACTGTTAAGAGGAGACTGTGTGAATCAGGCCTTCATGCTAGAATATCTGCTAAGAAACCACTGCTATGGACAGGCAACACGCAGAAGAGACTTGTTTGGGCTAAAGAACACAATAAAGAACACAATAAAGAAAACTTGCTGAATGAGAAGGTGTGTCCAAACTTTTGGTCTGTACTGTACGTTACTTTCGAGTTACTTTGAAAACAACTGTCACTGCGTGCGCCTGTAATGGGCGTGCACCTCAACCTTTTGTCACACCTCGCTCACTCCATAGGCTCAATACATAGGTGTCCCCCACTTCTGCAGGTGCGCGAAGGGGCGAGGGCGCCAGGTCGGGTCTGCTGGCGATAATTAATGTTAATGGAACTCAGGCTTTTTCTGTGTTAAAAATCCTCAGCTTTTTTCCCTTTCCTCCCTCTTTCCTCCTTCCCCGTTTTTTTTTTTTTAAATAAAATTGTCACGAGCTATCGGAGGGTAAGCACAGAAGCCTTAGCAGTTAGCCCGTGTAGCATGGATGGTAAACCCAAACGCGGAAGCAACGCAAGTAGGCAGGATAACCACGCAATTTATCTAAGAACTCTCTTACACAAAGAGCTAGGATCTACACAAATAAATCCGCGTTCTAGCAACACACACTCAATCAAAGAAGCAACGTCTTCCACTCATCGCCCTCTCTGATGCGCACCAAGTTGTAGGTGCTCTGGAGGTCCAACTTTGTGAAAATGGTGGCGCCAGAGAGGGCGTCCAGGGCTGAGTTGGTAAGAGGCAAAGGGTGTCTGTTCTTAATGGTGATGTTATTAAGCCCCCGATAATCGACACAGGGACGTAAGTCGCCCCCTTTCTTCTTCACAAAGAAGAACCCCGCGGCGGCAGGCGAGGAGGAGGGCCGGATGGTGCCGTGGCGAAGGGCGTCAGAAACATATCTCTCCATTGCCTGCGTCACAGCGGCGGAGAGGGAGTAAAGATGGCCGTGGGGGGGGACTGAGCTCGGCTGAAGTTTGATTGTCAGGTCATAGGGGCGATGAGGAGGAAGGTGTGTGGCTCGTCTCTTGCAGAATACTTCAGCCAGGTCTCGGTAGATGACGGGAATGGCGTTGGTGTCGACATCGGGTGCCTCGGACTCCCTAGAACACGCCCAGCCGGGCCCCGCAGGCAGAGTTTGGTGCAGGTAGGCCCCCACTGCAGGATCCGGTTTTGCATCCAGGAGATGAGGGGGTCATGTTGGAGCAGCCAGGGGTGTCCGAGGATGATGGGTGGCGATGAAATGGAGGTGAGGTGGAACTGGATCCGTTCGTGATGTTGGCCGATGACAAGGGTGAGCGGCTGAGTCTGAGTGGTGATGGGGCTGGAGGAAAGGGGCCGACCGTCGACAGATGTGATACGAACAGGCTGGGATAACGCCTCAAGTTCCACTCCCAGTTCTTTGGCAAACGAAGAGTCAATAAAGTTACCTGCGGCACTGGAATCGATGAACGCAGTACTTCCGACCCGTTTGTGGCCAAACCAGAGGTGTACTTGGACCGTGAGACGGTAATTATTGGGTGTCGTGACCGAGAGGTGGAGGGGGCCCGGTGAACTGCCCCGTTTGCTCACCAAGCCTGAGTGTTTCCCGGGCGAAGTGGACAGAGGGCCCTGTGGTGTGCCGCTGACCCACAGTAGGCGCAAAGCCCTTCTCTGAAGCGTCGTTCCCGTTCTGCAGCGGTCAAGGAGGCGCGTCCTAGTTGCATGGGTTCCCCAGCTCCGGTGTTAACCACGTTCCGACGGGTGCCATGGCGGTGGTGGTGAAGGAGGGACGAATCTCAGGAACCGGGGCGTGAGGGTATGAAGGTGATGTAGTGGGTGGCAGGGTCCGAGGGGCTGGCCTCGGATGAGAGAGCAGGCGCTGGTCAATGCGAAGGGCGAGCTGAATCAGTCCTTCCACCGTGTCGGGAATCTCTCGCCCGGCGAGTTCATCTTTAATCCGTGAGGCCAGGCCCTCGTAGTAGGCCGTCCGGAGGGCGGCGTCTCCCCAGGTGGTCTGCACGGCTAGAGTACGAAAGTCCGCTGTGTAGCGACTCACAGACGACCCTCCCTGCCGCAGATGATATAATTTGGTGTCGGTCTCCACCTCAGCAGCAGGATGTTCAAATGTTAGTTTCAGTTGATGGGTGAACTCTCCGTATGAGTAGGCCGTGTCTGAATCTGATCTGAGGACTGCCGTGGCCCACTCAGCTGCCTGCCCGGATAACAACGAAACAAGAAGCGCAACGCGCAGTCGGTCTGTGGAGTATTTGTTGGAATTAAACTCAAACACAAGATCCAATGCGGTTAGAAAGACACTGCACCTCCCATCTGTGCCATCCCACTTATCCGGTAGAGCTATGAAAACATCAGAAGGAGGGTGGGGTGGCGGTGCCGCAGCCACTGCGATGGGCGTGGCAACAACCGAGTGAGCAGCCGCCCCGCGGAGGGTCGCATTCTCCTGCCGTAGCTCTGCCAGCTCGCGGCACAAAGCCGCGACGTCTTGGAGGTCCTTTTGGAGAGACACGACTTCTCCACGGAGCTTATTGATCAGCTCGGCATGCTGGTCAACCACATCACAGAGGCGAGCAAACTCCGCTGGGTTTACTGCTTTTGGCTCAGTCATTCTGTCACGAGCTATCGGAGGGTAAGCACAGAAGCCTTAGCAGTTAGCCCGTGTAGCGTGGATGGTAAACCCAAACGCGGAAGCAACACGAGTAGGCAGGATAACCACGCAATTTATCTAAGAACTCTCTTACACAAAGAGCTAGGATGTACACAAATAAATCCTCGTTCTAGCAACACACACTCAATCAAAGAAGCAACCCAAATCGGTGAGTACTCACAGAATAGTCGGCGAAGCGTCAGACAAGGCATGGGCGAACTCAATGACTGAGCAATGTGAAGCACCATTTTGTCTCCTTTTATGCTTCCTGGAAACCCGACCGTATTACTTCCAGGTCCTAGTGCCGGTCATGTTACGAGTGTGCATGACAAAAATGACTCCTTTTCCCTTAAGACCTCGCCTCATTTCTGTGTTGCCACCCGTGCAAAAAGTTATCCTAATAATGTAATGTTATTGACATTGGTAATTGTAGTCAAATTACATGCATTTAAAATGTAATGCGTTACATTACTGCGTTATCAGGAAAAGTAATTCGATTACAGTAATGTGTTAATGCATTATACCCAACTCTGATAACAACTGACTGTTGACTGTTGTTGTTGCTTAATTACATAATGTTATATGTTATTTCACTCATTCACTCACGCATTGTCTATACTGCTGTATCCTGTATCCTTAGTCACGGGGGGGCTGGAGCCTATCCCAGGGGACTTAGAGCACAAGGCGGGGTACACCCTGGACAAAGTGCTAATCCATCACAGGACACACACATGCTTATTTGCACACTATAGGCAATTTGGGAACGCCAATTAGTCTAATCTACATGTCTTTGGACTATGAGAGGAATCAAACCTGGACCCTGGTGGTGGAAAGGCACCACATCATGTCGTGGTTTTGCAAAAATCCAGTATTGTTCTAGAATGTAGAAAATAAATCCAAACTTCTGTGCAAACTTGTGTCTGCTAATGTACATCACTGAGGTCTCCTTTTTATCTTGCAGCAAGGATCTCCACTGTCTGCACACAATTTGTATGCACTTGTCATCCGTGTTTCAAGTCTTTGTTAGTCTTCGTTCATTGACTTGTACTGTAGCATTAGTGGACTGTTTATAACCAGTCACAGTACATTAGCACACCAAAGTGTAAATTTTGTTTTCTTTTGACTTTTCCAGTTAGGTAATTTGACTAATGTAAAGAGCCACTGTTTATCTGCATTAACCTAGGTGTGGTTTACTCAGGCATCAACTTCAAGAGTACAATAAAAGTCATTTCACTACAGCCATGTAAGCACAGTACAGGGACAGAGCAAGGATAGACTCATTTAGTCAGTCACAGACCTTCAGACATCCAAGGAGAGCCTAGTGGGTGATAAGAGCAGCTTCTGGAGGAATACCCCTATAAACTCCACAGAGCCCATGCTGCTTAAGAACTTTGTTGGGACGTTTGAGTCATTTTAGCGACTCGGTTCTTTGAATCTCGTTCATCAAAATGATCAAAAAATCTTTTTTTTTTTTTAGTCATTTAGTTAATTTTGTTCTTTTGATTAGAAATTAAATAAAATGTAACATTTTCAATAAACAGACCCCCAACCCCAACACATCTACATACACACGTTTTGGCTATGGTTCCAGTAATGAAAATATTACAATGTAGCTACTGACATATTATAATAAACATAATCTTCACATCCGAGTCGTTCATTCTTTTGTCATATGCCTCCCGTAGACGTTATGCAGTGCATTACACAGGAAACAGAATTGAGCTGTTCTTCTCATGAGTCTTCTACTCTGAATCTTTCGTTCTTTTGAATCTACTGCACTGCATAACGTCTATGGGAGTCACATGACAAAAGAATAAACGATTCAGACCAAAAGACTTGAGAGGTAACTACTCATTTCTGTTTCCTGTATATAACGGAAGTTTTGTGGTGCTTTGCGCATACGCAACCAGTAGAAAATGAACGAATCACGCTCTCAGACTACTCGTTCTTCTGAGTCACATTAAAGACTCATTAAGAAAAATCGTTCATGAACGACACCTCACTACACACACGCAGAGCTCAAAAGTCAGCAACAACGGCATATGTGTGTGTGTGTGTGTCTGTGTGTTTGTGCACTTGACTTTCACTTAAGAAGGCTCATAAATGAGAACTGGAAATAAAAACCTGACTCACAGCAACACACAGTCAATAACAATCCCCTTATTATTTCTGCTGCTGAGAGTGAGGATTATTCTGAAGTGCATTTCTTTACCTGAGATCAGACAGAGGGTGAAGATGAGGAGGATCTTCATCCTGAGTTCACACTCACACATCTCCACACCGACTCCACTTCAGAAAGATATTAAAGCTCCTGTTCTGTTACACGCTGTTACTGTCTCTGTTCTGCTCTGTGAATGGAAAGTGTCTCTATATGTGTCTTAACCAGACATACTGTAAGGCAGCGCCCACTTCCTTTTTATCTGTGTGAGAAAACGCTGTATGTGTGAAATATTAGTGCAGTGCAAGTAGCAGGATTCTGTTTGAATTGGAGCAGTTTCTTGTGTAGTGTAGATCTGAGAAAACATTCACATTTCTGTTCTCAGATCAGCTTACTGAACAACATCTGACTTTACTGAGTTGAGTTACTGTATTACTCCATTTCAGAGTCAGAGTCTACGTCTCTGCTACCCTTACTGCCCCCTAGAGCACATGGTGTGTAACAGAGCAGGAAATGTACAGATGTAGAACTGAAAACTATAGGAATTTTGTAGGGCACATTACTTCATCTGTTTGTGTATGTACCTAATGTGATGAATACTCTATTCAGTTTGATGTCAATCCAACCTCAGACTTTAGACTTTAGATTTTAAAATGTTTAACAGGAGCTTTGTTTTTGTACATCTGCTTTAAACATGCCCTGATTAAACACACTTGCACAGAACACAACCAGAGATTCTCCCTGTGAAACTAATCAGACACGTCTATTATCATTCTATCTAATGCTTTATTAAATATCACTCAGCTTATTCAATCTCACAGACATTTCAGATTTGTCTGTCTGTTTACTCTGATAAATGTCTGTATTTTGTTTGAGGTGACAAGTAAAGAAGTACAACGACTCTATTATTATATATTTTTTGTATTGTAAGTTATTTTTTTGTATGTTTGTTTTGTTTATCTGTACTTTACTCAAGTGTTTTCTGTATGTAAAACGCTTTACTTTAACTCACTACTGTACAAACATGAAAAAAAGGTTTCCTGAGAGTCTAGTTATGCTTCTCATCATAGAACGAATATGATTTCTGTCGGCCCAAATTTTATTTTCAAGCTCGGCCCAGTTGAAATACGCCTTTATGGACATACAGTACATGCACTTAGCACTGAGACTGTTATATTTCCATTTGACATCAGGGTGTAGCCTTTGCTTGCAATACATTTCGCTACATCTTAACAATGCACAGTAGCTAATTCATGCTAAGTAAGTCACAAGAAGTCACAGTCTAGTTTACAGCTTCATTGAACTTTCAGAATTAAAAGAAGGAGGATTTTCTTTAAAAGTATATAATATAATTTAATAAAAATAGACATGTATTTTTTTTAATATAACTATGTTGATTATAACATATGTAATGTAATATACATAAAAATAATATACACCTCAACCAAAATGACTGTGCTGCTGTTTTGAAGCAAACCTGTGGTAGAAACTGAGCAGTGTCTCAGTGACTGTAGATCACATACAGTACTAATGCTGCTCTCATCAGTCTGGCCCACACGTATAAATGAACACATAAAGGTAAAGGCTTTATTGTGCAGAAACATCTTGTGACTGTGACTGATATTTAACACTTTCTGGAGGATTTTGGTTACTTGAAAGAGCTCCATCATATACCAAATGACACCAAACATGAACTGCACTTATCACCCTTACAGAAGAAACAACAGGCTCCAGCATTAAACTGGATATGAGGCTAAAGGACCAGCAGTGATTCGATAATTTACGCTAAACCTTTTTTTGCCGTATAAAATGCATAAGGTTCAAATCAAAGCCAAAAAGATCATTTTTAAGAACGAGGTGTCTTCAATGCATAATAAAAATAGGTATTTGAAAAATATAATAAAAATATTTGTTGAAATGGCAGTTGCTGAAAATTTTGTCCTGAGACAAATGGGGAGATTAAACAGATAAAGTAATGTGTTTTACTGAAGCGTATTCAGAAGTGACGTCTTCCCGAATCTTCGGAACTGCATCATTAGGGCTGCTGGTATTTGTGTGAAAACTCACTGTTGCATAAGTCAGACCTTCAGCAGATTCCTCAGCTGTTTGATCTGTGGGTAACTGAGCTGTGGAGTAGATGTCCTGATCGGAGGGGATTGTGGGTAACTGAGCTGTAGTGTAGATGTCCTGATCAGACGGGATTGTGAGTAGTTGAACACTAGAGTAAACTGCAGAAGTTTCACAGTCTGAGGCATAAAGGCGGCTGGTGTCTTTAATCTCCTCATACTCACAAACAGCAAGAGGAACCTGAGAGCAAGGAGAAACAGAAACAAATGTTTTCCACTATTTTAAAAAATAATACATTTTGGAACTAATTACAATACGATTACCTCTTGGTTATTTCCTGAGTTTAGGTCAGAACACTGGTCAGTAGAAGCTCTACCTGCTGAAAAACATCATATAGCCTTTAGTTAATATTACTGTTTTTAGTTTTGGATTTCTTGATACCTGCAATTACTGTAGTGTATTTAAATCTACATTGGATATACAGTGAATCATGATTGTGGCAGTTTCTGCTTTGTGTTTATTTCAATTCATTTTAATTCGATTCAATTAAAAAAAAAAACTTTATTTATCCCCATGGGGAAATTTAAGGCATGCAGAGTAGTTAAAAAATAGGATCAGTGGAAATACAAAATAAAATTAAAATAACATGAATAAAATATGTTTGTTTTTTTTTAAACTGTGAAAATAGGTAGCCAAAATAAAAGGAAAGGAAAAAGAATAAAGTAGAGGAAGGTAAAATAGATGGATGCATATATTAATAAATTAAACCTAAAGTGAGTTGCGCGGGATGTAAACACTGGTATGAATCAGCAGCATTAGAGTCACAGCAGAGTCCAGATCTCTATATGAATGCTTTTCACAGATTGTGAGTATGAGAGTTTATGCGTCTATTTGAAGGAGTGTGGGTTGGGGGTGGAAGATGATTATAGTGTGGAGATTGGGGGTTGCATGCTTTACCTTCAGTTGACACTGGGGCTTTAGTCAGGCAATCATGGCACTCAATAATGACTCAAAGCCCAAAACAAGTCGACAAAACAATGTTTTTAGCAGGAGAAGGTAAATGTTTAGGAATAAACCTGTCAGTACCCAGATCTAAATTCTATTTGAGCAGCTTAATGTCTCCTGATTCGAGACGCATTCAAGTCAAATTAAGACTTTTGGTTGAGCATAATAACAGAACACAATCATAAGGGTAAAAAAGTCTCTTTATAATAATAATAATCAACCACTCAGTTGTTTTACTGCATCTAAGGGTTTAGTTTGGATTGTAGTGTCACATTTTTGGACTAAGAAAAAAAAAATTAAATAAAAAAATTATATATATATATATATATAGTGCTAACAGGGAGTTGGGAGCCTCACATTCATCTGAACTTCCTGATTCAGTGGGAAAATATATTAAATACACATCAGCTACATGGCTCTTCTTCATCTTTGATTTAGAGATCATTATAGCTATCATAAACCTGTGGAATGATTTTAAAGAACTTTGCAAAGGAGATTCCTTACAAACATGAAGAGTCTGTAGCATTAAAGTAATTATAAAATAATATAGTATTTCTTCAACAAACAAAAAAATGTTGAAAAATCAGTCCTGAATATTTTTTTTATTTAGACATTTATTTATCTTTCTTCAGATGCAGTGCTTTCAACATATCTTACCATACCATTAGTATGATTGTGTTAAATGTTCTAGGCATGTGTGTGTGTGTGTGTGTGTGTGTGTGTGTGTGTGTGTGTGTGTGTGTGTGTGTGTGTGTGTGTGTGTGTGTGTGTGTGTGTGTGTGTGTGTGTGTGTGTGTGTGTGTTTGGTTACCTTCCATTTTGCGTCTCTTTTGTAGAGTCAAAGTAATTAATGTGATTCCAGTTAGAAGCAGCAGCACAATTACAGACACAGTGATCACAGTGGAAGCTGGAAATCCTGAAGGGAAAAAAAAAAAACAGAGATCCTGTAACTTATATACTGATCATTCATAAGCAGTCAGATTAATCATGGAGTTAATGGGTGTGATGTGAATCACCTGCTTGTGGAAAAGCTGGTATAGACTGTGATGATGATGATGATGATGATGATGATGATGATGATGATGATGACAGGGGTGATGATGATGATGATGATGATGACAGGGGTGATGATGATGATGATGATGATGACAGGGGTGATGATGATGATGATGATGATGATGATGATGATGAAGTTGTTATTGGTTTCAATGTCGAACCTGACACAGGTAGATCTAAAGCAGTGAAAGTTAAGTTAGATAAATTAGATTTAAAGCTACAGGCTTTATAGTGTATGACTGATAGCAGAACAGATGCAACACAATACAATAGCACACATGCAACTGACTGCCATTTATACTTCTGCTATCTCACAGGAAGTGTAGTGAAGCAAAAATACACAATTGCACAAGAAGAACAGAGAACTGACTTTGAGCCCAATATACATCTGCAAATGGCATTATTTAGTCTGCAAGGACAGAAATCAGAAGTCTAAACAATAATATCAGCTACATCACTTCAATTCCATGTAGTAACAGACTTTTATTTGCTAAAAAAAAAAAAAAAAAAAAAAAAGCTTCAAGAGCATTGAAATAGTTAATGTTATAAAGGTATACCATGGTGTTATAAAGTAAATAGTTAATAGTGTTTCTGAATCTCTACAAACTCACCAGTGACTGTCAGGTTGATCTGTGTGAAATAAACCTTGTATCCATGATCAGATTCCCAGGCTGCTTCAGCTCCACACCAGTATTCACCAGAGTCTCGCTCAGTTACATTTCTAATACTCACACTCAAGATTTGTCTTTCTCTGTCATCATGCAAGGAGAATTTTCTTATGTGTATGTATTTTTCACTTGCATTAAAAGATATTTTAGAGCAAGTTGTCATTTGCAGTCTCTTTAGATGAATCTTTGTTGTGAGAGATTCTGGGTATTTAAAGCTGATGTTTAAATCTCCTCCTACATGGACAGTCTTACTGATGGACTTCTCATAGGACAGATCTGCAAATCACAAGCAATCAGATCAGGTTATTTATATAGTGACCAGGGAAATACCTTCACATGGGGAAGAATTTGGATGGCGACAGGCTTTCTAGGACTGAAATCAGTTTATGGATGAATTATTCTCAGGCACAAGTAAAGTTATCAAATTTTCTTGTTTTCTTATATATTATTTCTTGTTACCCCAACAAGAAAAGGGGAGATGCGTTTGAGGATTGCTATGACCATAACAATTTAACATTTGGGATTTGTTTACAAATTAATTCTTCTAATTTATGTTTAAATGTTTTTTCTTTTTATTTCTTGCCAGAATTAGGTATATAAAAAAATCTGACCAGGTCCCCCCATACAACAACCACAGCCCGCCCCCCCCCCCCCCCCCCCCCCCACCCCCCTCGGTCCCCATCCACCCGGCCCCCCTTAGGAGCAAGATTGCAGTTTAGCTTTACCTTTCACTCTGATAAACAACAACTATTAAGTTAAACAGCATATTTGCATATATCATCACAACATGTTTCTTCTGTTAAAACACATAATTACTCATACAGTACTCACCTTTTCTTACCGCCAGCTCCACTACAGAGTAAGTCTGTATGTCATCAGACACAGCAACAGCACACGCGTATGTTCCAGTGTCCTCCACAGTCAGCTCTCTGATAAACACACTGAAGAATCCTGCACTTCTGTTGTCATGAACTGAGAGTCTGCCATCATGTGACCATTCACTGATCAGTTGTGGTCGTTTATTATTAAAACACCACTGATCTGTTCCATTCTTACAGAAAGCTTTAGGTTTGTCTTTATCTCCATCCTCATATTTGCACTTGATGTTGACTCCTCCGCCTGCATATGCGATCACTTCCCTGAGGCCGAAGGCTCCTGTTAAAGGCAAGTTCAAATCATGTTAATTAAATAAAATTATTTAGAAGTAGCCAGTAAAAATTACATTATATCATGATCTTTTTTTAAAGACAACATCGTAGCATTTGGACCCTGAGCCCTACAGATCAAGGCTTTCTCGGTTTTCCTTATTTTTTTGTTATAAATTAACAAACACAGCAATTCCAACACCTGCAAACCAACAGACCCTGATGTCCAAAGTCACAGCCACTACCAGTCAAAAGTCTGGACACCCCTTCTAAATCCATAGAGTTCCCTGATGTTTTTTTTTTTTTTTCTACACTGTAAAACAAAGCTGAAGGAGTCCAAAATATTGAGATGTATCATGAACCGACTAGAAAGTCTTTGTGCTGGCGGTGGCTTGGCCACTCTGTGAGGAAGCCACCGCCATCACAAAGTCTTTCTAGCTGCTGTTTACCTGTCTATTGAGTTGAGAGTGAAACGTTTCCACATCGAATGTGTTTGCCATTGTGCTATTACTCACTTACTCATTGCAGTAAGCCTAACACCTACATATCAGAGCTTTCACGGTTCATGCAAGAATCAAACCATAAACATATCGTAAATTACAGTTGTTGCCAACAATTAATCATTGCTGCCCTACTTGGTATTTTGTATTTTTTATGTCTGATGATATTAGTCGAGGCTGACTCACCTTCGTTTACCTTCAGTTCCAACTGAAGGTGAACATCTTTTCCCCTCTTTCGATCTTTATTAACTCCACAGTGGTACGTCCCAGCGTCCTGTACAGTGAGCTCTCTGATCATCACCCAGAATTCTGCTGATTCGGTGTCATTATACAGTGAGAATCTTCCTTTGTTTATCCACTTGTTTTTAACTTTTGCCTTTATTTGGTCAGAACAGCGTGGTGCTGAACCCTTACAGAAATATTTATTGTTTTGTGTGTATTCTGTATGATACTCGCACTTGATAAGGACTCCTCCTCCTGAATATCCTGTTACTTCCTTGGAATCTCCTTCATCTAACAAAACACCAAACATCCATCTGAGCGAAACCTTCCTTCACGTAACACTGCTGCTGAGAGTGAGGATTATTCTGACGTGCATTTCTTTACCTGAGATCAGACAGAGGGTGAAGATGAGGAGGATCTTCATCCTGGGTTCACACTCACACATCTCCACACCGACTCCACTTCAGGAAGATATTAAAGCTCCTGTTCTGTTACACACTGTTACTGTCTCCGTCCTGCTCTGTGAATGCAGTGTGTTTATACTGTATGTGATGTAACCAGACATAAGACAGTGGCCACTTCCTTTTCTAGCTGTGTAAAAAAAAGCTGTATGTTTGCATGTGCACGTGCTTACAGATGAACAACACATAATAATGAGCCTTTGCTCAGTTATAGCGTTGTAAATAATCATTTGAAGGTGTATGAGTGTTTGAAATCAACATTTTGTATGTGAGTATCTTTCTCCTATTCGAGCACATGGTGTGTAATAGAGGAAGAAATGTACAGATTGACCTGAAAACTACAGGATTTTTGTAGAAAACAAAAAGATAATAAGTGGTATTTTTAAGAGTATATCGTTACAGGAAAATTGCTCAACATATTCATCTATTTATTCTGGTTGTTTAAAATGCCTTTCAGGAAAAATTATAAATATATTACTGTTTGTTTGTTTGTTAATACTGTAATCAGTATTTAGTAAATAATTGTAATCAAGTATTTTAATCTTAAAGAAAGCATTTGTTGTCTGTCCCAGATTTAAGTTCCTCACTCTCATTATTTCACTCTTTCGGTGTAAACATAATTCATAGTTGTTGCTAAATGTTGTGGTTATTGTACTGTACAATGATGTGTTTAAAAAGACATTATAGTTTATGTTTCCTCAGGCTTTAAAGAGTTACTTCTACAGGTTTGAGGATTAATACTGCTCTCTGGAGAAGCTTTTAATAAAATTATTATTTTTATGGACATTTTAATATTATTTTGTAGTTTAAACAAAGGCTTGAGATTTAAAATAAAACACTGTGGACTGTTAATTCATCATAAACATATAAATAATCCTTTTTTTTAGCATTTATTAAAAAAAAAGACTAATGTGGACGAATTTGCTTATTTATCTGATTAAAAATCATTTCCAGAATTCATATCTCTGCTAAGAAATATAGAGTTGGAGAAAAACATATATGAGCACACAGTCAGAGTAATCATTACACTAAAATGTGTGAGCAATCAGACATGTTTCATTTCCTTAAATTCATTAAATGCAGGGTGAACACTTTGCTAGCAGGGCATTTTATATACTTAAACATTAACAAAAGGTAATGGTGTCTGGGTTTAATTTGTAGATTCATTGAACTTTCAGAATCAAAATATGTTCCACAAACAAGAATTTTTTTTTTTAATAATAGAATGTAATTTCTTCAAAATAGAAATGTATAGACTACTCATTCATCTTCTTTACCACTTTTCCTGTGTACACGGTCATAGGCGCCTGGAGCCCATCCCAGAAGACTACAAGGCAGGTACATTCTGGACAGGGTCCCAACCCGTTGTACTGTATTACACCCATGCTCACGCACACACACACACACACACACACACGCACGCACACGCACACACACAAAATCAAACCCTCAACCCCAGAGGTGTGAGGCCAGAGTGTTCACTAGACTACATATCTAGATTATAACTTCTAATCATAAAATCATAAAACCTGATGGGAGCCTTAAGTGATATGATAATTTAGGTTTAAACTGGAGGGAAAAAAAAAAATATATATATATATATATATATATATACACACACACACACACAGTGCCCTCCACAATTATTGGCACCCCTGGTTAAAATGTGTTCTTTAGCTTCTAAAAAATTCAGTTTTGTTCTAAATAACATAGAACCACAATGGAAGCAAAGAGGAAATTCCAACTTTTAATTCAAGTGCATTTATTCAGTGGAAAAAAAATCCCACATTAAGAAATAATTATTTTACATCTAATCATGGCTGCCACAATTATTAGTACCCATGATGTTTAATACTTTGTACAACCCCCTTTTGCCAACAAAACAGCACCTAATCTTCTCCTATAATGTTTCACAAGATTAGAGAACAGAAAGAGGGATCTTCGACTATTCTTCTTTGCACAATGTCTCTAAATCCTCCAGTGACCTGACTCCTCTCCTCTGCACTCTCCTCTTCAGCTCACGCCACAGGTTTTCAATGGGGTTGAGGTCTGGGGACTGATTCTGTGTGTGGTGAACCATTTCTGTGTAGATTTGGCCACATGTTTTGGGTCATTATCTTGCTGAAAGACCCAGTGACGACCCATCTTCAGCTTTCGGGCAGAGGCCACCAGATTTTGCTTTAAAATGTAATGGGTATTTCAAAGCATTCATGATGCCATACACCCTAACAAGGTTCCCAGGGCCTCTGGAAGAGAAACAGCCCCACAGCATCACCGATCCTCCCCCAAACTTCACAGTGGGCATGAGGTGCTTTTCTGCATACTTATCTTTTGGGTTCCACTTAGAGTGTTTGTTGCCAAAAAGCTCTATCTTGGTCTCATCTGACCAAAGAACACGGTCCCAGTTGAAGCCCCAGTACCGCTTAGCAAACTCCAAACGTTTGCGTTTATGATTGTGACTGAGAAAAGCTTTTTTCCTTGCATGCCTCCCAAAGAGCTTGTTGGCATGTCGATAGTGTCTGATGCTTGTTTTGGAGACTTTGTGACCCAAGGATCATTTGTTGCAGGTCTTTACCAGTGAGCTTTGGAGAATTTTTTATTTCTCTTACCGTCCTCCTCACTGTGCGTGGAGACAAAATAAACTTGCGTCCTCGTCCAGGCTTGTTTGCTACTGTTCCAGTTTTTTTTAAACTTCTTCATGATTCCTCTTACAGTAGATATGGGCAGGTGCAGGCGGGTGGCTGTTTTCTTGTACCCATTGCCTGACTTGTGAAGGTCGACACACATCTGCCTTACTTGAATGGTGTGTTCCTTTGTCTTTCCCATGTTGAAGAGTGGATAAGAGAAATGGCCTCTGTGTCACGTCATATTTATACCCCAGGGAAGCAGGAAGTGATAAATTACTAATTAAATCTTCCTAGATACTCTGATCAACTTTGTAACCTACAGTAGAAATGACAGAAATACTTCAATTACATTTATTTTCTGACAGTTTAAATTTATGACAGTTTAAACCTAAATGATCATATCACTTTAGGCTCATGAAAGGAACTTTCCTACACAAAAAGCCCTCATTTAAAACATCCTGCAATGTCCCGCAGGATGACACCACTTCCTCCATGTGTCACCTTTGTAATGTGAAACCCTGGATATCTGTGGGTGCTACTATGAACTATTTTTTACACCGCGGACATAAAAAAAAGTATTAGCATTCAGCATCCACACTGCCTTTAAAAAGGTCTTGTCACTTCCATCTGGTGAGTAGAAAGCAACTAAACTTGACCTTACATGTGTCTCCTCCCACCCTAGACTCCATCCGAGTCCTGTTCGCCAAGAAGAAAGCCACCACTTGCCCACTCTTGCACGTGTTCCACCGTCTCTGCACATGCTGCGCCGACTGCTTACTGCCGCTGGTCTCAAACGCTCTGCACCAACCTGTGCATCTCTGAAGACACCATGCTTGCTGAGCTGCAAACCACAGACGCTCTGCACCAACCTGTGCATCTCTGAAGACACCATGCTTGCTGAGCTGCAAACCACAGACCCTCAACATCCACAGAGTCGACTCTCCAGTCGGTGCTGCTACTGAGCCTAATTTAAACTGAGAACTGCATACGTTTTGCGTAAAGATATTTACTAAAGAGAACTGTTGTTGAGACGCTGATCTCTGCATCCCATGTCCATGTACCAAATATATATTACAATATATATGTACTGTACTGTATTGACACCAAATCTGAAAGATACGTTTGGTTTGGAATCTTAAATACCCATCACCGAATCAAACACATCCACCTACGTGTTACAGTATGTGTGTATGAATACCTTGCATTTGGCATGTCTTTTGTAGAGTCAAAAGGAAGAATGTGATTCCAATCAGAAGCAGCAGCAGAATTACAGACATGATGATCACAGTAGGAGCTGGATTGTCATGGAAGAGAAAAAGTCACTTTAGCCTACATGCTGATCATTCATAAGAGATCAGATTCATCAAAGTCATGGAGCTGAAGAATGCTTAATCCATATTGACTGGTCTGTGCCATTACTTGTGGTGTTAATTTACAGTAAGTTTTATTTCTACTTATTTGTTCTTTCTTTTGTTGTTCGTTTGATGTTGAATGTTGCCAAATTGACCCTCTGAGAATAATAAAGTTACGCTTAAATCTTGAAGTTTAGATTATGGGTATGATGTATATCTGACCTGATAGGGGAGAAGTTGGAGTCAACTTAGATGATGATGATGATGATTATGATGATGATGTAGGTTGTGTTGGTTTCATGGTTGAAACTGAAACACGTGAATCTAAAAGTTTTAACAGAACAGACTCAGCAAGACAACAGCTACATTAAGTATTTGTGGAACTGACTGATATTTTTACTTCTGCAAAAATATACTCATGCACAGGAAGAACATAGAACAAACTCTGAGCCTGAAACAAATCTTCCTGTTACATTATCAGAGATCTTTGACAGATAATATCAGCTAGATCACTTCTGTTCCATGTGGTAACTAAGTTCTTTCTAAACATAACTGCTCTGTTTTTACTCACAATATAATTATTACATATAATTAACTGCCAATAATATCAGATACTAGTCCTGTTTATGATGTGCACTGACTCTGTGCTTCACACTTAACCTCTGTGTCTCTACAAACTCACCAGTAACTGTCAGGCTCACCTGAACCGAATTGACTCATTTAGTTTCCAGTTTGCTTTATTTTCATATTAAATCTGCTTGTTTGTTTTCTTTCTTTATTATTAAAAATAATTTTAAAAAACACCAAACCATCTTCACCTCTGCATTTATGCCTCGCCTGCAACACCACCAGTTTTGTGACACAGTGTCACATGATGGCTCCTCATCACACCATCAATGCCTTTCTACTCACTGTGAACTTTTTGTTTGCTTTACATCATTAATAAATAAATACATACAAATGTCAAATTAACATCTTGCCCCAATGTGTATAACCCAGTTATGTGGACCTACACTAATCTCAGCAGCATTCTTCTACCTACGTGTCTGGAAAAACTCTTTGCATGGGGACATTTTGTGCAATCTTTGAAAGTTTGAGAGCTACACGCTCATTAACTGAAATGTATTGTTGTGTATGTTTCTTAATCAGGCGGTCTGGTGAATAAGGAGGTACTGTATGATTCACAGCTCTAGGGTCTTCAGTTCAGCTTACTGTCTGCATGGACATACAGTTCGGTTACATATACGGTTAGGTATACTTTTTTCAAAACATCTTCCTGTTGAAGAGATTGAGATATCTGGATGCTATGATTAACAACAATTAATGAGTTATACTTAATGTTCATCCATCTATTATTTATAGTGCTTATCCTGTGTATGGTGAAGCGTGAAGCTAAGGCATATGCCAGGAAAAAGAGAAGAGCACAAAAAACAGAATACCCTGAAGAAACCCACCAAGCATGCGGAGAACATGCAAAAACCACACACACAGAGTGAAGTTGAAATTAGCAACACTAACTCTGGAGGAGCAACTGACAGTGCTAACCACTGGGACATCATGGAGCCTAAATTATATGTAATGTGATGCAATGAATTTGCTAAAACACACAATTACTGTTACTCACGTACTCTTACATTCAGCTTCAATACAATAAGTTACATGATTTCATGACAGATGGAAGTAAGCATGAAACATTTTTTAACAATATAAATCAGCAAACAAACTTATGGTTAGAAAAAGGCAGGGATTCAATGTCAGGCACACAGAGCAATGCAGGACAACCATTTTACATGTCAGATTTGAAGAGTACAAACACAAACACATATTGAAACAATAAATCCATCCTAAGATATGCCTGAGAATGAGCTGAAATTATTCCTTTAAATTAAATTTGAATTTATTATATCTAATAGGTTATTTAAATTATAATCAACTATTAACGTCTCAGCCGTACAAAGGCTAAATACAGCTTAAATCATGATCTTACTATTTGACTAATCAGAAAGAATATGTTATGGATACCATAAAAAAAAAAAAAGAAGAAATATTACATTACAATATTACAAGTGCAGTAGTATATGGCTTTTGGATTTTATATATCTGCTAATATCAATGGTGAGAGACTCACCTTCCTTTACCTTCAGTTTCACCAGTGTGTAAATGTCCTCATTTAATTTTATATCAACTCCACATTGGTACATCACAGTGTCTTGTACAGTGAGCTCTCTGATCATCACTCAGAACTCTGCTGATTTGCCGTCATCATACAGTGAGAATCTTCCTGAATGAATCCACTCGTTTTTACCTTCTGTCCTTATTTGGTCAGAACAGTCTCGCCATTCATATTTATAGAATGTGTTTATATGTGTGTGCATGTCGTACGATACTTGCACTTGATAAGGACTCCTCCTCCTGAATATCCTGTTACTTCCTTGGAATCTCCTCCATCTAACAAAACACCAAACATCCATCTGAGCAAAACCTTCCTTCATGTAACACTGCTGCTGAGAGTGAGGATTATTCTGAAGTGCATTTCTTTACCTGAGATCAGACAGAGGGTGAAGATGAGGAGGATCTTCATCCTGAGTTCACACTCACACATCTCCACACCGACTCCACTTCAGAAAGATATTAAAGCTCCTGTTCTGTTACATACTGTTACTGCCTGTGTCCTGCTCTGGGAATAAGCTGTGCCTTCTGTGTCTCAAGCAAAAAGTTTTTCAATACTTACTTCCTCTTCTAGCTGTGGGAGAGAGAGATGCTCAACAAGTGTATTTGTGAACAATGAGTAAAATGTATACATGCAACACAGAATCTTTCAAATTTCGCACACAGCGCCTGCGCGCACAAACACACATATACATAGCACACATACACTAATGGAAACACTTGTCTGTCTGGATTTATTTGAACTTTTTTAAAGGTAAAGTGCAGGTTAATTTGTTTTATTTTTACTTTATATTATTATTACTTTTTGTTTTTGTTTTTGGCTGTGAAGTTAATAATTTGAGTTTCCATTATTTCTTTTGGGGGAAATTTGCTTCGATTTACGAGTGTTTTGATATACAAGCCCGCTTCCAGAAGAAATTATGCTTGCGATCCAAGGTTCCACTGTATACTCATATAAAATCTAAACAGGTAGAAACTATGGGGGTGGAGTATTTTAAAGAATAACAAGAATAAAAAAAATGTAAATGAATGAAGGTAAATGCTATATGACTTCCACAACATTGATCATCTTTATGGTGGATTTTTAGAAAATCTGGTGTTTTAACATGTAACAAAGGAAGAAGATTATCAACAAAATATTAGATTAAAGTAAAGTAAAGTTGTTTAGCTCTAACCTAAATCCTGTAATCTATTCACATAAAGCAGTTTAACTGACTGAAGTATAGTCACACAAGATCTCATCCTGAACTGCATCATTAGAGCTGGTTACATTGCTGTAAATAATCACTGTTTAAGTTAAACTTTCAGCAAATTTCTTATGGAATAAGATTTGTGTCCAAAAGGATTAAACAAAAATAAAGGAGTTAAACAATAATTTTAGACATTGAAACTGAAGACAACCTTGATTGCTAATCTGTAAATGCTCATAGGTGATTAAGAGAGGAAGACAAAAAAACAAACAAAAAAAAATGGAAGAGAATGTGAAAAAAATTTATCAATGAAAGAAAGTGGAACAAATAGCAATTAACTTGTATAGTATTAATGTAAGATTTTATGAGATTTAAATAATTTGTACTCACTTTGTTGTTAAATTCTAAAAAAAAATTATATTTTATTTTATTTTTTTATCATTTTGGCAAAAATTCTCATTTCATAATTTCTCCTCCCACAGTTACACACAGCAATAGGTCTCTGAAAGATAAATTGAATCTATATACATGAACACATTTTCATATATTTAACATATTTAGCAAATCAGAATTTAGCAAAGAATCATAAAATAATAAAGTTTTGTTGCTTTGCTGCTTGAAATTACTATTACTAATTTTAGACAAAGTTTCTTCCCGTTCAGCCAACTCTTTTTCTTCTTCATGGTAGTAGTGTACCCCTTAGTGATTGGGGCACCCATACCTGATATGTCTTGCCTAGACTCGTCAGTGGCACCCTGTGATAGAAAACCCCTCTGATGTTCTTCAAAGATCCTCTGATTTTGCACTTTCCTGGTTGCTCAGCCATTTATTACTTTTTTTTTTAAATGATAACCCTAACCCTAACCCTTGCCCTAAGCTTGTGATATTTCCTGTAAGGTGTTGGGTACTGAATATTTGTGGAAGATTTGGGGTATGGGAGGGTTAAAAAAAATCATGAGTAAACTTAAAAAAAAAAAAAAAAAACCTTTTTCTAAGGCCAAACACAAGATTCTGAGATTTTTTTTTTATAAAAAAAAATAGTGCTATGGTCAAATTTTATTATTTAGCTAAACAATGTGTCTGGTAGAATTCCAATTCACCATCCAAACATTCTGGGTAACATTCCTACAGTAAAGCATGCACTGTAAAAAAAAAAAAAAAAGTTCAGTTAACTTAAAATAATAAGGCAACCTATCACAAGCACTTTTATGAGTTAACTGAACAAACAGGGTCTGAAGACAAAGCAACTCAAAGTATTTTGTTAAAATCCTTAGTTCTCACAAAATAAACATTTGTTTGTTTACCTAACAAATAACAGAAAAAAATATTTTTTGTTTGCTGAAGGCAATTACGACAGATTGATCCATTATGTATTCATGATTATTTTCAAAATTAAAATTTAATAAATCACAAAACAAATGTCTCTCTCTTTTTTGCTTAAAATAAATAAAAATGAAAAAAAAAAAAACAGACAGTATAGTTTTTTATTATTATGTATTTAAGCAAAACGATATAACCAAACACAAACTGCTTATTTGGATTAAAAGTATATATATATTAAATCACTTAAACAATTTTGCAAACCACATGCAACGAATCAAACAGGAGCCTGACAGCATTTTACATGTTTTTATTATTATTATTTTTTTTTTGTGTGTGTATATGGGCATAATGTCTTTAGCGATATAACACGACACAACATCAGTAATATCTTTCCATCGAGGCCCCTCTTATCATATGGGCTACAGTGGGGAAATGTGCTCGCTGTTTTCTCCTGGCTTTTAGCCGGTGTTTTCACGCTGCCACTTGTCTTGTTTAGCTCGCAGCGGCAAACACGACGCCGATTCCACAGTGTGGCTCTGTTTGGGTGCGCAAAAAAAAATTGGCTTCCTTTAGTTGCCACAAACATCAGACAGATTTTACACCGGGCTTTGGCTTGTTCAATGTGTAAAGTTGCGAACCCGAATAATTTCCATACGACTGAAGAATCCGCGTCTCTGTTGGAAACGAGCTCTTTGGTTTCATCAGCGCGCGCTGCCATGTTGTATCTCGTATTTCCCACGTGTGAGCCACAGAGGGGGCGTGGCAGAACTACAGAAGCTCGCGGTGCCGTACCAAAGTGAAACTGTAAAATCGATTTTCATTTTTCAAAATCATCATAAACCATAAATTCGAAATAATCATGCTCCATATGCGCTCCACATGCACATGCGCCAACAGGAAACGCACACTTTAACGCAAAACTAGCATTTTAATGTAAGTTCTACAAAACATTTTTAGTATTATACAGTTTTTAACACATTTGTTGAATAAACTAAGTATTATTTATGAACATTTCAAATAAAAATATCTTACTGTAGTTCAGTTTACTTTATAAACTTTATTCAGATAACTTTTCATAAGTTGCCTTTTTTACAGTGTGGAGGTGATTATATCTGTGTCTCTCTCTGCAACAGGGACTGTAGCACTTTAATTAGACTTGAAGATTGCAGTTCACAAACATTCACCATAAAATTTTACTTAAATTGAGCAGTTTATTTTAAAGAGTTTTGATTCTTTTCCATACCTACTGTACACAGCAATGAAGACAACTGCCTCTTGTTCAGTTCCTGAGTCTGTGTCAGAATGCCTGCTGATAAAATACCTTATCTACATACTGTACCTGTACTTCTCTACAACCTTTAGAGTCTCTACTGCCCTCTAGAGCACACAGTGTGTAAGAGAGCAAGAAATGTATGGTTTGAAATCCAGGGTTAATTAATTAATTAACCAAGCAAGATTTTTAAAAGAAGTGATACATTTGGCTGGAGAGCCACTTCTAAACATTAACTCCTTATTATATCTAGGTCATGTCCCTAAATCTTTCAAGTTGGCAGTTATTAAGCCTCTTCTTAAAAAATCTAATTTAGACCGGACTGATGTTACAAATTACAGACCAATTTCAAACCTTCCGTTTATATAAAACATATTAGAAAAGGTAGTATCAGCTCAAACATGCACATTCTTGCAGGAAAACAATATCCTCGAAGAATTTCAGTCAGGTTTCAGGCCCCATCATAGTACAGAAACTGTACTAGTTAAAATTGCAAATTACTTGATTTTAGCTTTGGACCAAGGCTGCATCTCAATACTCGTTTTACTTGATCTTAGTGCTGCATTCGACACTATAGATCATGATATTCTCATAGATCGCTTACAAAATCACATTGGTATTCAGGGACAGGCATTAAAATGGTTTAGATCCTACCTGTCTGATTGATACCAATTTATAGATCTAAATGGAGAACAGTCTGGTGTAATGCCAGTGAAATATGGGGTGCCACAGGGGTCAGTTTTACGACCTCTGCTGTTCTCCATATACATCCTTCCCTTGGGTAAAATAATTAGAAGACGTGGGATTAGTTTCCATTGTTATGCTGATGATTCCCTGTTATACATCTTCACAAGAACAGACGAAATACCCAAGTTGTCTAGACTAACCGAGTGTGCTCAAGATATAAAAGATTGGATGACCGATAATTTTCTTTTACTGAATTCAGATAAGACAGAGATATCACTTATTGGCCCCCAAAACCAGTACACACCAGCTCTCACAATTCAGCCTACGTTTAGAAGGATGTACTGTTACCACCAGCTCGACAGTGAAAGACCTGGGTGTAATATTAGACAGTAACTTATCCTTTGAAAATCATATTTCCAATATCACAAAAACATCCTTTTTCCACCTTTGAAATATTGCTAAGCTTAGGAACATTTTATCCGTATCTGATGCAGAAAAGCTGGTTCATGCATTCATGACCTCCAGACTGGACTACTGTAATGCATTACTGGGTGGCTGTCCTGCATCCTCAATTAACAAGCTACAGTTAGTCCAAAATGCAGCCGCCAGGGTTCTCACTAGATCCAGAAAATATGATCACATAAACCCAATATTATCGTCCCTGAACTACAGTAGCTACCTATTCAGTTCAGAATTAATTACAAAATAGCATTACTTATATACAAGGCTCTAAATGGTTCAGCTTCCACATATCTAGCCAGTCTTCTGATATGTTACAATCCATAACGTGTTCCATAAAATGGCAAAACTCCGGACTTCTGGTAGTTCCCAGAATATTAAAATTTAGGAAGTAGGGCATTTTTATATTTAGCTCCAAAACTTTGGAATAGCCTTCCTGACAGTGTTCGGGGCTCAGACACAGTTTCCCAGTTTAAAAATAGACTCAAGACGCATCTCTTTAATCTGGCATATGCATAATTAATTAATTTCACAACCTCATACTACAGTCCATCTATCCTGTATTGCAACTACGCTAATTCTTTCCACCTGCTCTTTATTTTTCTACCCAACCCGAGGCATCTGGAGATTTTGCCAGCTTCAGTAGACAGAGGTCAATCCTGCGAGGACCCTGAGGCATCCAGAGAAGGACCTGCTCCAGCTGGATACTGCTTCATGATGGTTTGGAGCTACACCCGCTGCTCCTGAGCTCCCAGTGATCCAGACCCCCATCTGCCCTCTGCACCTGCTGATTCATGCCTGTGCTGAACTGGACTTTGTGTTAATTGAAAGAACTTCTGTTATACTGAACTTTCAGCTGCATAACACACATTATGTTATATCATTTCTGTTATCCGTTATCACCCAGATGAGGATGGGTTCCCTGTTGAGTCTGGTTCCTCTCAAGGTTTCTTCCTATTGCCATCTCAGGGAGTTTTTCCTTCCCTCTGTCACTGTCACACCTGGCTTGCTCATCGGGGATAATTTCATTATCTAGACACATTTTTCTCACACATACACACTTCCATAAATTTTCTTTTCATTTTTGTGAAGCTGCTTTGAGACAATGACCAGTGTTAAAAGTAAATAAAATAAAATAAAATTGCATTGGAAAAAATAATTTCTTTATTATTATTATTATTATTATTATTATTATTATAAATGTGTGATTTTTTTTACTTACAGAGGGAAGAAGAGTCTATCATTTCAGTAAAGTTGCTCAGAATGTTAATATATTGTATATTGTATTGGTTTATAAAAGTTAAATGGTTTAGGGGGAAAAGTAGACAAAAGTTATTGCAGTGCAATGTGAAAGTCACAAATGATTCATTCCTGATAGTTTATATGGTGTGTCTACAACAACAGGTTTCCTCTGGGTTTAAAAACAATTACTTCTACAAGATTGAGAAACTTCCAGCTAGAAGAGATTTTAGTTTAAATTAAGTATTTTTTGTGTTTGTAAATATTATTTAGTGGTTAAAATAAAAGTTTCAGATTATAAATAACTAGATAAAAACCTTGCTTCTTTTTCTGTTACTCTGAGACAACTCTGTGGGTTTCTTTATTCAACATAAGTGATCAAATAAAAAAGGGAAAACACACACGAATTTGTTTATTTCGCTGATTAAACATAATTTCCAGAATTTGTACTTTCTACTTAGAAAGAGAAAGCTGGAGAATAGCAGATATGAGCGCACAGAGCAGTATCAGTCATAGTCATCATTACAAAAATACGCTGAGCGCTGAGATATGTTTAATTTCTCTTTAAATTCAGGGTGCACACTTTGCACGTGGGACATTTTGCAAGCTAAGAAAGACCCAAGAGGTCGTTAAATTTGGTGTCAGTTAAATTTGCAGATTCATTGAACCTTCAGAATATAAACATGTTACATAAAATAGGATTTTTTTTTTTCTGAAGAAGCATAGAATATAATCTCATTAAAATGGAAAGGTTTAGAAAACACTATTTTATAATATTATATAAAGAAGTCAACACAAAATAACACACAGTCACACCTACTAACCAAAGTGTCAGACTGTATGTTGTAATTAAATAAAATGATAGCGGGTGTGATATGCGCTATGACTATGAAGGGAACTCTGAGCAGTGTTTGAGTCTCCTCAGTCTTGAGCACATGTATACAGGAACACAAGAAGGTGAAGAGCTTATTGTGCCGAATTATCTCTAAACTGTGACTGTCACATTGTGAGATTTGTACTGTATATCTTTAACTGTGATGTTATGTGGAATTCATTAAACTTACTGTACAGTCGTGGCCAAAATTTTTGAGAATTATATAAATATTGGAAATTAGAAAAGTTGCTGCTTAAGTTTTTATAATAGCAATTTGCATAAACTCCAGAATGTTATGAAGAGTGATCAGATGAATTGCATAGTCCTTCTTTGCCATGAAAATTAACTTAATCCCGAAAAAAAAAACTTTCCACTGCATTTCATTGCTGTCATTAAAGGACCTGCTGAGATCATTTCAGTAATCGTCTTGTTAACTCAGGTGAGGCTGATTGGGTTAGAATGGCAGACTTGACATGTTAAAAGGAGGGTGATGCTTGAAATCATTGTTCTTTCATTGTTAACCATGGTGACCTGCAAAGAAACGCGTGCAGCCATCATTGCGTTGCATAAAAATGGTTTCACAGGCAAGAATATTGTGGCTACTAAGATTGCACCTAAATCAACAATTAATAGGATCATCAAGAACTTCAAGGAAAGAGGTTCAATTCTTGTTAAGAAGGCTTCAGGGCGTCCAAGAACGTCCAGCAAGCGCCAGGATCGTCTCCTAAAGAGGATTCAGCTGCGGGATCGAAGTGCCACCAGTGCAGAGCTTGCTCAGGAATGGCAGCAGGCAGGTGTGAGCACATCTGCACGCACAGTGAGGCCAAGACTTTTGGAAGGTGGCCTGGTGTCAAGAAGGGCAGCAAAGAAGCCACTTCTCTCCAAAAAAAACATCAGGGACAGATTGATCTTCTGCAAAAAGTATGGCGAATGGACTGCTGAGGACTGGGGCAAAGTCATATTCTCGGATGAAGCCTCTTTCCGATTGTTTGGGGCATCTGGAAAAAGGCTTGTCTGGAGAAGAAAAGGTGAACGCTACCATCAGTCCTGTGTCATGCCAACAATAAAGCATCCTGAGACCATTCATGTGTGGGGTTGCTTCTCATCCAAGGGAGTGGGCTCACTCACAATTTTGCCCAAAAACACAGCCATGAATAAAGATGTATAAATGATACCAAAACACCCTCCAACAACTTCTTCCAACAATCCAACAACAGTTTGGTGAAGAACAATGCATTTTCCAGCACGATGGAGCACCGTGCCATAAGGCAAAAGTGATAACTAAGTGGCTCGGGGACCAAAACGTTGAAATTTTGGGTCCATGGCCTGGAAACTCCCCAGATCTTAATCCCATTGAGAACTTGTGGTCAATCCTCAAGAGGCGGGTGGACAAACAAAAACCCACTAATTCTGACAAACTCCAAGAAGTGATTATGAAAGAATGGGTTGCTATCAGTCAGGATTTGGCCCAGAAGTTGATTGAGAGCAGCCCAGTCGAATTGCATAAATGTCATGTAAATGTCATGTAATTGTCGACAAAAGCCTTTGAAATGTATGAAGTGCTTGTAATTATATTTCAGTACATCACAGAAACAACTGTAACAAAGATCTAAAAGCAGTTTAGCAGCAAACTTTGTGAAAACTTAATGTAATACCATTATATGGGGTAAAAACTCTAGGTATTTATGCACAAAAACATGCAAACAAGCTCCGGAGGGCAAACTATGGGAACAAATGATGAATAAGCAGAATAAGAATAATATGTCTTTAACTGCGTCTTTAAAAATAGATGCACATACTACACTCATTACTAAAAATATTTATCTGAGAGAATGGGAAGTGAAGGAGTGGAAAAGGTATCTTGACAAAACAGTAAAGTTCCACTTGAGCCCTAATGATGAAGTAACGTGACTGACTGACGCGTAGTCCGACGTGACGTCTTCCCTAACCTGTGGAACTGCATCATTAGAGCTGGTGGTGTTGGAGTGAAAACTCACTGCTGCGTAAGTCAGACCTTCAGCAGGTTTCTCAGCTGATTGACCTGTGGGTAACTGAGATGTGGAGTAGTCGTCCTGATCAGAGGGGATTGTGGGTAACTGAGCTGTGGAGTAGATATCCTGATCAGAGGGGATTATGGGTAATTGAGCTGTACAATAATCTGTAGAGTCAGAACACTGGTGTCATAAACAGTTTGAGAAGGGTCAGATGGGATTGTGGGAAGTTGAACACTATAGTAAACTGCAGGAGTTCTCTGGTGTCTTTAATCTCTCATACTCACAGACAGCAAGAGAAACTGGAGTGCAAAGAGAAACAGACACAAAAAAAAATGCATAAGAATTTTCAGCTTCTTCTTTTTTTCACAACACACACTTTCTCTCTCATTCTATGACAAAGACAGTTACCTCCTCCTTAAGTTTTAAACAGGACACTGGTCAGTAGAAGCTGTACCTGCTAGGAGAAAAAAACGGTAGTTATTTTTACTGTTGTTAGTTTAATTTGGGGATTTTTAAACCTTGTAACTGTGCTCAGAAAAAAAAAATCAATCACATTTAAATTCATGGTTAAAAGTTATTATCATACATCTGTTACTAATTAAATGATTCAGATTAACCCCAGATAAAGATCAGCGCTGTGTTCTATTCCACAGTGTGCCTTAAACACTACTCCCTGCTCCCTGACTATCCTGCAATGCCCCCAATGCTGACAGCACTTCCTCTATGTGTTACCTTGAAAACCTGAACAGATTGGATACCTGTGGCTACTACTGTGATAATTTCTCTGAAATAAAAAAAAGTACTATATACTGCACTAAGACAAAAACTGGTACACTACAGAGCATGTACTATTAAACATATATAACCTGTGATTAAATGTTATTAGATTAATGTACAACTAACTCCCTCATCCTAAAAGCGATTAATATTATGCAGGTAAATAATCTAAGCAATTTTAACAGTTTATCGGTTAATTATATTTGTGCATTACTTACAAATTATTAATATTATGTAAAATTAATATTTTTCATCACCCATAATATAAAAAAAATATAGTGCATAAAGCGAGGTGCACCATGTTTTCTTATGCTCCAGCAAGGCGCAGTGAATGATGGGTAATGTTGCTTGTCCACATCTTTAGAAGTGATGAAGGATTGTTCATCTGTTCCCCAAACCGTCTGCAATTTCTTTGTACCCTGTGGTTTGGAAACGTACTTAACATGGCTGAATGCCCATATTTATTCCAAATAAGACTTAACTGTGCTTCCAGGCAGTGATGAAGCCTTTGAAGTTTTTATCTATCTCCTGGCTTGGCCTGTGCACAACTTTATCCAGGAGATCTTTTGACAGTGGCTTGCCACCCATACTTGATTGCTGATTTCAGTTCCACTAACAGGGACTGAAATGCTCCAACTTTTCATGCTGAGAATCTGAGTTGGGAAATATTGCAAAGTCTAGATGTGCAACGGTTTGTGTGCCATTGAGAAGGTGATTAGCTTCACCTAATTGAGTGATCCTTTTCCATATCAGTGATTCTGTTTTTTTTATCTATGTTTTTTTACCTGTTGGCGTTTTATCTTTCACTTGGATAACTAAATATAGCTGGATTAAACAAAAACTATGTCTGTCTTCATTGTAGGCTGCAAAGCAACAAAGTGTAAAGAGATGATTGAAGAGGTGATTCTTTTCTATACACACTTTAACCAAGTTATACATTTTATAATGTGTTGTGTGTGTATACTGTAAATACCTTGCAACTTGCACCTCTTTTGTAGAGTCAAAGTAAGAATTGTGATAACAATCAGAAGCAGCAGAATAATTATAGACACAGTGATCACAGTGGAAGCTGGAAATTCTGGAAGAGAAACCGACACTTTAACCTACATACTAATCAATTAAGATATCAGATTCATCGAGGTCCTGGAGTTAAATTATGGGTGTGATGTACATAGTAGAATCACCTGCTGGCTGAGAATCTTGGGCAGACTTAGATAATGATGTTGATGAAGAGGAGGAGACGGGGGAGGAGGACAAAAATGACAATGATGTTGGTGATGATGATGAATGTGGAGGTAATGGTGTGTTTAATAATGGTGGTGATAGTAATGATGATGATGACGACAACAATAATGAGGAGGAGGTTGATCGTGGTGACGACAATTTTGATGATAATGATAATGATGATGATGAGGAGGAGAAGGTGGAGGACAAAAATGACAGTGATGATGGTAATGATGTTGATGAATGTGGTGGTAACGGTGTGTATAATAATGATGGTGATAGTAATAAGGATGATGACGATGAAAATAGTGAGGAGGAGGGTGATGGTGATGACAAAAATTTTGATGATGATGATGAGGAGGAGGAGGACAAAAATGACAACGATGGTGGTGATGATGATGAGGAGGAGGATGAGGAGGATGACAAAAATGACAATGATGGTGATGATGAATGTGGTGGTAATGGTGTGTTTAATAATGGTGGTGATAGTAATGATGATGATGATGATGATGATGATGACGACAATAATGAGGAGGAGAGTGATGGTGATGACAACAATTTTGATGATGATGATGATGATAATGAGGAGGAGGAGGTGGAGGACAAAAATGACAGTGATGATGGTAATAATGTTGAGGAAGATGGTGATGGTGATGACAAAAATTTTGATGATGATGATGAGGAGGAGGAGGAGGAGGAGGGCAAAAATAACAACGATGGTCGTGATAATGATGATGATGATGATGACGAATGTGGGGGTAATTCTGTGTATAATAATGATGGTGGAATTAATAATGATGATGACAACGACGAAAACAATAATAAAGAGGAGGAGGGTGATGGTGATGGAAATTTTGTTGATGATGGGAAGACAGAAGAGGAGGAGGAGGACGAGAATGGCAATGATGAAGATGATAATGTATGTGGTGGTAATGGTGTGTATATTAATGATGATAGTAACAATGATGATGATGTTGATGATGACAACAATAAGGAGGAGGAGGATAATAGTGATGATGCTAATGATGATGATGATGATGATGATGATGATGATGATGAAGGTTGTGTTGGTTTCCAAATTGAAACACTTGAATCTAAAAATTTGAAGAAAAGTTTCAGATCAGACACGACAACAGTACAGTGGCTGTTTACTACATGTGGAGTTGACTGTTGCTTATACTGTACTTCTGCTATCTTACAGCAATAATGTAAGATAAGTAGGGAAGCAAAAATGCACACATGCGCAAGAACATATTGTAGAACAAACTTTGAGCCTAATGTACATCTGCTCATCACATTATTTAGTCTAAAAGGACAGAATGTGTAACAGATAATAAGACAGATCACTTCAATTCCATGTGTTAACTTATTTCTGAACTTAACTGCTCTGTTTGTTCTCACACTGTTGTTTTTATCTACTACCTGTCCAATACTATCACAGGACAGTCCTGGTTAGGATGTGCACTGAGTCTGTGCTCCACACAAAAACTCTGTAGTGGCAAAATAAATGCAGTGTGTCTCTACAAACTCACCAGTAACTGTCAGGTTGATCTGTGTGAAATAAACCTTGTATCCATGATCAGATTCCCAGGCTGCTTCAGCTCCACACCAGAATTCTCCAGCGTCTCGCTCAGTTAGACTTCTAATACTCACACTCAAGATTTGTCTTTCTCTGTCATCATGCAGGAAATATTTTCCTATATTTATGTGTTTTCCACTTTCATTAACAGATTTTCTATAAGAGCAAGCAGAGTCCTGCAGTCTCATCTTGCAGAGAAACTTGGGATTACCCCTGAGGGATTCTGGGTATTTACAGCTGATGCTTGAATCTCCTCCTACGAGGACAGTCTCACTGATAGACTTCTCATAGGACAGATCTGCAAATAACAGTCAGGTCATCTCAGTTTACATGTGTTTATGTGTTCTAGGAAAAAAAAAAAAAAAAAACTTCACAGTGTGAATTAAGACATTTTCTTAATTTCATAATTTTGGACACAAAGTTTTCCTGAATTTTGATGCTGTGTCACATGACGGCTCACACATCACTGCTTTTCTACACACTGTGAACTTTTGTAGTTTTTGTATGCTTCAAATCATATACACACAAACATCAAATAAATATCCTGCACCAGTTCTTACAACCCGGTTATGTGGAGATACATTAATCATGGAAGCGTTCATCAACCTATGTTTAGCAGCCTGGAAAAAATTCACATGGGGACATTTTGATAATTTCGTGTAATTTTTGAAAAAGAGCTACAGATGCTCCTCAACAGATTTTTTTTTTTTTTTTTTTTATATATATATATATATGTTTCTTAATCAGGTGGTCTGGTGAATTAACAGGTAAGAATCACAGCTCGAAGGTCATAAGTTCATCATACTGTATGTGTGGAGGATCCTTGTAGGATCCTCATATGAGGACTGTTATGAGAACAGGGAGCTACGGTGAAAAACAACTAAGAAGTTAAACTGTCCATCCATGCATTTGCTATGCTGCTTATTTTTTGTGAGACACAATAAAACACAAATACCACACACACACACACACACACACACACACACACACACATAAACAGACATATACATGGAGTAAAGGCAAAGTTTTGAACCACCAGCTTTGTAGGTGCAACGAGACACCATGGAGACTCATGGAGTTATACTTAACTTGATACAATAAATTTGCTGATTTAAATATCATCACAACATGTTTCCTCTGTTAACGCACACAACTACAGTTACTCACCTTCTGTTATATTTAGCTTCACTACAGTGTCGGTCTGTATTCTATTAAACACAGCAACAGCACACGCGTATGTTCCAGTGTCCTCCGGAATCAGCTCTCTGATAAACACACTGAAGAATCCCGCTCTTCTATTGTCATGAACTGAGAATCTGCCATCATGGGACCATTCACTGTTTAGTTCTGTTCTGCTTTGATTAAAACACCACTGCTCTGTGTCGATCTTACAGAAAGATTTTGGTTTGTCTTTGAGTTCATCCTCATATATGCACTTAATGTTGATTCTTCCCCCTGCATATGCATTGACTTCTCTAGAGACCACGGGCCCTGTAAAAAACAAAAATGTTCAGTTGATTAAACTCTAAAAAAAATACCTACATTAAATTAATTTCAAGTTTGTTTTTATTATTATTATTATTATTATTATTATTATTATTATTATCAGTGGCGGCCGGTCAATACGGGGTGCAGGGGCGCCGCCCCCCTTAAAGTTAGCCAGAGAAGAATGCTCCTTTAACATGTAATTATTTAACATAATAATTATTTCTTTTAATAATGAAATAAAGTCATTTGGTCACAATATTCCGCTGTATTTCTTAATATAATTTATTTGCAATTTAAAAAAATCAAAACTGTGTTACGTCCATTTGTGTTCGCGTACGCGAGGCGCCGGACAAACGAGTGTCTATGTAGCACGTATATGTTTGAAAAGCAAGTGACTTGAGGCAGAGCTCTGATTGGATTTTGTCAAATCATCCTGGGTCGCAGCTCTGTGCGCCCCGAACCCTCCCACTTTTGTTCTTAGCGAATCAATATCGTTTTTAAATATTTGGGCTCATGTGATTCTCAACGAGTCTTTTCCAGCACTTCTTATGGCAAGCGGAGCTGCTGAGTGAATGCGATGTGAACCAGGCCTTTATTTTATACTAGTAGTAATGATGCGCAATCACCTGATAAATGGCTATTTACAGGCAAGTATTAAAAGTTAAATTTTAATTTTGTTTGCGCCCCCCCACCAAAACTTTTTTGCACCGACCGCCACTGATTATTATTATTATTTTTAATATTATGTTTTCAATTCCTTATTTAACAAAAGTAAGGTAAACGACTGAGCTCTTCTTACACCTTAGATGCAAGTAAGCCTGAAACATTTTTAACACTCTTTACAAGTGAACAAGATCATGGTTGAAAAAGGCAGGATTAAAGGTGTCAGATTTGAAGAGTAAAACATCTCACAAACACAAACTGGAACAATAAATCCTTCCTAAAATAAGACATAAATGAACTTAATTGAATCCATTAAATTAAACAAGTGAGTATTAAAGAGTGAGTTCAATGTCCAGGTCCATTTTAGTTTATATCTAATAGGTTACACTTATTTCGACCTTTTGGAATGTCATGGTTTTCTGTATTCATTTGGTATAAAATGTGATCTGATCTTCAACTAAGTCAAGGTTATTGTGAAATATAATGTGACTAAGTCACTTTGGGACTGTGGCTACTCTACCAGGAAGAATTCCCAAGGATAATGTCAGAATGTCTGTGCATCTGCTGAAACTCTGTAGGAGTTGGGTGGTGGGATGCTCCAAAACACAGAAGCAAGTTCACAACAGAGTTGCTTAAAAAAAGAAATCTGTCTAAAATTCCTCCTGAATGATGTGCAGGTCTGATCCACAGCTACAGGAAGTGCCTGGTTTAAATATTGGGGGGGGGGGGGGGGGGGGGGCATAATCTCAGTTATTAATTTTAAGGGTTCACTTTTTTCACTGGCATTTTAACTGTTGAATGAGTGTGTTCAATAAAGCAATAAAGACATGAACGATCAGAATTGTTAGGCATCTTATTATTTTAATCACAATATATTTGTCAGTACCATTGACTTAGAGGAAGATCAGATCACCTTTTATGGTAAAATTAATGCCGAAAACCTTTAAATTCCAAAAGGTTTACATACTTTTTCTTGACACTGTGTTTAAGGCTGAGCCATGCAAAAAGTAAATATGGATTAAATTATGATCTTAATATTTGAATAAAGTAACATATCAATGCTAACAAAAACCATGAAATATTACACAAGTATAGTAATGAAGTATGATTACTTGATATTTTTTATGTCTGCTATCAGTGTTGGAAAACTCACCTTCCTTTACCTTCAGTTCCACTCGTGTGTAATTGTCTTTCCCAAAACCACGTTCAACTCCACACTTGTACGTCCCAGTGTCCTGTACAGTGAGCTCTCTGATCATCACCCAGAACTCTGCTGATTTGGTGTCATCATATAGTGAGAATTTCCCTGAATTTATCCACTTGTTTTTAGCTTCTGTCTTTATTTGATCAGAACAGCCTGGTGATGAACCCTTACAGAAATATTTCTTGTTTTGTGTGTTTCCTGTATGATACTTGCACTTGATAAGGACTCCTCCTCCTGAAAATCCTGTTACTTCAATGCATTCTCCTCCATCTAACAAAACACCAAACATCCATCTGAGCAAAACCTTCCTTCATGTAACACTGCTGCTGAGAGTGAGGATTATTCTGAAGTGCATTTCTTTACCTGAGATCAGACAGAGGGTGAAGATGAGGAGGATCTTCATACTGAGTTCACACTTGCACATCTCCACACCGACTCCACTTGAAAGATTTTTCTGTTACACACTGTTACTGTCTCTGTCCTGCTGTGTGAAGGGTTGTGTCTTTATCTATGTCTTTACTAGAAAGTTATGTAACCACTCCCCATTTTAGTTGTGTGAGAAGACTTCTCAACTACTGTATGTGTTCAAATTTCAGACATAAAATCCCCCTCTGGTCAGTTACAGTGTGTAAACAATCATATGAAATTGTATACGTTTTTAATATTGTTCTATATTTGAGGATGTCTATTACCCCATGTCAGTGTGCCTGCGTTAATGTCTGATGGCCTCTACTGCCCCCTAGAGTACAAGGTGCATCGTAGCATCAACAAGAAAGCAAATTGACCAGAATCACTGGTAAAGCAATGTATTTTATTGTGTTAGATAATAGATAGAACAAAAGCCCTACAATAATTTAGTAAACAACAACACAGGCAACACATTAACACATATCTTTTACAACAATCAACACTTATTCTAATAAAAACAAAAACATTAAGCACAGCATTAACAGACAAGTGCAAGAGCTTGTAGTTCAACAGATTAGCTCTTACTTTACATTTTCCGGCCTTTCAAATAGATTAATTCTACAGTCTGGTAAATGTTGCACACTTGAATAAGACTCATTGTGACATACTGTATACTTTTTCTCTTTTTACTGTAGAACTGAAAATACAGACATAACATATTGTGAACATATTTCTGTGTGACATTGCCTCTCAGAGCTGCACAACATTATTAGCAACACTTCAGGACAGCAAAGTAGAAAATGAAATAGCAAACAATTACAAATTCAATACAAACAAATAAAATATCACTTACTCCAATTACAGTTAATTGCGTCCTAAAAATCTTCAAGACAACATAAACACCAATTATTTCAAATGAAGCAACGGGGTCTAATCACTAATGGCTAGAAGTTAATGTAGTGGCTACACTGTAAACCCGAATAAGTTGGCAAAACTCAAAAAATTTGAGGTAATCAGTTACATCCAATTTTTTAAGTACAGTGGAACCTCGGATTGCGAGTAACGTGGTTTACGAGTGTTACGCAAACCGAGCAAAGATTTTTAATACATTTTTATTCGGAAACCGAGCAAGTATTAGTTTACGAGCGCCGAGTATCATGTACCACGCATGCGACTCTTATTTTGACACTGAGCGTCACTCTCTCACCCCCCCCCCTCCCTCCCCTTCCTCTCATGACTTCGCAAACACACAGAAACTCTGCTCGTCTCTTATGAGTGTACGCGCGCAATTTGACACCGACGCTCTCTCGCCTTTTCACCCCCTCCACGGCTTCACAAACACACAGAAACTGCTCTGTCGCGATTCTTTTCAAAGGTAAGGTGCTGGTTCATTTGTTTTTTTGTTTTGTTTTTTTACTTTACAGCAGTGATTCCTTTAGTATGCGCTCACACCAGGTCAGAGAGATTTATTTTTTCCCTGTTAAAACTGTGTTTCTTGTTTGTGTGTGTCCGTTTGTTGTGAAACTTTAGTGATTCTGTTAGTGTGCGCTCTTGCCAGTCTCGCTTTTTTCCGTTAAAACGGTGTTTCCGCTGTGTTTATGCGTTTGTTGTGAAACAACAGCAGACAAAAGTCTGTTAATATACGCTCATGCCAGTCTCAGTGAGATTTCTTTTTTCCATTTAAAATGGTGTTTCCGTTGTGTGTGTGTGTGTGTGTGTGTGTGTGTGTGTGTGTGTGTGTGTGTGTGTGTGTGTTTGTTGTGAATCTTAAAAAGCGAGGTGGGGAGAGGGAGGAGGAGTGTTACTGTGTAAAACGAGGCGAGGGAATGGTCTAATTCCACACACACACACACACACACACACTGCGGAAACACTTATGTCAGGATTTATTTGTACTTTTTTTAAAGGTAAAGTGCAGATTAATTTTTTTATTTTCATTTTATAGATTGTATTAATTATGTTTATGTATTTATTTTTTGGTCTATTTCCTATCCAACTGTTCAACACAATTGTTGTGGTACGTTACTGCACCGTTTGACATTATGAACCAAAAGTTAAAACTACAGTAACTTCTTCCAATTGTTCTTCAAAACTTCATCACAACCTTATTGAACTGTAACTGAACTAAATTCTTCTTTTGAACAACAAGAGTGTCAATCTTACTTATTTTACAATCATTCAACCCTTAATCATCATTGGTTATCAATCAACTTATTAGTTATTCATGTGATGTGGTAAACTACAGTATTGTATGCAAATATTAGTTTAGATTTTTTGGGTTCTGACAAGTTTTGGATTTCTTGTCTGACAGGTGACTGGCCAGTATTCCTTTGCCCGTGACCCTGGGGACTCATCTTCACCCTTAACATTTAATATCTTAGTGTCCTTTCCTCTTCTTACTTCCTCCAAAGTGCTGGTGAGTGTTCTGTGCTATCCTCACGATTTAAGTCCTCAACTGTTGTTGCTCCATAAGGTGGGTAAATTTAGGTGCCTCTGCTCTCAGATGTCCACCACCATTACACTTAATGGTTGTGAGTTGTATTCTGATAATGGCTCTCCATCCATACTCATCCTCAGAGCTGTTTTCCTGTTCCCTATTTTACTGTTTAAAGTTTGTATTTTTTGTTTGTTTGTTTTCCAGATTCAGGGGGTGAGTCTTTTCTTTACACCGGTAGGAAGTCATGTGGTAGCAGGAGATTCCTATGGATAATTCCATAGGATATGGATATGTCGATCAGGAGGCTCCCATCTGTTTTCCGCACACACAATCGGGCCAGAGTTGGAGGATTTAGATTGTTTTTATCTAACCTCTATATCTTTATTCGGCCTTTTTCTGGTTTTATGGTTATCAGATTGTTTCGGGAGAATTTAACGAATTTATTATTTTTTCTCACTATTCAGGGAATAGACACAATTTATATACTGTAGGATGAGCAATGTGTGTGCGTCTATCAGTATGGCGAGTTGTAATGTGGCTACTATGTTTGGAATCTAAGACACGACTTACCGCCAGGTTCGTAGTGTCCTGGAGATGTTGTCTGAGAGGACTGCTGCTCTAGCTCTGCTAGGGTGCAGGCCATGGGTGTGGTAGAGCCTAGGACGCTCCCAGAAAACATTACAGTTATCAACATAGGGTTATCTTTGTTGTTGACACCAAGATTGTAACCATTCATTAAAAGCAAACAGTCTACTCAACTTCTCGATTCCTCACTGAAATGTGGGAAGCGGTCCCGATTCGACGATTCTTGTTGTGGGTGATGTGCTGCGGACCTTCTCAACCAGGCTCCTGAAGTCCTTCTTCAGGATCTCCGTCTGCCTCAGCCTGGTCTCGTTCATGCCAGCATGAAGGGGCCTCGCCTGGGGCCTGTCGCGCGTCTTCCGCTGTTGCTGTATCCAGGCTTCGTGGTATCCCGGCGCCGGGGTGAAGGAAACCTGGGCGGGCTGCGTTCTTGGCATGTTGGACCTGGGCAGAGATACAGAGGAGTAGAGTTTGTAGGAGAATTTGTGTCACACCAAGAATTTACCTGGGACAGGTGAGCGTCGGTCCGTGACGATTCCAGCGCGGCTTTCCCCTGTAGTAGCTGGGCCAGCTTTACCTGTAGATCTGCTTCCTCAAGGTCTCCATCTCCAAATCCATCAAGTGCAGCTTCAGTGTATCCTCACCTGCACTCAGAGGCAGAGACACAACTGACATGGTGTCTAAAAACGGAGATAATCTGTGTAAAAAAGCGTAGGTAGGTTGTGATAGCCGGGCTAATGGGCTAGCGATGCTAATGAGACAGCCGGCTAGAGGCGGTGTGCTGCAAAACAATTTAAACTTAGTGATATAACAGGTGTTTTGAGTGAGTATATTATAAAATATTTATCTGTTATATGTTCACTCTTCGTAACAGGGCGAAAAAGTTGAAAAATTGGCAAAAAATATTGGTCAATCTGGCGGAGCTCGGAAAAAAGCAGCCTCTCTCTCCAAGCAGGTGAGGTGAATAAAAGTTCCTGAGCACCTTAAAGGACAGTCAAAAGTCTATCAAGCATCTGAGGTGGTAGACATGCAGCAGGGCCTTTTTCATGACGGTGTTGTGGTGTCAGAACCATGACAGGTCGTGTAATGTGAACACTGAGGTATGTGAAGCTGTCCACTCTCCAAGGGCTCTCGTTGATGACAGGCGTTTGGCAGTTTCTCTTCTGCTTTGTTCTAAAGTCCACTATTAGCACCTTAGTCTTGCTGATGCTCAGGAGGAGGTTGTTCCTCGAGCAGTTCTCCAGAGTCCTCCAGGTCTCATTATTGTCAGAGATCAGGCCCACCACAACGGTGTCATCAGCAAACGTAATGATGGTGGTGGAGTTGGTAGTGGCCACGCAGTCATAGGTGTATAATGAGTACAGCGGGGAGCTCAGAACACAACCCTGGGGTCTCCAGTGTTGAGGGTGAAAGAGGCTGAGACATGTCTGCCCATCCTTATTGCCTGTGGTCTGCCAGTTAGGAAATTGAAGATCCACTGACACATGGATGGGCTGAATTCCGGGTGCTTCAGCTTGGTGGTGAGTTTGAAGGGAATTATAGTGGTAAACGCTGAACTGTAGTCGACAAAGACCATTTTAACACAATTTCCTCTCCTATGTCCAGGTGTGAAATGGCATCATATGTTGAATGGTTCGAATGGTATGCATACTGTAGAGGAACCAGTGTGTCAGGTAGTGAAGAAATTGACTCTGACCAGTCAGTCAAAACACTTCATCACTACTAAGGTGAGGGCTACAGGGTGGTAGTCGTTGAGGGAAGTAGGATGGAGTTTCTTGATGATTGGCTCTTTAAAGCATGTGAGGATTACTGACTGGGATAGGGAGAGGTTGAATATTTCTGTGAATATAGACACTAGCTGGTCTGCACAGGCTGTGTGTTACAGTACATTCTGTTTCTGGTGTTGGCATTCCTTTCCTCTCTGCAGCCATTAGCAATAGTATTAGCATCGTTAGCTGCAGTCTTAAAGCGAGCGGAGAAGAGTTTCTCGTGTGCAAGAGACATGTCCCATATACCAGAGCTGTATGTGTTTTATCACAGTCTTATATGCAAGATCACAATTAAACATCTCATGTTAAATTGTTCTGCTGTGTTTTGTATACAAAAACACAGTAAAACATCTGTGATAGAATAAAGAAGTTGACCCTTTTTGGTCAACAGCATTTAATCTTAATGAATATGTCAATATATATATATATAATGTTTCTTAAGGCTTTCAAGAGTTACTTCTACAGGTTTGAGGATCTATACTGCCCTCTAGAGGAGCTTTTAGTAAAAGTACTTTTTATGGACATAAATAACACATTAAAATTCAAATAAATAAATAATAATAAATAATTACATTACCAATTTCTATTTTACTCTCTTAACCAATAATGTTCACTTTTAATTCAACATCATTATATAAATAATATTACTCCAGTTATTAAATAAAAAATAATAAAATAAAAAGGAAACATATACAGAAGTATAATGGTGTTTACCACTATATGTGGTTTTATTTATTGCTTGACTTTTGCATATGTCAGATTGTCAAATTTGGATTTTATTCATTATTATTTTATGGAGAACTCGTTAAACTGCACCTGCACTTTAGTCCAACTATCATTACATGATACCGGATGACTATACTCAAAAAAATGCTGTTTCTGTAAACACATTGTTGGGTTGTTCATGCTGGGTCAAAATTCTGGGTTATTTTGGGTACTTTAAACATATTGTTGGGTTGGGTAATGCTTGCGTCATCACCAGGGCATTAGGGGAAACAGAGTTCTGCTTTCCCACCCTGAGCAAGCGCATTGCCCTTTGAATCAGGGGAAAAAACATTCTGTGTATAACCAGAGGGGTGTATACTTACATGTTTATATATTTAGGCATTGTCTGTGTATTAATAATATATTTTGAACATTGAGGAGGGTTATTGGTTAGAGTAGATGGGAGCGGATTTAGTCTTTGTGATAGTTGAGAGAGCTGAGTTGGAGTGTAAATTCTTGTATATATTTTGTAAATTATTGTTTTGTTACTTTCTTTATTTATTTTTATTTTTCCTCACTTTTTTGTACACTAATTGGATCACTTGAGCACCTTTTTACACAATAAACACCTGTCAGCACAAAAGTGCTATTGCACTTTATATCACGGCTGTGATACTCTGTACGCTGCATTCTATTTGCACTATACCCGGTGTTCTCAAACCCTCGAGTGTGCACTTCCAAGTCAAGTCCATTCTTTGCGTTCTTGGATGGGATGACGAACTTTCTGGATTCTTCACTTCTGAAGCGAGGGGTACGCCACTTAAAGCTGGCAGTATTTTATGGTAAGTTTATATGAATTTTTACCTGAATTTTAAATGTTGCAGTTGTGGTAGAAGCAAGCTAATTTTCATGTTTATTCGCTTTTCCACCTTTTTAGTCGCACTTTGATATGGGGATGAGGGGAGTTCATGTCGGCTATACTGAGAAAAGTGCGTTTGTAGCACACACAAATAAATAAAAAAAACTACATTTACTAAATGTAATCTTAAATGTTATTTTAGGTAAATTACTAGTAATCTTCACTAAAGCTGTGTGTGGAATGTCTCTTGGCATATTTTATAATATTTAATAGGTGTCAGAAGAAGCTATTGGGATATGTTTAATGACAGTTTTAATAGTTCTGTTAAAAAATATACAAATAAAAAAAAAACTGGTTGTGTTATTCTGACCCAGCAGTTGGTTTTATTCTTTAGACTCTTGACTTCTGACTGGATCATGCTCAGAGCACTCAGTATTTTATGGTAAGTTGATGTAAATTTTAACTTTTTTTTAGTAGATCGTGGTAGGAGCAAGCATATTTTTTTGTTTAAAATAAATGTTTCGATATGGTGGTGTGGGATTAATATTCTTTTCTCATTCTGTTTTGTTATTCAAAAAATGAGAAAGCATCATGATTAAGTCGTAGTTTAAAATTAGCTTTTTCTTCACCCTTATGAAATATTTATTATAAGTTGTAAATTCATCACAAATTCTGAATGCAAATTCTGTCCCTATTAGAAACCTTTTGGTGTATGATCTGGGGATGTACAATGTCATTTCAATGGAGCTGTCACTCCCTTGTTCCCGCACAAAAACAAAACGGCAAATATGTTACAGAAATTTGAAAACGATCAACCCAGACACTCTGAGCAAAGATCTCTCCTCTGTTTAATGTTCCTCAGTCACCGAGTCAGTGGACTTTTCCCTCAGCAGTCTCCTCGATCTCCATGCCCCTGTCATACATAGAACGGTCTGCTTCTCATGTTCAGCCCCCTGGTATACGTGTGACAGCTGGGCGTGTTCTTGAGTGACGTTTACAGGCCACAGGACTCGCTGTTCACAAGCAAGTTTACAGAGAACATCAGAAGGCCTATGCAAGTGCGCTGAGAGCTGCAAGATCACAGTTTAACTCAAATATCATTTACAATAACTCTGGAAATTCGAAGCAACTGTTCTCTTCTATTAATCACATCCTGAAACTGCAATGTCAATCTCAACTGGAAGCTACAAAGGAGAGATGCAATAACATCATCAGGAAAAAAGTGGACACTATCCGCTTGTCAATATCCAGTTCCTCTGCACTACCTGACTTGATGGATGACTTTAACGGGTTCGACCCATTGTTGCACGGGCGGCACCATGAAACACAGACACGAGGCGAGATCTTAGAGGAAAAGGGTAATTTATTTGGAATAAATAGGGAAAGGAAAGAGTAAAAGGAGGGAGGACAGAAAGAAAGGGAAGGAATGATGTGTGCACGTGCAGTGGTCCGAGGCAGTGCCCAGCTGGCATGCGGAGTGGCAGAACGGAGCACACGAGGCAGCGCTCCTGCATGCTCCCTCGACGGTTCCTCCCTGCCGTCGATAACCGGCCTGGCCCCTCCCAGCTCTCTTTGGGCGCGGCAAAATGCTCCAAGAACGGAGCATTTTGCCCTGGGAGACGCTAAATCCGCTACACACAGTGTTACCTGTGGTGTTCCTCAGGGCTCAGTGCTCGGCCCTATGTTGTTTATATTGTATATGCTTCCTCTGGGCTGTGTCATCAGCCGGCACAAAATTTAATTTCATTGCTATGCTGATGATACTCAGCTTTACCTCAGGATAAAGTCAACCTCCTCATCTACTCCGCCATCACCCATTTTGACCATCTGTTTGGAGGAGGTAAAGTCATGGATGAAGCAAAACTTCCTGCAGCTGAATAGTTCTAAGACTGAAGCTATTTTAGTAGGTACCCCACACCAGGTTAGGACATCTAACATCACTAGCATCACCTTTTCTGGCCAGAATATCCCATTGTCAACATCTGTTATTAACCTCCGGGTTAAAGTGGACTCTCATTTGACGTATGAGGCCCATATCAAACATCTGTGTAAGACATCTTTCTTTCACCTCAGGAACATTGCTAAACTGCGTCCAGCACTTACATTTGCAGATATGGAAAAGTTAGTCCATGCGTTTGTCTCCTCCAGGCTGGACTTCTGTAATGTCTCCTCATTGGGACTTCTGGAAAAAGCCTCCAAAAGCTGCAATATATTAAAAATTGCGCTGCTAGGATCCTGATGCGAACATGTACAGTAAATATGATCATATTATGCCCATCCTCAAATCTCTTCATTGGCTCCCTGTTTCATTCAGAATTGAATAAAGGGTTGCCCTTCTTACCCACCAGTGCATCTATGGGGATGATTTTAAATCTGGTCTTAAAACTTACCTTTTTATCAGAGCTTTTGTGTTGAAATAATCTGTAGCACTTTGAGATTTGCCTCCAATATAAAGTGCATTATTATTATTATTATTATTATTATTATTATTATTATTATTACTACATAAATATCATATTCATCTAGTGTTTGTTGAGAAAGGGTGAATGTTTTGTATTAAACCCAGGTGGAGCACCGTATCCTGTTATCCTGTTATGTTAAATAGTGAGGTAAATTAGTCAGAAATATATACAAAATTCATGTAAACATTTTGCATTTTTGTGTATTGAAATGCATATGTACAGTACCTGTACGTCCTTAACAAAAATGCTTGACATAAATGTCAGTTATATTGCAACACTAAGTGATTGTGTGTAATCCATAGGTGGACCAACATGATGGGCATGATATCTGCAAAATATGGAGATGTCTGGAACATTGTTCCATGTTTTGTGCCTTGGGGATGAGACAAGTGGGACCTTAAAGGGATTAAAAATGTCTATATAAAGTGTTTAAACATTGTATTAAATACAAATAAATATGCAATTCAAATCAGATTTACAAGGGACTCTTGTTTTTATTGTTTTACAGAGTGTTTAGGTTACATTAATTTTATATTTAACAAATGGTCACCTTGGGGTTTTGTCTAATATTTTTGTAAAAATTAAGTTATTCACATTCTCTTATTCTATGACAATCTATTTTATTTGGCATACAAATGGATGTGAGCCCAGCGGTGATGAGACAGTTTAGCGTAAAAGCACTAAGTTTCTCATGCAAAAAATAAAACATGCAAACAAGTTCAGGGTGCAAATTATAGAAACATATAACTCATAAGAATAAGAAGGAATAAGCAGAATAAGGTGTGTTTGCTATATATTTTAAAATAAATGCTCATACTACAGTCATTGCTCAAATAATATTCTTCGAGACTGGGAAGTGAAGGAGGAAAAATAAGTAGAAGGAGAAGAAATAGTATCTTAGTCCAGTTCCACATGACTTGAGCCATAAACAGATAAAGTAACATGACTGACTGAAGCGTATTCAGAAGTGACGTCTTCCCTAACCTGTGGAACTGCATCATTAGAGCTGGTGGTGTTGGAGTGAAACCTCACTGTTGCATAAGTCAGAACTCCAGCAGATTTCTCAGCTGATTGAGCTGTGGGTAACTGAGGTGTGGAGTAGATGCCCTGATCAGGGGGGATTGTGGATAACTGAGCTGTACAGTCACAAGGACTTGTGGGTAACAGTGTGGTGTGATAAACAGTCTGAGAAGGGTCAGAGGGGTTTGTGGGTAGTTGGACATTAAAGTACCCATTCACATCAAATACCACACAGTGCTATTATCAATAATCTCACAGAGTTAACAACTTTGTTTCGATCGCCATCTGACTCCACAGAACTCGATCAGGTGACTGAATATTTGAGTCGACATTTCATTATACCTTAGATAATGTTGCTCCAGTTTAAAGGTTTTAGAGATAAGAAACTCGCTCCCTGGTATAATGACAACATTTAAAACAGTTTTTCAAATAGCATGGAAGGAGAGCATCCTAAATTATAAAAAAGTTCAGTGCTGCTAGATCATTGTATCTCTCCACTTTTATAGAAAATACCAAAAATAATCGTAGATTTTTATTTAATACCGCAGATAAATTAAATAGAAACAAGACCACTGCAGAAATCTTCACAACAAAAACATACAGTAGTGAGGACATGAACCTTTTCAATAACAAAATCGTAAATATTAGGCAAAAAAATCAGACAATTGAAACCAGACAATGTAAGTCATACAGATGAAAAAACTAACCACATCACATCAGTACCTAGAATAATTTACCCCCCTTGAAGAGAATGAACCAATTTTAATCAAAATCATCAACCTGTGAATTTAATACTATACAGACACATTTTCTCAAGCAGGTAGTACCGGCAATAACAGAACCCCTGTTGAAAATAATTAACTCTTCACTCAGCAGTGGGTATGCTCTGAAATCCTTTAAATTAGTAGTTATTAAACAGCTCATTTAGACACCTGACCTTGATCCTTGTCAGCTGTCAAATTATAGGCTGATATCAAGTCTCTCTTTTATCTCTAAGATTCTGGAAAAGATTGTAGCGCAGCAGCTATGTTCATATCTACAGTACATTGAAATAGCATAAACTAACTCTATCAGTCAGGATTCAGGCGCTATCACAGACAGCACTTGTTAAAGTAGTAAATGACCTCCTATTGGCCTCTGATCAGGGTTGTGTCACTATACTTGTGTTACTTGACCTCAGTATAGTATTCTCCTACACAGATTAGAAAATGTAGTAGGAGTTAAGGGACCGACCCGCTCCTACTGTAGCTCAGATCCTATTTGAATGGTCATTATCAGTTCGTAAATCTAAATGGTGATTATTCTGCATGTTCTCAAGTGGAGTTTGGTGTTCCACAGGGTTCAGTTTTATGCCCACTGCTTTTTTTCTCCTTACATGCTTCCTCTGGGCAACATAATTTCGTAAACATGGTATTAGTTTTTGTTATGCTGGTGACACCGTTATATGGCTCAGTAAAACCAGATGAAAAAAAAAACAGCTTACTAAGGTTGAGCAATGTGTGCAGGACATAAGAGATTGGATGTTAATTAACTTCCTTCTCCTTCATCCTGATAAGACAGAAGTTCTAGTCACAGGCCCACAAGCAGCTAGAAGCAAGCTTTTTTGATCACATTGTAATTTTAAATGGCCTTTCTGGTCCATCAAGTGCAATACTGAAAGACCTTGGTGTGATTATAGATTCCAGTTGAAGCTCATGTGGATAATATTACCAGGATAGCATTCTAGCACCTCAGAAATATTGCCAAGATAAGGAATATATTGTCACTAAACTATGCAGAAAAACTAGTTCATGCTTTTATCACCACTAGGTTGGACTATTATAATGCCTTAATGTCTGGTTGTTCAACTACGTGCATAAACAAGGTTCAGTTAGTCCAGAATGCAGCAATGAGAGTACTTACTAGAACCAGAAGATACGAGCACATCACCCCTTTCTTATCCACACTGCATTGGCACCCTGTAAAATTTCACATTGATTTTAAATATACTATTGACATATAAAGCAGAGAGAGTAATGGATGGTGTAAAATGTCAAAATGGCAAAGTGTATGATTGATTGCTGATTGATTGCGTATAGGTCAAAGGTCATCATAAGATCATAATTATATTGACCTCTCAAGGTCAAAGGTGCCATATGGAAGGTACATTATGGTGTATTTATTTCTTTATAGAGTTGTTTAAGTCATTAAGAATGTTGTCTTTTTTTTTGCAGTGAAAGTAAAATGTTTTCACATGTTTAAGTCATTAAGGAAGTTTGGTGTCTCCTTTCCCACGAGAATAAATGTTTTTTAGTTCGTTCCTCCGGGATATACAAAATGTCAAATTTTGATTGATTGCTGATAAGTCAAAGGGGGTGTGTTAAGGGTGTGTGTCTCTTAATAGTTTTCACGAGTTTAAGTCATTAAGGAAGTTTGGTGTCTCCTTTCCCACGAGAGTAAATGTTTTTTAGTTCTTTCCTCCGGGATATACAAAATGTCAAATCTTGTTTGATTGCTGATAGGTCAAAGGTGCGTGTTGAGGGTAGGTGTCTCTTAATAGTTTTCATGAGTTTAAGTCATTAACGAAGTTTGGTGTCTCCTTTCCCACGAAGCTAAATGTTTTTATTTCCTCCGGGATATACAAAACGTCAACCTAATTTTGACGGCTCAAGTCAACATATGGAAGGGTCATTAAGGTGTTTACAACTACCCCTGCCTTCTAAAAGTCTTTTTGACCAATCAGATTAAAGTAACTGATATCATGTAACACCCAGTTTCCTTTCCTGTGAAAGTAAACGTTTACAAAAGTTGTTAAGAAAGTTGATGTTTCACACAATAACACTAACTGTCATGCACAGTCGGTCCTGGACAGGGGGGTACTGTCATGCACACTCGTAACACGACCGGCACTAGGACCTGGAAGTAATACGGTCGGGTTTCCAGGAAGCATAAAAGGAGACAAAATGGCGCTTCACATTGCTCAGTCATTGAGTTCGTCCATGCCTTGTCTGACGCTTCGCCAACTATTCTGTGAGTACTCACCGATTTGGGTTGCTTCTTTGATTGAGTGTGTGTTGCTAGAACGCAGATTTATTTGTGTAGATCCTAGCTCTTTGTGTAAGAGAGTTCTTAGATAAATTGCGTGGTTATCCTGCCTACTCACATTGCTTCCACGTTTGGGTTTACCATCCACGCTACACGGGCTAACTGCTAAGGCTTCTGTGCTTACCCTCCGATAGCTCGTGACAGAATGACTGAGCCAAAAGCAGTAAACCCAGCGGAGTTTGCTCGCCTCTGTGATGTGGTTGACCAGCATGCCGAGCTGATCAATAAGCTCCGTGGAGAAGTCGTGTCTCTCCAAAAGGACCTCCAAGACGTCGCGGCTTTGCGCCGCAAGGTGGCGGAGCTACGGCAGGAGAATGCGACCCTCCGCGGGGCAGCTGCTCACTCGGTTGTTGCCACGCCCATCGCAGTGGCTGCGGCACCGCCACCCCACCCCCCTTCTGATGTTTTCGTAGCTCTACCGGATAAGTGGGATGGCACAGATGGGAGGTGCAGTGTCTTTCTAATCGCATTGGACCTTGTGTTTGAGTTTAATTCCACCAAATACCCCACAGACCGACTGCGCGTTGCGCTTCTCGTTTCGTTACTGTCCGGGCAGGCAGCTGAGTGGGCCACGGCGGTCCTCAGATCAGATTCAGACACGGCCTACTCATACGGAGAGTTCACCCATCAACTGAAACTAACATTTGAACATCCTGCTGCTGAGGTGGAGACCGACACCAAATTATATCATCTGCGGCAGGGAGGGTCATCCGTGAGTCGCTACACAGCGGACTTTCATACTCTAGCCATGCAGACCACCTGGGGAGACGCCGCCCTCCGGACGGCCTACTACGAGGGACTAGCCTCATGGATTAAAGATGAACTCGCCGGGCGAGAGATTCCCGCCACGCTGGAAGGACTGATTCAGCTCGCCCTTCGCATTGACCAGTGCCTGCTCTCTTGCCTGAGGCCAGCCCCCCGGACCCTGCCACCCACTACATCACCTTCATACCCTCACGCCCCGGTTCCTGAGATTCGTCCCTCCTTCACCACCACCGCCATGGCACCCGTCGGACCTCCACCTCCCACCGTGGTTCACACCGGAGTTGGGGAACCCCTGCAACTAGGACGCGCCTCCTTGACCGCTGCAGAACGGGAACGACGCTTCAGAGAAGGGCTTTGCGCCTACTGTGGGTCAGCGGCGCATTACAGGGCCCTCTGTCCACTTCGCCCGGGAAACGCTCAGGCCCGGTGAGCAAACGGGGCAATTTACCGGGCCCCCTCCACCTCTCGGTCACGACACCCAATAATTCCCGTCTCGCGGTACAAGTACACCTCTGGTTTGGCCACAAACGGGTCGGAAGTACTGCGTTCATTGATTCCGGTGCCGCAGGTAACTTTATTGACTCTTCTTTTGCCAAAGAACTGGGAGTGGAACTTGAGGCGTTATCCCAGCCCGTTCGTATCACATCTGTCGACTGTCGGCCCCTTTCCTCGAGCCCCATCACCACTCAGACTCAGTCGCTCACCCTTGTCATCGGCCAACATCCCGAACGGATCCAGTTCCACCTCACCTCCATTTCATCGCCACCCATCATCCTCGGACACCCCTGGCTGCTCCAACATGACCCCCTCATCTCCTGGACGCAAAACCGGATCCTGCAGTGGGGGCCGACCTGCACCGAACTCTGCCTGCGGGGCCCGGCTGGGACGTGCTCTAGGGAGTCCGAGGCACCCGATGTCGACACCAACGCCATCCCCGTGATCTACCGAGACCTGGCTGAAGTATTCTGCAAGAGACGAGCCACACACCTTCCTCCTCATCGCCCCTATGACCTGACAATCGAACTTCAGCCGGGCTCGGTCCCCCCCATAGCCCCCCCCCCCCCCCCCCCGCGGCCATCTTTACTCCCTCTCCACCGCTGAGACGCAGGCGATGGAGAGATATGTTTCTGACGCCCTTCGCCACGGCACCATCCGGCCCTCCTCCTCGCCTGCCGCCGCAAGGTTCTTCTTTGTGAAGAAGAAAGGGGGCGACTTGCGTCCCTGTGTCGATTATCGGGGGCTTAATAAAATCACCATTAAGAACAGACACCCTTTGCCTCTTACCAACTCAGCCCTGGACGCCCTCTCTGGCGCCACCATTTTCACAAAGTTGGACCTCCGGAGCGCCTACAACTTGGTGCGCATCAGAGAGGGCGATGAGTGGAAGACGGCTTTCATCACCCCTACTGGACACTACGAGAGCTTGGTCATCCCATTCGGACTCTGCAATGCACCCGCCGCCTTCCAACAGTTCGTCAATGATGTCCTTAGGGACATGCTAGGGCGGTGGGTGTTCATTTACCTGGACGATATCCTTATTTATTCACGCACCACCGAGGAACACACCCAGCATGTCAGAGCGGTCCTTAAGAGATTACTCGCCCACCAACTGCACTGTAAGTTGGAAAAATGCGCCTTTCATGAGCGCTCCACCACGTTCCTGGGTTTTGTCATCTCGCCCGAGGGTGTGGCCATGGATCCGCAGAAACTGGAAGTTGTGCGTCATTGGCCCCTACCCAAGACCCTCAAGCAACTTCAACGGTTTCTCGGGTTTGCGAACTTCTATCGTCGCTTTATCCGGGACTACAGTACGGTTGCCGCCCCTTTAACCCCTCTGACTCGACCCTCTTCTCATCACTTCAGCCTCAACCCTGCCACCATCACCGCCTTTCATGACCTATGCCACCGGTTCACCAACGCCCCAATAGGGTAGGGGACCGCGAGCTGCTGGCCATAAAGTGGGCTTTGGAGGAATGGCGACACTGGCTCCAGGGCGCCAGAGAGCCGTTCATCGTCTGGACCGACCATCAGAACCTGATCACCATCCGCAACTTAAAACAGCTCAACCCGAGATAGGCGCGGTGGGCACTATTTTTCGAACATTACAACTTCCACCTATCCTACCGCCCGGGGTCCAAGAACACCAAAGCTGACACCCTCTCCCGACAACACGAAGAGGACGTTTCCCGGGTGGACCCCGCGCCTGTCATCACACCCACCAAGATCATTGCACCACTTCACTGGGAACTGGAAACGAGGGTTCGCCGTGCACAGGCGATGGAGACCGCACCGGCAGGTGTGCCGCCTGGGCGACTCTATGTGCCGAACACCGTAAGGACCGAGGTGTTGCGATGGGGTCATTCCTCGTCATTATCCGGACACCCCGGCGCCAACCGCACCCTCCAATTCATCAGACGTGCCTTCTGGTGGCCATCTATGGCGAGTGACGTCAAGGAGTACGTCCAGGCATGCCCAGTGTGCGCCAGGTCCAAGAATACCAACCAACCGAGACCGGGGGAACTCCAACCACTCCCCATTCCCCATTGGCCCTGGACGCACATTGCCATCGACTTCATCATGGGCCTGCCGGCCTCCAAAGAGAAAAACACCATCTTAACCATCGTCGACCAGTTCTCCAAAGCCGTGCACCTGGTGGCCCTCACCAGACTCCCGTCAGCCAAAAAAACAGCAGAGCTGATTTTAGAACACGTAGTCTGACTGCATGGGTTCCCAAAAGACATCGTCTCGAACAGGGGGCCCCAGTTCACCGCCCGGTTCTGGAAGGCCTTCTGCCGTCTGATCAATTCCACCTGTAGTCTATCCACTGGTTATCATCCCCAGACTAATGGTCAGACGGAGCGGACCAACCAACAACTGGAGCGCTACCTGAGATGCTTTGTTGCCGATCGCCAGCGCTCCTGGGCCCGCTACCTCCTATGGGCTGAGTTATCTCACAATCTCCATGTCTCTTCAGCCACCAATCTCAGTCCATTTGAGGTATGCCACGGTTTCCAACCTTCGATGTTCGATCATCAAGGAGCGGAGGTTGAGGTGCCGTCAGCCCAACAGTTGGTTTGCCGGTGTCGACGGCTGTGGAACCAAGCAAACGCCGCCATCCAACAGGCCAACAACCGCTACGCCACTCAACATCGCCGTCGACACCCGCCGGGACGATTGTACAATGTAGGTGACAGAGTATGGCTTTCAACCAGAAACCTTCACCTTCGCACGGAATCCAAAAAGCTATCACCCAGGTTCATCGGTCCATACCGCATCACCCTCTGTATCAATCCTGTCACCTACCGGCTCCAGCTGCCTGCGGCGCTCCGGATCTATCCGGATCCATCCGGTATTTCACACCTCCCAGCTCAAACCCTTCATCACTTTATCACTTCACCAATGGTTCCCCCCACCCACCCCCACCCAACCTGCTCCTCCTCGAGACTGTCGAGACCGTCGAGAGTCGGTCCTGGACAGGGGGGTACTGTCATGCACACTCGTAACACGACCGGCACTAGGACCTGGAAGTAATACGGTCGGGTTTCCAGGAAGCATAAAAGGAGACAAAATGGCGCTTCACATTGCTCAGTCATTGAGTTCGCCCATGCCTTGTCTGACGCTTCGCCGACTATTCTGTGAGTACTCACCGATTTGGGTTGCTTCTTTGATTGAGTGTGTGTTGATAGAACGCGGATTTTTTTGTGTAGATCCTAGCTCTTTGTGTAAGAGAGTTCTTAGATAAATTGCGTGGTTATCCTGCCTACTCGCGTTGCTTCCGCGTTTGGGTTTACCATCCACGCTACACGGGCTAACTGCTAAGGCTTCTGTGCTTACCCTCCGATAGCTTGTGACACTAATACACAATTAAATGTTTCCTAAACTTTCTATAAAAGCAAACAGAAAATTAAATTTATGTTAGAATAAACTACATTAATAAATTAATGATTGTAGGGGAATGAGAATAATCACTGTGTCTGGAATAGCAATTTCCTTATTCCTCTGACTTAAATATTGCGTAATCAGTACAAATCGACAACAATCATTTTTTACCTGATTTGCTTGTTCCTGTTGTATTAAAGATAACTATTTTACAAAATTTACTTTTTAGAAAACTAAATTTTCTTCACTTCACACCCCAGGAGATACATGCGGGATGCGCGCGGAGTTTGTTGAAAGGGGAATCAAACAGGTTTTCTCTCGGCATTGCGATTGGCCGGATCTGCGCGTGACGAAACCCCGCCTCCGCCTCTTCTGCTTGGTCACAAAAGGCATTTATTTTTTTCAGAGTTTTCATCTAAATCTGTTGTTTTATCCACATTTTTAGGTAGGACTGTGACTATTTTGTTTTTTTAAAAGTTCTCTAACACTAGAGCTAAGGTGACCGTGTGTGTAGTGATTAGTAATAATGGAAGAAACAAAAGCTGCTCCGTGAATTGTCAGTGCACTCTGTGCCATGATCATTTTGTCAGGAATGGCATGCTGAACTGATCCAACAGATCGGCTAAAAGTCTAGCTGGTTTTACATATGCTTATATATACGAGGACCATGTGTTAAAAACCAGGTACTGAAAAGAGTAAAAAAAATTTCTGTTTGTCATAGCTGTGTTAGTGTTAGTTAACATCCATTATCAGATTAGGATGTAATAAAAGTTTAACCAGATATTTTTTCATGGGAAGATGAGGTTAATGTTTAATAGCATTGTTTAGAAAATGTTTAAGCCAAGTGTGTGTGTGTGTGTGTGTGTGTGTGTGTGTGTGTGTGTGTGTGTGTGTGTGTGTGTGTATATATATGTTTATGTCCATGCATGGGATTGTATTAATATCTGGGTAGGGAAACATTCACACAGGGATAGGAATACCTTACAGTTTTAATTTGATGTTTCACTAGACCCTAACATATAAGCTGAGTTAGCTCTCAATGCTTTCAATAACCGGTAATGTGAGTTACACAAAGTATTTTCTTCAAAATCTTAACAAAAACTGATCTGAAGTAAACAGATCAGGAAATGTTCTTGGGTTGTTCTTGAGATTTTAGTCTTGTTTTTTTTTCTTTTTCTTTTTTCTGTCACTAAACCTTCACACTTGCAAGTTCGGTTAGCTAGGTGTAAATATAATGTTATTTTAGAAACTTTTCAGAAAACTCTTCCAAAAACATCTGAGGTAAAGTTGTTGTTCTTATTTTTCTTCTTTGTCTTCCATTACAATATTTCTTCACATAAGTAAAAAGTAATTAGACTGGAATTTTAGTTACACAAATTATTTTTGTAAAGAATCTAACAACATACTGTATCTGAGTCAGAAGTTGATAAAGTAATTAGAAAAGTAATTAGACTGGAATTTTAGTTACACATTTATTTTTCATAAAAATGCAACAACATATCTGAGTTAGAAGTTGATACTTTTGAATGATTAGACTTGTTTCCTCTGTCATTAAACTTACACGTATGAAATTTCTTTTAGGTTCCGTTAGTAAATGTTGTGAGCAATAATTTTATGTTAGAAACTTAAAAAACATCTGGCAAAATGTAAAAGTAGAAGTTCTTGATTGTTTAGACTTGGTTCCTCTGCCGCTAAACCTTCATGTATGAAAGATCTGTTAAGCATCAAGCCTATGTGTAAGTATAATGTTGTTTTAGAAACTTTTCTAAAGACTAGAGGGTTTCTATTAAACTTTTCTAACACATCTTAGGCAACAGTTTTTGTTCTTGATGGTTTTGTCTTTGATTACGTTATTTCTTCACCTATGAAAACCAGAATTTTAGCTACACAAATTATTTTTTCATAAAAACAAACAACGTATCTGAGAAAAAAAAAGCTGATGTCTTTCAGGCTTTTGTCTTGTTTTCTTGTATATGTGTCCGCGTACATATATGTATGTTTGTGGGGATGTAACATGAGGGTGGATTTAAAAAAATAATGCACAATGAGGTTTTAAACTTCTGTTTCAAACCTAAGTTAAAGTCAACATTCTTTATGGTTTTGCCCTGTGTTGCTATTCCTTTACTTTTGAAATTTTGGGGTAACTAAATGTGACTATTAAATCTTTATATGCGTTGCAATTTTGACTACAGTCTTTTTCGTAAACATTTAGCAACATACTTTATTTCAGGAAATTGTTGTTGTTTTTTTCATGTTTCCTCTTTCACTAATGCATGGACGTTCTGTCAGGGGTCATAGTTAATAGAAGATAAGGGTTTAGGAGCATTTACAAGACAACAAGACAAAACCCTGAAAGACATCAGCTTTTTTTTCTCAGATAATAATTTGTGTAGCTAAAATGGTTTTCATAGGTGAAGAAATAACGTAATCAAAGACAAAACCATCAAGAACAAAAACTGTTGCCTAAGATGTGTTAGAAAAGTTTAATAGAAACCCTCTAGTCTTTAGAAAAGTTTCTAAAACAACATTATACATACACATAGGCTTGATGCTTAACATATATTTCATACATGAAGGTTTAGCGGCAGAGGAACCAAGTCTAAACAATCAAGAACTTCTACTTTTACATTTTGCCAGATGTTTTTTAAGTTTCTAACATAAAATTATTGCTCACAACATTTACTAACGGAACCTAAAAGAAATTTCATACGTGTAAGTTTAATGACAGAGGAAACAAGTCTAATCATTCAAAAGTATCAACTTCTAACTCAGATATGTTGTTGCATTTTTATGAAAAATAAATGTGTAACTAAAATTCCAGTCTAATTACTTTTCTAATTACTTTATCAACTTCTGACTCAGATACAGTATGTTGTTAGATTCTTTACAAAAATAATTTGTGTAACTAAAATTCCAGTCTAATTACTTTTTACTTATGTGAAGAAATATTGTAATGGAAGACAAAGAAGAAAAATAAGAACAACAACTTTACCTCAGATGTTTTTGGAAGAGTTTTCTGAAAAGTTTCTAAAATAACATTATATTTACACCTAGCTAACCGAACTTGCAAGTGTGAAGGTTTAGTGACAGAAAAAAGAAAAAGAAAAAAAAACAAGACTAAAATCTCAAGAACAACCCAAGAACATTTCCTGATCTGTTTACTTCAGATCAGTTTTTGTTAAGATTTTGAAGAAAATACTTTGTGTAACTCACATTACCGGTTATTGAAAGCATTGAGAGCTAACTCAGCTTATATGTTAGGGTCTAGTGAAACATCAAATTAAAACTGTAAGGTATTCCTATCCCTGTGTGAATGTTTCCCTACCCAGATATTAATACAATCCCATGCATGGACATAAACATATATATACACACACACACACACACACACACACACACACACACACACACACACACACACACACTTGGCTTAAACATTTTCTAAACAATGCTATTAAACATTAACCTCATCTTCCCATGAAAAAATATCTGGTTAAACTTTTATTACATCCTAATCTGATAATGGATGTTAACTAACACTAACACAGCTATGACAAACAGAAATTTTTTTTACTCTTTTCAGTACCTGGTTTTTAACACATGGTCCTCGTATATATAAGCATATGTAAAACCAGCTAGACTTTTAGCCGATCTGTTGGATCAGTTCAGCATGCCATTCCTGACAAAATGATCATGGCACAGAGTGCACTGACAATTCACGGAGCAGCTTTTGTTTCTTCCATTATTACTAATCACTACACACACGGTCACCTTAGCTCTAGTGTTAGAGAACTTTTAACAAAACAAAATAGTCACAGTCCTACCTAAAAATGTGGATAAAACAACAGATTTAGATGAAAACTCTGAAAAAATAAATGCCTTTTGTGACTAAGCAGAAGAGGCGGAGGCGGGGTTTCGTCACGCGCAGATCCGGCCAATCGCAATGCCGAGAGAAAACCTATTTGATTCCCCTTTCAACAAACTCCGCGCGCATCCCGCATGTATCTCCTGGGGTGTGAAGTGAAGAAAATTTAGTTTTCTAAAAAGTAAATTTTGTAAAATAGTTATCTTTAATACAACAGGAACAAGCAAATCAGGTAAAAAATGATTTTTGTCGATTTGTACTGATTACGCAATATTTAAGTCAGAGGAATAAGGAAATTGCTATTCCAGACACAGTGATTATTCTCATTCCCCTACAATCATTAATTTATTAATGTAGTTTATTCTAACGTAAATTTAATTTTCTGTTTATGCTTTTATAGAAAGTTTAGGAACAATTTAATTGTGTGTTAGTGTTAATGTGTGAAACATCAACTTTCTTAACACCTTTTGTAAACTTTTACTTTCACAGGAAAGGAAACTGGGTGTTACATGATATCAGTTACTTTAATCTGATTGGTCAAAAAGGCTTTTAGAAGGCAGGGGTAGTTGTAAACACCTTAATGACCCTTCCATATGTTGACTTGAGCCGTCAAAATTAGGTTGACGTTTTGTATATCCCGGAGGAAATAAACATTTAGTTTCGTGGGAAAGGAGACACCAAGCTTCGTTAATGACTTAAACTCATGAAAACTATTAAGAGACACCTACCCTCAACACCCACAGTTGACCTATCAGCAATCAAACAAGATTTGACATTTTGTATATCCGGAAGAAAGAACTAAAAAACATTTACACTCGTGGGAAAGGAGACACCAAACTTCCTTAATGACTTAAACAACTCTATAAAGAAATAACTACACCGTAATGTACCTTCCATATGGCACCTTTGACCTTGAGAGGTCAATATAATTATGATCTTATGAGGACCTTTGACCTATACGCAATCAATCAGCAATCAATCATACACTTTGACATTTTGACATTTTACACCATCCATTACTCTCTCTTAGAGCACTAAATGGTTTCGCACCACAGTATCTGAGCGAACTGCTAGTCTCTTACCATCCCCTACGCCTACGTCGATCAAAGAATGCAGGCTGCTTGTTAGTACCGAGTATTATGAAAACTACAGTAGTGGGCAGAGCTTTTTCTTACAAAGCTCCAAAGTTATGGAATAGTCTTCCAATTATGTTTGGGACTTAGACACAGTCTCAGTGTTTACGTCTAGGCTAAAAACCCATTTATTTAGCCAAGCATTTTTGTAACTAGATTTGCCTTAGGTAAAGAGCAGATCTGGGGGACTCATGGACGTAGAGTACAGCCCGCAGTCCCGCTTCTGGCTGGGATGTGTGTGGTGACCAGTGTTTGTAACGCATTCGAGTACTCTGATTACTTTTTTGTTGTAACGAGTAATCTAACATGTTAGGTCCGCCATTCAAGTACTCAGTTACTTAGTTAATTTAAAAATAAAATGTAATCCGTTATTCAGACAATTTATGCAATCCGTGAGCCAGACAGCAGTCATTCCCAATCCATTATCGTGAGTGTGTGAGAGTAAGTCACCCTACAAGCCCCGCTCCCGATACCCCCCCCCCCCCCCCCTGTTATTCCTGCTGTTATACCTCTATCTCACCTATGCAGTTTGACTATGTGAGGACCGATGCGCAGAAACATGGAAACCTAATCACAGCGCACGAAACTCGCAGAGAATCATGATGAACCATACTTATGGCCACCATGCGAAATATCATAGGTGAAATAGGGGTATTAGTAGTTAATAGATTATGGGTTAATAGATTATAGATAACTTCTCTTAGTGATGATGGTAGAAATAATTATAAAGGTCTTGACTAAAACAACATGCATGAAGCACAAAGGAGTTTTCACTTTGTGCAATGGAAAAGTACTCTAACTAGTAATGTAACGGATTACTTTTTGAAGACAGTAATTTTGTAATGTAATTAGTTACTTTGCTGACAGCTGTTCACTGAGGAGTCAGTTCAGGACTGGAGTTTCCAATCCCAGTCTACCTGACCCTCCAATAATGAACTGGAATCGATATTAACTTAAACACATCTCCTGTTATGCTCAACTTTCAGTCTCACACAGTATGATGCAGATCAATCCCTGCTATTCGTTTTTCATTGCCACTGTTACCGTCATCCTCGGATTGCTCATCAGGGACATTCTTATCATTTGATTCATACACATTCACATTTTATACAAACTTAAATAATTCTTTTGATTGTGTAAAGCTGCTTTGCGATAATGTCAATTGTTAAAAGCGTTATACAAATAAAAATAAAGTTAATTGAGTCAATTGAATTGAATTTAATCTCCTCATACTTATAGACAGCAAGAGATACCTGAGAGAAAAAGAACCAGAAACAAAAAAATAATATACACCGTATAAGTATAATTGTTTTCAGACAAAATATATTTGTGCCAAACACACACACAAACACACACACACACACACACACACACACTATGATAAAGACTGGTCAGGACACTGGTCAGTGGAAGCTCCACCTTCTGGGAGAAAAAGTCACATATTAAGTACTTATTATTACTGTTAGTTTTATTTTAAAATGTTTATGATTTATGGCCATGATTTTTTTTTTCATGAAAAAAAAAGGTTAAAAATGATCATACACATGCTACTAATTAAATGATTCTGATTAACCCCATATAATGATCAGCTCTGCATTCCCTTCCACAGTGTACTTTAAACACTACTCCCTGTTCCCTACTCAGGGAATGTCAGCTAAGGGAACTTCCCTCAAGAAAATGTCTTCATTTAGAACATTCTGCAATGTCCCTTTAACGACTCGGGTTAATTTGATTTACTGATTTACATTTTACTGTATAGCATACATTTTATATACTATCCGTCCATCGTATAGCACAATTGAGTGTATCTTACCAATCCTGTTTATCCTGTGGCCAACAAGGGTAATACAAAGTCTGGTATTTAACAATTACGAGCAAGGTAACATAAGATCTGGGCAAATGTTTAAACTTTAACATACATGACCGAGACAACAGTTCTTTATAAAGGAACAATAATTTATTTGACTAATCTAAGATACATGAAACTACGCTACTTGAACATGCACACACACGCACACATACACAAACATACCAACAGTTTGGATGGTAGAAAGTTAAGGAAGTTCTTCTAGTACTGTTTACTAGATTTGAAAAAATTCACAAGAGCAGTCTTGGGTTTAATCTTACCGTTTAGTTATGAAGCGAGCACCAATTTTCAGCAAGGTATGAAGCTTTGTTTGTTTACTTGCGTTACGTTTTGTTCTCATCCATTGGTTGGCTTCCAGCGAAGGGAATCACGGGATTGCTGATTGGTTGGTGCGCTGTTGTTGAGATGATGTCTTTTGGGAAAGTCCTTCGTTGAGGCATTGGTTGCTGATGGCGGCGCACTGGAACTTCTTCTGAGAGTTTCTTTGTTGCAGGACTTTGGATTTCTGGCACGAAGTCTCATTGAGAGTTCTCGAATCGTGGACGACATGGTCGCTTGGCGGTGCAGTGGCGAAAAGACGAAGGCAAAGTACGCCAGCAGAGGCAGAGTAGTCCCGGCAAGGGCCGAAGTACGAGCGGCAAGAGTGGGCGAGTTTTTTCCATGCACGAAGTAGTCTCCTTGATCAGGGTTAGAGAGGGACTTGGGATTCAGCCTTGTGTTAGACCCTAGTAAGCTTTGCAGCTCATTTTAGACTTAAATAAAAAAAAACTGAGGTAATTCAGAAAACTTTAGAAGTAATAATAAAGTAGAGAAAAGACAAAAAATTTGTCTGTGACTTTGTTTGAATGTGCATTTTGGCAGGCAGCTGCTCTCTCTTCAATACTGCAGACTGTACCGGCCTACTTTGACTGTTGATGCGACCAGAAAGTAGTGTACTTAATAATTGTCGAGCACCTCTGATGTGGAATGATAATAGTTAGAGTTTAATGTCCCAATAGTGTTACTGTTCACTATCACCCTTTGTGGAAATTGTTTCGTCAAATCTTTTTTAATATTTTTAATTAAAGACATTTTGGGACAAGATCTTTACAAAGATTTAGATTTTGATGCAGATTTAGATTTAGATTTTGATTTTTATGCAAAATAATCAAACATACACACAGAAATAAAACAAATTGAATAAATATATGTATATAAGTTTTTGCCCTACAGTACTGGCAAACTTAAAGATTGTTTAAAATAATGTCTATGCCGTATGTCTGTTTGTTCATGGAAAGGCATGTGCTCTGGAGGTCAACGTATAAGATAGGGAGGGTTTTTCCCCACACTCAAAGATGTAAAACTGCCTCCTTTTTTATCGGTTAAATTTCCTGCAACTTCGTTTTACAGATGTCCTTTATGTTCATGGATCAGATAAGGTTATCAGGATAGTGCCATGCAGGCTGGGATTCTGGAATGTGATCAATTGTTTGCTCTCTTTGGCGGCCTGTTCATGCCTACAATATTTTGTGCTTATCTTTGAAAGTTTGAAGAGCTACAGATGTTCCTGAACTGACATATGCTTTTGTTTATTTGGCTTAATCGGGTGGTAAATTAGCAGACTGAATTCACAGCTCCAGGGATATCAGTTCAGCTTACTGTCTGTGTGGACAATCCTTGTAGGATCCTCATATTAGGACTGTTTGGTGTAATACTTATTTCAAACTTCTTCATGTTTGAGACATAGAGGTCGCAGAAAGCTAGGATGAGCAACAGTTACTGAGTTATACTTATTGTCCATCCATCCATTATCTATACTGCTTATCCTGTCATGGGGAACAGGGCACAGGAGTACAACACCATACACATTCTGGATAGAATGTCAAACCATTGTAGGGCACAAGCACACTTTTTCACTCACTCACTCACTCACTCACTCCCTTCCTTCTCTAGGCACAAAGGGCCCTGATAGAAAAAAAAAACAGTTCAAACAAACAAAAGTTCATGCTAAATCATGCTAAATAAGTTAAAAGTAGAATTTTCTAGTAAAATGAAATTAAAATGAAGTTAGGTACTTTGTTTAAGATAATGTTGTAAATCCATAAATAATTAGAAATAAGAATGTAATGTCTTCATGAAATTAAACAATTGAGTTAAAGTTCAGTAGTCCGGTACAGGGACAGGTTTTGATTTACTGTAACTGGGTATTTAAATTATAATCAGCAATGAAAGTCTCTGCCGTGCAATATTAAATCACGATCTTATTATCTGAATAATCTGAAAGACTATTATTTAAGTATAGTAATATATAAAAGTATGATTATTTTGTATGTCTGCTAATATCAGTGGTGGGAGACTCACTTTCATTTACCTTCAATTTCATCAGTGTGGATTCTGTCTCTGGTTGTGTATCATTGCAGCAATCCGCCAGTCCTTCACTCCCAACCAAACTCCTACAGCAGAACCTCAGGACCTTCCCTTCCCTCCCTTAACAGAATTCTCCAACCTGTCGTCTGATGAGATTCAGCAGATCATCTCGTCATCTAACCCCACCACCTGTTCTTTAGACCCAATCCCTTCCACGATGCTTCAGGCCATCTCGCGAGACCTCCTTCCCTTCACCACAACCATCATCAACCATTTCATATCATCTGGTCATGTTCCTGCTGCTTTTAAGAAGGCAAGGGTTATCCCCATCCTCAAGAAACCCTGCCTGGACCCATCAGAAGTTAACAACTATCGTCCGGTATCACTTCTCTTTTTTATATCCAAAATTCTTGAAAGGACTGTTTATAACCAAATGTCTCTTTATGTCTCACAGAACAACCTTAATGATCCCAACCAATCTGGATTCAAATTGGCACATTCCACAGAGACTGCCCTTCTGTCAGTCACTGAGAAGCTCCATGCTGCTAGATCTGCTAAACTGTCATCTGCCCTGATCCTCCTGGACCTGACACAGTGAACCACAAGATTCTATTATCTATTCTTACAAGCCTTGGAATTTGTGGAACAGCGTGACAATGGTTTGCTTCTTACCTAGAAGATAGGTCGTATGAGGTGACATGGAGGGGATCTACATCTGCCCCATGTAGACTCTCTACTGGTGTCCCGCAGGGCTCAGTACTTGGTCCTCTCCTGTTCTCCCTCTATACTTGGTCTCTTGGTAAGGTCATATCATCGCATGGATTTTCATACCATTGTTATGCAGATGACACTCAACTTATTCTCTCCTTTCCTCCCTCTGACACTCAGGTTTCCACCCGGATCTCAGCATGTCTGGCAGACATCTCATCCTGGATGACAGATCCTCAGCTGAAACTCAATCTGAGTAAAACCGAACTGTTCATCGCTGGTGACTCATCTCTAGGTCAAGATCTTGTGATATCCCTGGACTACAATCAAATCACTCCTTCAGCCACTGCCCGCAATCTTGGGGTAACCGTGGACAATCATCTGTCATTTTCCCCACACATTGCTAACCTTACTCGCTCTTGTAGATTTCTTCTTTACAATATCAGAAGAATCTGCCCATTTCTCTCTTCACCTGCTACTCAGGTGCTTGTTCAGTCTTTTGTTATTTCAAGCCTGGACTACTGCAATTCACTCCTTGCTGGCCTGCCTCTGTCCACGACTCGTCCTCTGCAACTGATCCAGAATGCAGCAGCATGTCTTGTTTTCAACCTTCCCAAGTTCTCTCACACCACCCCACTCCTCCGCTCCCTGCACTGGCTTCCTGTTGTGATGCCCGCATCAAATTCAAAACACTGATGCTTGCCTACAAAGCTAAAAGTGACCCAGCACCCACTTGCCTCTCTGCTCTAATCACACCACGCACTGTGCCGCATTCCCTCCGATCCTCCAGCACTGCTCGCCTCATCCCACCATCTCTCAGTGATCGAGGGCGACATTCATCCAGACTCTTTTCTGTTCTGGCACCTAGGGGGTGGAACGAACTTCCTCTAGATGTCCGTACAGCAGAGACTTTGAGACTATCTATTTCTCCAGTACTTACAGGACTACCCCCCCCCCCCCCCCCCCCCCCCCCCAAAAAAAAAAAAAAAAAACTCTTCCCAGTTGTTTTGGACTAATGGCACCTAGTTAACCCAGTGTAAGTATCCGTGCAGTGATGTAAACTTTAAAGCACTTTTTGTAAGTCGCTCTGGATAAGAGCGTCTGCCAAATGCTTAAATGTAAATGTAAATGTTTATCAGCTCCACACCAGTACATTCCTGTTTCCTGCACAGTAAGTGCCCTGATCATCACACTGAAACCTGTTAACTGAACAATATGATAATTTTGATTTATACACATATTTTCACATTTCATACACATTTTCATATTTTCTTTTGATTCTGTAAAGCCTGTTTGTGTAGTTTTTGGTTTGTAGACTCAGTTTCCCAGAAGGCCCCCTGGTCAGGTGATGAGGTTACACACAAAAGGCTAATCCTCCTAGAGGCTAATCCCACTAGGGGCTAACCGTGCTAGAGGGTAAGCTTACTCTAGGAGACACAGAGACAAGGAGACGTACAGACAGCAACAGTAACTAAACAAACTAGGGTATTGCACAGTCAAGAATACTGACAGACAAAAAGACAAACTAACACATACTTAAGAGACCAGATGTAAAAACTTAAATAGCTCCGTAAAACAAATGGCAGCTAATACGAAACAAGACAAAATAAATGCCCACTTGACATAACCAATGCTCGACCCAGTTTCCCAGAACAAACAGCCTCTGGGAAACTGAATTCATCTATTTTATTTGCTAAGCAAAAACACACATGAATGTGCTTATTTATTTCATTAAGCTTGATTTCCAGAATTGGTGTCTCTACTGAGAAATAGAGAGCTGAAGAACAGCGGATATGAGCACACAGAGGAGTAACTGTCAGAATGAGAATATAGCCACAAGATATGTTAAAAAAAAATTTCTTGAAATTCAGGGTGTACTTTGTTTGTGTAGCACATATTATATTAATATTCTTGAGAGTATTTAGTTCTGTGAATTAGTGTATTGCACAAAAAATCCCTCCCATCTCTGTATTCATTTTATTTTAATTTAGCTAAGTGAATCTTTTAATTTTCTGCTAACTATATTTGTTGTATTTTGAACACAGTTTTATATTTGGTATGTGCTGAAATGTGTATATTTGATATGTGCAGCGGCTAGCGGCGCTGATTTGCTAAACAGTAAAAGAATTTCCGAAAATCAAACAGACAGAATTTATTATTGTATCCTATTTATTCCATGCAGTTACACCAATAAACTCTCCAGATGAGCAGCAGACTCTGTTCCCAATTAGTCAAGAACACAGATCATAACAATGGTCAGAATAGACCCGGTTACACTTACACCCAGACATTTTGCATGCTTAAATAGTCAAAAGAGGTCAGACGGTGTCAGCTCAATTTGCAGATCTATTGAACCGTCAGAATCAAAACATGTTACATTAAAAAGGAAAATTTTTCTGAAGAATGATAGAATATAATTTCATTAATATAGATAATAGATTTTTAAATGATTTTATGTAAAGAAATCACACAACACAAAATACACAATCACACCTACTGACCCCAATGGCAGTTTGCAGTTGCTGATTGGCTGAAAAGGAGGGAGGGAGATGCTTTATGGAGCATGCAGGAGCTGCTGCCAACATGGGCCCATCAATTACCTTTAGTTAACCTGTTGTCCAACTGTTATCACAGTGTATGATGAAATCTAAATAACCATAAACTGCTTTTATCACACTTACAGTAGGAAACAACAGCCTCCATCATAAAACCGAATGAGAGCCTATAAAGGCCTAACAGTGATCAAATAATTTAGGCTATAAACTCGAGGTTAAATATGCAAAAGGAAAATGCAAACAAGGTCAGGGTGCAAACTTTGGTAAGGAAATAACTTCAATGAATAAGCAGTCTGAAGGTTCTTCACTACATGACTAAAAATAAATGCCCATTGCATGGTCACTGCTAGGGAATGGGAAATGGAGGAGAAAAAAGACCATTGGAAGAGAAGAAAGGGTGTTGTAACTAAACAGTAGAGTTCCAGTGTCACATGACATGAGCCCTAATGATGCTAAACTAAACAGATAAACTGTTTAGTAACAGGAGCTGTGCAGTGAACTGAGTTAAACACACACACACACACACACACACAATGATAAAGACAATAACCTCTTGGTCATTTTCTGAGTTTTGGCAGAAAAAGTCACATAATCAGTAGTTATTGTTATTTTTATTGTTAGTTTTGGATTTTTATGATGGGCAGAAATCAATTTTATAAGGGCCATCTAACTGCACTCAGACTGAACCAAATTATCATACACCTGTTACAAATGAAAGATGGATGGATGAAATGTAGTTCTTATTAACTCCAGATAAAGATCAGTCTTGCTTTCCCTTCCACGGCGTACTTTAAACACTACCCCCTGCTCCCCACTCAATAAATCTCAGTTAAGGGATCTTCCCAAATCCCTTAATTTTGAACATCTTGTAACATCCCCGATGCTGACCTCACTTCCTCTATGAACATCTACCTTGAAAATCTAAACACATTGAATACCTGTGGCTGCTCCTGTGAAACATTCACACTTTTGAAATAAACAATGGATTATATATTGGGACAAACCTTGATACAGTTATACATGATCAAAACATAATATAAACATACATAACTTGTGATGATTTGATTAAAGTACAACTAGGAATTTCCTGCATCCCACCTCAACTGGGTACAACCACGTCTGCAAGCCTTTGTCCCTGCAGGTTTTACTAAGCATCTCAGAATCACTTGTAGGACTCGGGCTCAAAGTTCATTCATAGCTGAAAATAGTTCTACCTCAGAATAAGTCAAAAAAGTTATTTATAAAGCTTCCTATTCTTACTTTCAGTGAGGAGTAGGACTCCACCAAGGAAAACATGAGATGTCACAATTTACAACACCGAGAGCCCCAAAGTGAGAGCTGCACATTACAGTGGGTATTTTAATCGTAACAGGTAGTTGTTGCTTTGTACCTCTTGTTAAGGCTCCTAATCTTGTTTGTGTGACTGTCTCTCTCTCTCTCTTCTGTCTGGTTGCTTCAATGCATTGATGCTGCCCTTCCTCTCTTTTATGCCAAATTGTTCTTTTCCTAGGTCCTATTGTATCTTTAAATGGTGGAATCAGTTTTAGTTGTGTGAAAGATTTATGCACACAGACAAAACTTAATGATGTGTGACTCGCTGCGTGATGTTATCCTAATCGGACTGCTCGAAAATTCTGCCCTGCACTTACCTCTAAAGATAAAAAGTGAGTGGAGGTGCAACTGAAGGTAAATAAGTAGGATGAGTAGGGTAAGATGAGTAAAAAAAATTTTTTTACACCTTTTAACCTGACTAAAAATCTCACTTATCTTGATTGGTAATTTCTGCACAAACATGATCTTCTTTCCTTCAATGGAGAATAGGACAAAGCCAGGTAGTAAGGTAGTGTGGATTACATCTGGGAGCTTCAGGGCTACTTGTGCAGACTGCAGAAGACTAACTCTCGTTTTATTAGGCCCTGTTGCCTTGTCCCCTCTTTCAATTCAATTCAATTTGATTTCTATAGCACTTTTAACAATGGTCATTGTCTCAAAGCAGCTTCACAGAAATGAAAAGAAAATGAAAAGAAAATTTATGGAAGTGTATATATGTGTCTAGATAATGAGATTGTCCCTGATGAGCAAGCCAAGGGTGACGGCGACAGTGGCAAGGAAAAACTCCCTGAGATGGCAATAGGAAGAAACCTTGAGAGGAAACAGACTCAACAGGGAACCCATCCTCATCTGGGTGATAACTGATAACAGAAATTGTATAACATCATGTGTGTTATGCAGCTGAAAGTTCAATATAACAGAAGTTATTTAAATTAACATGGATTCCAGTTCAGCTCAGGGATGAGTCAGCAGGTGCAGAGGGAGTCTGAGGGGGTCTGGATCACTGGGAGCTCAGGAGCAGCATGTGTAGCTCCAAACCATCATGAAACAGAATCCAGCTGGAGCTGGTCCTTCTCTGGATGCCTCAGGAACCTTGCAGGATTGGCCTCTGTCTACTGAAGCTGGAACAATCTCCAGATGCCTCGGGATGGGTAGAAAAATAAAGAGCAGGTGAAAATAATTAGCGTGGTTGCCATTCAGGATAGATGTATCAATATAGATTATAGATTAGTTTTGCACCTTGCCGTTTAGAAACTTAAATATGTGGCCAAATCAAACAACTCCATCCATGGGCATATTCATGTTAGGCATTTGATAATACAGTATATTGTCTGTGTATTAGTAACTTTCATCTTGCATCTCTTTTATAGAGTCAAAGTAAAGAACATTATTCTAAACAGAAACAACAGTAGAATTATAGACACTGGAATCACAGTAGAAGCTGGAACTCATGAAAGAGAGAAAACAAGAGAGTTTAACATGCTGATTATTCAGTGATTTATAGATTATAGGTGTAATGTGCATATAACAGAGGTATATAACAGTAGTGTTCAATAATGAGGAGGAGAAGGATGATTATAATGGCAATGGTGACGGTGATGATGAACGTGGTGGTAACAGCTCGTATAATGATGATGACAATTATATTAATAAGAAGGAGAAGAGGGTGATGGTGATGATGACAAGATTGATGATCATGTTGATGAAGGTTGTATTGGTTTCGAGGTTGAAACTGGCACTTGTAGAACTTAAAGTGGAAAATTAAAAAGAATTGATGCAACACAATACAGCGTCCATTTAGTAAATGTGGAACTGACCGATATTTATACTTCTGCTATCTCACAGAAAGTGTAGTAAAGCAAAAATACAGACTTACACAGGAAGAACTTACACATCTGTTCATCACACATCTGCTAGTAAACATTTGCTCATCACATTATTTAGACTGAAAGTACTGAAGTCAGTGTAGCAGATAATATCAATTAGATCACTTTAATTCCACTTATAAACAACCTTATAAACATAAATGCACTATTGGTACTCACACTATTGTCATATTACTGCTGCTAATATAAGAGGCTTGTCATGTTTAGGATGTGCACTGAGTCTCTGTTGTACCACCAGTAACTGTCAGATTGATCTGTGTAAAATAAACTTTGTATCCATGATCAGATTCTCAGGCTGCTTCACAGTCAAATTTTGTCTTTCTCTGTAATAATACAAAGATAACTATCTCATACTTATGTATCTTTTTCTTTCATCAAAAAATTGTTTGTAAATAGAACAACCTCATCTGGCAGAAGAACATGAGATTGCCCTTAATGGATTCTGGGTATTTACAGCTGATGTTCAAATATTCTTTTTTTTTTTACTGATGGATGTCTCAAGGGTCGGATCTGCAAAGTCACAATCAGATTGGTTTATATGTGTTTATGTGTCCTAGAAAAGAAAAGAAAAGAAAAGAAAAGAAAAGAAAAAACTTATAGTGTGAATTATGACATTTGCTAGTATACTGTAATTGTCAGATTGATCTGTGTTATACTGTAGGTTTTTCAAGATGTTTTGATGAATTTTGTTGCTTTGTCACATGATGGCTCCTCAAATTTTTTTTGCTGTTTCACATGGCAGCTTCTCATCACACCATCACTGCTTTTGTCATGCACACTCGTAACACGACCTGCACTAGGACCTGGAAGTAATACGGTCGCATTTCAGGAAGCATAAAAGGAAACAAGATGGCGCTTCACATTGCTCAGTCATTGAGTTCGCCCATGCCTTGTCTGACGCTTCGCCGACTATTCTGTGAGTACTCACCGATTTGGGTTGCTTCTTTGATTGAGTGTGTGTTGCTAGAACGCGGATTTATTTGTGTAGATCCTAGCTCTTCGTGTAAGAGAGTTCTTAGATAAATTGCGTGGTTATCCTGCCTACTCGCGTTGCTTCCGCGTTTGGTTTTACCATCCACGCTACACGGGCTAACTGCTAAGTGCTTACCCTCCGATAGCTCGTGACAGAATGACTGAGCCAAAAGCAGTAAACCCAGCGGAGTTTGCTCGCCTCTGTGATGTGGTTGAACAGCATTCCGAGCTGATCAATAAGCTCCATGGAGAAGTCGTGTCTCTCCTAAAGGACCTCCAAGACGTCGTGGCTTTGCGCCGCGAGGTGGCGGAGCTACGGCAGGAGAACGCGACCCTCCGCGGGGTGGCTGCTCACTCGGTTGTTGCCACGCCCATCGCAGTGGCTGCGGCACCGCCACCCCACCCTCCTTCTGATGTTTTCATAGCTCTACCGGATAAGTGGGATGGCACAGATGGGAGGTGCAGTGTCTTTCTAATCGCATTGGATCTTGTGTTTGAGTTTAATTCCACCAAATACTCGACAGACCGACTGCGTGTTGCGCTTCTCGTCTCGTTGCTATTCGGGCAGGTAGCTGAGTGGGCCACGGCGGTCCTCAGATCAGATTCAGACACGGCCTACTCATACGGAGAGTTCACCCATCAACTGAAACTAACATTTGAACATCCTGCTGCTGAGGTGGAGACCGACACCAAATTATATCATCTGTGGCAGGGAGGGTCGTCCATGAGTCGCTACACAGCGGACTTTTGTACTCCTAGCCGTGCAGACCACCTGGGGAGACGCTGCCCTCCGGACGGCCTACTACGAGGGACAGGAATCAAAGATGAACTCGCCGGATGAGAGATTCCCGCCACGCTGGAAGGACTGATTCAGCTCACCCTCCGCATTGACCTGCATTGACTGCTCTCTTGTCCGAGGCCAGCCCCCCGGACCCTGCCACCCACTACATCACCTTCATAACCTCACGCCCCGGTTCCTGAGATTCGTCCCTCCTTCACCACCACCGCCATGGCACCCGTCGGACCTCCACCTCCCGCCGTGGTTAACACCGGAGCTGAGGAACCCATGCAACTAGGACGCGCCTCCTTGACTGCTGCAGAACAGGAACGACGCTTCAGAGAAGGGCTCTGCGCCTACTGTGGGTCAGCGGCGCACAACAGGGCCCTCTGTCCACTTCGCCCGGGAAACGCTCAGGCCCGGTGAGCAAACGGGGCAGTTCACTGGGCCCCCTCCACCTCTCGGTCACGACACCCAATAATTCCCGTCTCACGGTCCAAGTACACCTCTGGTTTGGCCACAAACGGGTCGGAAGTACTGCGTTCATCGATTCCTGTGCCGCAGGTAACTTTATTGAATCTATGTTTGCCAAAGAACTGGGAGTGGAACTTGAGGTGTTATCCCAGCCCATTCATATCACATCTGTCGATGGTCACCCACTTTCCTCCAGCCCCATCACCACTCAGACTCAGCCGCTCACCCTTGTCATCGGCCAACATCACGAACGGATCCAGTTCCACCTCACCTCCATTTCATCGCCACCCATCATCCTCGGACACCCCTGGCTGCTCCAACATGACCCCCTCATCTCCTGGACGCAAAACCGGATCCTGCAGTGGGGGCCGACCTGCACCGAACTCTGCCTGCGGGGCCCGGCTGGGACGTGTTCTAGGGAGTCCGAGGCACCCGATGTCGACACCGCCATCCCCGTCACCTACCCAGACCTGGCTGAAGTATTCTGCAAGAGACGAGCCACACACCTTCCTCCTCATCGCCCCTATGACCTGACGATCGAACTTCAGACGGGCTTGGTCCCCCCCCCCCCGCGGCCATCTTTACTCCCTCTCTGCTGCTGAGATGCAGGCAATGGAGAGATATGTTTCTGACGCCCTTCGTCATGGCACCATCCGGACCTCCTCCTCGCCTGCGGGGTTCTTCTTTGTGAAGAAGAAAGGGGGCGACTTACGTCCCTGTGTCAATTATTGGGGGCTTAATAAGATCACCATTAAGAACAGACACCCTTTGCCTCTTTCCAACTCAGCCCTGGACGCTCTCTCTGGCGCCACCATTTTCACAAAGTTGGACCTCTGGAGCGCCTACAACTTGGTGCGCATCAGAGAGGGCGATGAGTGGAAGACGGCTTTCATCACCCCTACTGGACACTACGAGAGCTTGGTCATCCCATTCGAACTCTGCAACGCACCCGCCGCCTTCCAACAGTTCATCAATGATGTCCTTAGGGACATGCTAGGGCGGTGGGTGTTCATTTACCTGGACAATATCCTTATTTATTCACGCACCACAGAGGAACACACCCAGCATGTCAGAGCGGTCCTTAAGAGATTACTCGCCCACCAACTGTACTGTAAGTTGGAAAAATGCGCCTTTCACGAGCGCTCCACCACGTTCCTGGGTTTTGTCATCTAGCCCCAGGGTGTGGCCATGGACCCGCAGAAACTGGAAGTTGTGCATCATTGGCCCCTACCCAAGACCCTCAAGCAACTTCAACGGTATTTTGGGTTTGCGAACGTACGGTTGCCGCCCCTTTAACCGCTCTGACTCGACCCTCTTCTCATCACTTCAGCCTCAACCCTGCCGCCATCACCACCTTTCATGACCTATGCCACCGGTTCACCAACGCCCCAATTCTATTGCACCCAGATGCAAGTAAACCATTCGTTGTGGAGGTGGACGCCGGGGCTGTTCTCTCTCAATGAGGTCCAGACCAGAAGCTACATCCCTGTAGTTTCTTTTCCAAAAAATTTGACCCCACTTAGCAGCGATACGGGGTAGGGGACCGTGAGCTGCTGGCCATAAAGTGGGCTTTGGAGGAATGGCGATACTGGCTCTAGGGCGCCAGAGAGCCGAACTGGAAACGAGGGTTCGCCGTGCACAGGTGATGGAGACCGCACCAGCAGGTGTGCCGCCTGGGCGACTCTACGTGCCGAACACCGTAAGGACCGAGGTGTTGCGATCACCCTCCATATCAATCCTGTCACCTACCGGCTCCAGCTGCCTGCGGCGCTCCGGATCCATCCGGTATTTCACACCTCCCAGCTCAAACCCTTCATCACTTCACCAATGGTTGAGTTCGCCCATGCCTTGTCTGACGCTTCGCAGACTATTCTGTGAGTACTCACTGATTTGGGTTGCTTCTTTGATTGAGTGTGTGTTGCTAGAACGCGGATTTATTTGTGTAGATCCTAGCTCTTCATGTAAGAGAGTTCTTAGATAAATTGCGTGGTTATCCTGCCTACTCGCATTGCTTCCACGTTTGGGTTTACCATCCACGCTACATGGGCTAACTGCTAAGGCTTCTGTGCTTACCCTCCGATAGCTCGTGACAGCTTTTTTACAAACTGCAAACTTTGGCTATTGCTATATGCTTCACATTATATAAATACAAATATTAAATAAAGATCCTGCCCCAGTTCTTACAACCCAGTTATGTGGGTAAATGACGGTAGCATTCTTAAACCTACTTGTAGCAGCCTGGAAAAACCCTTAACATGAGGACATTGTGATATTTGTGCTATCTTTGAAAGTTTGAACAGCATGTTCCTGAATTGAAATATGTTTTTGTTTATTGTAACGCTACGCCAAGTCATGCCCTCTGCTCGAGCCAAGTCATGATCACCTGCGCTCCTCCCCACATTCCTTTCCACGGCTTCCGTTTTGCCGCTTCATTCACAGGCACGAGCACACCTGATCCGCATTTCATTCATTAGTTTTCACGCTATATAATTCACCCAGGAACAACCGTCCATTGCCGAATTATTTCGTGCTCCAAGCCCAGTGTCTAGTTTACCTCTTGCTTCTAGTGTATCTACTAAATATACCTTTGCCGTCTATGTTGTTGACCCTTTTCTCCTCTGACTACGTCCTTAGCTTCACGACTCGGAATTGTTTGCTGCGCTGACTGATAACCCGGCTTAGACCCTCTGCTTTCGCTTTTGTCTCCGACTCTCTCTCTCAAACTGCACGCCGGATTCAGCGCGCGCGCCGCAGCCTTCACCTCTCCACACAGCTGCGCTCACACGGCCGCTGCTCTCTCTCAACCTGCGCGCCGGATCGTGCACGCGCGCTGCAGCTTTCATCTTTCCACACAGCCGCGCTCACGCGGCCGTTGCTCTCTCTCAACCTGCGCGTCGGATTGTGCACACGCGCTGCAGCCCTCATCTCTCCACACAGCCGTGCTCACTCTGCTGCTTCTCTGTGCCACACAGCCACGACACTGCCCACTTCAGACAGCATCCCCAAGTACTGTATCCTTGATTGAACTTCTCTTCTGTCCAACTCTTGTATTTTTTCATTAAAGTCTATTATATTGAACTCTATCTGTTGTGTCTGCTTCTGGGTCCGCCACGCCTGTCTCACACGGACCAGCCGTGACAGAATAATTCGGCCAAGATGGACCCAGCAGACTTGGGACAGCTCAGGACCGCTTTGGAGGCCCAGGGCACCCTCCTCGGCACCCACCAGGGGGAGATTCAGCAGGTCAACCAGAACCTTAAGCTTATGGCAGATACCCTCACTGCACTAACCTCTCGGATCGAACAGCTTCAGGTTACATCACCACTGCCGCCAGTTCGATCACCACCACCGCCTATTCGAGAACCTCGCCTGCCACCACCTCAGTCCTACAGCGGAGAACCCGGCACCTGCCGATCCTTCCTTTCCCAGTGCTCACTATCTCTCGAGCTCCAAGCCTCAACATTCCCCACAGAACGTTCCAAGATAGCATATGTCATCACCCTCCTCTCTGGAAGGGCCCGTGAGTGGGGAACGGCGCTTTGGGACGCCGATGATCCCCGTTGCACCAATTATCAAGCGTTCACAAAGGAGATGAGAAGAGTCTTTGACCGCTCACTCTCAGGCCGAGAGGCGGCAGGGCAGATGTTGAGACTTCGTCAAGGAACACGTTCAGCATATGAATATGCCATTGAGTTCCGCACCCTGGCGGCTTCTTGTGGATGGAACGATTGTGCCATGTATGATGTGTTTTTTCACGGACTGAGTGAGGCTGTCAAGGACGAGTTGGTCTCTCGGGAGCACCCTGAGGACCTAGATGGACTCATGGATCTAGCTGGCCGCATCGATGCGCGCCTCCGAGCTAGGCGTCGTGAACACACACCACCCCTGGTGAGAGCAGGACCAATCACCCCCCCACAAACCACAAATCCCCCTGCAGAACCTATGCAGATCGACCGGACCCGAATCTCGCCTGAGGAGCGCCAACGTCGGCGGGATAAGGAGGCCTGCTTCTACTGCGGCCAAATAGGACATTTCCGTCTTCAGTGTCCGTTAAAAAGGTAGGCCCCCCAATGAAACTGGGAGTCTTGGAGGGCCGTTCACAAGAAAACCTCTCAGGTAAACGTTCTTTACTACCTATCATGATCGTCTGGAACAACCAAGCCCAACCACTCAAGGCTCTCATTGACTCTGGATCCGACCAAAACCTGATCTGTGGCGTTACAGCAAGGGAGCTAGGAATCCCTCGTCTGCCCCTAGACAAGCCCCTGTCTGTCCAGGCCCTTGATGGAAGCTCCCTACCTCCCATTACTCACTGCACACCCCTTGTCACCCTTCGAACCTCAGGTAACCACGTAGAGACCATCTCCTTTTTCATCATGAAAAGCTCTCATGCTCCAGTCGTTCTTGGGAATCCATGGCTGGTCAGACACAATCCCAACATTGATTGGGCCAAGAACACCATTCTCGATTGGAGCCCTGCCTGTCTGTCTTCATGCCTTCACTCTGCCAGAGCTCATTCACCACCCTCTGTAGTTAATGAGGAAGCTCCTGATCTGTCCAATGTCCCGCCCGAGTATAGCGACCTCCGGCTAGTTTTCAGTAAGTCACGTGCCCTCTCTCTGCCACCCCACAGACCCTACGACTGTTCCATCAATCTCCTCCCAGGCACTACCCCCCCGAGGGGGCACTTATACTCCCTTTCGGCCCCCGAGAGGGAGGCTATGAACAAGTACATCACTGAGTCACTGGCAGCAGGGATCATCCGCCCTTCGTCCTCCCCGGCTGGGGCTGGTTTCTTTTTCGTGGCTAAGAAGGATAAGTCCCTTCGTCCCTGCATTGATTACAGGGGCCTAAATGCTATCACTATCAAGAACCGGTATCCCCTGCCTCTCATGTCTACTGCTTTTGAGCTCTTGCAAGGAGCATGTGTTTTCACCAAGCTTGACTTGCGCAACGCATACCATCTAGTGAGAATACAAGAGGGAGATGAGTGGAAGACCGCCTTTAATACCCCGACAGGCCACTACGAGTATCTGGTGGTCCCTTTCGGACTGACCAATGCTCCTGCGGTGTTTCAAGCCCTGGTCAACGACGTCCTGAGAGACTTCCTGAACATCTCTGTCTTTGTCTATCTAGATGACATTTTAATCTTTTCTCGTTCCCTGAAGGAGCACAGGGTGCATGTGCGACAGGTCTTGCAAAGACTCCTTGAAAACAAGCTTTATGTCAAGGCAGAGAAATGTGAATTTCACAGAGACTCCGTGTCATTCCTGGGATTCATCATCTCCCCTTCCAGTCTACAAATGGAGCCATCTAAATTAACTGCCGTCACAGAATGGCCCACTCCTACCTCAAGACGGGACCTTCAACGATTCTTGGGGTTTGCTAATTTTTACAGGCGCTTCATCAGAAATTATAGTTCCGTAGCAGCCCCTCTCACTGCTCTAACCTCCACCAAGATCCCCTTCTCCTGGAGCAAACAGGCTGATAATGCGTTCACTGTCCTGAAGCACAGGTTCACCTCTGCACCCATACTAATTATCCCAGACCCTACCCTTCAGTTCGTGGTGGAGGTGGATGCCTCCGAGTCAGGGGTCGGAGCCATCTTGTCCCAAACATCCCCCAAGGACAGTAAGTTACACCCCTGCTCCTTCTTCTCCCGTCGCCTCTCCCCAGCAGAGAGGAACTATGACATAGGAGATCGAGAGCTGTTGGCTATAAAACTAGCACTGGAAGAGTGGAGACACTGGCTGGAGGGAACTGCCGTTCCGTTCTTAGTCTGGACTGACCATAAGAACCTGGAGTACCTCAGGTCAGCCAAGCGGCTCAATGCCCGTCAGGCCAGGTGGAGCCTGTTTTTCTCCCGTTTTAACTTCACACTCTCGTATCGCCCGGGCTCCAGAAATGGAAAACCTGACGCCCTGTCCCGGCAGTTCTCCACACCCCATGAACCATTGCCGGCCGAGACGATCCTGCCCCCTCGTTGTCTTGTGGCAGCCGCTCTCATGGATATCGAAACGCAGGTGAAGAAGGCACTCAGTCGGGAACCAGGTCCAAGCAACATTCCCCCCGGCCTTCTCTTTGTCCCAGCGTCTGTCCGATCTCAGGTGCTGGAATGGGGGCACAGCTCCCGAATTGCCTGTCACCCGGGGAGAGCCCGCACCCTTTCCCTCCTTCAGCAACGGTTCTGGTGGCCATCTATGAAGACCGATGTTGATGGGTTTGTGACAGCCTGTGACACTTGCGTCCGGAATAAGTCGACCAACAAACCTCCGGCCGGTTTCCTGAATCCTCTCCCAGCCCCTCACCGGCCTTGGTCTCATATCGCTCTGGATTTCGTTACCGGTCTCCCCAGTTCTGATGGAAATACATGCATACTGTCCATAGTGGATCGCTTCTCCAAGTCTGCCCATTTCATCCCCTTGCCTAAACTCCCGTCAGCCAAGGAAACGGCTGAGTTGATGATCCTCCACGTCTTCCGTCTGCATGGTCTCCCCTCCGACATCGTATCTGACCGCGGCCCCCAGTTCTCCGCAGGATTCTGGAGGGCATTTTGCAAGTTAATCGGAGCAACACCCAGTCTATCCTCTGGTTATCACCCTCAGTCGAATGGGCAAACGGAGAGATTGAACCAGGAACTGGAAAAGACCCTAAGGTGCATGGCCTCACGTGATGCAACCACTTGGAGCAGGACACTCCCCTGGATCGAGTATGCACACAACTCTCTACCGACCTCTGCCACAGGCCTCTCTCCCTTCCAATGCTGCTTGGGCTATCAGCCACCACTGTTCCCATCCCAAGAGGAGGAGGTAAACATGCCGTCAGCCCTGTCCTTTGTACGCCGTTGCAAGAGAGTGTGGTCCCAGGCCAGAACCCGTCTCCTGCGCACCATCAGCACCTTTAAACGGCAAGCTGACCGGCGCCGCTCGGCAGCCCCCAGATACAGAGTGGGTCAGAGGGTGATGCTGTCTACCCGAGACATTCCCATCAAGACAGTCTCCCACAAATTGTCTCCCAGGTTCATCGGACCATTCACGGTCACCAAGATAATTAACCCTGTTTCCGTTAGACTTTCCCTACCTCTCTCTATGCGCCGCGTCAACCCGACGTTTCATGTGTCGCAACTCCGACGACTGGTCCCCAGCCCTCTATCCCAACCGCCCCGCCCTCCCCCTCCTCCTAAACTCATTGACGGTGGTGAGGTTTTCACCGTGCGCAAGCTGCTAAGAGCCCGACGCCGAGGCAGAGGCCTACAGTACCTCGTCGACTGGGAGGGTTATGGGCCTGAAGAGAGAAGTTGGGTCCCCGCCAGGTTCATCGTCGACCCGAATCTAATCTCTGATTTCCACCGGCAACACCCAGAAGCACCAGCTAGGACGCCCGGTGGCGCCCATAGGAGGGGGGGTACTGTAACGCTACGCCAAGTCATGCCCTCTGCTCGAGCCAAGTCATGATCACCTGCGCTCCTCCCCACATTCCTTTCCACGGCTTCCGTTTTGCCGCTTCATTCACAGGCACGAGCACACCTGATCCGCATTTCATTCATTAGTTTTCACGCTATATAATTCACCCAGGAACAACCGTCCATTGCCGAATTATTTCGTGCTCCAAGCCCAGTGTCTAGTTTACCTCTTGCTTCTAGTGTATCTACTAAATATACCTTTGCCGTCTATGTTGTTGACCCTTTTCTCCTCTGACTACGTCCTTAGCTTCACGACTCGGAATTGTTTGCTGCGCTGACTGATAACCCGGCTTAGACCCTCTGCTTTCGCTTTTGTCTCCGACTCTCTCTCTCAAACTGCACGCCGGATTCAGCGCGCGCGCCGCAGCCTTCACCTCTCCACACAGCTGCGCTCACACGGCCGCTGCTCTCTCTCAACCTGCGCGCCGGATCGTGCACGCGCGCTGCAGCTTTCATCTTTCCACACAGCCGCGCTCACGCGGCCGTTGCTCTCTCTCAACCTGCGCGTCGGATTGTGCACACGCGCTGCAGCCCTCATCTCTCCACACAGCCGTGCTCACTCTGCTGCTTCTCTGTGCCACACAGCCACGACACTGCCCACTTCAGACAGCATCCCCAAGTACTGTATCCTTGATTGAACTTCTCTTCTGTCCAACTCTTGTATTTTTTCATTAAAGTCTATTATATTGAACTCTATCTGTTGTGTCTGCTTCTGGGTCCGCCACGCCTGTCTCACACGGACCAGCCGTGACAGTTTATGTTGTTTAATTGGGTGGTCTGGTGAATTAGTAGAGATTCAGAGATTCAGGGACATCAGGTCAGCTTACTGTCTGTGTGGAGGATTCTTGTAGGATCCTAATATGAGCACTGTTAGGTGTAATACTTATTCAAAAAAAAAAAAAGACATAGAGGTCCCAGGAAGCTATGATGAGCAACAATCACTGAGTTATACTTATTGTCCATCCATCCATTATCTATACTACCTATCCTGTGTAGTGTCAGAGGGAGCTGGAGCTATGGCAGGGAACAGGGCACAAGACCAGGTAAATACTGGATAGAAGCCCAAACCATTGTAGGGCAACTTGAAAACATAAATTAACCTACTGTGCATGTCATTGGACTGTGGGAGAAAACCAGAATACCACACACACCACACACATACTGAAGGTTGAAATTTGAACCTCCAGCTCTGGAAGTGTAACGTGACAGTGCTAAGCACTTATCCACCATGAATGCTTAGTTATACTTAATGTGATAGAATAAATTTGAATATGCAAATATAATCAAAACATGTTTGTTCTGCTAAAAACAATTACTTACCGGCTCTTACATTCAGCTCTTACATTGTGTATGAACTTACTTCTCTAGAGACCAAGAGACCAAGTTTAAGTTTTTAGTTTATGGTCATGTTGTAAATCCATAATTAATTAAAAGTAAAAACTGTAATGTCTTCATAAAATTACACAAGTGGGTTAAATAAGAGTGAGTTCAGTAGTCAGGTACAGCGACAGGTTTATATCTAATTGTGTATTATATACTGCTGTAATCAGCAATAAAAGTCTCAGCCATGTAAAAGTTAAATTTGGACTAAATCTGTATGATTAAATGATGATTTAAAAAGTATGAGTATTTTGTCTGCTAATATCAGTGGTGGGAGACTCACCTTCATTTACCTTCAGTTTCACCTTTGTGCATTCTGTCTCTGGTTGTGTATCAGATCCACACACACATTCCTGTTTTCGTACAGTAAGTGCCCTGATCATCACACTAAACACTGTAAACTGAACTATCTGATCGTTTTTATTCATACACACTTTCTCACATTTCATACACAATTTTCTTTTGATTCTGTAAAGATGCTTTGTGATGATGACCATTGTTAAAAGAGCTATACAAAAATAAAATTGAAATGAACACTGCTGATTAAGTGTTATCAAACAGTGCTAATCTTCCTGAATTTATCAGCTCATATTCAACTCATTTCTTCATTTGGTCAGAACAGGGTTTTTTTTTTTAACACTTACAGAAGTATTTCTTGGTTTGTGTGAATTTCATATAAAATGTGCACTTGTTAAGGACTCCTCCTCCCAAATACTCAGTTACTGTCTCTGTCCTGTTTCTGTGAATGCTTGCTGTGTCTTTATCTGTGTCTTGTGATGAAAGTGATGCTGCACCCATTTCCTCTTCAAGCTGTTTGAGAAAGGGTTGCTCAATAAGTGCAAGTGGTTTGAAATGTTTGTGCAAGTCACACGCAATTCACAAGCATTCAATTTCCTGATATAAAATGAGCCTCAGGTCAGTTACAGTGTGTAAACCGTGAGTGTTTAATATTAACATTGTGCATGTAAAATGAGGGGTTTGCTCTCAATGCTCCAGTATTAACTTAATAACCTCAAGCACAAATTGCATCAACGCATCAGCAAGAAAGAAACGACCAGAATCACTGGTAAAGCAATGCATTTTATTGGTAATCTCACTAACAGCACACACACAGGCTTGATTCTTAGCTACAGAACTGCTAGAATAGGGATAACCAGTGTTAGATAATAGACAGAACAAAAGCCCAACAATATTGTAGGGAACAACAGCACAGGCAACACATTAACACATTTCTGTTACAACAATCAATATTTATTAGAACAAAACAGAACACTAAGCACCACATTAACAGACAGCTGCAAGACCTCACAGTTCTACACATTAGCTCCTACTTTCCTGGGGTTTTAAAGAGGTAAATTTCACAGTCTGGTATAGGACTAATGATGCAGTTACAATCACGGCACCAAATAGATGAAAATAAATTGTGTTTTCCAGTGTCAAAGCCTTAATTCATTAGGGGTAGCTACAATAATGTTATTAGCTAAAGCTAATAGAGGTGCAGAGTTTTGCTACAATATTGTAAAAATAAAAAAATCTTTGATAAATTCACAACTTTGATAAATATTTCTTTATTGTTTAGAAAATCTGCTATTTTTAACCATGACAAAAAAAGTAGTTCAACAAAATAGTAGAGATCCAATTTGCTCTAATCTCAATCCAGTAATCTACAGTATTTGCAATACGTGTCTTTTGCGTGAATTATTTTTGAGACTGATCTGCTTCCATAGTCTCGGGAACGATTCATGCGTTCCCGAGCACGGAAGGCGGGACATAAGTACGGGTTCGTGCTCAAAAGAGGAAGTGATGTGATTCAAGTTCGACTCTGTATACAGACAAACGTGGCTGCTGAAGAATCTCTGTGAAGTCATGGCGAAAATACAGTATCTTCTAGAAATTTAGACAGACGAAAATGTCCAAAGATATTACGCATAAAAACCCAGATATTTACGGAAGTATCCGTAAGTATTTAGAAGCGCGCGCACATTAGCACTGAGCCATGTCGTGCAGAGTTAAACAAACTTCGGCTCGCGCAGGAAAGCGCGCGGTGCGATACCGAAGTGAGGAAAGGATAAACGATAGGATAAAAACCATCCAGTGTGATGCGAGTGTGACACCTCTGACCAACAACAACATCTACCTTCATCATCCGAACCGGACAGCGTGGAGCCTGGTCCAGCAGAGCCTGCGAGTGAGCGGTGAGTTAATATTAAACACTATTAACTCCTGTTCTTAACGCTGTTAAAGAGAGTGTCATATTATCACGGCATCTCCAGGTAATTGTCTGTGGATCTTGTGGTGACATTTACGTAAATGCATATAATAAGACATACAGGATGATCCTTTCACATTAGCTCACAACAAAATCTCCACTACCTTCTCTGGTTTATTGGCAAGCCACTGTTTTTATGGAGAAAAGGCATTATGTTGTTTATATTTATCGACCTGGTGTTATTTTTCGAAGGGTTTGCGATCTACACATCTTCACAAAAAGTTTAATGTAGTTACTGCTAGGTGTTTAAGAGAGAAACACAAATGAAAAAAATATCTATTCATAAAAAGTGTGGAACACTGAAAATAGGGGCAATTCTCTTGTATTACTGGACATTTTGTTTTTATAGTCATTTCTTGTTAAGAATTATGTGTATTCACTTTCATTTATTTATTTTTTTTGTTCAGTCCTTTTTGGCCCAAATCTCATTCCATAATTTTTCTTCCTCAGAATTACACACAGCAATAGATACTTCAAAGAGAAATATAATATATACATGTACACATTTTTATATATGTAATGTCTTTAGAAAATGAATATACAGTGGGTATAGAAAAGAATCACCCAAAGAACAAATGATCAAAGTGTGATTTTTAAATAGACAGTTAGAAGAATAGTTTATCATTCCAGTAAAGTTGCTCAGCATGTTCATCTATTTTATTTGTTAAGCAAAAACATACATAAATGTGCTTATTTAACTGATTAGGCATGATTTCCAGAATTGGTGTTTCTACTGAGAAATAGAGATCTGAAGAACAGCAGATATGAACACAGAGCAGTCAGAATGAGGATTGAGCAATGAGACACATTTAATTTTTCTTGAAATTCAGGGTGTACACTTTGTTTGTGTAGCGAATATTATAATAATATTCATGAGTATTTAGTTCAGTGAATTAGTGTATTCCACTGAAACTCCCTCTAGGTAGATGTCCTTCCCTTCTGCAGGTGTGCAAATGGGAGCGCCCACTAGGGCGCGGTTGGTAGAAGATGATCGTTAATGAATCTCTGGCTTTTTTCATGGTATAAAAACAATGCGGGGAGCCAGAGATAAAGCTTAGAGTTGCAGCAAAGGCAAGGACTAAATGCTTCCCTTTGATCAACACTTCAAGGACAGGAACAAAAGGACTGCACGATCTCTGGCGGCTTTCACCCTCTTGAGATACAGCTTTCGCAACCCTGCTGCCGAAGAGAAAAAAAGGCTGTTGTGCTCAACATTAAGGCCCCTGTTCCTGCCAGACATCATTTTGGACTAAGGAGAGCCCATAGAGATGGGGAGCTGATTTAAGGAGCATGCAGGTGCTGCTGCCCACGTGGGCCCATTAATTACAATCAATTTACCTGGACTTGTGTCCAACTGTTATTACATTATATGGTAAAATCAACACAACCATGAACTGCTTTTATCACACAGAACAGCCTCCAACATAAAACCGAATGAGAGCCTAAAGGCCTACTATATTGGCTAAAAACCCTGAAAACAAATAACTTTAAAGAATAAGCAGCCTTAAGGTGTCTTCCCTGTTTGGTTAAAATTAAATGCTCATTGTATGGTAATTGTTAGGAAATAGGAACGGAGGAGAAAAAAAGAGGTAGGAAGAGAAGAAAGGGTGTTGTGACAAAACAGTACAGTTCCAGTGCCACATAACTTGAGCCCTAATGATGCTTAACTAGACAGATGAAGTAACGTAACTGACTGGAGCGTAGGCAGAAGTGACGTCTTCCCTAACCTGTGGAACTGCATTATTAGTGCCTGGTGGTGTTTGATTCAAAACTCACTGTTGCATAAGTCAGACCTTCAATAGGTTTTTCAGATGATTGACCAGTGGGTAACTGAGCTGTGAAGTGGATATCTTGGTCAAAGGAGATTGTGGGTGACTGACCAGTAGAATTAACAGTAGAGTCACAAGGGCTTTTGAGCAACACTGTGGTGTCATCAACAGGTTGAGAAAGATCAGAGAGGTTTGTGTGTAATTGAACAGTAGAGGAAACTGCAGGAGTTCCAGCATTTGATGCAGAAAGGTCTCTGGTGTTTTTGTTCTCTTCATACACCCAGACAACAAGAGAAACCTCAGAGCAAAGAAAACCAGAAACAAAAAAAATATTATAAATAGTTTCAGCATTTTATTTTTTGTTCAAAATACAATACTGTATGTATTGGTGCTAAACACATACAGTACACGCACTATGATAAAGACAAATACCTCTTGGTCATTTTGAACAGGACACTGGTCAGTAGAAGCTGTACCTGCTGGCAAAAAAAGTCAGTAGTTATTGTTGTTAGTTTTATTTTTAGATTTTTATAATGGTTAAAAATCTATTTTATTTGGGACCATGCAACTGTGCTCAGAACTGACCAATCACCTTTAATCTAATGGTAAAAGTTATCATAACCCTGTTACTTATGAAATGATTCTGATTAATCCCAGACAAAGAACAGCGCTGCATTCCCTTCCACAGTGTACTTTAAACACTTTTCCCTGCTCTCTGAACATTCTGCAATGTCCCCAATGCTGACATCACTTCCACCATCACTTCCTCCATGTGCTATCTTGAAAACCTACAGACCTTGGATATATGTGGCTGCTACTGTAAAAATGCACACATTTTGAAATAAATAAATTGATGATATATACTGAGACAAAAACTGATAGATTACAAAACATACACTATTAAATATACATAACCTGTGATTAAATCAGATTTTAATTATGTACAACTTAGACGCCCTCATTTGTAAATGTATTAATATTATTCAGATACATAATCTAAACAATATTAACACTTTATTGGTAAACATATGTTTGTGGATTAGCTACAAAGCATTAATAATATGCTAAATTAATATTTTTGTCACCCTTAATAATAAAATGAGGTGCACAGGCCAAGTAAGGAGATGGATAAAAACAATTCAAAGGGTGCACAGTAAAGTCCTATTTGGAATAAATAAGATGAATATTGAAGAATTATTAGCAAGTGAAAGGTATTTAGTACAACCCTGGATCAGGACATTGCTCCAAACTGAATGAAAGAGACAGGAGGAAACCAGTCAGAGAGGTTACCAAGAGGCCTACAGCAACTCTGAAGCAGTTGCAGAAATTCATCACAAAGCGTGGTCATTGTCTGCATATGATAACACTATCAAAAATCCTCCACAAATGTGGCTTGTATGGGAGGGTTACAAGAAAGACATGGAGGCCATGACCGAGCTTTGCAAAAACTAAGGTAGTCGGATGAGACTACAATTGATTTCTTTGGCCAAAACACAAACAATATGTCTGGCAGAAATGAAATACAGCCCATCTTGCACCATTCACCATAACACCATTCCTGCAGTAAAGCATGTAGGTGGTAACATTCTCTTATTGGGGTGTTTCTCTGCAGCAGGAACTGTAGCACGTGTCAGGATAGTAGGAAAATGAATAGGGCAAAATACTATCAAATTCAAAATCTGCGCCCTCTGCCAGAAAGTTGTTAATGGGGAAAAAGTTTACCTTTCAACAGGGGCACACAGCAAAACTGACCACACAGTGGTTAAATGAGAAAAAGGTGAATGTCCTTTGCATGACAGTCAGAACCGAGAATTAAGTCCTATTGAAAATCTGTGGAATGACGCAGCCCACAAAAGACTGCAGCCCACCAATGGTCACCATCGAATTAAGTGTGGGGAAATATTGCAAAGTCTAGATGTGCCAGAAGGTTTGTGTGCCATTGAGTAGGTGATTAGCTTAATCTGATTGTGTTTTAGGAAGAAGTGATTATTTTGACATTGTTTTATCCGTTTTGACATGGTGTTTTATCTTTCACTTGGACGAGTAAATACAGCTGGGTAAAACAAAAACTGTCTTCATTTCTGTTAGGAACCTCCACTAGAGGACTAGAGGACACTAGAGAACCACTACCTTTGTCCAGTGCCTCAGTGGGGGATCCCCCCCCGTCCCAGAGCATCAAGGGAGGTCCCACATCCACCACCCGGCTTCGGCGTCGAGTCTACCACCCCGAGAACGGGCCATTGCCGCCTCCACTGCCAAGCGTCAAGGGTAGACCCGAGACTGCCTCCGGCGCCTGGCTTCGGCGGCATTCCAGTTTCGCCCGCCTTCCCATCCTGCTCGGGGAACCAGCTCATCGGCGTCGTAAGTCGGGTGAAATGACTCAAGACAATGGGGACCTCTGGTAATGCTCCGGAGGATCGTTTTTAAGGGGGGGGGGGGGGGTACTGTTAGGAACCTCCACTAGAGGTCACTGTTCATGTCTGTCTGTCTTGTGTAGTTCTTGTTGGTTGACTCAGTTTCCCAGAAGGCACCTCAGTCAGGTGATGAGTGCTCACCTGGACTGAGGTGCCTCATTAAAGTTTCTATAAATAGCAGTTTGTTCTGTGAAACTGGGTCGAGCATTGTTTGTTTGTTTGGTATGTTTGTCTTTGTAACTACCGTCATGTGGGCATTCCTTTTTGTTTATTTAAGTTTATATTTTAGTTACATTGTTTTACCTTTGTTTAAAGAGGGCTCTAGTTGTGTTTTCCTTAAGTTCCTTGTGTTGATGGATTCATGGAGCTGTCCTGTTTCATGTTTAGCTAGGCTGTGTCTCCTCCTGTGTACAGTGTAAGTACCGTTCTGTGTCTTCCCAGTGTTTGTCTTCCAGTCTAGTTCTTTGTCTGATTAGTTTTGTGTATCCACATGAGGGTCTAGCCGCTAGCAGGGTTAGCCGCTACTAGGCCGTGATTGCTAGTAGGGTTAGCCCCTAGTTTGGAATAGCCTCATGTGTGCCTTTCCTTTTGTGTTCAGTTCCCCCTATTAGGTCAGTACTAACCCGGTTAGCCACTAACTCCTTTAGATACTAACCTGGTTCGGTCAGCATCCAGTGTCCCCAGCATTCCATGTAGCTACTAACCCAACTAACCCAGCCAGTCTAGTCCCCTGTCTCTAGTCCCCTGTCTAGTCCCCTGTCTCTCCAGCCCTGTCTCTTGTCTAGTCCCCTGTCTCTCCAGCCCTGTCTCTTGTCTAGTCCCCTGTCTCTCCAGCCCTGTCTCCTGTCTAGTCCCCTGTCTCTCCAGCCCTGTCTCTCCAGTCTCTAGTTCCCCTATGTGTCTTAGTTAGCTTCAGCTCCATGTTTCCTCATCCCCAGTTCTCTGTCGGTTCCTTGTGTCAGCTCCTGGTCCCCTGTGTTAGCGCGCCGTCCCCTGTGTTAGCGCGCCATCCCCTGTGTTTTTCCTGAGCCCTAGTTTTAGTTTGAGTTTGTTGTTTCTTTGTTCGTTTGTCTGTTTATTAGTTTGTTAATAAAAGGGCTATTTGTTTGCACACCCCTCCGCCTTCATGCCCACGGCAACCACACCATCAGCCGGGTCTAGCCAGCACCACCAGTTAGACCCATGACAATTTCAGGCTACAAACCAACTAAATGTGATTACAGTATTTTAAAGAGGTGATTATTTTCTATATTCACTATAACTGAGTTATACATTTTATAATGTGTGTGTGTATAAATACCTTGCAACTTGCATATCTTTTGTAGAATCAAAGTGAGGCATATGATAACAATTAGAAGCAGTAGAATAATTACAGACACAGTGATCACATTGGAAGCTGGAAATTCTGGAAGAGAAACAAACACTGATCATATAAGAGAGCAGAGCATGTATTTGTTAAGTGTCTCAGAGTAGGAAATTGCTCCTAAATTCTAACAATTCTCAGAATTACGCCATTTTGGTCCTACCACCAGGAGTAGGAGTAAAAGCTATTTATCAAGAATCTTAAAACATATCACTCCTATCACCACCAAAATGTAGGAGATCTCCGGAGGTGTCCTGACTGATTAGAAGTCGTGAGGAAATGGCATTCAGGCAGAGATGTACACAAATGAGAGATGTTAGCAACACTGAGTTACATCATGTGTGGTGTGTAACTGGTCCATTAATTAACATGTCGAATGCTGTCTCTGCAGGTGACTGATACTGTATGATTTTTAGTGACACAGCCGACAGTGTCGGAAATAATAAATTAAACTCTGCTATTACAGCAGATCATGTGCAGATTCATGCATTTCCCCAACACACGAAAAAACAAACTGCATCCATGGAGTTGTGAGCATAACCCATGGCACGTACATTAAAAGAATTACATTTATATATACAATTCACTTATATTAAATTTCATTAATTCATTAACACAGCGTTCCCCCCGTTTTTCACATTACCCGGGGGTATGTGCGGCAAACTGACAGGTGGCATTGATGCTTCCATTAGTTTTTTTTTATCTTTAGAGGTAAGAGTAGGGCAGAATTTAACTTTAATTATTTCTTTACATTTTACTCCTTTGCAAGCTAAACACTCTCATCTTCTCTTCAGTTTCGCTTTCATGTCTAAATCATTATGATCAGATTATGACAGTCCTACACAGCTCTATTATAGATGCAGCTCAATTATGATTGGAGCAGTCTGATTAGTCATAAAGTGGCTCAAGCATCTAAAAGTTTTGTCTGTGTACATAAAGCTTTCTCATAACGTCCGCTAATTTCAGCATTTCACTTTTCCACTGTTTAAAACTACAAAAAACGGTAAAAACTACAACAGCAACTGTAACATGCAGCCTACTTTGCGTCTCTCTGTGTCATAAAAAGTGAAGTCACACTTTCCTAAGTGCAGTCCTGTTCCTCGCTCAAAGTAAGTATAAAAGCTATATAAATAATTTTTATGTCTTTCTCTGAGGTAGGAAGATTTTAAGTTCTAAATGAACTTTGAGCGTGGTTCTTGTGAGTGATTCTGAGATGCTTAGTAAATATGGGCCCAAATTCATCAAAGTCCTGGAGTTAAATGGCGATGTGTATCTTAGCAGAATTACCTGCTGGCTGAGAAGCTGGAGTAGACTGAGAGAATGATGATGAGGAGGAGGAGGAGGATGAAAATGACAATGATGTCTGTGATGATTTTGAATGTGGTGGTAATGGTCCGTATAATAAAGATGGTGATAGTAATGATGATGATGACGACAACAATAATAATGACAAGGAGGAAGAGGGTGATGACAACAATTTTGATGATGATGAGGAGGGGGAGGAGTAAGATGAAAATGATGATGGTGATGTAGAATGTGGTGGTAATGGTGTGTGTAATAATGATGATGACAACAACGAGGACAACAATAATGAGGAGGAAGAGGGTGATGGTGATGATGACAGTTTTGAGGAGGAGGACGACGATGAGAAAAATGACAATGATGACGGTGATGATGAATGTGGGGGTAATGGTGTGTATGATGAAGATAGTGGTTGTAATAATGGTGATGATAATGACGACATCAACAGTAATGAGGAGGAGGGCGATAGTGATGATACTTTTGATGAAGATGTTGGCAAAGGTGACAGTGATGGTGTTAAATGTGATGGTAATGGTGTGTTTGATGATGATGAGATGGAGGACGATAACGAGGAGGAGGATGTTAATGCTGATGATGAATGTGGGGATAATGGTGTGTATAATAATGATGGTGGTTGTAGTGATGACGACGACGACGACGGCAACAACAATGAGGGAGAGGAGGGTGATGGTGACAATTTTGATGATGATGATGATGAGAAGGACGAAGAAGAGGAGGAGGATGAAAATGTCAACGATGAAGGTGATGATGATGAATGTGGTGGTAATGGGGTGTATAATAATGATGATTGTAATAATGATGTTGGCGTGGATGAAGAGAACAATACAGAGGAGGAAAGTAATGGTAATGAGGAAGATTTTGATGATGATGATGATGATGATGATGATGATGATGAAGGTTGTGTTGGTATCCAGGTTGAAACACTTAAATCTAAATATTTAAAGAACAGTTTCAGAACAGATGCAACATCATGTTAATATATGTGGAATTTGCCATCTCACAACAAGTGTAGGGAAACAAAAATACACACATGCACAAGAACATGGAACAAACTTTGAGTCTAATACACATCTGCTCATCACATTATTTAGTCTGAAAGGACAGAGGTCTGTGTAACAGACAATATGACTTAGATCACTTCAATTGCATGTGTTAACAAACGTATTTCTAAATATAGAAATAAATATAACTGTTCTTTTTGTTTGTGCTCACACTATTGTGATATTCACTAACTGTCCAATAGTATCACAGGCTTGTCCTAGTCAGGATGTGTATTGATGTAGTGCCAAGATAATTAATGCAGTGTGTCTCTACAAACTCACCAGTAACTGTCAGGTTGATCTGTGTGAAATAAACCTTGTATCCATGATCAGATTCCCAGGCTGCTTCAGCTCCACACCAGTATTCACCAGAGTCTCGCTCAGTTGGATTTCTAATACTCACACTCAAGATGTGTCTTTCTCTGTCATCATACAGGGAGAATTTTCCTATATTTATGTATTCTCTACTTTCATTAACAGATTTTCTATAATAGCAAGCAGAATCTTGGCGCCACATCTTGCAGAGAAACTTGGGATTACTCCTGAGGGATTCTGGGTATTTACAGCTGATGCTCGGGACTCTTCCTTCAAAGACAGTCTTACTGCTAAACTTCTCATAAGACAGATCTGCAAATCAGAAAAAAAATCTGATCAGTTTATACTGTATGTGTTGAAGTGTTTTAGAAAAAAAAACACGTACACTGTGAATTATGACATTTCTTAGTATATAGTTTTGGGCACAACGTTTTAATGAATTATGATGCCATGTCACATGACGACTACAACAATTCTTACAACCCAGTTATATGGATCGCCACTAATCATGGCGGCATTCTTCTACCTACGTGTAGCAGCCTGGAAAAAACTTTCACATGGGGACATTTTGATATTTCAATATTAATTACTGATTGATTGATTGATTGATTGATTGATTGAAGCTCTGCTCAGTTACATTTCTAATACTAACAGGCAAGGTTTGTTCTACTCTGCCATTATACAGGGAGAAATTCCAATGATAAATTAGTGAACAAACTCGTTGTTAAAACTGGCATTGGTTAAAGGTCAGGCACTTCAGTTCAGGACAACCAGAATAAAAATGTCCGATTCGAAGAGTAAAACCTTCCTGAGATAAGTCATAAATGAACTGAAATGCATCCATTAAATTAAATGAGTGAGTTAAAATGAGTTCAATAGTCATGTACAGGGACAGATTTATATCTAATTGGGTATTTAAATTATGATCATCAATTAAAGTCTCAGCTATGAAAAAGGTAAATATAGATTAAGTCATCACTATTTTCACTATCGGAAAAATCAGAAAGAAAATGTAAAGGTTAACAGAAAAAATGAAATATTACATAATTATATAGCATGATTACTTGGCATTTTGAATTTCTGTTAATATTAGTGGTGGGAGACTCACCTTCCTTTACCTTGAGCTCCACCACTGTGTAATTGTCTCTCCCAGAACCAATTTTAACTCCACACTCATACGTCCCAGCGTCCTGTACAGTGAGCTCTCTGATCATCACCCAGAACTCTGCTGATTTGGTGTCATCATACAGTGAGAATCTTCCTGAATTTATCCTCTTGTTTTTATCTTCTGTGTTTATTTGGTCAGAACAGACCGACCATGAACCCTTACAGAAATATTTCTTGTTTTGTGTGTATCCTGTATGATACTTGCACTTGATAAGGACTCCTCCTCCTGAATATCCTGTTACTTCCTTGGAATCTCCTCCATCTAACAAAACACCAAACAACCATCTGAGCAAGACCTTCCTTCATGTAACACTGCTGCTGAGAGTGAGGATTATTCTGAAGTGCATTTCTTTACCTGAGATCAGACAGAGGGTGAAGATGAGGAGGATCTTCATCCTGCGTTCACACTCACACATCTCCACACCGACTCCACTTCAGAAAGATATTAAAGCTCCTGTTCTGTTACACACTGTTACTGTCTCTGTCCTGCTGTGTGAGTGTGCTCTGTGTCTTTATGTGTCTTAAACAGAGTGTCATGCTGCGCCCTCTTCCTCCTGTAAGCAGGATAAGAAAGAACTGCTCAGCAAGTGTATGTGGGCAATACATACATGAGACTCAGAAGCTTTAAAGTTTCTCACATAAAATGATCCTCTATTCAGTTACAGTGTGTAAGCCATCATATGCAGGTGTGTGAGTGTTTAATATTGATAGTCCTCATGTGAGCATCTTCCTCCATTTGAGTTGTGTTTCCTCTTAGTGCTTCAGTATTAACTTTACTGAGGATATCTACTGTATAATTCCATGTCAGTGTGTACTGCTCTAATGCCTGAAGGCCTCTACTGCCCCCTAGAGCACAAGGGGCATCATAGCATCAGCAAGAAAGAAACTTGACCAGAATCACTGGTAAAGCAATGTAACCAACCAATCACTCACTCATCGTCTGTACCAATATCTTTATCTTGTATTCAGGGTTGCGGGGGACCTGGCGCCTATCCCAGAAGACTTAGGGCACTTAGGCGGGGTACACCCTGGACAGGGTGCCAATTCATCATAGGGCATACACACATATAAACAATCACACACTCAATTACACACTATAGGCAATTTGGAAACACCAATTATCCTGCAGGTCTTTGGACTGTGGGAGGAAATCGGAATACCTGAAGAAAAGGTCAGGAATCGAGCCTGGCCAAGAACTGAACCCAGACCCTGGAGGTGCAAGGTGACAGAGCTAACCACTACACCACCATGCCTCCTAGGGATAACCAGTGTTAATTAACAAAAGCACAACAATATTGTAGTGAACAACAAAACAGGCAACACAGTAACACATTTCTCTTACAACAATCAAAATTTATTCTAATAAAACAAAACATTAAGCACCACATGAACAGACAGCTGCAAGGCCTCACAATTCTGCAAATGAGCTCCTACTTTACAAATGAATGAAAAGAAATAATATTTTCCTGTGCCAAAGCTTTAATTGCCAAAACTTTAATTTAATTTAATTAAGCTTTATTATAAAGATTTGAGCATAAAGTTAGAAGGTGTTAGGAACCTCCACTAGAGGTCACTGTTGTCTGTCTTTTGTAGTTTTGTTGGCCGACTGTTTCCCAGAAGGCACCTCGGTCAGGTGGCTCATTAAAGTTTCTATAAATAGCAGTTTGTTCTGGGAAACTGGGTCAAGCATTGTTTGTTTGTTGGTATGTTTGTGTTTGTGCATACCTATATACCGTCTTGTGGGCATTCCTTTTTGTTCGTTTTTGTTTCTTTAAGTTTATATTTGGTTTATGTTTTGTAACCTTTGTTTTCAAGAGGGCTCTAGTTTTGTTTTCTGTATGTTCCTTGTTCTGATGGATTCATGGAGCTGCCTTGTTCAGTGTTTAGTTAGACTGTGTCTCCTCCTGTGTAAGTACTGTTCTGTGTCCCCCCAGTGTCAGCCTTCTTGTGTAGTTCTTTGTCTGTTTAGTTTTGTGTAGCCACATGAGGGCCTAGCCGCTAGCAGGGTTAGCTGCTGGTAGGCCTTGGCTGCTAGTAGGGTTGGCTGCTAGTAGGGTTAGCCTCCAGTAGGCTAGCCTCTACTGGGATTGACTGCTAGTGGTTCTGGTCGCTAGTAGGTTAGCTGCTAGTTTGGAATAGCCTCATGTGTACTTTGCTTCTTGTGTTCTGTTTCCCTATTAGGTCAGTACTAACCCATTTAGCCATTAATCCAGTTAGATACTAACCCGGTTAGGTCAGAATCCAGTGTCTCTATACTTCATGTAGCTACTAACCCCACTAACCACTAACCAGTCCTGTCTCTAGTCTCTGTGCCCCTGGTCCTGTCTCTCCAGTCCCGTCTCGCCCTGTCTCTCCAGTCCCGTCTCGCCTCTAGTTAGCTCCAGCTCCATGTTTCCTTATGCCAGCTCCCTGTGTCAGCTCCTAGTTCCCGTGTCGGCTCCTGATTTCCTTATGCCAGCTCCCTGTGTCAGCTCCTAGTTCCCGTGTCGGCTCCTGGTTTCCTTATGCCAGCTCCTGGTTCCCTGTGTCAGTTCTTTGTCCCTAAATCTGTTTAAAGAGCCCTAGTCATTTGAGTTTGTTGTTTGTTTCTTTGTTTGCTTAAATAAAGACTATTTCTGTTTGCAAACTCCTCTGCCTATAAGCCTGCCCTATTTTGCCCACTGCACCAACATCAGCCGGTCTAGCCACCAGCTAGACTCATGACAGAAGGTGATAGCATGCCTAAATCTCCTATCGCTCTAAAACCTCTGGGAGATACTATCTAAAAAAAATGTTTTAAAAAAAGAATTTAAAAAATTATTCAATTAAATCTGTAATAAATGTTTCTTTACTGTGGATTTTTAGAAGATCTTTCACAAAGGAAGAAGAGGAACAACAAAATGCTGTCCATTGTCACGAACCGGTATGACATGCAGTTCGGGCGGATGTTATTACCGTGGGCAGAAAGGGCAGGCATAGGCGCAGAGGGGTTGTTTTTTAAACATAAGTTTTTAATGAACAAAAAAAGGAACAAACAAAATACACACAGGGGCTCTGGACAAACACACAGTTTCTTGAACCTTTACAGTCTCTTTTAACATCAAAACACAGGACCTGCTTGAGCATTTCAGACCCTATAGGACTGACACAAGAGCTTAGGACTGAACTGGACGGGACTCGCACTAGAGGCTAGGGGCCTGCCCCTGAGGCTAGGGGACCACACAGGAAGCTAAGGGAGCACACAGGAGGCTTGGGGAACGCCCTGGAGGCTTTGGAGACACACGTAAATGAAGTGAATAAACCAAACAAATACACTTACACATCTTACAAATCACAAAACACATCAGAGCCCAACTAAACACATATAAGTCAAAATAAAACATAATCAAATCAAAACACAACCAAACCAAACCAAAATACATGCCCACTGACAGGATTAATGCTCGACCCAGTTTCCCAGAACAACCAGCTATTTAAAACAATACTAATGATGAGTTACCTCGGTTCAGGTGAGCACCCGCATCACCTGACCGAGGTGCCTTCAGGGGGGTATTCCAGAAAGCAGGTTATGTGACATACCTGGGTAAGTTTAAGAGTAAGTTAGTGGATATCCTCAACTTTCGGTTCCAAAAACGCAGGTAACTCTCTGGGTATGTTTGTAACCATAGCAACTTGCTCTCTGAAGATAACCTGCTTGGTAGCAGGTTATGTTCCAGGGTAAGTTTGTTTCAGAGGTTTATTGAGCATGACGTACGCTTTTAATGAAGATCCTGTGGACGTGGAGGCACAAATTATACGAGTTTTTTTTTTCGCCGGGAGAGAGTTATATAAGACCGCGTATTGATGTCTTTTAATTTCCTAATGATTATTTGAAAGAGTTATTGGTTTTCAAGGAAATCGTAAATTTACTTAACACATCTCTTGAAACCGCATATTGCTAATGCTCAAATTAATTAAACACACTGAGTACTGTTAACTTAAATAATTGCAATTAGGTCAAATTAATAGACCTTTTTGAGTATTCAGAACTTTGTGATATTTTAATTAATCGTGAGTATGTAAGTAACAATAACCGTCACCTTAAAATTCCACCAAGTAAAACTCTATAGTGCACCAGTAGCTCAGTGGTAAGTGTTTCGCCTGCCATGTGAACGGCCCAGGTTCGATCCCCGGGCCGGCTTGTCTGATGTAATGACAGCACCAGCAATTTATTTGATTTGCAACAAGTTCAACAAACTAAAAAATTTACAGTTCTGTTTACTTAAAATTGGAAACATCATCACTTAAAAAATTGATGTAACTTATTACAGTGTACGTAGCACTTCGTGGTTTTTTTGCGTCATGGCATTTTTTTATACAATGTGGGTGATGCAGAGCATGTGGGAAAGGCAACTGTGTGTAGAGCCGTTCACACAGTATGTTTGGCACTTAAACACTTTTTACACACACCGTAAACCCGATTAAGTTGTCAAAACTCAAAAAACTTGAGGTAATCAGTTACATCAATTTTTTAAGTAATAATGTTTCCAATTTTAATTAAACTATATATATATTTTTTTAAATAAATTATTGTATCAGTTGTTGGGAATCGAACCCGGGTCTTTCGCACGGTAGGCAAAACACTTACCACTGAGCCACCAGTGCACTATAGAGTTTAAGAAGGTGGAATTTTAAGGTGACGGTTACTTTTACTTACGTACTTACGATTACTTAAAATATCAAAAGGTTCTGAACACTCAGAAAGGTCTATTAATTTGACCTAATTGCAATTATTTACATTAACAGTACTCAATGTGTTTAATTACTTTGAGCATTAGGGTTTACAGTGTATAATAAAAGGGAAGCCGATGTCAAATTTGCTGTTTAATCCTCTCACACATTTACTCTGTCCATTATTTTTTGCCAAGCCAACTCTCTTTCTTTAGCCGATGCAGCCGTGTTGCTTTTTTCATTATTATTGGCTTAAATTCTTCATATGCTGCATTTAAACCTCCAACTCCGCCTCTGTGAAGTATGCCGCTCTCTTTTTTTCACTTTGATTTTCCATTTTGACTCGTGAAATCGGCGATCCATTGAAAATGTCTTTATGTATGCACCATGCACGCGCATTAACTCTGGGTAACCAGTAGGAGGTTGATTAAACTTACTCTTCTCAGGGGTTTTGGAACCGCCATACTCATGGTATGAGGGTTTGGAGTAAATCAACCAAATGGTAAGTTAACCCAGCTTTCTGGAATACCCCCCTGGGAAACTGAGTCGACTAACCAAAACTACAAAACAAAAACAAACATGTGCACACAGCGACCTCTGGTGGTAGTCCCTTACATCCATGGTACAGATTATTTACCTCTTATCTCGATCCAGTAATCTATCCACGTGAAGCAGTGTAACTGACTAGTAACACAAGATCTCATCCTTAATGTCTGGAACTGCATCATTAGGGCTGGTGACACTGCTATAAATAATCACTAATTTAGATACAGATTTCTTATGTAATGAGATTAGTGCCAAAAGGAATTGAGCAAAATAAAATGATCAAAAAATTATAAAATAATACCAGTAATGACCATAAAACAACTTAAATATAATTATATTATAATACTATATAAGAAGTTTGCAGTTAGTTTTAGCGTTCTCCAGGTTTCTTCATTGATTAGTTTTATTTTATTTTCCTTTTTCCATTTTTGTTTGCCAGGGTTGCTGCTCACTTCTTTTCAAGGTTTGTTTTTTGAGGTTTGAAGTTTTGTCACTAATCACTCATGCTGCAGGGCATTATAGTGTTGCATCCTCATTGGACAGCTATTTACTGTAAATCTTCACTACATTCTCAGGACAAGTTTATTTTCAAAGGTTTATGATCTATGCGTACAATAAAAAGTTTAATGTACAGTTACTCAGAAACTCGACTGTTTAAATAGGCTACAATTGCTGCTGGTAAGAGGGGAACACAAAACTGAAAAAAAATGAAAGAGAAAAGAAAAACTCATCAATTAAAGAAAAGTGGATTACACTGAAAATAACAAAATTCCGTTGTATAGTTTTCTGTATGTTTTGTTTTAAATTTTACTTTTTGTCTTAATAAAATCTATATAAAATATAATTCATATATTTAACATATTAAGCGAATAAACATACAGTACAGTGGGTATAGAAAATATTTACCCCCAAAAAACATGATGTGTGATTTTAAAACAGACAGTGAGAAGGAGAGTTTATCATTCCAGCAAAGTTACCTAGCATGTCATCTATTTTATTTGGTTGTTGTTTATAATATCTAGAATTGTTAACAAGGAGGTTATTATATTATAAGGGTTTAAGAAAGCCTGAGGCTCTTTAGCATGGTTATAATGCAAACTTTAACAGAAAATAACTTGAATACAGAAAAAGGTTGCAATGTAAAATCTGTGAAGGGAACCAGGGATAGCGTCTGAGTAGTGTCTGAGTCTCTTCAGTCTGGAGCACAAGTGTAGAGGAACACAAGGAGGTAAAGAGCTTATTATGCAGAAATATCTTGTGACTGTGACTGATATTTCAGCATCCAATCTAAATGCACATGGACAACGGGAACTACAACTTCCAGCACACACTTTCCAACTCAGCTAAACCTGGACTTGATGACATATTTTTACAACAAGTATAAAAACACTTACATTTCACTCACCTCATGCAACTGTTATGAGGCGCGGCTGGAGACCCGCACCACGAGATGTAATAATTTGAATACGCTTCTGTGGGGGTCAATCGGTTTATGTGAGTGCTTATGACACAGATCATTCCCGTTTGGAGATAGTGTGGGACTATTAATTAACAAACTAAAAAGAAAAAAAGGCAACTGAAAACACAAAATAAACTAAGCTGTGCTATTTTCTTTAGATCGAACGGAGCTCTAGTAAACTAAAAATAAAACTTATGATCCTTTCGGTGTGTTTGCCCTTACCGAGGATTTATATGTTATGCACTCTCAAAAAAAATTGTACTCAGTGGTACAAATAATGTTCCTCGAAGAATAGTTTTGTACCTTTTCGATTAATGTGCCCTTAATGGTGCAGAAAAGACCTCTGATGATACATTTGTACCTTTTAAGGTACAACGGAATTCAGTTCTTCTAACTTCTAACATTAAGGGTACAGAATGTTCTAGACAGTAGGAGGAGTTTAGCTTTACCTCAGAACAACACTGACACTCCAGCAATCTGTTACCTTGGGTGAGTTATTAAGTCTCATATAATCCTTATTCTGATACTATGAAACCGATTATTTTATTTTTCCTTGCTTTGTCCAGCTTATATGAAACATTGTCTTTTAATGTCACTTACATATATTTGGGGTAACATGTAGATAACGCTGCTAATCATGCTAAGCCTTATGGAGCTTAGCACAATCATGTTAGCTCATGGTGACTAATATAATGCCTCATGTAGATTACAGATGTTCATGAATATTATCTGAGTGTAAATGTTCTAATGTATTTCACCCTGCTTTGGATAGCTTGGATAGCTTTAACGTATGGCACTGCTATCTATAATGTCATTTAGCACAAACATTTTAGCTTCAGGTGGCTAAAATATGTAGCTTGTGTGAGTTATGTAGCTTACAGATTTTAATGATTGTTACGATATTGAGTTTATTTGTATTTTTGTGTCTGGCTGTGCTTAGCTTCTGCTATGTAACTCTATGGAAATGACGCACAACAGTCTTTTTATCAAAACAATTCTTCATACGAGTTTGTGAGGAGGCAAGAGAACGTTTTGCTACCTCACATGCTGCATGTAGGCGTTCGCGAAAGGAACTCACGTAATCTAAATCATTCATAGGTGGATTTGTCACAGAACTCGGAGACAGTAACTCTACCTGCAGCACTTTTAGGGGACCACGAACAGAATGACCGAAAACTAATTCTGCAGGACTGAATCCAAGCGACTCCTGCACAGCATCACGGATAGCAAATAGAAATAATGGGATCCCTTCATCCCAATCTCTTCCATGGTTCAAACAGTATGTTCGGAGCATAGACTTTAAGGTTTGGTCTTGCTGTTCCTAGCTGCAGTCCTTGGAGTTCTCCTTGTCTCCTAGTTCCAAAACCTGACAAAAGCTACCGTTTTTGTACAGATTATCGAAAAGTTAATGCTTTAACTAAAGCAGATTCGTTTCCGCTTCCTAGAATGGAAGATTGTATTGATCGTATAGGAAGTGCAAAATTTGTTACAAAGTTAGATCTGTTACTGGCAAGTTCCTCTAACACCATGTGCATCTGAAATCTCTGCATTCGTCACCCCGGACAGGTTCCTTCAGTATACCGTGATGGCATTTGGCCTTAAAAATGTGCCTGCCACATTTCAGCGTTTGATGACCCAGGTTCTGGGTGACGTGGATAATTGTGAAGCCTACCTTGATGATGTGGTAGTATTCTCTGATACTTGGGATGCACATGTTCGTACCTTAAACGGTGTATTTTCACGTCTTTAGAAAGCTTCTTTAACATTAAACCTAGCAAAATGTGAGTTTGGTCATGCCACTGTTACGTACCTTGGTAAACGGGTGGGACAAGGTACAGTTCGCCCGCTAGATGCCAAAGTTAAGGCAATTGTTGCATTTCCGGCACCAAAAACGAGAAGAGAGCTTCGACGTTTTCTCGGTATGGCAGGCTATTACAGAAGCTTTTGCAGAAATTTCTCTGATGTGGTTTTGCCTCTTACATCTCTCCTCCGTAACTCTGTCCCTTTTGTATGGTCTCCTAGTTGTGAAGCAGCGTTTGAGTCTGCTAAATCGCTTTTATGTAGTGCACCTGTTCTTTTTGCTCCTGATTTTTCCAGACCTTTCAAACTTGAGGTGGATGCCAGTGGTACAGGTGCTGTCTTGATTCAGGAGGATGCAGATGGTATAGATCATCCTGTAAGTTACTTTTCTCATAAGTTTAACCGTCACCAGTTAAATTACAGCACTATCGAGAAGGAAGCCCTTGCGCTTTTGCTTGCACTTCAACACTTTGAAGTTTACATTGGTTCCAGCACTGACCCCATTACAGTTTTTGCATCATATGTCAAACAGCAACCAACGTCTCATGCGATGGTGTCTAATTGTGCAAGGTTTTAACCTAAATATTCGGCACAAGAAAGGATCTGAAAATGTAGTGGCCGACTCTTTATCTCAGTGCTATGATTCTAATTGTGAACAGGATGTTCACTCTTAAGGGAGGGGGTGTTACGATATTGAGTTTATTTGTATTTTGTGTCTGGCTATGCTTAGTTTCTGCTATGTCTCTGCTGGTGGAGGGATGGGGGCGTATCTTCTCTTGCTGTTGCAGGTCCCACCCTCTTCAGTGGGCCAGCAATCTATTGGTTGCTGCCCTGCCTGTCCTTTGTTGGTCCCGCCTCCTGCCGGATGATTGGATGTCCAGGAGACTCCGAGGCCTACTTAAGGCCTTCAGACTAAAATGCTTCAGACTGTGTCTTTGCTTACTGTTTTTCTGATGATTATTCGTAAAATTGTACTGTATTGTGTATGACCTTCTGCTATGTTTCTGACTTCGTTTTTGTGTTTGCCCTTCTTTGGTTCTGGTTGCCGGATTATAAATACAATTTGTATATATTTGTACATAGTTTTGTAATTAGTGGCTTAGTAGGGAGTCGACGCCATTTTGTTTACACCCTGTTTTCTCTTGGTTTGTGGTTAGCAAGGGAGTAAGGGAAGGATTTTGTACTTCTTTTTCCTTAGTTTTGGTGCAGGTTAGTTATTACACTTTGGTACTAAGTAGAGGGCATTTTGTTTATTGTTTTGGCCTTGTCGGCTTCTGAAGCTCACAGCCACCCTTTGGGGATTTGCTTGTTCACTGTTTGTAAATAAACACTAAGCAAACGCACTTTTGGTCTCACCCCCTTTTTCCTTTTTTTTATTTTCTTTTTCATTCCTGTTACGGCCCGACCTAGACCGGGGCGTAACAATGATATTCAGATTAAAATGTATCAGTTGTTGTATGTCGTTGTTGGCTTTGGGTCTTTATGCATGGTCATTAGCGATTGATGACATACATTAGTTTATTTTATTGTGTTATCATGCTCCTGTTCTTGTTCTTTTTCTAAACAGAGAAAGCAATATAGAAAGCAAATGCAAAGAAACAGGCAAGATACAGACAGCCATCACTGTTTTATGGAAAACACAGACTGATGATGACACTGCAATTCCTGCCAACGTGGAAGCCTGGACCATAACTGGGGTCTGGATTCGGGATGTATCTTTTGTATTTTCAAAGTAGATGGACACACAATAATTCTGTCTGCAACTGTGTGTGTACAACCAGCACATGAACGGACCTCGGGTGACAGAAATGTTGCCACTGCTGGTCACAGGGTCTGTGTGTATTGTAAAGCAGTGTATGATAAGCAGCAAAAAACACCATGGAAATGCCAGGAATGTCGTTCATACTGTATGAACAGGAACTGCTTTTCGAGAGGGGCACAAAGATGTTTGACTCCGTATAGGGTGTAAGAGTGGGCTTTTACAAACTTAACACCCTTTTTCCATTGTGCACTGTTCCTATTTGCACTGTTTTACCCTTAATGTGTGTTTTTGTACGGCTATATTAATGCCATAAATGTGCCTTCTGTGTACAAGTTCATCCAAGTTCCTCTTATAAAATGTAAACTAATATATTGTTTTCTGTACATGAGTGAACAGGATGATTGTCACATCATTTTGAAGCCACAAATGTCTTGTACACAAATGTTATGAATGTGGTTTGTGGCTTTGTTTTAGTGACTTTTTTTGTTTGCTTTTGTTTTTTAATAATCACACACAACACTTAATTTCTCCAATTTACAAACATAGATGTTGTGCTGAATACAGTGTAATCAGACTTTAGTCATTTATATGTTTATAAGTAACTAAAAATACACAAATTTCAGAACATGTCAGAACTTCTTCGCACAACACCTGCAGACCCCTAAGGGATTTATTACATTACCTTATTTACCTTTGTATCCAGTCGCCTTGCACCTCCAGGGTCCGGATTCAATTCCCGGCCAGGTTCAATTCCTGCCTCTGTGTGCATGGAGTTTGCATGTTCTCCCCGTGCTTGGTGGGTTTCCTCTGGGTACTCCGGTTTCCTCCCACAATCCAAAGACATGTAGGTTAGGTTAATTGGCTGTCCCAAATTGGCCTTTGTGTGAGTGTGTGTATGTGTGTATGTGTATGAGCCCTGCGATGGATTGGCACCCTGTCCAGGGTGTACCTTAACTTGTGCCCTAAGTCTCCTGGGATAGGCTCCAGGCCCCCCGTGAGCCTGAATACAGGATTAAGCGGTATAGATGATGAGTGAGTGAGTGAGCTTTGTATTCAATGATGTAAGACATTTGCAAACATTTTAATTTATTTAAAACAATTAATGACCATAATACTAAGTACAGTGGAACCTTGGATTACAAGCATAATTCGTTCCGGAAATGGGCTCGTTTTCCAAAACACTTGTAATCCAAATCAAATTTTCCCATAAGAAATAAGGAAAACCTCAATTATTCATTCCACAGCCCAAAGAAATAAATACATAAAAATTATTAATACAATATATAAAGTAAAAATAAAACAAATTAACCTGCACTTTACCTTTAAAAAAAGTAAAAATAAATCCAGACAGATAAGTGTTTCCTTTTATGCGCTCAGGCGCTGTGTGTGTGTGTGTGTGTGTGTGAGTGTGTAATGTGCGTGCAAACACACATTAACGGAAAGACTGTTTAACAAGAAACATCACTAATGACACTCGCGTGAGCGCATACTAACGGAATCACTGCTGTAAAGTAAAAAAAGAAAAAAAACAAATTAACCTGCACTTTTCATTTGAAAAGAATCGCGACAGAGCAGAGTTTCTGTGTAGAGCAGAGAGTGTGTGTCTGTATGTGTGTGTGAAGTCGAGGGGGTGGGGTGTAAAGGCGAGAGATGTTTGTTGGTGTGTGTGCGGCATGGTGTCAAATTACGCGTGCGCCCACACATAAGAGTAACGACAGGCTGAAACACAGAGGGAGAGAGAAAATGGATCTTTACTCTCTAATGAGACTTGCTTTTGCTTTATACGTGCACACACACACACGTGGTCACAGTGTTATAGTAAACAGTACATGTGAGCATGGATGTTGATTATACCAATGAGAGATGCGTACTAAGACCAAGCAGGGGAGACGTTTACCCACAATTCTGCAGCGCAAGAGAGAGAAAAACCATTGGCTCGGTTGTGATCACGTGACGCTCGGCGTCAAAACAAGAAGCGTATGCGTGATACATGATACTCAGTACTCGTAATCCAAGACTTGCTCGTTTTTCACGTCAAAATCTATAAAAAATCTTTGCTCATCTTGCGGAACACTCACAAACCGCGTTACTCGCACTGCCCACAATAACTTTTAGCTGAGGATAGCAACAGCTGTGATGTGCTGAAGTTGCTGCAGTCGTTTAAGAGTTTTCCAGATATGTATAGACACAGGGTTTATGCACATCTCGTTACTGTGTTTTCCATGATTTTTATTTCATTTCTGCCCTGAAAGAATGTTGCATAAATGCAATGACATTTTGTGAAAAGTGGGATAAAAAAATTAATTTAAAAGTTTCAATTATATTGTGAACAGTTTGGGAGAAGTTGGATGTTGGATATTGTAGATAGAAAATTTTATTTTATATATGGTACAATTTTAGTGTGATTGTATTTTGTGAAAGGTTTTTCAGCTAATAGAAGTGTTTAATTTATTTTAAATGTTTGTCTATTGTAAACCTGAAAGAAAAGTGATGTATTTTTACAGAATATTTTACTGTCCCATAGCAAAAAAACCTCCAAGATGAGATGTTATGTTAATCTATTCTTTGTCTTCTAGACAGAAATGAGCTGTCTTTGAGACTTAAGTGAGATTTAGGCGTTTTCTGCATCTTCTCAAAGGTGTCCCATTACCTTTAAATCTCAGAGATAGTTCATATTTGTCTTGGCAAATAGAAGACAAAGAAGACAAAGCGGACGGCGAAGGTGGGTTTTACTTTTTGCGCTGAACTTAAAATTGACAAGGAGTCAAAACGTAAGTTAAAACCACAGAGTCTGTATTAAAAAAAAAAAAGAAAGAAAACTGTGGTAGACTTAGCTGAAAATTACTGCTGTTTGTTCTTAAATTGCAAAAGGAATTCAAACGCTGCCTGTGGGTGGTTTAGCATGTGGATTAGCATATCTAGGTAACTAACACTTAGACTCGGTCAGCTGGTTACAGAATTATTATTTGGCATGCCCTAAGTTATCCAGTGTGGTTTGACAAAGTTACCTTTTACCTTTTTGTTTAATAGTACATTAATGTACTATTCCAAAAAGATATTTAGGGGTATTAGAGGTATTACGTCCAAAAAAGGACCTATTCTGAAAAGGTATTACAGGTCGCCTGTAACGTCCTGACAATGCAGTGTTCAAACATATTTCATATACTATGTTCATAATAAATTGATTGAGTTTCTTATTCAATATGAAAATTACTTTTTAATAGTTTCCAAAGGAACACATTAGACACCATTAAGGTACAAAAGGGCTTGTCACTGGGGTGGTAGCTTCAAGGACAAGATTTGTACCTTTGATTGAAGTATAAAAATGTACAAGGAAGTTTATAAAACAAACGGTATGTTTTTGGTTGTCCATGGTACAAACAGAAGTGGTACATATTTGTTTCTCTGTATTAAGGCACAATTCTGTGCCCTTGAAAGGTACTGCCTTTACTGACAGTGGTTTGTACCATTGTTAGTACAAAACTGTACCTTTATTTTCGAGAGCGTGTGTTTTAACACTTAGACTGAGAATGCGTGCTTAAGGGATAGCGTGCCTCTCTCTATCTTTTTCCCGCTGGCGTCTTAGGGAGACAAAGGCTGGATCTTTGCTTTTGTCTTTGTTCTTTGGCCCTGATACCTTTACCGGTGCTACCTAAGGATCGCATGAAGTGCGCAGGTATCAAGACCCTTAAACTGACAGGCCACTTGGTGCAGTGTGTCCACGCTAATTGCCTCTGCGGCGACATCACCTGGGAACTGCATGCCTAGATGACCGCACCTCTGCCTGTTTAAAACTCTGCGGAGTAACAGCCTGCAGATCTGCCAGTTCTGAACAATGCACAGTCATCAGTAATCTCTCTGATATTGTAACCTATTGTCTGTGAATGCGTTGTCGTGGTGTGCATCAGTGATGGGTGTGAACCTAAGTCTTTGCTCACTCTTCGCTCAGCCTCCCCTTCAGTAGGTGTGCAAAGGGGCGGGGCCACTAGATCAGGCATGGCTGGTAGAAGATACTTGTTAATGGATTGCTGGCTTTCTCTGCGCTATAAAAACAAGGCGGGAAACTCTGGAGGTCCTGAGGTATAAAGCCTAGAGTTGCACTGCGACTGCTAAAAACATGAGAGTAGCATGCAAGCGGGGTGATGTCATGAGCCTCAGGGACTTCAAAGGCAGGGACTGAATACAGCCGTTTAATCACTGTTTCAAGGCCAGGCACAAATGGTCTGCATGAGCTCACACATAAGAGTAACGACAGGCTGAAACACAGAGGGAGAGAGAAAATGGATCTTTACTCTCTAATGAGACTTGCTTTTGCTTTATACGCGCACACACACGTGTTATAAGAAATAGTACATGCGCGCTGTACACACGCTTACAAACACAAAATAAAAGATGTCGAAAAGTAAGAAAGGCCACTGTGCTCGACATTAAGGCTCCTGTTCTCAGCCAGGAAACCCGCCCATCTCAAATGGGCCGGTTGGCCGAAATAGTAAAAGGGAGCTGCTTTAATGCTGCCCACATGGGCTCATTAATTACATTTAGTTCATCTGGACGTCTGTCCAACTGTAAAATCCAAACAACCATGAACTGCTTTTATCACACCTACTGAAGGAAACAACAACCTCCACCATAAAACCAACTGAGAGCCAACAGTGATCAGATAATTTAGGAAAAAAAATTCATATGCAAAAGTTCATGCAAACCAGCTCAGGGTGCAAATTTTGGAAACAAATTATTTAAAAGAATAAGCAGCAAGGTCTTCACTACATGGCTAAAAATAAATGTCCAATTTGATGGTCACTGCTAGGGAATGGGAAGTGGAGGATAAAAAAAGAAGGAAAAGGAGATGAAAGAGTGTCACATGACTTGAGCCCTAATGATGCTAAACTAAACAGAAGAGGTAACGCGACTGACTGAAGCGTAGTCCGAAGTGACGTCTTCCCTAACCTGTGGAACTGCATCATTAGTGCTGGTGGTGTTGGAGTGAAAACTCACTGTTGCATAAGTCAAACATTCAGCAGGTTTCTCAGTTGAAAGTCCTGTGGGTAACTGAGCTGTGGAGTAGACGTCCTGATCAGAGGGGATTGTGGGTAACTGAGCATTAGAATAAACAGTATAGTCACAGGGGCTTGTGAATAAGACTGTGGTGTCACAAAAAGGTTGCAAAGGATCAGAGCGATTTTTGGGTAGTCGAACATTAGAATAAACTGCAGGCATTCCAGCATCTGATGCAGAAAGTTCTCTGGTGTCTTTAATCTCCTCATACTTACAGACAGCAAGAGGAACCTGAGAGCAAAGAGAAACCGAAACAAGAAAAAGAAAAATCATAAATGTTATCTTTTATCTGTGATTAAAAGCTAAGTATTAGCTTTTTTATTTCAAAAGAAAAGAAAAGAATGTGTTTATTATTTGTACTAAAGACACACACACACACACACACACACACACACACACACACACACACACACACACACACACTGATAAAGACAGTTACCCCTTGGTTACTGTTGGAGTTTTGGACAGGACACTGGTCAGTAGAAGCTCTACCTGCTGGCAGAAAAAAAGTCATATAATTAGTAGTTACTGTTGCTGTTGTTTGCAAGTAATTTTAAATTGAGGAGTTTCGCACCTTGCAGTTTGGAACTTACTTAACATGGCTAAATACCTATGCATCCACCCACGGGTATATTCATGTTAAAAATTTGCTAACGTGTTGTGTGTATTAATACCTTGCATCTTGCGTCTCTTTTGGAGAATCAAAGCGAGGAATATGACTCCAACCAGAAGCAGCAGCAGAATTACAGACACAGGGATCAAAGTGGAGGCTGGAAATCCAGGAAGAGAAAGAAAAAAAAAGAAACTTTAACCTACATTGTGATAACTCTGAAGAGATCAGACAGTTATTGAGTTAGATTATGATTGTAATGTGTATCTGAGCAGAATCACCTGCTGAAAAAGAAGCTGAAGAAGGCTGAGATGATGATGATGATGATGATGATGATGATGAAGGTTGTGTTGGCTTCAATGTTGAAACTGGCTGACTTGGATCTAAAAGTTTGAAAAGTTTCAGAATAGATGCAACACAATGCAGTGTCCATTTAGTAAAAGTGGAACTGACTGATATTTCTACTTCTGCTATCTCACAGGAAGTGTAGTGAAGCAAGAATACACACATGAGCAGGAAGAACATTAAACTTTAGCCTAATATACATCTGCTTATTACATCATTGAGTATAAATGGACGCCAGTTTAACAGATATTATCAGGTAAATTTCTTTAATTTTATGTAGCCACAAACTATATGTCTAAACATAACTGTTCTATTTGTACTCACATTATCATTATATTCACTAACTGTCCAATAATATCACAGACTAGTCGTGGTTATGATGTGCACTGACTCTGTGTTTCACACAAAGTCTCTGTAATGTCTGAATATTGAATGCAGTGTGTCTCTGTGTCTCTACAAACTCACCAGTAACTGTCAGGTTGATCTGTGTGAAATAAACCTTGTATCCATCATCAGATTTCCAGGCTGCTTCAGCTCCACACCAGTATTCACCAGAGTCTCGCTCAGTTACATTTCTAATACTCACAAAGATTTGTCTTTCTCTGTCGTCATACAGCGAGAATTTATCCATATTTATGTATTTTTCATGTTTATTAACAGGATTTTTATAAGAGCAAGCTGAATCTTGCAGGTTCGTCTTGCAGAGAAACTTGGGATTATTCCTAAGGGATTCTGGGTATTTACAGCTGATGATCAAATCTCCTCCTACATGGACAGTCTCACTGATGGACTTCTCATAGGACAGATCTGCAAATCGGAAAACATAGGATCAGTTTTTGGATTGTATGTGTCCTAAGGGGGGGAAAAAACTCTTACAGTGTGAATTATGACATTTCCTAGTATATCGTTTTGCGCACAAAGTTTTCCTGAATTTTGATGCAGTGTCACATGACGCTCCTCATTACACCATCACTGCCTTTCTACACACTATGAACTTTTGCTGTTTTTATGTATGCGTCACAGTCATATACAGTAAATACCAACATCAGATAAACATCCTGCAACAGTTCTTACACCCCAGTTATGTGGATCTACACTAATCATGGCAGCGTTCTTCTACCTATGTGTAGCAGCCTGGAAAAACCCTTCACATGGGGACATTTTGATATTCTACTCTGTACATGAAAGTTTGGAGAGATACAGAATAGAGTTTACTGTCTGTGTGGAGGATCCTTGTAGGATCATCATGTGACGACTGTTAGTTGCAATACTTTTGCCAAACATCACACACACACAGAGTGAAGGCAAAATTCGGACCACCAATTCTGGAGGTAGATGAGGCAGCGCTAACCACTAAACCACAAGGGAGTCTGAGTTATACTTAATGTAACACAATAAAATTGCATAAATAAATAGCACATGTTTCTTCTACGAATTCTACACGTAATTACAGTTACTCACCACTTTCTGTTACATCCAGCTTCACTACAGTGTCGGTCTGTATTCTATTAAACACAGCAACAGCACACGCGTATGTTCCAGTGTCCTCCGTGATCAGCTCTCTGATAAACACACTGAAGAATCCTGCACTTCTGTTGTCATGAACTGAGAATCTGCCATCATGTGACCATTCACTGTTTAGTTTTGTTCTTATTTGATTTAAACATCTCTGATCTGTCTCCATCTTACAGAAAGATTTGATTTTGTCTTTGTATTTATCTTCATATCTGCACTTGATGTTGACTCCTCCCCCTGCATGTGCACTTACTGCTCTAGAGACCCTGAGCCCTGATAAAACACAAGAAGTTCAAATCATGCTCAATCCATTACAAGTAGAAATACCTAGTAAAAATTATATAATACTTGAGTTAAAGATCTTATTTTAAAGATCACGTCTTAAATCCATACTTTATTAGAGGTAAGGGTAAAGACTGAGAATTTTCTTGCATTTTTTATTTAAGTTGATGATTTCATGACAGATGAAAATAAGAATGAAACATTTTTAACAATCTAAATCAGCAAACAATCGTATGGTTAAAAAAGGCAGGGGTTAAAGGTCAGGCACACAGAGCAATGCAAGACAACCAGAATAAAAATGTCAGATTTGAGGAGGAAAACATCTCACAAACACACTAGAACAATAAATCCTTCCTGAGATAAGTCATGAATGAACTGAAATGAATCCATTAAATTAAACGAGTGAGTTAAAATGAGTTCAATAGTCATGTACAGGGACAGATTTATATCTAATTGTGTATTTAAATTATAATCAGCAAATAAAGTCTCAGCTATGAAAAACATATACATATGGATTTAATCATGATCTTACTATTGAATCATCAGAAAGAAAATGTAAAAGGTAACAAAAAAATTTATAATATATTACATTAATGAAGTATGTCTTCTAATATTACTGGTGGGAGACTCACCTTCCTTTACCATCAGTTCCACTGGTGTGTAAACGTCTTCTCCAAAATATATATCAACTCCACAGTGGTACGTCCCAGCATCCTGTACAGTGAGCTCTCTGATCATCACCCTGAACTCTGCTGATTCGGTGTCATCATACAGTGAGAATCTTCCTGAATCTTTTCATTCATTTTTAGCTTCTGTCTTTATTTGGTCAGAACAGCCTGGTGGTGAACCCTTACAGAAATATTTCTTGTTTTCTGTGTTTCCTGTATGATACTTGCACTTGATAAGGACTCCTCCTCCTGAATATCCTGTTACTTCCTTGGAATCTCCTCCATCTAACAAAACACCAAACATCCACCTGAGCGAAACCTTCCTTCATGTAACACTGCTGCTGAGAGTGAGGATTATTCTGAAGTGCATTTCTTTACCTGAGATCAGACAGAGGGTGAAGATGAGGAGGATCTTCATACTGAGTTCACACTCACACATCTCCACACCGACTCCACTTCAGAAAGATATTAAAGCTCCTGTTCTGTTACACACTGTTACATACTGTCTCCGTCCTTCTCTATGAGTGTGCTCTGTGTCTTCATCTGTGTCTTAAACAGAGTGTGATGTAATGTCCACTTCCTCATCTTGCTTGAAATAACTGGTCAATAAGTGAATGTGTGAGATATGAGCCTTTGGTCAGTTACATGTGTAAACAATCATATGAAGGTGTGTGAGTGTTTAATATTGATACAGTAGTCCTTGTACTGTTGCACCCAATGTGACTGGTGTTCTATATTAATTCACAGCCAGTTACAGTAAGCTCTTTCCTGCATCACTTCCTCCAAGGAACAGGCACGTGTTGTATTTGGACAGGATCTATTGCAAAAAAAAAAAAAAAAAAAAAGTGTGACTCTGAAATAATATACAAAATGCAGACAAATATTCAGTAACTAAAAATAAATACAGTTTGCGCCAAAACTAAGAAAATAGGTACAAAGTGAGCTAAAGGTTTAACTGAACTTTGACAATCTCAACTTCAAAGTTCTTGTTCGCTCATGCATCTTAAATTAAATTGCTTAATATGTCCAGAATATCGCACTCCACACAAATATAAAGTCTAAAAATTATACAAAACAAATAAACTCATTCATATTGCCACTCACAGTTAACAAGCTGATATTCCTGCTGCATCATTTCCCTTACCCAATTACAAGCGAAAACTGTGAAACATATAGAACTGACTCCCCCCAGGGGCCTGAAGGATCAAGAACATATAAACAGCCTCAATGCAGTCCTCATGTGAGCATCTTCCTCCAGTTGAGTTGTGTTTCCTCTCAGTGCTCCAGTATTAACTTTACTGAGGATATCTATTACTCCATGTCGGTGTGTATGCTCTAATGCCTGAAGACCGCTACTGCCCCCTAGAGCACAAAGTGCATCATAGCATCAGCGAAAAAGAAACTGAATCGCTGGTAAAGCAATGCATTTTATTAGTAAACTCACACCCACAGGCTTGATTGTTAGCTACAGAACTGCTGTGCAGTGTTAGATAATAGATAGAACAAAAGCCCAACAATATTGTAGTGAACAACAACACACGCAACACATTAACACATTTCTCTTACAACAATCAACATTTATTCTAATAAAACAAAACATTAAGTACTACATTAACAGACAGCTGCAAGACCTCACAATTCTACACATTAGCTCCTACTTTACATTTCCTGAGATTCACAGTACAGGTTATTTAGCTCTAATCTCAACCCAGTAATCCACATAAAGCAGTGTAACTGACTGAAGTATAGTCACACAAGACCTCATCCTTAATGTGTGGAACTGCATCATTAGAGCTGGTGACACTGCTGTGAATAATCAGTTGTAATTTTGTAATGATTTAAATAAAACAAGTTTATCCACTGTTGCTCATTACAACAGTGGATAAACCGCAAACAAAACAGCTCTTTACCGGGTCCTTTCAATTAGGTGGGCGCAATTATGTTATCAAAAGAACCAGAGTCAACAAATCTCAAAAAAGATTAAACAAAAAAGCCACCACGTCTTCCACGTCATTTTCAGAGGTCCACTGTTCCCTTGATCAAGCTCCTAGAAAACGCCAGCACAGGAACTTTGGCACAGGGAGAAGCTGAGGAATCAATAATCCTAGGCTAATGGTCGTAGACCACACAAACACTGCCACAACAACCTAGGACATCATATTTAGTCACTATATTTCACACGTTTACAAGCAGAGAACCTTTCCTCTGCTCTGTCAACTTGAACTAGATGGGTTTCGTCCCAGCGTCTCCTCCCAGGTCGCTACAGCCGAGTCTTCACTTCACTAAAGCCAAAAGGTAAGCTTCTACAATCAGCAGCACTCAGTCCGTTGTTGCAAGCCTTCTTCAATGCCGATACACAGTGACTCACTGTTGACTTAATTATCTATCACTCACGGCCAAGCTTGTCCTCGTATTCCACTTCATGTCCCTCTTGTGTGTCCCACTTTATATTACTGACTCTCATTGCATTTGCCGTTTGCTCAAGATTGCCTCACTCTTACAGTATAAATTCTCTCTATTGTTATAAACATAATTTATAGCAGTTGATAAATATTAAAGAGGTTATTACATTATAAGGTTTTACAAAAGCTTGTGATTGATCTCACTCACTCATTGAATCATCTTCTATACCACTTTATCCTGTATTTAGGGTCGAATAGGGCCTGATGCCTACCCCAGGCTTAGGGCACGAGGCGGAGTACACTCTGGACAGGGTGCCAAGTCATCACAGGGTGCACACACACATACACTCACACACTACGTGCAATTTGGGAACGCCAGTTAGCCTAATCTGCAGGTCTTTGGACTGTGGGAGTAAACCAGAGCACCTGGAGAACATGCAAACTCCATGCACACAGGGACAGGAATCGAGCCATATACGGGAATTGAACCCAGACCCTGGAGGTGCAAGGCGACAGTGCTAACCACTACACCCCCATGCTGCCGCTTGTGAATCCTTAGCACAGTTATTATGCTAACTTTAACCAAGAATAACTGTGAAATGGTTTTAAAAAAAAAGAAGACAAAAAAAAAACCCCTTGCAATTCAGTGTGAAAGTCACAAATGATCCATACGTAATAGTCACAATGTGGTGTCTACAATAACAACATTAATATTTTAAGTTTCCTCAGGCTTTAAAGATGTACTTTTACAAGTTTAAGGATCAATACTGCCCTCTAGAGGAGATTTTAGTGAAAGTATTTTTTATAGACATACTAATATTATTAGTGGTTTATAGAAATGCTTCACATTCTAGCTAATAAATAAAAATAAAATACATAAATACCTTACTAATTTCTCTGTTACTTTTTGAAACAAACCTTTTTTCTTTTTTTTTTTACTTTTTTAACTTTTTAGTCACCTTCAGTATATCAATAATATTACATCAGTTATCAAATTTTGAAAAAGAGCAAAAATATACCCATGTATGTGCTTCTGGCTAAGCATAATTTCATAATCAATGTCTCTACTTCAAAATAGAGAGCTGGAGAACAGCAGATATGAGCACAGAGAGCAGTATCAGAGTGATCATCAAAATAAATGTACTGAGCACTGAGACACGTTTCATGTGGGACATTTTTCATGCTTAAATAGACACAAGAGGTCGGATGGAGTCAGCGTAATTTGCAGATTCATTGAACCTTCATAATAAAAACATTACATGGAGTAAAAATATTATTATGAAGAAGGATATAATGTAATTTCATTCAAATAGAAATGTGTAGATTATAACATATAATAAATAATATTATATTTAAAAAGTCACAGCAACACAAAATAATAAAGTCATAACTAGTAACCAAAGTTGTATGCAGTATGTAATAAAAATAACTACGACTCCCAACATACACTCTCCATCTCACCTGATTAGTAATCAACAACACCTGGACTTGATAAAAAAAATAAACAAATAAAAAACTTTCACGACTACAGCCAGTATAAAAAGTCTTCCTGTTCACTTACCTGATGCTAAGTAAACAGTGTGTGTGATTTCTTACCAGTTTTCTTGTTTAAACCAGGCCTTGTTTAAACTGTGGTACTAATCGTCTGTGTATCTGCACTCCAAGTTTGCCTTGTCCTAGTTTATGTGGTTTTATTAATCACCCAACTTTTGTCTGTCACGCTGCCGAATTTAGATATCCATGTGGAATTCATAAAACTCACTTGTACTTTCGCACACCTGTCTTTATTATGATGTGTGAAAATTTACACAATGATAAACTTCTCTTATATATTTTAGATACACTGATAAGAATATCCAGCCTGATCTATAAAAAAAAAATTAAGGTAACATTTTGCATCAGATTATTATGTAGTTCAATCAAAACTAGTCTTTATATTTACTAATTACATTTCTTTATGTAAAAAATATTTTTGCTAGTAAAATCTATTCAATTTTGCAAATACACTTTACTTAATTTAATAATTTCCCTAGTCATTGTTTTGTGCTCTACTTAACTTTAACTGTATTTGTAATTGAGACTTCACAATTTTCACACATATTACTTGGAGTGGGGCCTGCTTTGTTTTATTAAATGTCCTAGCCCCAATTTTAAAAGTAACATGTACTCACATTATCTATATTATTATATATTATTATATATTATGTATATTCTATACATGTTTCGCTCCTGAGTTGCCAGTGATCCAGACCCCTCTGCCCTCTGGACCCGTCTAACCCGTCCTGGAGTCCTGCTTCTGGTTGGAGATCTCGTCGCATGGATGCCCCGTGTGGTCTGCCTGGATTCGTGTGGTGGCTGGGGATGGTTTCCATGAAGACTGTCCTGTCATCGATTGATGCGCTGGGGACCTGTGACTTCAGTTGTTCGATAGCTCAGGACTGGAATCTTGTACAGTCTACCTGAGCATCCAGGAACAAACTGGACTCCTTTTAATTTTAATTTTAAGTTTAACACATCTCCTGTTACACTGAACTTCCAGTACACATTATTATGCTGATCAATCCCTGCTATCCGTTATCACCCAGATGAGGATGGGTTCCCTGCTGGTTCCTCTCAAGGTTTCTTCCTATTACCATCTCAGGGAGTTTTTCCTTGCCACCGTCGCCCTCGGCTTGCTCATCAGGGACAATCTTATCATTTTGATTCATACACATTGCATACAAACTTACTTCTTTTTATTGTGTAAAGCTGCTTTGCGACAATGTCAATTGTTAAATGCGCTATATAAATAAAATTGACTTGACTTGACTTGACTTGACATTATCTATAGCAACTAGCCATTTCTTATACATTATAGTTAAAATATAAATTGTGTAACTTTGTACTTTAAAATGAAACTTCACCCAGGACAAAACTTGAAGTAAGGACACTTTTTATCATGTGCATACACTCCAGAACATCCACAGTTCCTTCAAATAGCACTCGGTCCTTAATTCACACCATAAGAACTAAGATAAATACCAGCAAAAAATAAATAAAATAAAATAAATAATAATGCATAAAAAAGAACAACAAACAGAGTAGCATGACATAAAAGACCTGAGAAAATATAAAAAGCTGTATAGCTTTTAGATATCCGAAATCACATACCTTGGAGCGCATTTTTGCTCCGTATCCTCATATTGGCAACTGGACCTCAACAAAATATTGCGAATACCAACATTACATATGAAAACAGTAGAACTACTTGAACAAGTGCATTGGGAGAACTTAAGTGCAGTTTAAAACAAACAACTGTAAAATGTTCAAGCGGGAGCTTACTCAAACCCTCTACCTTCTATGGCATCTATGTGGATTTAAGGCATGCAGGGTAACCTTGAGATTATGTACCTTGGATGACATTTTTTCTTCAAGCTCCAGGAACATGTGCTGAAAAACCTCAAATGTCTATTTCAGTTTGTTAGGATAGATCAATTCCACGGCATTGATAAGGCCCATCAAGTACGCACAAGCATGTGCCATATCAGGAATATCAAACCTCTGTTCCCTCGATGACTATTCCAGCTTGCTTGTGAAGTCCTCTCTATCCCTGGCTTTGGTGACTACAAAGATTTTGAGGACAAATTTAAAAAGGGCTTCTTGAAAGGCTGAAGTCTCAAAATCCTTTGACAATAAACCAAAGAATAAAACCTACTTGAATACTAATACAAACCTTCACCAGAATGTACAAATCAAATATATGGTCCAGTATAAAGGTAACAATATCATCTGTTATTAATTTTATGACTCTAAACGTTTAGATAATAAATCAAAATGTCATTGTAATGAAGCTAAGTATACTTTAAAAAGGTTAAGTGAAATAATTTTCTTGGATGCACCTTCCTTCAATAATTTCAATTTCAATAAACGCCCAAATTCAATAATTCAATAATAAGATACTATCTGCAAGTTTGTCTAGAATGTTGGATTTTACTCCAGGACTGCTGAATAAGGTCCCATCTTTTCTGAAAGTATCAGTTGCAGCTTGGAGAATGAGCTCAATGTCAAAGGAGAAGGTTGGTATCTCAAAATGTGTTGGCCAAGACTCTGAAGATGACAGAATGATGGTATCGCTGGATGTAGTGGAACTGCCACCAAAATCTTCTGATGACTCAAGGCAACTGCTATCCAAGCTGTCTTGGAGTTGTTTAGCACTGAAAGAATCCTCCAATGTTGTTGTGACCACAGGTTCAGTAAGAACCACATTGATGGTGTCTTGGTCCTTTATTTCAATAGTTTCAAGGAGAGAAAAAAAAATTACCATTAAAATCTTGGTCTTGAAACTGCAAACTAAAATCTTGTTCAATTGCAAATGTTTCTTGTACAATATGCTTCAATTCCTCCACAGCATTTAGCTCAATATTTTTCAAAAACTGCTTCACCAAAAAGTATGGAAGTATGACACATCACCCAGTGTGGCTGTTGTGTTTATAATAAATTTGGACAAAAATGGAGGTCTAACGCACAGACAAATAAGATAATACAGGCATCAGACCAAGACATTCCTTGTGAGTATGGGGATGCTGAAAATCTGATGTCTTTAGATAATGGCTAAAGTTATCATTATCCACAATAAGGATGAGGCATATTTCAACTGATTCTGGAAGACCTCCAGTGGATTCATGGGGCAAATTCATGCCCATTGAATAACTGGTGCCATAGCAGGTTACTACATTGGCCACCTGAATACAGTGAAACCTTGGATTGCAAGCATAATTCATTCCGGAAGCAGGCTCGTATATCAAAACACTTGTAAATCAAGGCAAAGAGAAATCGAGAGGAGGAGTGGTGTGTGTGTGAAGGTGAGAGGAGGGGGTAAAGGAGACTGTACACACAGGCATAAAAACATAAAATAAAATATTTTTTACGCATACACATTGAGTGATGTTTTAGAGCAAGAGACATTCAAATGTTGCAAAAACAGCTGGTATGTCGAACAACTATGTTTCATAGAGCTATTTTATTATTAGCTTTATTATCTCCGGATAATGCTCAAGGAAATAGTACTTCGGCAGAAGTTTTGCCTCTGGAAAAAAACTGCTTGTATCTATGCCTGTGTTCCGAGATCTTGATGTCAAGGTATTTAATAGTGTCATCTGTGTGAAATGGGGAAACCACCAATTCAACAATGTCTTTAAGATCCATTAGAAGACACCATGCATGTTCATTCTCTGGCACTTTGAATCCAATGACAAAAGGAAGCAGACATAACAAGCACCAATTTTCATAAGCTTTCCACTTAGTTCAGCAGGACAGGCCGTGATCTACTTTGTCAGCCCAATTATAGGGGACTTGTTTGATTAGATCATTGAGTAGAAGTAAGGTAATTTATTTTATTTTTTTTATCAAAACACTAAGCACAAAGCTAACTCCAGAGGTACAATTTCCTCGAACATGTCATGGAGCACATCTGAAAATATACACTGCCTTTTCACACCAAAGCAGTGAGAGAGAGTGGGACTTTCTAAAGCTGCCTGTACATGAAGAGAATGTTCGTGCTTTGTTCTTGCTCTGAAGGATCCTGTTCTTACTTCTTTTCCCTGAAAATCAGAAAGCTCTCCCAAACAAATCTTGCAAACGTGAGATCCAGAAAAGCCACCAGTTGAGTGTACACCTAAATTGTGAGCAACTACATCAACTATTGTGCATTTTATCTTCTTTCCAAACACAGAAATAAAGCGTCCTTCCTCTTACAACTGGACATGGTCTTTTAATGGTTGTTCAAGCACTGCCTCATAACATAAACACTCTCATGAGTTGTATAGGTACAGTCGAAAGCTTTCTGTATATCTTTCAGGCCTAATATCTGTGACAGTGACTGAAGAATAGAGAGATACTGATAGGTTTGACCTTCCTTCTTGTCCAGAATATATTCAACCACATGAAACTTCTCCTTATAAAACTCCCATCTTTTGTATGATGTGGCAAGAGAACTATCAGCTCTTAAAACTGTGCTAATGGGGATTGACTCACTCAACTGTTTGACTAAATCAGACAGAACTACTGTAGATCATCAAGCACACAGTACTTAACATTAAAGCACTTGCTTGAGACATTGTAAATGCTCTCTAATTTTAATAAAAGATGGCTCTATTTTAGTTCCCTTTTAAAAGCTCACACTCGATGCTGCGTGAAAACGCTATGGGAACATGTCTTTGTTCAGTCGGTTGTGAAGCATGTGTGTATCAAACACGTCATATATTTTTGGCTTATATAACCTCAGCCAGGTAATGTCATCTGATGAGGTGCACCTGCTGTTTATAAATAGGAGTGAACCGGAAACATCCTCAGGTCTTTTTGTCTTCAGGACCACTTTGTGTTTGCGTGTGTGTGTGTGCAAGCAAAAGTATGAAAGGAAAAGGAAAAGAAAAGTGTTAACTCACCGATATGGCAGAGTTTGTAAAGAGATGTGTGCCTCCGTGTGATAGATCTCTTTCAGAGGGCGATCTCCACGAATTTTGTTTTGAGTGTTTGGGGGAAGAACACGCTCTCCTCGGGCTTCAGGGAAGTTGTGAGTATTGTGATCTCCTCCCTATCAAAGTGCTTCGCGCGCAGCTCGCTTTCTTTAAAGAGAAACCGCGAGCCACGGCGCATTCCTGGAGTTCATGTGTCAATCTGGCAGACGAGCGTGAGACAGAATTCCTCCTTTCTCTCGCGCTCTCTCCGGATCAGGAAGTTTTAGCGTCCAATTCTCAAGTGCGCTCTGGCCTTTCTTGTGAAGGGGCAGAAGAGACTTCCTCTCCTGCTTCCATAGAAGTAACCTCCTCACAACACTCCTCTAGTGATGACAGAGCATATGAGGAATTACTTGAAGTAATAACACGTGTGGCCGAGCAGTTACATATCGACTGACCGCAGAAGTGAGATTCCCCCAAGCGCTCAAAATTAGATGACAGGTTTCTGTCGGGTGGCCGGGCGGAGGGGCCTCAATGGCTCTCTCCCCTTCTTTGGTGACCTCCATGACGAGTTAACTCTTCATGGAGTAAGCCTTATTCATTCCGTGTTTTCGTGCCATTGACTTCGAATATCATTGATACGAAAGCATGTGGTTATATGATGATGCCCCAAATAGAAGAGATGCTGGTGGGCTATATCTCTCCTGGGACATCATCCTCCCTGAAAAAGCCCACACTCCCCACCAAGCCTTGTAGACTGACATTGTCCCTGGTGGGGAAAGCTTTTCAGGCAGCGGGTCAGGCTGGTGCTACACTACACACCATGGCAGTTTTGCAGGCCTACCAGGCTGACCTACTGAAAGACTTGAGCACCGGCGGGTCTATTGATGAGAGGGCATTCGCAGAGCTACGCCGAGCCACAGACCTGTCTCTCCGTGCAACCAAGCAGACGGCCCGTGCTATTGGCCATTCTATGGCTGCCATGGTGTCCACAGAGAGACACCTGTGGCTGAACCTCACGAGCATCAAGGATTGATGCCCCCGTCTCGCCTTCCGGCCTTTTTGGCGACGCTGTTAACTTCGTCGCCACTAGGTTTCGGGAGGCGAAATTATATGAACAGGCCTTTGGGAGGTTTCTTCCCCGCCGTGCTCAAGAGTCGGGACCATCGGCCACCCAGTTCCAACCAGGTCTGGCCCGCACAAGGCGTGAGGCACAGAGAGAGAGCGTGACCAGCTGGGCACCCCCTCGTAAAGACTGGGATGGGGCTCGTCGCTCTTTTCAATCTGCCTCAAAAATATCAGACCTGAGGAGCTCCCTCTCTGCAAAAAGGAAGTCCTGAGGCTCATGCGCCCAGGGCCGTGGGTGTGTCTCCCCCTGGGGAGGGGCATCTGGAACTCCTTCACAGAATAAGGTCTCCTCCCTGGCACCCCCAGGAGGCTGGTGTTCAAACCCCGCCACCACTGGTGCTTCAGGAAGCATCGGTCTCCAACAAAATGTTGGGTGTTTGGTCACCTCCTGCCACGTTTCAGGATACGGAATATCTAACACCTCCCCCATCCAGCCAAAGTGTCAAAACTTATGCCCATTTCGGAAAAGCTGACAGCGTGGAAACTACTGTCAGGCATGTTTCCTTGCGTACTAAGGACTGTAGAGAGAGGCTACAGGAATCAGTTTGCACATCGTCCTCTGCGTTTCAACGGCGTTGTCTCCACTTCCATGAAATTGGAACAAGCACATCTGTTGGTTCAGGAATTACAGAATTTGCTGGGCAAAGGGGCCATAGAACATGTTCCCCTCCCAGACAGAGAGTCAGGCTACTACAGTCGGTATTTCTTGGTTCTCAAGAAAGATGGGGGGCTGCGTACAATTTTAGATCTTTTGAGGCTTGAACCGCTATCTCAGGGAATTCAGATTCAAAATGTTAACTGTCAAAATGATTGTTTCTCAAATCCAACCAGAAGAGTGGTTTGTCGCAATCGACCTGAAGGATGCATATTTTCATATAGAAATATTGCGACAACACAGGAAGTTCCTGAGGTTCGCTTTTGGGGGTGAAGCTTCCCAGTATAGGGTCCTTCCATTTGGCCTAGCTCTGTCACCCCACACATATACAAAATGCATGGATACAGTTCTGGCTCCTTAACGACTCCAGGGCATCCGTATTTTGAATTATATAGACGACTGGCTGATTCTGGCTCAGTCTCAGGAGCTAGCGCTTCGACATCGGGATGTCGTCCTAGCTCATCTCCATTCTTTAGGATTGAGACTCAACACCACGAAAAGCGTTCTCTTTCCTGTTCATCACTTTCAGAGATCTTTAGGTCTCATGGCAGCTGCATCCACGGTGATACCTTTGGGCCTTCTGCACATGAGAGCATTTCAGCTAAGAGACAGGGGATTTCACTCAGGAGCCAATCCCCAGAGGCAAATAAGGGTTACGTGCCGAGGGCTTCGTACCCTTTCAATGTGGTTCAGACCCTGGTTTCTGACTTTGGGTCCCACTCTAGGTCCATCTTGTCATCGCAAGATGCTAACGTCAGACACTTCCTTCACGGGCTGGGGTGCGGTCTTAGATGGCCGTCCATCCCAGGGGAGCTGGAGAGGTCATCTTCTTGCATGGCACATCAATTGCCTTGAAATGATGGCTCTGTTTTTGGCCCTGAAACACTTATTCCAGCAGTTGAGAGGCTACCATGTCCTAGTGTGGGTGGACTGTGCTCATGCCGCTTGAACAAGCTTGCACACCAGCTTCTGCTATGGGCACAGGACAAGTTTCTGTCCCTCAGGGCGATTTACATTCTGGGGCATCGGAATGTGGGAGCAGACTTGCTATCCAGACAAGCTGTGACACATGGGGAATTCAAACTCCACCCCAAAGTAGTCAGTCAAATCTGGGAAAGGTTTTATGTTTAGGTGGACCTCTTTGCCTCGCAAAAAATGTCCCCTTTACTACTCTCTGACTCCTCCAGCTCCCCTGGGTCTGGACGCGATGGCCCATACGTGGCCCAGATTACGCCTTTATGCATTTCCTCCGATAGCTCTGCTCCCGTGAGTCCTGGCGAGGGTCCGTCAACAGGGTTTACACCTCTTATTGATAGCGCCCCATTGGCCGACAAGAGTGTGGTTCTCCGATCTCATATCTCTACTCGACGGCTCACCTGGGTCATTCCAGTGAGGAGGGATCTTCTGTCTCAGGTGCAGGGGACAATATTTCATCCCCAGCCCGAGTTCTGGAACCTTCACTTCTGGACCCTGAAGGGGACCAAGTGCTAGGGCTCCCTCAACTAGAAGAACTTATGCCCTCAAATGGAGTGCAAAGTTGGTGCATGGCGAAACAGGTTGAACCAGTCCACTGCCGAATTGTTTCAGTGCTGGAGTTTCTGCAAGAAAAGTTGTCCTCGGGCTTATGCCCTAGTACTCTCAGAACGTACGTAGCCGCTATTTCAGCTTGTCATGTTCTGACCGATGGGGTTTCTGTGGGAAAGCACCCTTTAGTTGCCCGTTTTATTCGTGGGGCTAAACGGTTGAGGCCGCCCACTAGAGTGACGATCCCTTTGTGGGACTTGCAGCAAGTGTGTGATGCAGCAGGCTGGTCCTCTCCATGTTCATCGGCAATATCATCTGCAACATTTGGCCGATCTGTATACTTATGTATACAACTATTTCCTGGAAGTCACTTAAAGAATGTGGTGAGTGGTTTCGGGATCTGTGTAAAGCAAAGGTTCTATATACAATTGTTTAAAAATCACAGTGCACAGTTTCATTTTTCTTAAGATGAACTCCAAGATGCTGGAAGTAACCCTTCTCAGTGGAGAAACAAGAACGGCAAAGTTCACAACTGAAAGAAATTACCTCTGGTGTTGACTTGTTAACTGAGTGATGCCTTGATAAATGTGATTTGAGAGCATTCAAGTTTTTGAAGGAGCGGGCCAAACAGCATGTATGCAGGGAAGACCTTGTCTGTGATTGTGCCTTAACCTGTAGTGCCACAATAGTTCATTAGTTTCAGCGACAACAAAATCACAGATCTTGCAAATCCATCCCATAACAAGTAAAAGATAAAAGAATTAACGTACATTTAAGTACACCCAAACACTGAAGGAGAAGCAAAGTGGGTGGTCACTTTGGGGGAGTTTTTTTGGGGGGAATTCTGCTTGGGATTGACTCACTCAGCAGAGAGTAAAGTCCTGGAGATTGGGTTCTCTTTAGAAGCATTGATCCCTCCATCTGCTCGTCCATCCGTACCCAAAAAGAAAAAAAAGAAAAGAAAAAAAGATAGATAGATAGATAAATAAATAAATAAATAAATAAATAAATATTAAGATGCTCCCTGAAATCTGGAATGCCGTCAAATCATGCATTCAAGAAAAATTTAACAAAGTCAACATCAGAAATCTAAACTCTTCATCTTCATCTTAAAATGACACTAGTGTCATTTTTACACTTGTGTTTGGGACATTCGCATCACACAGATCCCAATAGCAAACATCATTTACTTGCAGTTACTTTGAGGCGCAAATTGGACAGATGGAGTTAAAGTTTAAACTAGTTTCCTAAAGCATATTACTTTCAGGCATATGAGTGCTCAGAAGTATACAAGTGTTCACGAAAGGATGAAACTGAAGAATTAAAAAGAGAAAAAAGAAAACTGAACTTAAATTAAGCCAATTTTAATAAGGCTATCAGAAAATACAGCTTCAATTCTAAAATCATGATCATGTAAATGTACAGTACATTCTTCACAGGTTGCTGGATTACAGTTTAGCGTTTATTGTGAAAGTAAACACATTTTGTCTTAGGTCCTTATGCTTTGTCTTAGCATCTGCCAGGATAAACAGCAAAGATGCCCTCTGACTCAGACACTCATCTCTCACTATTCAGCCTAGAATATGTACTGCTAACCAGCAACCTGGTGCAAACAGCTCTGCACCCAAAACACTTTTGGATCTTAAACAGGAAGATGTGTGTGAGTTTCAAAAGGCAAAAGTAAGCGGAAAAGGTATTTTAAGAGAATATAATCCACAAGGCACAAGACTTACCAAGGCAATGAATGGCAGGGCTTTTTTGCATTAATTTAATAGCAGATTTTGCCCAGCCAGCAGTATAATACAGTGCATGTTACAAATGGGTAAATTGCACTCAAAATATTGTTGCTACATATTTGACAGGACTATGATGACAATTTATTAAATGAAATGCAAAAAATTAATTCAACTTTTGCCAACCAAAATGATACCATCTTTTTGACTGAGATAACTAAACGCAAAATGTACAAATGCAAATAAGATTTGTTGCAGTTTTCCCACCACAAATAAAAAGTGTACATACCTTCATCCAGTGTAAATATCAAAATCAAAGTATCTGGGAATAATAAAATATCAGAGTTAGAAACTGACCAAAGGAAGAAAACAAATCCAAATCCAAATTGGTTAATGACATAATATCCTTCGAACAAACAAAAAGCAGTGCAGATAATTATCCCATATTTACATATATTCAGACTTAGCTACAATACAGACATAGCACACAAGATATATTAATTTGTTTATCATATATTATATCTTCTAAATAGTATTCCACTAACTTTCACATCTCTTTCTACAACAGATGACAGCTTGGTTCAGGATCATTCAGGAACTGATACGTGCCTGGTTAAGGTGGAATCACTATAAAAATATAAATATTACAATGTAGTTTTATATCTATTATCATCAATTATTATATAATTATTACAATGAGTCCTAGTCATGTGACAGCCTTCATAAACATAGCATATTAGCATATTTTAATTAGCATTAAAAAATTATGCATTTATTTTTATCTGATATTGTAACACGGCCACACATGCGACGGGCGGTTGCTAGGCAACCCCGTAGCACTGGCAATCAAGGTTGACGAGCTACACCTGGCCGGAAGGATATTTAAGCTCCCAGAAACCAGCGCACGCTGTGCGAACATTAGATAGCACCAGGTACGAGAGCGTGGCTCTGGTATAGGGAGTGAAAAGAGAAAAAAGTGAAAAGAGAAAAAGAGAAAAGAGAAAAGGGAAAGTGAAAAGAGAAAAAAGAGAAAAGGGAAAGTGAAAAGAGAAAAAGAGAAAAGAGAAAAGGGAAAGTGAAAAGAGAAAACAGAAAAGTGAGAGGGGAAAGTGAAAAGAGAAAAAGAGAAAAGGGAAAGTGAAAAGAGAAAACAGAAAAGAGAAAAGGGAAAGTGAAAAGAGAAAAGGAGAAAAGAGAAAAGGGAAAGTGAAAAGAGAAAAGAGAAAAGGGAAAGTGAAAAGAGAAAAGGAGAAAAGGGAAAGTGAAAAGAGAAAAAGAGAAAAGGGAAAGTGAAAAGAGAAAACAGAAAAGTGAGAGGGGAAAGTGAAAAGAGAAAAAGAGAAAAGGGAAAGTGAAAAGAGAAAAGAGAAAAGGGAAAGTGAAAAGAGAAAAGGAGAAAAGAGAAAAGGGAAAGAGAAAAGGAGAAAAGGGAACGTGAAAAGAGAAAGAGAAAAGGGAAAGTGAAAAGAGAAAAAGAGAAAAGGGAAAGTGAAAAGAGAAAAAGAGAAAAGGGAAAGTGAAAAGAGAAAAAATGAAAAGAGAAAAGGGAAAGTGAAAAGAGAAAAGGGAAAGTGAAAAGAGAAAAAGAGAAAAGGGAAAGTGAAAAGAGAAAACAGAAAAGAGAAAAGGGAAAGTGAAAAGAGAAAAGGGAAAGTGAAAAGAGAAAACAGAAAAGTGAGAAGGGAAAGTGAAAAGAGAAAACAGAAAAGTGACAAGGGAAAGTGAAAAAGACAAGAATAACATACCTGTTCGTTGTGACAAAAGCACAGTGGCACGCGCCCACATAAGCGCGCCCTCCTTCCCTTTGGTGTTCACGCGAGCCGATTATTCCCACCGAAATAAACAATCCACGGCCCATACTCCTCCAAGTCCTGCATCGGGGCTTCCATACACGATTTAATACCGAGGGCCGCCATATTGAGGCACCCCCACATAACAGAATGTTCGCACCAGAGAAGAAGCCCGCGGATTTGGAGCGGGTACGCGAGATAGTAACCGGTCAGGCGGGGCTGATCGGCAAACACGAACAAGCTCTAACCGAATTATTTTTAGAGATAAAGGGAATTTCGCAACGCTTAGACCAAATCCATGAGCGCCTCGAGACACCGGGCACTTCCGGATCGCCGGCAAACCCGGAAGCACTTCCGGGTTCGGCTCCTGCGGTCGTCACTATAGCACAAGCACTCCCCCTGGTGGCCGAGACGAGATTACCTACTCCACAGCCTTATGCTGGGGAGTCTGAGAAATGCAATGCCTTCCTACTCCAGTGCTCTTTAATATTTGAGATGCAACCATCCCAATTTCCCACTGAGAGAGCTAAAGTTGCATTTATGATATCATTATTGACGGGAAGGGCATTGGAGTGGGCCACCGCAGTATGGCAAAACCTCCTAGCAGCACACACTACAGCCAATGATTTTATACAGGCCCTCAAGGCCACTTTCCACCATCCACATCTGACTAGTGGTGTAGTCTCGCCCCTCCTCCGCATTCGGCAGGGAGGACGATCGGTGGCAGATTATACCATCGAATTCCGGACACTAGCTGCTAGTCCTCCGAGAGGAATTATGGCATTGGAGACCGGGAACTCCTTGCCATAAAGCTGGCCCTAGAAGAGTGGAGACACTGGCTGGAGGGGGCCAAACAGCAAATATTGATTTGGACCGACCACAAAAACTTAGAATATATCCGGTTGATATATAACAGATATTTCTGAACTAAAATAAGTAAATATGCATGCTTTTGAAATAAGTATTTATTCAAAATTAATAAAATTGCGTTTTTTTACTTTTTTTCAACAAATTTAAACTGCTATGCTATTTTATTGTACATTAATACCATTATAAAAAGCTCCAATATTGCAGGCTAATTTCTAATTGAAGTATGTCAACTCCTGGGCCAACAACTATTTAACCAACTAATTCGATAACTTTATTCTTACCTTTAGTAATAGAAGTGTGTTCAATTCACAGGTTCGTCTTCTGCTTGTTAAAAGCTTTCTTTCATGAGGTGAACAGAATGTCCCAAAGGGTTGTTAGCAATGAGGCTTGGGGAACCTTTTAATTTGATACGTGGTTTCCCACGCTTCCATGGGGAGGCAGTTTTATTTAAACAGAATAAAATTAACAAGATTATTACTTGTTGTGTGTGTGATTGTCAGGGATCACATGAAAAATTGTTAAGGAAAAAATTGACATTTTCTTGTGTTCTGAACTAATGCAGATTCATTTCTAACTTATAAGATATATTTATGTAAACGTACAAACTTGTATTTATTGTTAAATACAAGTGTACAGATTTAATAATGCTAAATTTACATCTCAGATTTATTTTTTTCAATGTAGTTTAGATGAATAAGTCTAGGTGTCTTATGCAAGAAGCATGCAACTGAGTTCAGCGTGTATGGAAACAAATAACTTTTAAAGAAGAAGCAGAAAAAGAATAAGGTGTATTTGCTGCATATAAATGCACATACAACAGTCATTGCTAAACATATTATTCTGAGAAAATATAAAGTGAAGGAGGGAAAAGAGGTAGAAGGAGAAGAAACGGTATCTTGACAAAACAGTACAGTTCCAGTGTCACATGACTTGAGCTCTAATTATACTAAACAGATGAAGTAACGTGACTGACTGAAGCGTAGTCAGAAGTGACGTCTTCCCTAACCTGTGGAACTGCATCATTAGAGCTGGTGCTATTGGAGTGAAAACTCACTGCTGTGTAAGTCAGACCTTCAGCAGGTTTCTCAGCTTCGATTGACCTGTGGGTAACTGAGCTGTGGAGTGGATGTCCTGATCAGAGGGGATTGTGGGTAATTAAGCTGTGGAGTAGACGTCCTAATCAGGAGGAATTGTAGGTAACTGAGCTGTGGAGTGGATGTCCTGATCAGAGGAGATTATGGGTAATTGTGCTGTGGAGTAGACGTCCTCATCAGAGGGGATTGTGGGTAACTGAGCTGTGGAATAGATGTCCTGATCAGAGGGGGTTGTGGGTAACTGAGCTGTGGAATGGATGTCCTGATCAGAGGGGGTTGTGGGTAACTGAGCTGTGGAATGGATGTCCTGATCAGAGGGGGTTGTGGGTAACTGCACTGAAAAAAATTACTTTTTGGTGCGGTAAAATATATTAAATTAACCATCATAATTTTTACATGGTAAAAATTAATTTCAAGGAGAACTAGAATTTCCTAAATAAAAGTTAACATACCTACACATTTAATTCATGTAATAAATTAACTGAGTGGAAAGAGTTAAATATTATTATGTATTTACTTGTAATATTTAAATGTTTTATAGTCACTCCACATAAACCTAGTAATATTAAGTAAGTTTTACTTTGAAAATTTAGTTTAAATTTCTAATTACACCGCGCATGCGCGTTTGGAGACTCCGTACTCGCGCTGTGGATCAGTCAGAGGTGCTGCACGGTGTGGCTGGAGCTGGAGTCTGTGGTGTTCGAGGTAAGTTGACATTTCTGTTTTGGATGTGATTCTTTATAAATCTATATACTTATTTGCTTGCTATAATGTTGCTGTTACTTTTATTTGTACTTCATTGCAAAATATTAAATAGTGGTTAAGTGTTTTATACCATTGTTGTAGTATAACAAATTGTGCATGTTCATTTACAGGTAGATCTCACTCTGCATTGGACACAAGCATATACCAAATGCAAATGAATACATATGAACATAAAGGTTTGTAGCATCATAAAACTGAGTAATTATTGAAAGGATTCATGTTTGGGTGATCTAAATACAAACTCAGCACTCATCATACGCTTTCCTGACACTGTAAATGTGCAAAGTAATCAGACTATGAAATGTAGCCATCTCATGCAATGTTCTACAAATGTTTTACTGATACAAGAATATTGCTAAAGCAATTTAACCCAAGGTTAACAATATGAAGTGTATGAAATGATGGTCATTTTTTATTATGTTCTTTTATTATGTTCTTTTATTATGTTCTTTTCTGTGTGAGTAAGTGTAAGTTTGTGTAAGTCAGCACAGGTGATTGAAGCAATTACATTTTTGTTTATCAAAATAATTATCTTTTTCTTGTAAATGTTATATAGGAGGACAGACGAAGTGATGCCTGTTTGCACCATCTTAAAATCCTCGTAGTCCGTACTGTTGAAGGGGAAGAACCGGATGATGTATCCATTATACTTGAAGGAAAGGAAATTTCGCAAGAATGTGGCAATACTGCAAAGTCATGTGCACTGCTTGCTGTTCCTATGGATGCAAAATTTAACTGAATGCACTTTTATTAAAAAGACAACCTGTATCGAGACTGTTAATGTCAAAAACATTCTGTAATGTTGGTGAATAAACTGTTTAATAATATTTTTGTTGTGTCATTTGTGAAAGAGGCATGGTGGTGTAGTGGTTAGCACTGTCGCCTTGCACCGCCAGGGTCCGGGTTCAATCCCCGGCCAGGCTCAATTCCCATCTCTGTGTGCATGGAGTTTGCATGTTCTCCCCGTACTTGGTGAGTTTCCTCCGGGTACTCCGGTTTCCTCCCACAGTCCAAAGACATGTAGGTTAGGCTAATTGGCATTCCCAATTAATGTGTGAATGAGTGAGTGTGTGTATCTGTGCCCTGCGATGGATTGGCACCCTGTCCAGGGTGTACCCTGCCATGTTCCCTAAGTCTCCTGGGTTAGGCTCCAGGCTCCCTGTGACCCTGAATACAGGATTAAGCGGTATAGATGATGAGTGAGTGATTTGTGAAAGATATTGATGAAATAATTACAGTTTCTTTACAAAATATAAATTAGCAATGTTCACATTATTATAGGGAGTAATATAAATAGATAAAACCAAGTAAGGGAAAATCTCACAAAACAAAATTATAGTAAGATTTAATGAATAATTCATAAAAACAAAGTTCCTGCTAATATAACAATAAATTAACTTTACTTGATTATTTTACATAAAACCAACTTGCGAATTAAATATAATTATGTAACTTTTACTTGATTTCTTCATGAGCGTTACTTTAATTATTAAGTAGATTTTACTTGACCATGATGAGTAAGTTGTACTTAATATTGGAGCAATAAAATTTACTTAAAATTTACGCGTGCAAATTGTTACAAGGATTTTATCAAGTAAATCTTACAAGTCCTTTTTTTCAGTGTGAGCTGTGGAGTAGACGTCCTCATCTGGAGGCATTGTGGGTAACTGAGCTGTGGAGTAGACATTCTGATCAGTGGGGACTGTGGGTAACTGAGCTGTGGAGTAGATGTCCTGATCAGTGGGGACTGTGGGTAACTGAGCTGTGGAGTAGACATTCTGATCAGTGGGGACTGTGGGTAACTGAGCTGTGGAGTAGATGTCCTGATCAGTGGGGACTGTGGGTAACTGAGCTGTGGAGTAGACATTCTGATCAGTGGGGACTGTGGGTAACTGAGCTGTGGAGTAGATGTCCTGATCAGTGGGGACTGTGGGTAACTGAGCTGTGGAGTAGATGTCCTGATCAGAGGGGGTTGTGGGTAATTGAGCTGTGGAGTAGACGTCCTCATCAGGAGGCATTGTGGGTAACTGAGCTGTGGAGTAGATGTCCTGATCAGTGGTGACTGTGGGTAACTGAGCTGTGGAGTAGACGTCCTCATCAGGAGAGATTGTGGGTAACTGAGCTGTGGAGTAGACGTCCTCATCAGGAGAGATTGTGGGTAACTGAGCGGTAGCGTAGACTTCCTGATCAGGAGGCATTATGGGTAACTGAGCTGTGGAGTAAATGTCCTGATCAGAGGGGATTGTGGGTAACTGAGCTGTGGAGTAGATGTCCTGATCAGAGGGGATTGTGGGTAACTGAGCTGTGGAGTAGATGTCCTGATCAGAGGGGATTGTGGGTAACTGAGCAGTAGAATAAACAGTAGCATCACAGGGGATTGGCGGTAACATTGTGGTGTCACAAAGAGGTTGAGAAGGGTCGCAGGGGTTTGTGGGCAGTTGAACAGTAGCATAATCAGCAGGAGTTCCTGCATCTGATGCAGCACATTTTCTGGTGTCTTTAATCTCCTCATAGTCACAGACAGTAAGAGGAACCTGAACCTGAGAGAAAAGAAAACCAGAAAAAAAATATATTAATGTTTTCAGTATTATTTTCAAAGACAATAGGTATTGGTACTTAACAAAAAGATGCACCCGCTCACACACACACACACACACACACACACACACACACACACACACACACACACACACACACACTTATAAAGACAGTTACCTCTTGATCATTTCCTAAGTTTCGGACAGGACACTGATCAGTAGAAGCTCCACCTGCTGGCAAAAAAAGTCACTTTTTCAATAATCAAGTTATTGTTGTTAGTTTTATTTTTGGATTTTTATGATGACCAGAAATCCATTCAATTAGAGGTCATGTAACTGTGCTCAGAATGAACCAGTCACCTTCAAGCTAATGGTTAAAAGTTATTATCATACACATGTGTGGTGGCATGCATAAGCCAGGGCCTTATTTAATTTGACAGCTCCGCGCTCGGCTAATAGAGGAGAAACACAGCGCGCCTTCAGCACCGCGGATAGCGCTCATGAACCCAAGTGACGGGCGGGGCACCCTAACTTCCTATAGCCGGCAGGTTGTTATTAATTAAAATCTTGCAGTCATAGGCCACCTATAAAATGGGCTGGGGACCTTCCGTTTGGTGAGTAGAATGATCAAATCATGTCAGTTAATCTTTCTTTCCTGTTCCTCCGCAGACTCCGACTGATCAGGCAGACTGGGTGCTCCGTTCTTTTCACTGTGGACCGCTGTCACAGTGTGGCCCACTGCCGTGCCATAGACATCGAGGTAAATAACATGCTACAGAATGGTGTCATAGGGTTAGATAAGAGTCCACTAGCCCCTGGTCCAGCCTCATCGCATTGGTACTGAAACTTGGCGGAACAATCCGTCTATGCAATGACTATAGACGGCTGAACTAGGTCTCTGAATTCGGTGCCTACCCGCTACCATGAGTGGACGACTTCATTGATTGGCTGGGAAAAGCATGCTTTATCTTAATGCTTGATCTGACAAAGGGATACAGGTAGGTCGCCCTCACTCCCAAAGGAAAAGAGACGACAGCGTTCAGCCACTGGCAGTACCGAGTCCTCCTATTTATCTTACACGGGGCACCTGCCACATTCCAGCAGATAAAGAGCTCAGAAAAACGTCTCGGGTTACTTGACTGTAACCCTGTTCCCTGATAAAGCGGGAACGAGATGCTGCGTGAAAACGCTATGGGAACATCTCTTTGTTGCCCGGTTGTGAAGCCTGTGCATGCCAGACCCGCCGAATACCTTCGGCTTATAACCTGTGCCTGGCATGACGTCACCGAATAAGGTGCACCTGCAGGTTATAAATAGGAGTGAACCGGAAACATCCTCAGGTCAATTTTGTCTGAAGGACGTCCAGGCATGCCAGCAGTGCGGCATCGGAACGCAGCATCTCGTTCCCGCTTTATCAGGGAACAGGGTTACAGTCAAGTAACCCGAGACATTCCCTTTCAAAAGCTACACTCAATGCTGCGTGAAAACGCTATGGGAACGAGAATACCAACGCCGCCGCACTGCAAGTGTCTGGACCCCCAGGTTGTGTAGCGTGTGCGCACAAGCCGAGGAGGTCTCAGACCTAGCTCTGGGATGCTGACTGAGGGATCCGTGAACCCAGAGTAGCATTGACATCCAGACTATAAATCTAACAAACGTGTGTGGAGAGGACCAGCCCGCCGCATCACACACCTGCTGCAGGGGGGCGCCTCTTGCCAAGGCAATCGATGAGGCAATCCCCCTGGTTGAGTGAGCCCTGATTCCTAGAGGCGAAGTGTGACCACGCGCCTCATAGGCTAGGGCAATGGCATCTCTCACCCAGTGTGACAGAGTCTGTCTAGTGGCAGCCACCCCCCGGTTGCGACCCCCATGGCAAATAAAGAGCTGCTCTGACTTACGCCACTGGCTAGTGCGGTGGACGTAGATCCGAAGAGCACGTACTGGACACAGTAAGTGAAGTCTTTCCTGCTCCGGAGCTGTGAAAGGCGGAGGACAGAAGGCTTCGAGAACAACTGGGTGCATGGTCGAGAATGGAACCTTGGGAAGATAGTTCGGGTGAGGATGCAGGATAGCTTTGACTAGCCCAGGGGCAAAGTCTAGGCAGGATGGGGAGACTGACAGAGCCTGCAGATCCCCAATCCTCTTCAAAGAAGTAATAGCCATCAGAAAAACCATCTTAAGAGACAGAAGCTTGACAGGCGCTGACTCTAGTGGTTCGAACGGGGTGTCGGCCAGGCCTTCGAGTACGATAGTTAAGTCCCATGAAGGGACCGTAGCTCTAGTGGGCGGCTTCAACCGTTTAGCTCCACGAATAAAACGGGCAACTAAATGGTGCTTGCCCACAGAAACCCCGTTGTTCAGAGCGTGACAGGCCGAAATAGCGGCTACGTACGTTCTGAGCGTACTAGGGCATAAGCCCGAGGACAACTTTTCTTGCAGAAACTCCAGCACTGAAACAATCTGGCAGTGAACTGGGTCTATGTGTCTTGCCATGCACCAATTTTCAAACACACTCCCTTTGAGGGCATAAGTTCTTCTAGTGGAGGGAGCCCTGGCACTTAAATGGTTTCAATTACGCTGGCTGAAAGCCCAGCCTGTCTCAGTTGGTCCCGTTCAGGGGCCAAACGTGAAGGTTCCAGAGCTCGGGCCGGGGATGAAGTATTGTCCCCTGCGCCTGAGACAGAAGATCCCTCCTCACTGGAATCACCCAGGGTGAGCCGTCGAGGAGAGATATTAGATCCGAGAACCACACTCTGGTCGGCCAATGGGGCGCTATCAATAAGAGGCCCTCGCCAGGACTCCCGGGAGCAGAAACTATAGGTGGAAACGCATAAAGGCGTAACCTGGGCCACGTGTGGGCCATTGCGTCCAGACCCAGGGGAGCTGGAGGAGTCAGAGAGTAGTAAAGGGGGCCTTGTGCTGCCTCTTATAAGACAAAGAGGTCCACCTCTGCTACGCAAAATCTTTCCCAGATTGACTGACTACTTCGGGGTGGATTTTCCATTCCCCATGTTTTACAGCTTGTCTGGATAGCAAGTCTGCTCCTACATTCATATGCCCTGGAATGTAAATCGCCCTGAGGGACAGGAACTTGTCCTGTGCCCAAAGCAGAACCTGGTGCGCTAGCTTGTTCAAGCGGCGCGAGCACAGTCCACCCTGGCGATTTATGTACGAGACTACCGCAGTGCTGTCCACCCGCACTAGGACATGGTAGCCTCTCAACTGCTGGAGGAAGTGTTTCAGGGCCAGAAACAGAGCCATCATGTCGAGGCAATTGATGTGCCACGCGAGAAGATGACCTCTCCAGCTCCCTTGTGCTGGACGGCCATCCAAGACCGCACCCCAGCCCGTGAGGGAAGCGTCTGTCGTTAGCATCTTGCGACGACAAGACGGACCTAGAGTGGGACCCAAAGTCAAAAACCGGGGTCTGAACCACATAGAACGGGTACGAAGCCCCCGGCGCGTAACCCTTATTAGCCTCTGGGGGTTGGCCCTTGAATGAAACCCCCTGGCTCTTAGCCACAGCTGAAACGCTCTCATGTGCAGAAGGCCCAAAGGTATCACCGTGGACGCAGCTGCCATGAGGCCTAAGATTTCTGAAAGTGATGAACGGTGAGCTTCTGGCCTAGCTTGATTTCCTTAGGGTGTTGAGAATGGATTCGACACGAGCAGGAGACAACTGTGCCCGCATTGTGACCGAATCCGATGTGACACCCAAATATGTTGTCCTCTGAACAGGAAGGAGAACGCTTTTTGTGGCGTTGAGTCTCAATCCTAAGAATGAAGATGGGCTAGGACGACATCCCGATGTCGAAGCGCTAGCTCCTGAGACTGGGCCAGAATCAGCCAGTCGTTTATGTAATTCCAAAATACGGATGCCCTGGAGTCCTAAAGGAGCCAGAGTTGCATCCATGCATTTTGTATATGTGCGGGGTGACAGAGCTAGGCCAATGGAAGGACCCAATACTGGTAAGCTTCGCCCCCAAAAGCGAACCTCAGGAACTTCCTGTGCTGTGGCAATATGTCTATATGAAAATATGCGTCCTTGAGATCGATTGTCACAAACCAATCCTCTAGTTGGATTTGAGAAACAATCATTTTGACAGTCAACATTTTGAATCTGGATTTCTGAGATAGCGGTTCAAGCCACGAAGATCCAAGATCGGACGCAACCCACCCCCTCTCTTGGGCACCAAAAAGTACCGACTGTAGTAGCCCGATCCTCTGTCTGGGAGGGGAACATGTTCTATGGCCCCTTTGCCCAGCAGAGTCTGTAACTGCTGGGCCAGCAGATGTGCTCGATCCGGTTTCACGGAAGTGGAGACCACGCCGTTGAAATGCGGAGGACGATGTGCAAACTGAATCCTGTAGCCTGTGCCTACAGTCCTTTATACCCAAGGAGATACACCTGGCAGTAGTCCCCACGCTGCCAGCTTCTCCGAAAGGGGCACGAGCTTTGACACTTCGGCTAGATGGGGGGGGGGGGGGGGGGGGGTTAGGTGTTGGGAGATGAAGTGTGGCAGGAGATGCCTGAACACCCAACTTTTTTTCTTTGGAGACCGGCGCTCCCCGAACACCAGTGGTGGCGGGGATTAAACACCGGCCTCCCGGGAGTGCCAGGGAGGAGGCCCTGTTTTGTGATGAAAATCCAGACGCCCCTCCCCGGGGGGAGACACCCCCACAGCCCCAGGCGCACGAACTCAGGGCTTCTTCTTTGAAGAGAGGAAGCTCCTCAGATCCGGTCTTTTCGAAGCAGATTTTTGAGAAGAGCGGCGAGCCCCACCCCAGCCTTTACGGGGGGGTGCGCGGCTGGTCACACTCTCCTTCTGCACCTCACGCCTGATAGGGGCCAGACCTGGCCGGGGCCGGGTGGCCGACGGTCCCGGTTCTTGAGCACGGCGGGGAAGGAACCTCCCAACGGCCTGTTCATACAGCTTTGCCTCACGAAACCTAGTGGCGGCGGAATTAACAGCGTCGCCAAAAAGGCCGGAAGGCGAGATGGGGGCATCGAGGAGGGCAACACGATCCTTATCCTTGATGCCTGTGAGGTTCAGCCACAGAGGCCTCTTCGTGGACACCATGGCAGCCATGGAACGGCCCACAGCACGGGCCGTCCGCTTGGTTGCACGGAGAGACAGGTCTGTGGCTCGGCGCAGCTCTGCAAACGCCCTGTCATCAATAGCCCCGCCGCTGCTCAGGTCCTTCAGCAGGTCAGCCTGGTAACCTGCCAAACCGCCATGGTGTGCAGTGAAGCACCAGCCTGTCCTGCTGCCTGAAAAGCTTTACCCACCAAAGCAGATGTCAATCTGCACGGCTTGGAGGGGAGAATAGGCTTTTTCAGGGAGGATGATGTCCCAGGAGAGAGATAGCCCGCAAGCGTCTCTTCTATCTGGGCATCATCATATAACCGCGTGCTTTCGCACCAACGATATTCGAATAAGTCGAAGTCGATGGTACAAAAACACGCGATGAATACGGCTTGCTCCATGAAAGAGTTAATTCATCATGGATGTCACCAAAGAAGGGGAGAGAGAGACGTTGAGGCTCCTCCCCCCGGCCACCCGACAGACACCTGTCGTTCAATCTCGAACGCTTGGGGGAATCTCGCTGCTGCGGCCAGTCGATATGCAATCGCTCGACCGCACGCGTTATAACCTCTAATAATTCCTCAAAAGCTCTGTCAGCACTGGAGGAGCATTGTGAGGAGGCTACTTCCATGGAAGCGAGAGAGGAAGATTCTTCCGCTCCTTCACAAGAAGCGCCGGAGCGCGCTTGCGAAGCGGAAGCTAAAACTTCCTGATCCGGAGAGAGCGCGAGAGAAAGGGGAAATTCCGTCTCGTGCGCGTCTGCCAGATCAGCACGCGAGCCCCAGGAATGCGCCGCGGCTCGCGGTTTCTCTTTAAAGAAAGCGAGCACCTTAATAGGGAGAAGATCACAGTACTCACAGTCTCCCTGAAGCTCGAGGCGAGCGTGTTCTTCCCCAAGCACTCGAGACAAAACTCGTGAAGATCGCCCTCCGAAAGAGATCTATCACACGGAGGAACGCATCTCTTAAGCAACTCCGCCATATCGGTGAGTTAATGCTGTTATTTTTATTTCGCTTTCGTTACGGCTTGTACATGCACACGCAAACACAAAGCGGCCCTGAAGACAAAAAGATCTGAGGATGTTTCCGGTTCACTCCTATTTATAACCTGCAGGTGCACCTTATTCGGTGACGTCATGCCTGGCACAGGTTATAAGCCGAAGGTATTCGGCGGGTCTGGCATGCACAGGCTTCACAACCGGGCAACAAAGAGATGTTCCCATAGCGTTTTCACGCAGCATTGAGTGTAGCTTTTGAAAGGGAACAGGTCTAACAGCTAACCTAAACAAATGCTACCTGGGGCTGACTGGAGCGCAATACCTGGGATATCGCATCAGGCGTGGACTATGAACATGATTCATTCCAGAAGGGCTCATATATCAAAACATTCAAATCAAAGCAAATTTCCACATAAGAAATAATGAAAACACAGATTATTTGTTCCACAACCTAAATAAATAAATAAATAAAAATAATTAATACAAAATATAAAGTAAAAATAAAACAAATTAACCTGCACTTTAGCTCTGAAAAAAAGTAAAAATAAATCCTTATAGATAAGTGTTTCCATTAGTGTTTGTGCATGCATGCTCGCGCTGTGTATGTGTTGTGTGTGTGTTTGTGTGCGTGTGCGTGTGTGTGTGTGTGTGTGTGTGTGTGTGTGTGAAGCTAAAGTAAGAGGAGAGAAGGAATGTCTCCCCCTCCTCTCGTCTTACACAGTAACCCTTCCTCCTCTCTTATTTGAGAGGATGGAGGACTACTGTGCGGGATGACTTTCAGACACACTAATGGAAACTGCCTCATCGGGAAAATTACTGTAGTTAGTGTGTGTGTGTGTGTGTGTGTGTGTGTGTGTGTGTGTGTGTGTGTGTGTGTGTGTGTATGAAGACGAGAGGAAAAGGTGTGTGTGTGTGTGCGTGTGTGTGTGTGAAGGCGAGAGAAGGGGGAGGAGCCCAATGTCCAAAATGGAGCTTTTTTCCTGAGACTGTGAGGATACTGAACTCAAGAACTCACTAACTGAAGTAAATCTGGACTCAATGACTGAATGTACCAGGGTCATTTTTTCTAAACATGCTGTGTGGTATGTACTTTATTATTTATTATTATATGCTTAGGTTTTACTGGGCTATATACAGTGGTGTGAAAAAGTGTTTACCCCCTTACTGATTAAACCTAATAACTGGTTGGGCTGCCCTGGGCAACAACTGCAATCAAGCGTTTCAATAACTTGCAATGAGTCTGTTACCGCGCTGTGGAGGAATTTTGGCTCACTCATCTTTTCAGAATTGTTGTAATTCAGCCACATTGGAGGTTTTTTTCAAGCATGAACCGCCTTTTTAAGGTCATGCCACAGCATCTCAATTGGATTCAGGTCAGGACTTTGACTAGGTCAATTAGGGGTAATTTTGGTCAGCCGGAAGGTTCTCCACTGTTCCATGTTTTTTTTTTTTTTTTTTTCATTTGTAGAAAATGGCTCTCACTGAGTTTTGGTATGGTTTGAAAACACCTTTTCACACAGGGCTATGGAGTTTTGGATTTTTTTTTTGTTCTTAATAATAACAACCTTCATTTTAAAACTGCATGATGTGTTTACTTGTTATCTTTGACTAATATATAAATTAGTTTGATGATCTGAAACATTAAAGTGTGACAAACATACAAAATAATAAGAAATCAGTAAAGGGGGAAAACACTTTTTACACCACTGTACATACACTGTAGCTTTCTTAAGAATAACTGGTTGGGCTGCCCTGGGCAACAACTGCAATCAAGCGTTTCAATAACTTGCAGTGAGTCTGTTACCGCGCTGTGGTTGCAGTGAGTCTGTTACCGCGCTGTAGTTCTGAGATTCCTCTTTAATGTTGGATGCTGGTACTGGGAAATACATTTTGTTCCTTCATGTGTAATATGTTAAATGACAGTAATAAACCTAACCTAACCTAACCTACTATGATGTTGCTCTTAATGGCGGCATGGTTGAGTAGTATACATTATATATTTGGATTCCAGTGTGTACCTCGCCTCGTGCCCTAAGCAGAGGTGGGAAGTAACAAGTAACAACTTTGGGGGAAAAAATACTTCTATGAGTAGTTTTACTGCACTGTACTTTTTGCTTTTACTTAAGTAGATTTGTGAAGAAGAAACACTACTCTTACTCCGCTACATTTGACTACACTTGACACATTACTTTTTGTACCATTTATTCTACACATGCAGCCAGTGGATCTACCACATGACTGTGTTTCACCAATCAGATGTAACAACGATAATTACATGACCCCTTTGACCAATCAGCTGCAGTAACAATAACCACATGTAGACACATGAACACACACAAACTGGCGGCATTGAAGTAAAAAAAATGTGGTAGACAGGGAATGAAAACATAGCAGAACTAGCAGAGGCATCTGTCTCCAATGATACAATGGAAAAGGATGAACACCCCTGGCCTCACTTAGTACTTGCATAGACTTTTCACTGAATAGTTATTCATACTGTCTAGTAAGACTGGCAGCGGTTTCTTGTGTGTTTACATCCACAAGGAATGGTGCAAGAACTCTGTGCTAGTTTCTAGTTATTGCTCATCAGTGGTAGACATTGTTAGACTGTTAGATGTAGACCTTTTTATTTATCGTGGGAATTTACCACCATTTTCATTAGTGTACATTCCAACTAGCACTAATGCTAAGAAAGCGCTATGAAAACTGTAAGCAAAGATCAGTGAACTGCAGAACACACACCTGGCTGGACTTTTTATTGTGGCTGGAGATTTCAACCATGCAAATTTCAAGTCATATTGGGCAGAGCCCCACCCTCACCTTGGCCACTTATACCACAGCTCTGTTATACTAATTCCATCATATAGACCACTCGTCAGGCGCTCAATACCGGTTCCATGTGAAGTATGTGAAAAGGAGTCATCTTTGCTCTTCAGGGCAGTTTTGACTGGAACATGTTCAGTGAGGCTGCAACTTACGGCACCTTCACCATCAGTGACCAGCTACATCAACAAGTGCACCAGTGACGTGACTGTCTCCAAGAACATCATCTTAACACCCAACCAGAAACCATGGATTACTAGACTCCGCTATCAGAGCAGGAGACAAGGTGGCCCTAAGAACAGCAAGGACGAAAGTGTCCCGGTGGAACTGATCAAAAATGTTTGAGCGCCTGACGAATGGTCCGTATGATGGAATTAGCATAACAGAGATGTGGTCTGAGTAGCCAAGGTGGGGGCGGGGCTCTGCCCAACATGCGCCTGGGATATTTGTGTAAACAAGATCCAGCGTGTTTTCCTTTCTCATTGCAAAGTCCACATACTGATGGAATTTAGGGAGCACTGAATAGAGTGGCGACGCGCGTACACTCCCAGAGAATCCACAACCACTTCAGGGACAGCGGTTACACGTGGCATATGTGGCAGGGCATACAAGCCATCACCAACTACAGGACATCATCACCTGTCTGTGACAGCGACGGCTCCATTCCAGATGTGCTGAACAGCTTCTATGCTCGGTTCGACATGCAGAACGACACAACGCCGAGGAAGACCACCCCTCCTCCCAAACACCAGGTGCTGTGTCATATCACGGCTGATGTGAGGAAAACTCTACGCAGAGTCGTGTATACTGTAGCTGCTGGACCAGACAATATCCCTGGCAGGGTGCTCAGAGAATGTGCTGAACAGCTGGCAGATGTTCTCACTAACATCTTTAACATCTATCTGAGTAGTGCCATCGTTCCCACATGCTTCAAATCCAGCATAATCGTCCCTGTGACAAATAAGTCTTCAGTGTCCTGTCTCAATGACTACCATCTCGTTGTGCTCACACCCATCATCATGATGTTTGAATGCTGTACATAGATTTCAGTTCAGCATTCAATACTATCATCCCCCAACACTTGATTACGAAAACCTCAATCAGTGCGACTTAGGGACAGTACCTTCAACACCACCACACCACCACACTTAGCACACTTGTGTGTTCAGTCCCCTGCTATTCATGCTGCTGACTCACACAGATCGAACCACATCATCAAGTTTGCTGATGACACAACTGTACGAGTCAGCGTACGGAGAGGAAGTGTAAAGGCTAACGGACTGGTGCAAAGACAACAACCTGTCTCTGAAGATTGATAGGACAAAAGAGATGGTTGTCAACTTCAGGAGGACACAGAGCGACCACTCTCTGCTGACCATTGACTGGACCTCTGTGGGGATCATCAACAGCACCAAATTCCAGGTGTCCATCTGGAGGATAACCTCACCAGATCCCTCAACACCAGCTCCTTGCATAAGAAAGCCCAACAGTGCCTTTTCTTCCTGAGAAGGCTGAGGAAGGCCCAGTTTCCACCACCGATCCTGACCACCTTCTATAGTGGACCAGAGCATCCTGAGCAGCTTCATCACTGTCTGGTTTGGGAATTGTGCCATCTCGGACAGCAAGACAATACAGCTAATAGTGAGGCCAGTAAAGAAGATTATCGGGGTCTCCCCCCTACACCTACACCACATTCTTCATCTGCAAAGCCACCAGCATTGTGGCTGATCAGACACACCCATCACACACAATCTTCACCCTCCTGACACCTGGAAAAAGGTACCAAAGCATTCGGACACTCACATCCAGACTATGCAACAGCATCTTTCCACAAGCCATCCGTCTCCTCAACAAAAAGGGACTGGACTGATAAACACACACACACACACACACACACACACACACACACACACACACACACACACACACACACACACACGCATGCACACAATCACTTAAACCCTAATCACCTCAATAACATTGGGAATGAACTGATAAACACACACGCACAAACACACTGATCAACAACCATCTAACAATTCATACATACCAAATTGCTCTTTTGCACAATATTCGTCATTTGCAAAAAAAAAAAAAAAAAAAAAAACTTGTTTCTATCTCTGCTGCTATCTACAAGGAAATGTTTACTGTTTCTCATTCCACTACCTCAACTTATTACCACAGCATGTTGAAATGTATTATGTTGTTGTGTTGTTGCTCTTGTTTGCACATAAGTCTAATGCACTTTATGTTGTCTTTTTCTGTATAGGACTTTGATAGTTTTTGTTAATTTATAATGTTAATCTGTTTTGACTGAGCTGGTCAGCTAATTAGGCTTAGTTAGTTAGCTAGTTATTTTATTCATTAATTTTAAATGTTGTACTGTATGTATCACATTGATCCTGGAGGAACGTTTCATTTCATCGTGTACTGAACAGTATATGGATTGACTTGACTTGACTTGACTTTTTTTTACTCTTACTTGAGTAATATTTTGAATGACTACTTTTTACTTCTACTTGAGTAATATTATTTTGAAGTACAGCTACTTTAACATGAGTACATCTTTGGCTACTCTACCCACCTCTGGCCTCTTGGGACAGACTGCAGGCCTCCAGCAAGCCAGTATACAGGATAAAGCAGTATAGACGATGAGTGAGAGTGTGATGTCACCCCTTAATAATAATGAATGGTGCATAAAATTAATGCCAGTCTTGTGCGAGCTACATGTTTTCTTATGCTTGAGCGAGGAGCAGTGACCGTTGGGTAATATTGCTTGTCCACTTCCAACAATGTGATGGAGCAATGTTACCTTGTTCCCTATACCGTTTACAATTCCCTTGAGACTGAGCAGTTTCGCATCCTACAATTTGAAAAGTTAAATACCCAGGGCCAAATGAAACACCTCCATTCATGGGCATATTCATGTTAAACAAATATTAATTATGTGTTGTGTGTGTATTAATACTTTTCATCTTGCATCTCATTTGTAGAGTCAAAGTGAGGAATGTGATTCCAATCGGAAGCAGCAGCAGAATTACAGACACAGGGATCACAGTGGAAGCGAGAACTCCTGGAAGAGAGAAAACAAACAACTTTAACCTACATGCTGTTCATGCTGATCATTCAAAAGATATCAAATTAATCAAATTAGTCATGGAGGTATATTATGGGTGTGATGTGCATCTGGGAGAATCACCTGCTGGAGGAGAAGCTGGAGTAGACTGAGATGATGATAATAACAGTAGTGATGATGATGATGATGATGAGGAGGAGGAGGAGGAGGATAATGGCAACGGTGACAGTGATGATGAATGTGGTGGTAACAGTGTGGATAATAATGATGGTGATGACAATGACAATAAGAAGGAGGAAGAGGAGGAGGAGGACGGTGATGGTGATGACAACAATATTGATGATGATGACGATGATAATGATGGTGATGACATCGATGATGATGATGATGATGATGATGATGATGATGATGATGATGAAGGATGTGTTGGTTCTAAGGTTGTAACTGGCACATGTGGATTTAAACCTTTGAAATCTAATAAAAAAAAAAATGTAAAAGTTTTAATGTTATAGATGCAACACAATACAGTATAACTGTACAAAAGGCCTGGTTCTCTTTAAGACCACAGGGAAACCCGCCCAATCAGAGCGGCAGCGGGGTTCTGATGCCGAGAGGAGGCGGAGCTATACGACGGGCAGGTGGAGAGACGGAGAACGCAGCAGCTTCATTCCCGTTAGTCAGTGTAATGCAGGAAGCTGATATTGAGCTAATACCGGGTTACAGTGTGCGTACACGAGAAGTAAGTGATCGCTTCTACCATCGGTTAGTGCTGAGCGATCGGCTGATATTCGCTGATTAGTAGTGACTGGCTCACACAACACTGCCACCGTTACCCGCTCATCCCCGTGCATTCGCGAGTATTGCTGATACATTCGTGTGAGATGTCCATCTGTATAGGCTGTATAGAGTTTATACTAGCATGTTCACTTAGTTATTGTGTGTGTGTGCACGTTATGCCGTGACCGTTATTGCCGGTAGCGATGATTCTCTTGGTATATGTCGAGATGTTTATTGCCTGCATTTAGGTGCCGATACCGCCCTCTGGTGGACATTAAGAGCATAAGCACCTACTCTATATAGAAATATAGTGTTGTTATATTGTGTGTTATTTACTTGGCACTGTTGTATTCATACTTAAGTTTCCTTTTCTTGTTTAATTCATGCAGAAACCACACGCCTGTACCCCTATAAGTCTTCAGTAAATAAGACTTTGTTCAACACCATTGAGTCCGTCTCTTCAATTAAGAAACCACCTCACTCAGTTCTGACCGACTGCCTACTGTGTTCCACCCTTAAAGTGAAATTCAAAGAACCCCTCCGTTTCAAGTGGTCCTTCGAGCCGGATAGGTGAATCACAGTGGAGAGATGACATCCCATTATGAGTCAGATCCTCCTGTTGTCCGACCCAGACGACAAATAAGGCCGCCTACATATCAGGTCCAAAGATCTGACTCGGTGAAGAGCGTGCCGTCAGCTACACGTCAGAATGAAGCTGGAATGGAAGCAGCTGCCCCTATGTCAGAGAATGCCTCGAGATCGTCATCTCCGAGGAGTCAGCTCTCATATACGGATGAGCTAGTTATCCAAGATGTATGGCCAGGGCCATCAGAGGATGTGCCACCAAAGCCCGGGGAGTACCCACTTCGAACACAACAATCTTCTGACATAGAGTCTATGCGGTTGGAGAGGAGGAGGGATAGCAATGAGCTTCGCAGCAGCATTCTACCAGAGATCCTGTCTACGCTGTGAGGGATTAGGGAAGAGAACGCATGGCTGAAGCGGGAGATCCAGTAACTCAGCACTCGGGGGGAGACTCCTCGTTGAACAGGCATACCCGTACCAGCCCCTCGCACTCATGTACCAGCTGTTGGTCGTCGGAGAGATTCTGCAGTGTATGCTGAGGAACCACCGTTTGTTCAGGGCAAGCGGCCGCTGACACAGATGGAGGACCTCACACTTTCTCCCAGGACTCTACAAGCTGATGAGAGTCATCACAACCCCTATCAGAGGCTATATACCTACAAAGCTCAGTCTGGAAGAGCAGGACAGTACGGCGATGTGATGACTGGTACTAGACACTGTCCCCCTCTGAGAACGAGAGACTTTAGTCTACCCTCACACCCTCAGATGACACCTAGCCGGGAGGTGTCGCATGCCCAAGCGCAGTTGTATCGAGGACCATTCATATCGAAGACTATTCCAAGCCTGACAGCAGCAGACCCCAGGCAGTTTTCCAGACTACGGATGGCACTAGACAATCTTCTGCCAGCAGATGCGAGTGAGCGCTTCAAATATCAGATTCTGACCGATCATCTAATGCTAGAAGAGGCCTTGTTAGTAGCGGACTCCTACTGTAATTCGGGGAGACCCTATACGGAGACAATGCATGCTCTCACAAAGATGTATGGTCAGCCACACAAGCTTGTCCTGCGAAGCATCACGGAAGTGCTGGAAGGCCCCAATCTTAAGCCAGGGGATGTGAAAGCGTTCAAGCTCTTCGCTCTTCGAGTGCGCTCACTAGTGAGCATGTTGGAGCAGCTGGGTTCAGAGGGAGCCGCAGAGCTAGAATGTGGCTCACATGTGGCTAGACTTCAAAGTAAGCTTCCCCACGAACTTCAGATCAGCTTTAAGCTATATATTCATCCGTCCAGGATCGCCGTTCCTACCCTACTCGACTTTGCAAGCTGGTTAGAGTACGAGCTCCAGGTACAAGATGACACAGCGAAATCAGTCATGTACGCCCCACCCTTACCTATAAGGAGAAGGGACGGCCGGCACGATACCAAGCTTACAGGCAGATCTACAAGCATCCTGTTGGATGCTTGTAGATCAGGATGCTTAGCGAATTATACTCAGCGAATATAGAACACACGCTCCAGAGCTCAAGTCTAGCTCATTCAGGAAACGAGAGAAGCCTCCCGCCTACTGTCCTTATTGTGACAATGTTAGTCACTTCCTGAATGGATGCTCCAATTTTAAGGAGCTGACTAAAGAACAGAAAGAGGTATGGATCCGCAGGAATAATAGGTGTTGGCGGTGCGGCCGCAATCATCACGCCTCCAGATGCACACTTAAAGCTCTCGGCGAGACATGTAACAGGAAGCACCTGTTTGTGTTACATGACCTGAATGAGCGAGCAGGGATTCCCAGTGCGGAGGCGGAACCTAAGGAGAATTCATGTCTCGTGAGTACGACAAAAGACATTCTGTATGCGGACCGTGCTGTTGGTAGTCGCAGAGTCCTCTTGAAGGTTAGTAAAGTGATCATTGCAAATGAACACGCATCAATGGAAGCATACGCGGTGTTGGACGATGGATCCGAGAGGACGATCCTCCTCCATTCTGCAGCTCGGCAGCTGAATCTCAAGGGCCAGCCAGAAGATCTGATCTTGCGCACAGTGAGGCAGGACCAGCAAGTGCTTCATGGGGCGGCCGTCTCCTTCACGGTATCACCTGTGTCTCACCCCCACAAGAAGTATCTAATTCAGCGGGCGTTTACAGCTGGGCGCCTAGGCCTTGCAGAACACACCCATCCAGTGGCTTCCCTACAGCAGAGATATAGACATCTAGCTGGTCTCCCATTGCAACCGATGGATAGGGTGCAGCCTGTGTTGCTGATCGGGTCAGATTGTCCACACCTTATCACGCCTGTGGAACCCGTCCGGTTAGGCCCACCAGGAGGTCCGGCAGCAGTCAAAACCCGCCTTGGATGGACCCTTCAAGGTCCTTCTCATGAGGTTCGTCGTGAGATCAACACACACCAGTGTTTCTTCATATCCGCCCCCCCCCCAATGCGGACTTGTTCGCGCATGTTGAGAGACTATGGAAGATGGAGGTGATTCCCTACCGCAGTGAGAAGGTAGTGACGCGATCCAAACTAGATCAAGAAGCCATTAGGCTTCTGCAGGAGAAGACCGTGCGAGTGGAAGTAGAGGGTACGATGCGGTACGCCACCCCGCTTCTCCGTATGCAGTGTATGCCACCCTTGACCATGCCCAAGGAAGCCGTTCTACCTCACCTCAGGGTCGTCGAGAAGAGACTCCTCAAGAACCCAGAGCAGGCGTCTGCCTACCAGGCCGAGATTGTCAGAATGGAAAGAGCAGGTTACGTGTCAAAGCTGAGATCAAGCGAGGTGAATAGCTCCACCGAGTCCTGGTATATTCCCCACCATATGGTGCAGCACAATAACAAGAACCGGGTTGTTTATAACTGTTCCTTTCGGTTTGAGGGCCACAGCCTTAACGAATTCCTTCTTCCAGGACCTACATTAGGCCCATCGTTGCTAGCAGTCCTGCTCCGCTTCCGGGAGCACCCTGTCGCCGTAAGCAGTGATATCCGTGGTATGTTCCACCAGGTGAGGCTGCTCCCCAGTGACATGCCTCTGCTCCGTTTCCTTTGGCGAGATTTGATGACTGAAAGACCTCCTGACGTGTACCAGTGGCAGGTGCCTCCCTTTGGCACCACGTGCAGTCCTTGCTGTGCCACATATGCTCTGCAGAGACACGTGATGGATCAGAGTCAATCGGGAGACCGAAGCAGGGAGGTAATTGAGAGATCATTCTATGTTGACAATTGCCTGCACAGTCTCCCCTCCCCCCAAGAGGCTAAAGACCTAGTTGATCAGCTACAAGCACATCTAGGCACCGGAGGCTTCGAGCTTCGACAATGGGCCAGTAACTGTCCATCGGTGATTGCTCACCTTCCCCCCGAATCCAGATCCAATACCTGCGACCTCTGGCTCCGTCAAGGACAGCAAGACGACTATGAGTCCACACTCGGACTGCAGTGGCACTGTCAGACCGACACCCTTCGTTATAAGCATCGAGCCAAACGCTCCTCCCCAGTAACGATGCGTCAGATCTACCGAGTACTAGCCAACCAATATGATCCGCTTGGATCTTATCCCTTATACCACTCGGGCTAAGATTCTGGTACAGCGCCTGTGGGACAAAAGACGTGACTGGGACGACCCGCAGTTGCCGACGGATCTACTTGCCTCATGGCAAAACTGGGAACAGGAGCTAAGTGGATTAGAACAGGTATCTCTACCCAGGTGCTACTCTCATTTACAGGAGGCCCACCAACTATGCAACTATGATATCCACGTTTTTTGTGACGCCTCGGAGCAGGCGTACGGGTCCGTGGCCTACCTGCGAACCGAGTACAACGAGGGCCAGGTTGAAGTGGCCTTCATCGCCGCCAGGTCACGTGTTGCCCCACGCAAGCAACAATCCATTTCACGTCTAGAGTTATGTGCCGCCCTTAGCGGACCGCAACTGTCCCAGCTTCTGGCCACAGAGCTCACAATCCCCATTCGCTCCACTACACTCTGGTCTGACTCCACCACTATGCTCACTTGGCTGATATCAAGCTCATGTCGTTACAAGGTGTTCGTGGGAACGAGAGTAGCGGACATTCAGGAAATGACAGCTTCTGCGGCCTGGCGCTATGTCAGATCTGCAGACAATCCAGCAGACGATATCACTCGTGGCAAGCCTCTGCGAGAGCCAAGGTCTGACATTCCTTGTGTTACCCCCCGATAGTTGGCCCGACCAGCCGACCTTATCGCCTGGAGAGCCAAGCAGTGAATTAAGGCTCTCATCCTTCTTTGGGTTAGTGACCACGATTACACCCTCAGCTACGCTGCCGCACTATGACACGCTGGCAGAGTGCCTGGATGCTTATGGGCAGAAGCTTCACGGGGCGGCCTACGCCTCCAATGCTGATATCCAGCGGGACGTTCGGCATGCACTCCTACGCCAGGCTCAAACAGAGTCCTTCCCCGATGACATGAGTCGCCTGATATCTACGAGACCTATATCATCCATGAGTCAATTGATCACACTCTCCCCAGAGCTCGATGCCACTACCGGACTTATCCGGGTAGGAGGACGGCTACGCCACTGTGAGGTAATGGAAACGGATGCCATCCACCCAGTCATCCTCGACCCTCGACATCCAATCACAATACTGATCATAAAGGACTATGATGAGAGGTTGCACCATCCAGGTACCGAGCGATTGTTTGCGGAATTCCGAAGGAGGTACTGGATCCTCAGAGGGCGGGAAGCTGTCCGCCGACACCAGCACCAATGTACCGAGTGTAGGAAGTGGAAGGGCCGCCCTGAAATTCCTCTCATGGCGGATCTACCCCTTACTAGACAGAGATACTTCCGTCCGGCCTTCTACTCGACTGGCATGGACTGTTTCGGTCCCTTCCTCATTAAGAGTGGCCGACGGAACGAGAAGAGGTGGGACATAATCTTCAAGTGCATGACTACCAGGGCAACCCATCTTGATCTTCTCACCAGTGTGGATTCGGACTCGTTTCTGATGGCCCTGCGACGGTTCATTGCTAGACGGGGCAAACCGTATGAGTTATTGTGTGACCAAGGCACCAATTTCAAGGGAGGAGAACGTGAGCTGAAAGATGCCTTTGTCACCCTCCAAGACGAATTACAGAGACACCTTGCTGAGCAGCAGATCAAATTCACTTATAACCCGCCAAGCGCTCCTCACTTCGGTGGCTGCTGGAGAGGGAGATCCGCTCTATCAAGACAGCCCTCCGGGTAACCATCGGAACCAAGACTGTTACCGAGGAAGTGTTGAGGACAGTTCTGATTGAGGTTGAGGGTATCCTTAATTCCAAGCCTCTTGGGTATACATCCTCTGACGTGGCTGATCTCGACCCAATCACCCCATACTGTTTCCTGATTGGTCGGCGAGACGCATCACTACCGCAAGTCATCTACCAGGAGTCGGAGATTCTGAGCCGGCGACGCTGGCGTCACAGCCAACTGCTTGCGGAACACTTCTGGAGGCACTTTCTGAAATATTACTTACCAGGTCTGCAAGCACGTCAGAAATGGAAAACGGAGAAGAAGGCAATAGCAATCGGAGATGTAGTCTTAATCATCGACCCTCAACTCCCTCGGGCCCTCTGGCCAGTAGGCAGAGTCACAGAGGTATTCCCAGGCACTGATGGTCGCATTCGGACCGCCAGTGTAGACGTGAAGGGGAAGACCTACACACGAGTTGTGGCTCGTCTCATCCAACTTCCAACCATACCCGAGGATAACTAAGACCTTTTGATAGCGGAGCGAATTCAGTCCCTGAACTCGGGGGCGGCTGTACAAAAGGCCTGGTTCTCTTTAAGACCACAGGGAAACCCGCCCAATCAGAGCGGCAGCGGGGTTCTGATGCCGGGAGGAGGCGGAGCTATACGACGGGCAGGTGGAGAGACGCAGCGCATATGAGAAGACGGAGAACGCAGCAGCTTCATTCCCGTTAGTCAGTGTAATGCAGGAAGCTGATGCTGATGTTATACCGGGTTACAGTGTGCGTACACGAGAAGTAAGTGATCTCTTCTACCATCGGTTAGTGCTGAGCGATCGGCTGATATTCGCTGATTATTAGTGACTGGCTCACACAACACTGCCGCCGTTACCCGCTCATCCCCGTGCATTCGCGAGTATTGCTGATACATTCGTGTGAGATGTCCATCTGTATAGGCTGTATAGAGTTTATACTAGCATGTTCACTTAGTTATTGTGTGTGTGTGCACGTTATGCCGTGACCGTTATTGCCGGTAGCGATGATTCTCTTGGTATATGTCGAGATGTTTATTGCCTGCATTTAGGTGCCGATACCGCCCTCTGGTGGACATTAAGAGCATAAGCACCTACTTTATATAGAAATATAGTGTTGTTATATTGTGTGTTATTTACTTGGCACTGTTGTATTCATACTTAAGTTTCCTTTTCTTGTTTAATTCATGCAGAAACCACACGCCTGTACCCCTATAAGTCTCCAGTAAATAAGACTTTGGTCAACACCATTGAGTGCGTCTCTTCAATTAAGAAACCACCTCACTCAGTTCTGACCGACTGCCTACTGTGTTCCACCCTTAAAGTGAAATTCAAAGAACCCCTCCGTTTCAATAACTTTTGGTAAATGTGGAACTGACTGATATTTATACTTCTGCTATCTCACAGGAAGTGTAGTAAAGCAAGAATACACACATGCACAGGAACAACTTTGAACAAACTTTGAGCCTAAGACACATCTGCTCTTCAAATCATTTATACTGAAAGGACAGAATAATAGAATGATATCAGATAGATCGCTTCAATTCCATGTATCAACATCATTATTTCTAAATATAACTAAACTATATGTCATATTCTCACACTATTGTCATATTCACTGCTGGTAGTATAAGAGGCTAGTCCTGGTTAGGATGTGCACACAAAGCCACTATAGTAACAACATGCAGTGTGTCTCTGTGTCTCTACAAACTCACCAGTAACTGTCAGGTTGATCTGTGTGAAATAAACCTTGTATCCATGATCAGATTCCCAGGCTGCTTCAGCTCCACACCAGTATTCACCAGAGTCTCGCTCAGTTACATTTCTAATACTCACACTCAAGATGTGTCTTTCTCTGTCATCATACAGGGAGAAGTTTCCTATATTTATGTATTCTCTACTTTCATTAACAGATTTTTTATAAGAACAAGCAGAATCTTGCAGCCTCATCTTGCAGAGAAAATTGGGATTACTCCTGAGGGATTCTGGGTATTTACAGCTGATGTTCAAATCTTCTCCTGCATGGACAGTCTCACTGATTGACTTCTTATAGGACAGATCTGGAAAACGGAAAACATCCGATCAGTTTATACAGTATGTGTGTATGTGTCCTAGAAAAAAAAACCTACAGTGTGAATTATGACATTTTCTAGTATATCATTTTGGACACAAAGTTCTCCTGAATTTTGATGCAGTGTCACATGACGCTCCTCATCACACCATCACTGTGTTTTCTATAGTATACACTGTGACCTTTTGCTGTTTATGTATGCTTTAAAGCATATACATTACATAAACACAAACATTATATAAACATCCTGTGCCAGTTCTTACAGCCCAGTTATGTGGAGATACACTAATCATGGCAGCATTCATCTACTTATGTCTAGCAGCCTGGAAAAAACCCTTCACATGCATTTTGATAGAGGGACATTTTGATATTCTGTTCTACTTCTTAAATTAGTAAGTAAGTAATAACTAAGAAAAAAAACATTAAATATGTAAATGCTGTTGGACTATTTTTTTATTATAAATAACCATAGTGAATTCATTCAGCAATTCTGTGAAAGCCTCATTTTATCACACTAGCTGGGAGCTAGAAAAAAAATTACATTACTAAGCATTCTGATTTTACTGTTAAGAAACTATTAAGAGTACTTTTATACTAATTGATGAATACAAACCTAAATCAAATCATCAACAAACCCAACAAAGTCTGTTCAGGACTTGGCAGCATGGTCCCATGTATTTTTTTTTTTAATAAAGGCAGCAAAACAATGTTTCAATTCTCAAAATCAAATATACAAATGTCAGCTAGTAAAAAAAAAAAAGTATGCTGAGTATATTAAATTCTAGCGTGCCAAAGCATACTTAAGTGTATTTGCTCCAAACTAATGATTAGTATACTTGAAGTTTGCTATTTTGGAACAACTAATTTTGTACTAAGTGCATTTAAGTTGTAATTGAATTCTTCTCATTCTTTTTTTATGTTTCCCAGATTTTCTCCCTAATTTAATTTAGTCATGTTGCTATCCGCTCCTTCCGCTTGTGTGAGCTCACAGATAGAGTACAGTAGAGCCGTAATTAATGTGGGCACCTCCCACACCTCCCCTCTGAGAGAGCTCGGCCAATCACCTCTCTCTAGACCTCCGGCTGCGAGAGGTTACAGCATCACCCGGGGATTGAACTCGCGATCTCCGGATGATAGGGCGAGCGCTTTACCACTGCGCCACTTGGAGGCCTCTGCTGCTGATTCTAAAGATCACAACATGTTTCTTCTGCTAAAAAACATAATTACAGTTACTCACCACTTTCTCTTACATCCAGGAACACTAAAGTGTTGTCCTGTATTCTATCAGGCACATCAACAGCACACGCGTATGTTCCAGTGTCCTCCGTGATCAGCTCTCTGATAAACACACTGAAGAATCCTGCACTTCTGCTGTCATGAGCTGAGAATCTGCCATCATGTGACCATTCACTGTTTAGTTTTGTTCTTATTTGATTTAAACAGCTCTGATCTGTCTCCATCTTACAGAAAGATTTGATTTTGTCTTTGTATTTATCTTCATATCTGCACTTGATGTTGACTCCTCCCCCTGCATGTGCACTTACTGCTCTAGAGACCCTGAGCCCTGATAAAACACAAGAAGCTCAAATCATGCTCAATCCATTACAAGTAGAAATACCTAGTAAAAATTATATAATACTTGATTGAAAAATATTATTTTAAAGATCACGTCTTAAATCCATCCTTTTTAGAGGTAAGGTTAAAGTCTGAGCTTTTTCTTGCATCTTGCGATTTAAGTTGATGATTTCATGACAGATGAAAATAAGCATGAAACATTTTTTAACATTTTAACATTTTAATCTAAATCAGTAAACAAATTTATGGTTAAAAAGGCAGGAATTAAAGCAAGACAGGTTAATATTTAACTGGGTATTTAAATTATAATCAACAATTAAAGTCTCAGCCACGCAAAAGGTAAATATGAATTAAATCATCTTCTGACTTTTGGAATAATCAGAAAGAAAATGTTAAGTAAAAAATAAAACCTCATAAAATATGTCAAAAGTATATTAATGAAGTATGATTTCTTGGCATTTTGTGTGTGTAATGACGCGGGTCTCACAAGGGGCAGAACCGCTCATAAATACTCTGCACTGTTCAGAACGGGAAGATCCACAGGCTTCAACCCCACGGAGTTCTGAACAGACAGAGGCGCGGCCAGGTAGGCATGCGGTTGCCAGGCAACGCTGCCGCAAGGTAATCAGCATGAACTCGAAAGAGAGAAGAGAAGAGAAGAGAAGAGAAAAGTAAGAAAGAAAAGATAGACAGACAAAGTGCGCTGTTCAGAGACAAAGCCCAGCCTCTGCTTGTATTAAGACGTCAGCTAGAGAGAAAGAGAACGAGAGAAAGCAGTCCAGTGTGCGCGCTCAGTTTATGTTAATAGTTAAAAACACAAACTCTCTAAAATAAATCCTCGGTAAGGGCGAGTGCCGATTCTAGCATAGACAGCGGAGTTCTGTTTATTTTATGTTTCCAATTATTATTTTTTGTTTTGTTTTCCATTTAGTTTCTGATTAATAATCCCACGCTATCTCCAGACAGAAAGGTTTTTCTGTGCATATCATAACCATTCTCACAACCTCCGGTTTCATTCACCCCCTCTCTTATAAACATTAAAACATCTCGTGCTGCAGCTCTCCATACCGCAACACGGTCTGCTAATGTCAGTGGTGGGAGACTCACCTTCTTTTACCTTCAGTTCCACCGTTGTGTTAATGTCTATCCATAATAGTATATCAACTCCACAGTGGTACGTCCCAGTGTCCTGTACAGTGAGCTCTCTGATCATCACCCTGAACTCTGCTGATTTGGTGTCATCATACAGTGAGAATCTTCCTGAATTTATCCACTCGTTTTTAGCTTCTGTCTTTATTTGATCAGAACAGCCTGGCCATGAACCCTTACAGAAATATTTATTTTTTTGTGTGTATCCTGTATGATACTTGCACTTGATAAGGACTCCTCCTCCTGAATATCCTGTTACTTCCTTGGAATCTCCTCCATCTAACAAAACACCAAACATCCACCTGAGCGAAACCTTCCTTCATGTAACACTGCTGCTGAGAGTGAGGATTATTCTGAAGTGCATTTCTTTACCTGAGATCAGACAGAGGGCGAAGATGAGGAGGATCTTCATCCTGAGTTCACACTCACACATCTCCACACTGACTCCACTTCAGAAAGATATTAAAGCTCCTGTTCTGTTACACACTGGTACTGTCTCTGTCCTGCTCTGTGAGTGTGCTCTGTGTCTTCATCTGTGTCTTAAACAGATCGTGATGTTGCGCCCACTTCCTCTTCTGGCTGGTTAAGAACGAGCTGCTCAATGAGTGCATGTGTGAAATATGTGTGAAAAACATACAGGCAACACTGTCAGCTTTTACATTTCAAACTCTTTTCAAAAGAGTCTCTGGTCAGTTACAGTGTAAACAATCATATGAAGGTGTGTGTGAGTTTAATATTAATAGATGCTCGTGTGTTTCCTCTCAGTGCTCCAGTATTAACTTTACTGAGGATATCTATTACTCCATGTCAGTGTGTACTGCTCTAATGTCTGATGGCCTCTACTGCCCCCTAGAGCACAAGGTGCATCACAGCATCAGCAAGAAAGAAAGTTGACCAGGATCACTGGTAAAGTAATGTATTTTATTGGTAAATTCACACTAACAGCACGCACACACACACACACACACACACACACACACACACACACACACACACACACACACACACACACACACACACACACACACACACACAAGCTTAGCTTAGCTACAGAACTGCTAGGATAGGGATAACCAGTGTTAGATAATAGATCGAACAAAATCTCAACAATACTGTAGTGAACAACAACACATTAACACATATCTCTTCAACAATCAGCATTTATTCTAATAAAACAGAACATTAATCACCACATTAGCAGACAGCTGCAAGACCTCACAGTTCTACACATGAGCTCCTACTCTACATTTCCTGGGGTTTTAAAGAGGTTAATTCTACAGTCTGGTATAAGACCAATGAGATTCACAGTTACAATCACAGCACCAAATAAATTAAAATAAATTATGTTTTCCTGCACCAAATCCTTAATTCATTAGTTGTAACTACAATACTGATACAACACTGTTATTAACTAAAGCTAATAGAGGTGCAGAGTTTCACTACAGTACAGTGCAGAATCAACACAAGTAGAAACTATGAGAGTGGAGGGTTTTAATGAATAATGAGAATGCAATATTTCCTATAAAATGTTGTGCTAAACGACTTCCACAACTTTGATAAATATATCTTTACTGTGGATTTTTTTTTTTGTTGTTAAAAAATACTTTAAAATTTTTTTTTTTTACATATGTTAAAGGAAGAAGAATTACAAAATAACAAAATAGTAGAGATTCAATGTAAAGTTTTTAGCTCTAACCATAATCCAGTAATCTGTCCACGTAAAGCAGCGTAACTGACTGAAGTAAAGTAACACAAGACTTAATGTCCTTAATGTGTGGAACTGCATCATTAGAGCTGGTGTCGTAGCTAGTTCAGGGACAATGAATCAAAGATGCAAAAGATTACTTTGGAGACCAGTAGACTGAATAAACTTAAAAAAAAAAAACATTTAAAGCATGCTTATATACTTTTACATGACACTTCTTCCACATCCATCATACATGTTTTCTGTTTCTAAAAAGATACTGTATAATGCTCCAATACATATGTTTACTCTTTCCCACAAGACACAATGCTCCAATACATGTTCATCCTATGGCTAAAGGAAACTTAATTGGACAGCTGTCTTGCTCTGTAGGGTCATTGTGAAGCCTTGTTGGGCCAGCACACAGTTCCGCACTTGTCCGTGGTTATCACTGTTTAGTAGAGTATACAATAACCACATAACATTATATAAGAACATACACATTGTTAGGAACCTCCACTAGAGGTCACTGTTCATGTCTTGTGTAGTTCTTGTTGGTTGACTCAGTTTCCCAGAAGGCACCTTTGTCAGGTGATGAGTGCTCACCTGAACTGAGGTGCCTCATTAAAGCTTCTATAAATAGCAGTTTGTTCTGGGAAACTGGGTCGAGCATTGTTTGTCTGTTTGTTTGGTTTGTTATGTTTGTTTTTGTATATACTGTCATGTGGGCATTCCTTTTGTTTGGTTCTTGTTTCTTTAAGTTTATATTTTGGTTTGTTTTGTAACCTGTGTTCTAGAGGGCTCTACTGTTTGTTTTCCTTATGTTCCTTGTGTTGATGGATTCATGGAGCTGTCCTGTTTTATGTTTAGCTAGGCTGTGTCTCCTCCTGTGTAAGTACTGTTCTGTCTTCTGGTTTAATTCTTTGTCTGTTTAGTTTTGTGTAGCCACATGAGGGCCTAGCCGCTAGCAGGGTTAGCCGCTAGTAGGCCTTGATTGCTAGCAGGGTTAGCCCCTAGTTTGGAATAGCCTCATGTGTGCCTTGCCTTTTGTGTTCAGTTCCCCACTATTAGGTCAGTACTAACCCGGTTAGCCACTAACCCCATTAGATACTAACCTGGTTAGGTCAGCATCCAGTGCCCCCAGCATTCCATATAGCTACTAACCCAACTAACCACTAACCCAGCCAGTCTAGTCCCGTCTCTAGTCCCGTCTCTAGTCCCGTCTCTAGTCCCGTCTCTAGTCCCTGTGTCCCTGGTCCCGTCTCTAGTCTCTGTGTCCCTGGTCCCGTCTCTAGTCTGTGTTCTGTCCCATGTCTTGTCCTGTGCCTCTCCAGCCCTGTCTCTCCTGTCTAGCCCTGTCTCTCCTGTCTAGCCCTGTCTCATCTCTAGTTCCCCTATGTGTCTTAGTTAGCTCCAGCTCCATGTTTCCTCATCCCCAGTTCTCTCTGTCGGTTCCCTGTGTCAGCTCCTGGTTCCCTGTGTCAGCTCCTGGTTCCCTGTGTTCAGTTCTTGTCCCTATGTTAGCGCGCCGTTCTCTCTGTTAGCGCGCCGTTCCCTGTGTTTTTCCTGAGCCCTAGTTTGAGTTTGTTGTTTTGGTTCCTTTGTTTATGTCTGTTTTGAGTTTGTTAATAAAAGGACTCTTTTTGTTTGCACACCCCTCTGCGTTCATGCCTACCTCATGCCCACGGCAACAACATCAGCCGGGTCTAGCCAGCACCACCAGCTAGACCCATGACACACATTAATTAATTATCTTTTTTATATGTGGTAGTAGCAGTAATATCCTCGACCATCAAGACGTCTTCAGCTCAACCACTTTGCGTGATGTAGAGAGCCACCGCTTGGAGAGGTTAGTCTAGCACTTACACCCAGGGCATGGCTCCTCATTCATCATCTTCATCCTCACTTGTGGAATTGGAATCTCCTATTCTCTGCTTAATATCCCTTCCCAAGTGAAAACAGGTATGCTAAATATATTAAATCCTAGCATATCAAAGCACACTTAAGTGTACTTGCTCCAGACTAATGACCAGTATGACGTTTGCTATTTTGGAACAACTAATTTTGTACTAAGTGCATTTAAGTTGTAATTAAATTGTACAAAAGCACAATTTTAAGTGTATTAAGTACATGTTTGTGTGCTAAAGTGAAACAACTTTAAGTGTACTTAGTACACTTAAAGTATATGGCTGTGTGTGTAATAGCGTACATACCCGACAGTAATTAATGAAGTTAAAGTATATATTTAATGTATTATAAATACATTACAGCAATGTTTTACTGTGAATATATTCTTATCGTAGCAGTAGCATGCTGTTATACCTCTGGCCAATTACAAATACTAAAAAAGTACACTTTGTGGTTAATAAAAACATTTTATTTTATTGTTTTATTATATCATACAGTACACACAGTCTTAGAATAATTTACACATGCTGAATGCTTTTTTGACACTATAACATGTTTTTGAAACACATTACATCAGTTATTATGAGGCTGAATTTATTCATGAGTTCAACAGATTTAATTTGCACAAGGTTACAAAAAAACTACTTTCGTGAACATTATTTGTGTTCAACAAAACGTCAGATTGTGTCACAAACACACAAACTAAAATTTAAACTGTCGTCTAAACAAAGACAGACATTAGTATTAGAATATACAGGTACAATATTAGTTGTGGTGTGTTAAACCTGGTGTGTTGATTCTAGCTGTTACACAGAGACTGAAAACAGGCAGAGAGTTATGGAGCATTATACCAGAAGCAAAGTATATAAGATTTAGCAACAAAACATTAGACAATACATTCTATAGTTTAAAATATGTACTTAATAGTGATGAGTCGTTCATGAAAAAAAAAATTTTTAATGAGTATTTAACGTGACTGAATAAGAAATGAGTCGTTACCTTTGAGTAACCTTGAAAGTCCTTGAGATTCTTCCAGCCGTGAATTAAAACTAGAAGCAGGGGACTGGAAAGCCAATCAGAAAACAGACAGTCCAATCTGCACATCTCCAGTTTCTGATTGGCTAGTGTTGCCCCTAGTCTCTAGTCTCTGGTTTCTACTCTAGTCTCTGGTTGGCTGGAATAGTTGCAGAGTTCCAACACTGCTGCAGTTCATGCAAGCGGACAGCAGCTTTATGATATTGCGTAGTGATGGGAAGTTTGAATCATTTTAGTGAATCTTTTTTTTTTTACAACGTTTATTTTCCTATAATATATTTTTGGTACAGTGGAAGTACAGTGGAACCTTGGATTGGGAGCACAATTTGTTCCAGGAGTGGGCTCGTATATCAAAACACTGGTAAATCAAAGCAATTTTTTTTTCCATAAGAAATAATAGAAACTCAAATTATTCAGTGTACAGCACAAAAAAATACATAAAAAATAATGAATACAAAATATGAAGTAAAAATAAAATAAATGAACCTGCACTTTACCTTTAAAAAAGTAAAAATAAATCCAGACAGATACGTTTTTCTGTTGCGCAGGCTATGTGTGTGTGTGTGTGTGTGTGTGTGTGTGTGTGTGTGTGTGTGTGTGTGTGTGTGTGTGTGTGTGAAGCTAAAGTAAGAGGAGAGGAGGTGTGAGACCCTCCCCTCTCCCTCTTCTCGTCTTATACAGTAACTCTTCCTCCTCTCTTATTTGAGTTTCACACACGCGCACGCTGTTAGGAACCTCCACCAGAGGTCACTCTCTGTGTGTAGTTCTTGTTGGTTGACTCAGTTTCCCAGAAGGCACCTCAGTCAGGTGATTAGTGCTCACCTGGACTGAGGTGCCTCATTAAAGTCTCTATAAATAGCAGTCTGTTCTGGGAAACTGGGTCGAGCATTGTTTGTCTATTTGCCTGTTTGTCAGTAGGTTTGTCTGTTTGGTTTGTTATGTTTGTATTTGTAACTACCGTCATGTGGGCATTCCTTTTGTTTGGTTCTTGTTTCTTTAAGTTTATACTTTGGTTTGTTTTGTAGCCTTTGTTTGTCTAGGGCTCTGCTGTTTGTTCTCCTTATGTTCCTTGTGTTGATGGATTCATGGAGCTGCCCTGTTTCATGTTTAGCTAGGCTGTCTCCTCCTGTGTCCTGTGTAAGTACTGTTCTGTCTTCTGGTTTAATTCTTTGTTTAGTTTTGTGTAGCCACATGCAGGCCTAGCCGCTAGCAGGGTTAGCCACTAGTAGGCCTTAATTGCTAGTAGGGTTAGCCCTTAGTAGGGTTAGCCTCCTGTAGGCTAGCCTCTAGGGGGATTGACTGCTAGTGGTTCTGGTCGCTAGTAGGTTAGCCGCTAGTTTGGAGTAGCCTCATGTGTGCTTTGCCTTTGTGTTCAGTTCCCCACCATTAGGTCAGTACTAACCCGGTTAGCCACTAACCCATTTAGATACTAACCTGGTTAGGTCAGCATCCAGTGTCCCCAGCGTTCCATGTAGCTACTAACCCAACTAACCACTAACCCAGCCTGTTCCATCTCTTGTCCTGTCTCTAGTCTCTCCTGTCTCTAGTCTCTGTGCTCCCAGTCCTGTCTCTCCAGTCTCCAGTCCTGTCTCTCCAGTCTCCAGTCCTGTCTAGCCCTGTCTCTCCCGTCTCCTGTCTCTCCAGTCTCTAGTTCCCCTATGGGTCTTAGTTAGCTTCAGCTCCATGTTTCCTCATCCCCAGCTCTCTGTCGGTTCCCTGTGTCAGTTCCTAGTTCCCTGTCAGTTCCTGGCTCCCATGTCAGTTCTTGTCCCTGTGTTGACGCGCCGTTCCCTGTGTTAGCGCGCCGTCCCTGTTTTCCTGAGCCCTAGTTTTAGTTTACGTTTGTTTTGGTTCCTTTGTTTGTTTGTCTGTTTTGAGTTTTGTTTAAATAAAGACTTTCTGTTTCAACAACCCCTCTGCCTTCATGTCTACCCATATGCCCACGGCAACCACACCATCAGCCGGGTCTAGCCAGCACCACCAGCTAGACCCATGACACACGCACACAACGGAAACCCTGTTTCTCGGGAAAATAATTAAGAAATCTCTCTAATGACACTGGACTGAGCAACAAACTAACAGAATCACTGCTGTAAGGTAAAAATAAAACAAATTAACCTGCACTTTACCTTTAAAAGTAATCACGACAGAGGAGTGTTTCTGTCTAGAGCAGAGAGAGAGAGAGAGTGTGTGTGTGTGTGTGTGTGTGTGTGTGTGTGTGTGTGTGTGTGTGTGTGTGTGTGTGTGTGTGTGTATGTGTGAAGGTGAGAGGAGGCGGGGTGAGAGAGAGAGAGAGAGAGTGTGTGTGTGTGTGTGTGTGTGTGTGTGTGAAGGTGAGAGGAGGCGAGGTGAGAGAGAGAGAGAGAGAGAGTGTGTGTGTGTGTGTGTGTGTGTGAAGGTGAGAGGAGGCGGGGTGTGCATGTGTGTATGAAGGCGAGTATGGTGTCCAATGACGCTCACGCACACACAAAGTGCTGGCTGACACAGAGAGAGAAAATGGATCTTTAACTTCTCTAATGAGACTTGCTTTTGCTTTGCACGCGTGCAATTGCGCAATACTCGCAAACTGCGTTACTTGCAATCCGAGGTTCACTGTATTTTGAAATATGTTTAAAATTTCATTCCAAAAATTGGTTAAAGATGACGTTAGTATACTTTTTTATATATTAACTATTAAATATGTATTAGTATATTTGCAATGTACTATCGAAGATTTAAATATATTTGTAATATACTAAAGTGTATTTTTTTTCACTGGGGTTCTTATGGAATAAAATCACTGTCAAAAATAATCGTGCGTAAAAAAAAAAAAAAAGATTTGTGTGTAATTCTGTGTTTTTTTCTGAGTTGGATTCCAAAATCTACGGCCACAACTCTGAAATATACGACTCTGAGCGTTTACAGACACAAAATTTGTTTTTAAAACTCCTCTGTTACACGGACGAATTCCGAAATTACGCCCATGAATGTAGTGTGCTAAAACCGCTGTCAAAAATACGTCATCAAGGCCACATGCACAGGCATTAATATCCAAAGGAGGAGGAATTGATACGTAATTCTCTGTAATTTTACTTCTCTTAAACATGTACGAATCTGTGGAAAAAAAGAAAACTTACCTGAGACGATGAGAGAGCGCTCGGCTGCTGATCTGACATTTCAGCGCCGGTGGTTTAAAACGGTGGCCGAATCGATTTTTCTTCCCTCGGATATTAATGCCTGTGCATGTGGCCTTGATGACGTATTTTTGACAGCGGTTTTAGCACACTACATTCATGGGCGTAATTTCGGAATTCGTCCGTGTATCAGAGGAGACGTAAAAACAAGTTTTGTGTCTGTAAGCGGTCAGTGTCGTATATTTCAGAGTTGTGGCCGTAGATTTTGGAATCCAACTCGCATTGGCACGGGCCATGCAGACGAGGTGGATCCAAGCGCAGAGCGCATAAGGGAAATGGCGCCGGTTATTTTGTGATGTGCTGCGCGCTGATTGTTTTGTGAATTAAAGCTCCTGCTCTTTGATGCGGAGGCACGGCATGGGTGTGCGTGGTATAAAGCCGTGAAGTCCAAGAAAGTATGTGATCCAGAATCGTGGTCGTAAAACGAGAGCAAGGGTCGATATCCAGAAAACCGAGAAAACAATAATCCAAAACTGAGCGAGATCCGTGAAACAAGGCGTGGGTCGAGATCTGAAAGTCAAGGCTAGGTCTAACCCTAACCCCTAGGTAATGTTGCCCTCAACAGTGGCAACACAAAAAGATACACAGTCACACCTACTACCCGAAGTGACAGACTGTAATTAAATAAAATAAGAGCAGGCCTGATATGTGCTATGACTATGAAGGGAACTCTGACCAGTGTCTGTCTCCTCAGTCTGGAGCACATGTGTACAGAGTTAACTGAGAGCACTGAGTAAAATTTTCATTAAATTGACATGGTCAAAAAAATCTTAGGTAGGTTACTTAGGCAAAAAATTGTAATCAAATAATAATAATAATAATAATAATAATAATAATTTGGGGAGAAATGGGAATTGGAGAAGAGAAAATACGTAGAAGGAAAACGAAGCTAACAGAAGCTAAGAGTTTCAGTGTCACATGACTTGAGCTCTAAACTAAACAGATGAAGTAACGTGACTGACTGAAGCGTAGTCAGAAGTGATGTCTTCCCTAACCTGTGGAACTGCATCATTAGAGCTGGTGGTGTTGGAGTGAAAACTCACTGCTGCGTAAGTCAGACCTTCAGCAGGTTTCTCAGCTGTTTGACCAGTGGGTAACTGAGCTGTAGAATAAACAGTAGAGTCACAGGGGATTGTGGGTAACACTGTGGTGTCATGAAAAGGTTGTGAAGGGTCAGAGGGGATTGTGGATAGTCGAACATTAGAGTAAACTGCAGAAGATCCAGCATCTAATGCAGAAAGTTCTCTGGTGTCTTTAATCTCCTCATAGTCACAGACAGCAAGAGGAACCTGAGAGCAAAGAGAAACCGAAACAAACAAAGAAATCATAAATATTTCAGCTTTTCTTTTTTTTAAAAAAAAAAAAGAAATGAATGTGTTAAGTATTTGTAATAAACAAACACACACACACACAATGATAAAGACAGTTACCTCTTGGTAATTTACTGAGTTTTGGACAGGACACTGGCCAGTAGAAGCTCCACCTGCAGAAAAAAGTCACATAATTATTAGTCATTGTTACTGTTCTTAGCTAAATTTTTGCACTTTTATGATGGGGAGAAATCGATTTTTATTAGGGGCTCAGAATTAAACAATCAAATTTGACTTTATGGTTAAAAGTTAATATAATACACCTGTTACTAATGAAATGATTCTGATTAACCGCAGATAACCCCAGAATCCTGAAGAGATGAATATAATAATCTAGCTTGAATAGATTAATATAATGTAGATGAATAATAGTAATAATAATATAATAGGAACGATTTAATGAATAAAAATATTATTTCTCTTTTGTTATTATTCAGGTCTCATGCAAACTCTGTGGTTTCTTATGCTCGAACGTGCCGCAGTGACTGATTCGAGATATTGCTTGTCCACTTTTAGTAGAATGATGAAGCATTGGACACTTGCTCCCTTCACCGTTCACAATTCCTTTTAAACTGAGGAGTTTCGCACATTGCACTTTGGACACTTACATAACATGGCTAAATATCCCGGGCATATTCATATTAAACACAGTGTTAAGTATAATGCTGTGTGTATTAATACCTTGCGTCTTGCGTCTCTTTCGGACAAACAAAGTGAGGAATATGACTCCAATCAGAAGCAGCAGCAGAATTACAGATACAGGGATCATAGTGGAAGCTGAAAGTCCTGGAAGAGAGAAAACAGGAAACTTTAACCTACATGCTGATCATCCAAAGAGATTAGATTCATCAAAGTTATTGAGTTAGATTAAAATTGTAATGTGCATTTGAGTAGAATCACCTGCTGAAGAAGAAGCTGACGCAGGCTGGGATAATGTTGATGATGATGAGGATGAGGATGATGATGAGGACGCTGATGATGATGATGATGATGATGACGCTGATGAGGACGCTGATGATGATGATGATGATGATGATGATGATGGGGACGATGATAGTAACGGTGACAGGGATGGTGATGAATGTGATGGTAACAGTGTGTATACTAATGATTGTTTTGGCTGAAAGGTTGAAACTGTCACACTTGGATCTACACATTTGAAAAGTTGCAGAAGAGATTAAACACAATACAGTGTATATTTAGTAAACGTGGAATTGACTGCTGTTTATACTTCTGCTATCTCACAGGAAGTGCAGTGAAGCAAGAATACACACATGAACAGGAAACACATTAAACAAAGGCACATCTGCTCATCACATCATTTCATCTAAATAGACAGAAGTTTAACAGATAATATCAGCTAAAATGTCTTTAATTCCTGTGTTAACAAACCATCTCTAAATCAGATGTCTTAACATAACTGCTCTATTTGTTCTCACATTATCATTATATTCACTAACTGTCCAATACTATCACAGGCTGGTCGTGGTTATGATGTGCACTGACTCTGTGTTTCACACAAAGTCTCTGTAATGTCTGAATATTGAATGCAGTGTGTCTCTGTGTCTCTACAAACTCACCAGTGACTGTCAGGTTGATCTGTGTGAAATAAACCTTGTATCCATCATCAGATTCCCAGGCTGCTTCAGCTCCACACCAGTATTCACCAGAGTCTCGCTCAGTTACATTTCTAATACTCACACTCAAGATTCGTCTTTCTCTGTCGTCATACAGGGAGACTTTCCCCATATTTACATATTTTCTATTTTCATTAACAGATTTTTTATAAAAACAAACTGACTCTTGGAGCCTTGTATTGCAGAAAAACGTGGGATTTCTCCTGAGGGATTCTGGGTATTTACAGCTGATGTTCAAATCTCCTCCTACATGGACAGTCTCACTGATGGACTTCTTATAGTATGAATCTGCAAATCGGAAAACATCAGATCAGGTTATATGTGTGTATGTGTCCTAGAAAAAAAACAACTTACAGTGTGAATTATGACATTTCTTACTATATCGTCTTGCACACAAAGTTTTCCTGAATTTTGATGCAGTGTCACATGACAAACATCTTCTTGTTTGAAGACATTGAGGTCTTAGGAAGCTATGATGCGCAACAATTACTGAGTTATACTTAATGTCCATCCATCCATTATCTATACTGCTTATTCAGTGTAGGGTCACAGGGAGCTGGAACCCAGGATGAAGAGCCAACCCATTGTAGGACCAAAGCACACACTCATACACTACGGGTGTATGAGTGTGTGCTTATATTGTAAATGTAAATCAAAATACTGTACATGTCTTTGTACTGCAGGAGGAAACCAGACTACTACGAGGGAACCCATCAAGCACACACACACACACACACACACACACACACACACACAGAGTGAAAACAAAATTTGGACATCCAACTCTAGATGTACTAGATGAGGCAGCGCTAACCACTAAACCACCATGGAGTCTGAGTTATACTTAATGTAACACAATAAAATTGCATAAATAAATATCACGTCAAGTTTCTTCTGCTAAAACACATAATTACAGTTACTCACCACTTTCTGTTACATTTAGCTTCACTACAGTGTAGATCTGTATTCTATCAGACACATCAACAGCACACACGTATGTTCCAGTGTCCTCTGTGATCAGCTCTCTGATAAACACACTGAAGAATCCTGCACTTCTGCTGTCATGAACTGAGAATCTGCCATCATGTGACCATTCACTGTTTAGTTTTGTTCTTATTTGATTTAAACAGCTCTGATCTGTCTCCATCTTACAGAAAGATTTGATTGTGGCTTTGTATTTATCTTCATATCTGCACTTGATGTTGACTCCTCCCCCTGCATGTGCACTTACTGCTCTAGAGACCCTGAGCCCTGATAAAACACAAGAAGTTCAAATCATGCTTAATCAATTACAAGTAGAAATACCTAGTAAAAATGATATAATACTTGAGTTCAAGATCTTTTTTAAAGATCACGTCTTAAATCCATACTTTATTAGAGGTTAAAGACTGAGATTTTTCTTGAAGTTTAAGTTATATGATATCACTACAGATGGAAGTAAACATGAAACATTTTTAACAATCTACAACATGAAAACAAACTTATGTGTGAAAAGGGCAGGGGTTAAAGGTCAGGCACACAGAGCAATGCAGGACAACCAGAATACAAATGTCAGATTTGAGGAGGAAAACATCTCACAAACACACTGGAACAATAAATCCTTCCTGAGATAAGTCATGAATGAACTGAAATGAATCCATTAAATTAAACGAGTGAGTTAAAATGAGTTCAATAGTCAGGTTCAGGGACAGATTTATATCTAATTGGGTATTTAAATTATAATCAGCAAATAAAGTCTCAGCTATGAAAACATACACATGGATTTAATCATGATCTTACTATTGAATCATCAGAAAGAAAATGTAAAAGGAAACAAAAAGATCATCAAATATTACAGAAGTACTGTATAGTAATAATGAGTGATTTCTTGGTGTTTTGTATTTTATATGTCTGTTAATATTACTGGTGAGAGACTCACCTTCCTTTACCTCCAGTTTCACTGGTGTGAAATTGTCTTTTACAATACTTATATCAACTCCACACTGGTACGTTCCAGTGTCCTGTACAGTGAGCTCTCTGATCATCACCCAGAACTCTGCTGATTTGGTGTCATCATACAGTGAGAATCTTCCTGAATTTATCCACTTGTTTTTAGCTTCTGTCTTTATTTGGTCAGAACAGCCTGGCCATGAACCCTTACAGAAATATTTCTTGTTTTGTGTGTATTCTGTATGATACTCGCACTTGATAAGGACTCCTCCTCCTGAATATCCTGTTACTTCCTTGGAATCTCCTCCATCTAACAAAACACCAAACATCCATCTGAGCAAAACCTTCCTTCATGTAACACTGCTGCTGAGAGTGAGGATTATTCTGAAGTGCATTTCTTTACCTGAGATCAGACAGAGGGTGAAGATGAGGAGGATCTTCATCCTGAGTTCACACTCACACATCTCCACACCGACTCCACTTCAGAAAGATATTAAAGCTCCTGTTCTGTTACACACTGTTACTGTCTCCGTCCTGCTCTGTGTCTTTATGTGTCTTAATCAGAGTGTGATGCTGCGCCCACTTCCTCTTCTAGCGGTGTGAGAAAGAGCTGCTCACAAGTGTGTGACACATGTGTGAACAACATACAGACATCTCAGAAGCTTTAAAATGTCAGACATAAAAGAGTCTCTGGTCAGTTACAGTGTAAACAATCATATGAAGGTGTGTGAGAGTTTAATATTAATAGAGGCTCGTCTGTTTCCTCTCAGTGCTCCAGTATTAACTTTACTGAGGATATCTATTACTTCATGTCAGTGTGTACTGCTCTAATGTCTGAAGGCCTCTACTGCCCCCTAGAGCACAAGGTGGATCACAGCATCAACAAGAAAGAAACTTGACCAGAATCACTGCTGAAGTAATGTATTTTATTGGTAAACTCTCTCTCTCTCTCTCTCTCTCTCTCTCTCTCTCTCTCTCTCTCTCTCTCTCTCACACACACACACACACACACACACACACACACACACACACACACACACACACACAGGCTTGATGTTAAGCTACAGAACTGCTAGGATAGGGATAACCAGTGTTAGATAATAGACCGAACAAAACCACAACAACATTGTAGTGACTAACAACACAGACAACACATTAACACATTTCTTTTACAACAATCAACATTTGTTCTAATAAAACAAGACATTAAGCACCACATTAACAGACAGCTTGTCTCACAGTTCTACACATGAGCTCCTACTTTACAGTCCCTGGGGTTTTAAAGAGGTTAATTCTACAGTCTGGTATAAGACTAATGAGATTCATCACGGCACCAAATAAATGAAAAGAAACGATATTTTCCAGCGCCAAAGCCTTAATTCATTAGTGGTAACTACAATACTGATACAACACGCTTATTAACTAAAGTTTATTATAAAGGTTTGATCTACAATACAGTGCAGAAACTATGAATGTGGAGCGTTCTAAAGAATAAAGAAAATTAAAATTTTGTATAAAATGAAATCTTTGATAAATTCACAACATTAATAAATGTCTATTTATTGTGGATGTTTAGATAATCTGGTGTACTAAAATATAACAAAGGAAGAAGCGTGTCAACAAAATAGTAGAGATCCAAAGTACAGGTTATTTAGCTCTAATCTCAGTCCAGTAATCTATCCACATAAAGCAGTGTAACTGACTGAAGTATAATCACACAAGACCTCGTCCTTGAACTGCATCATTAGAGCTGGAGACACTGCTGGAAATAATCACTGTGTAACAATAAATAAATACATTGAACAGAGATTCGAGGATGAAAATGTATGAATTTTGGACAGAGAGACGTTCGAGAGAGGGGTGAGAAAAGCCATCCGCTGTATGTGCAGAAGGAAAATCTTTTCCTCAACAGAGGTGGAGGTCTTCAACACAACCTGTGTCCTATTTGTAATGCTGCATTCATCTACCCAAAGAAAGATCAAGACCTCTTCACACACACGTCCACCAAGAAAGCCACACTTAACCACTCCTCTGACTCTTACTGGTCGTTACACAATTAGAGATTTACAGGTGCTTTATGTGCAGGACAAATATTTACATTCGTATCGCCGAAGCTTAGAAGTAAGACACAAGAAAATAACAGGAGTAGAAAAAAAAAACAGAGTAAATATTAATAATGACTCTCTAATCGCTCCCTATTTTCTTCTTAACAACTCTGTCTCCTCTCTCTCTCCTGTATAGCGACTTAGTTATTTTAAACAAAAATAAAAATGTAAAACTTACAATAATACTATCCAAGAAAATTGGAATTACTGTAGTTTCAGTGTTCTTATCTTGTTTTTATTGTGTTTTGTTTTAATGTTTTGAATATTTTTTTGGTAAATAATTTGTATTCAGAAACACGAAGAAACAGAATATACACATGTACACATTTTCATATATTTAACATATTTAGCAAATGAACATACAGTGAGTAAAGAAGTGTCAGAAGAACAGTTTATAATTTCAGTAAAGTTGCTCAACAAGTTCCTCTTTTTTATTTGGTGGTTTAAAGTGTCATTTATAAAAGCTAGAATTGTTAACACAGACAGTATTATATTACAAGTGTTTAAAAAAGCCTGAGGCTGCTAGCATGGTTATTATGCAAACTTTAACAAAAAAAAAAAAAAAACGCTTGAAGACATGAAAAGATTACAATGCAATGTGAAAGTCACAAATGATTTCTACATGACAAAAATATATACTATATGTGTCCTCAGGCTTTCATCAGCTACTTCTACAGGTTTGAGGGTTAATACTGCCCTCTAGAGGAGCTTTTGCTTAAAGTAAACATTATTTAATGGTTAAAATAAAAGCTTCAGATTCGAAGATGAATAAACGAATAGGAACCTTTCTGCTTGTCTGTTACTCTGAAACAATACAGTGGATTTTTCATTCAACAAAACATATGAATAACATTACATAGGAAGCGGCCAGCGGTGATGATGTGATAAAAAGTAAGAGAATTTATCAAGGCCAAATGAACGGAATTTAATGCCGTATTCTGTTTATTCCATGCAGTTACGTCTATAAACTCTCCAGATCAGCAGATTCCAATTAATCAAGAACAACAACACATTTAATGAGCTGCTGCCCACATGGACCCATTAATTACATTCAGTTCACCTGGACTTGTGTCCAACTGTTATCACATTGTATGTTGAAATCTAAACAACCATGAACTGCTTTTATCACACTTACGAAAAGAAACAACAGCCTCCATCATAAAAACAGAATGAGAACCTAAAGGCCTATTTAATAATGATTTAATAATTTAGGCTAAAAACTCTAGGTTTCATATGCAAAAAAAAACACATGCAATGTCTTTGGCTAAAAATACCTGCTCAATATGGTCATTGCTACAGAATAAGAAGAAGAGGAGAGAAAAGAGGTAGAAGGAGAAGAAACGGTATCTTGACAAAACAGTACAGTTCCAGTGTCGTCACATGACTTGAGCCCTAATTATACTAAACTAAACAGATGAAGTAACGTGACTGACTGAAGCGTAGTCAGAAGTGACGTCTTCCCTAACCTGTGGAACTGCATCATTAGAGCTGGTGGTGTTGGAGTGAAAACTCACTGCTGCGTAAGTCACACCTTCAGCAGGTTTCTCAGCTGATTGACCTGTGGGTAACTGAGCTGTGGAGTAGACGCCCTGATCAGAGGGGATTGTGGGTAACTGAGCTGTAGAATTAACAGTATAGCCACAGGGGCTTGTGAGCAACACTGTAATCTCACAAACAGGTTGAGAAGCGTCAGAGGGGATTGTGGGTAATTGGACATTAGAGTTAACTGCAGAAGTCGCTGTATCTGATGCAGAAGGTACTAGGGTGTCACACTTACAGATAGCAACAGAAACCTGAGAGTAAAGAGAAACAGAAAATATAAACATGTTCAGCTTTTAAATGTTTGTTCAAAAGACAATAAGTATTGGTACTAAACACACACACACACACACACACACACACACACTATGATAAAGACAGTTACCTCTTGGTCATTTCCTGAGTTTTGGACAGGACACTGGTCAGTAGAAGCTCCACCTCCTGGCAAAAAGTCACACAATCAGTAGTTATTGTTACTGTTGTTATTTTGGGATTTCTATGATGGTCAGTAATCCATATTATTAGGGGTCATGTAACTGTGCTCAGAATGAACCAATCACATTTAAATTCATGTTTAAAAGTTATTAACATACAACTGTTACTAATGAAAGAGTAGACTCTGATTAACCCCAGATAAAGATCAGTGCTGCGTTCCCTTCCACAGTGTACTTTAAACACTACTCCCTGCTCCCTACTCAGAGAATGTCAGTTAAACAAATCCGTTCATTTAGAACATCCTGCAATTGTCATGCACACTCGTAACATGACCGGCACTAGGACCTGGAAGTAATACGGTCGCATTTCAGGAAGCATAAAAGGAAACAAGATGGCACCTCACATTGCTCAGTCATTGAGTCTACCGATGCTTTCTCCGACGCTATCACCTCCATTTCGTGAGTACTCACCATTTTGGGTTATATTCCTGATTGAGTGTGTGTTGTTAGAACGCGGGTTTAATTGTGTAAACTCTTGCTCTCTACGTGAGAGAGTTCTAATAATAAATTGCGTGGTTATCCTGCCTGCATGCGCTACTTCCGCGTTTGGGTTTACCATCCACACTACACGGGCTAACTGCTAGTCTTCTGATCATCCTCCGGTTGCTTTGTGACAGAATGACTGAGCCAGCAGTAAACCCAGCGGATTACGCTCACCTCTGCGATATGGTGGACGGTCATGCCCGGTTGATTGAGCAGCTGAGCGGTGAGGTCGCGGAGCTGCGGCAGGAGAACGCGGCGCTCTGCGAGGGGGCTTCTCAGCCGGCTAGGCCGCCACCAGTCGTAGTGGCGGCTGTGCCGCCACCCCCTCCCTCCTCCAATGTGTACCTAGCTTTACCGGATAAATGGGACGGCACAGATGGGAAGTGTAGTGTTTTCCTAACCACACTGGATCTTGTGTTTGAGTTTAATTCCACCAGATACTCCACAGACCGGTTGCGCATTGCCCTTCTCGTCTCGTTGCTGTCGGGGCAGGCAGCTGAGTGGGCCACGGCAGTCCTGCGTTCCGATTCAGACACAGCCCATTCCTACAATGAGTTCATCCGTCAGCTAAAGCTCACCTTCGAACATCCTGCTGCTGAGGTGGAGACCGACTCCAAACTCTGTCATCTGCAGGAGGGAGGGTCGTCCGTGAGCCGTTACACCGCCGACTTCCGGACCCTAGCCGTGCAGACCACCTGGGACGGCCTACTATGAGGGACTGGCTTCACGCATAAAAGACGAGCTTGCCGGACGAGACCTCCTCGCCACCTTGGAGGGGCTGATCCAACTCGCCCTCCGAATAGACCAATGACTGCTCTCTCATCTGAGGCCAGCCCCTCGGACCCTGCCACCTGCCACTCCGTCACCATCACCGACCACGCCACGATCTTCCACATTTCTGCCCTACGCCCCAGTTCCCGAAGTACGCCGCTTTTCCACCACTACCACTGGACCTGTCGGTTCTCCACCTCCTGCCATGGTTGACACCGGAGCCGGGGAACCCATGCAACTAGGACGCGCCTCCTTGACCGCTGCAGAGCGAGAACGGCGATTCAGGGAGGGGCTCTGTGCCTACTGTGGGTCGGCGTCGCACCACAGAGCTATCTGCCCTCTGCGCCCGGGAAACGCTCAGGCCCGGTGAGTAAGGAGAGTGACCTCCACCTCTCTGCCACCACCACCAATGTTTGTCGTCTCACGGTGCAAGTACACCTCCAGTTTGGCCACAAACGGGTCAGAAGTACGGCGTTCATCGATTCCGATCCTGAAGTCGACATCAACGCCATCCCCGCCACCTACCGGGACCTGGCTGAAGCGTTTTGCAAAAGACGAGCCACTCACCTTCCTCCTCATCACCCCTACGACCTGGTGATTGACCTCCAGCCGGGTTCTGTTCCCCCCCCGCGGCCACCTCTACCGCTCTCCACCACTGAGACGCAGGCGATGGAGAAGTATGTAACCGACGCCCTCCGCCATGGCACCATCCGGCCCTCTTCCTCACCTGCTGCCGCGGGGTTCTTTTTTATGAAGAAAAAAGGCGGCGACTTACGTCCATGTGTCGACTATCGGGGGCTCAACAACATCACAAGAAAAAATCGCCATCCATTGCCTCTTACCAACTCTACCCTGGACGCCCTCTCTGGTGCCACCATTTTCACAAAGTTGGACCTACGGAGCGCCTACAACTTGGTGCGCATCAGAGAGGGCGATGAGTGGAAGACGGCCTTCATCACCCCAACAGGACACTATGAGAGCTTGGTCATTCCATTTGGACTCTGCAACGCCCCCGCCACCTTCCAACAATTAATTAACGACATTCTCATAGATACGCTAGGCCGGTGGGCATTTGTGTACCTGGATGACATCCTCATATACACCCGTACTGCTGAAGAACATGTCCAACATGTCAGGGCGGCCATCAACTGTATTGTAAGTTGGAGAAGTGCGCTTTTCACGAGCGCTCCACCACGTTCCTGGGTTTTGTCATCTCGCCCCAGGGTGTGGCCATGGACCCGCAGAAACTGGAAGTTGTCCGTCATTGGCCCCTACCCAAGACCCTCAAGCAACTTCAACGGTTTCTCGGGTTTGCGAATTTATATCGTCGCTTTATCCGGGACTACAGTATGGTTGCAGCTCCTTTAACCACCCTGACACGACCATCTTCTCACCCCTTCACCCTCAACTCTGCCGCCATCTCCACCTTCCAGGAATTGTGTCACCGCTTCACCACCGCACCAATTCTCCTCCATCCAGACGCAAGCAAACCATTTGTTGTGGAGGTGGACGCTTCGGATGTGGGCGCCGGGGCCGTTCTCTCCCAACGAGGTCCAGATCAGAAGCTGCACTCTTGTAGCTTCTTCTCCAGAAAATTTGACCCCACTCAGCAGCAATACGGGGTAGGGGACCGTGAGCTGTTGGCCATAAAGTGGGCTCTGGAGGAATGGCGTCACTGGCTCCAGGGCGCCAGAGAGCCGTTCATCATTTGGACCGACCATCAAAATCTGATCACTATCCAGAACCTAAAACAGCTCAACCCGAGGCAGGCGCGGTGGGCTCTCTTCGGAAAGGAGGGAGGAATGGCCCCATTGAAGGACTTCCGTTCTGATGTTGCGAGGTCGTCCAGGTGGCGCACCTGCCGGTTCGACCTCCGCGCCCTGTGCCTGGCGAACCCTCGCTTCCAAGTCCCACCGGAGAGGGGCAATGATCTTTGACGGCGGGAGGACAGGCGCGGGGTCCGCCCGGGGAGCATCCTCCTCATGTTGCCGGGAGAGGGCATCGGCCTTGGTGTTTTTGGATCCCGGGCGGTACGACAGATGGAAAATGTAATGCTCGAAGGACACCCGGGTACTCGCCGCACCCTTCAATTTATTCAGCGGGACTTCTGGTGGCCGTCCATGACCAAGGATGTCGAGGAATTCGTCCAGGCGTGCCCAGTGTGTGCCAGGGCCAAAGACACCAACCAACCAACACCGGGGGAACTTCAACCACTCCCGGTTCCCCGCCAGCCCTGGACACACATTGCCGTTGACTTCATCATGGGATGCTGGATTCCGAGGGAAAGAACAACATCATGACCATTGTCGACCGATTCTCCAAGGCCGTGCACTTGGTGGCCCTCGCCGGACTCCCGTCAGCTAAAGACACAGCCGAGCTGATACTAGAGCATGTAGTCCACCTGCATGGGTTCCCGAAGGACATCGTCTCGGACAGAGGGCCCCAGTTCACTGCCCGGTTCTGGAAAGCCTTCTGCCGTCTGATCAACGCCACCTGCAGTCTCTCCTCTGGATACCACCCTCTAATGGTTCCGTCTGACCATTAGAGGGTGGTATCCAGAGGAGAGACTGCAGCTGGAGCGCTATCTGAGATGCTTCATCGCCGATCGACAGCGCTCCTGGTCCCGCTATCTAATTTGGGCTGAACTCTCCCACAATCTTCACGTCTCATCCACCACCGAGCTAAGCCCATTTGAGGTATGCCACGGTTTTCAGCCTCCGATGTTCGATCACCAAGAACCGGAGATTGATGTACCGTCGGCCCAACAGTTGGTCCGTAGGTGTCGGCGGCTGTGGGAACAATCTAGAGCGGCCATTCGCCGTGCCAATACCCGCTACGCTGCTCAACATCGCCATCGGCACCCTCCGGGACGATTGTACAATGTAGGTGACAAGGTCTGGTTATCAACGAAAAATCTGCACCTCCATACAGAATCTTGCAAACTCTCACCCAGGTTCATCGGCCCCTACCGCATAACCCTCCGGATCAACCCTGTCACCTACCGGCTCCAGCTGCCTGCGGCGCTCTGAACCCATCCAGTATTCCACACATCACAACTCAAACCCTTTATCACTTCACCTATGGTTCCCCCCACCCACCCTGCTCCTCCTCCCCGTATCATTGAGGGTGGTCCCGCCTACACCATTTGCCGGATCCTTGACTCACGTCCTCGGGGCAGAGGGCTCCAGTACCTGGTCGATTGGGAAGGTTACGGTCCTGAGGAGCGATCTTGGATTCCGGCTCGGTTCGTCCTAGATCCCGAACTCATCCGGGACTACCGTCGCCGACTCCGGTTGCTTTGTGACAGCAATCACCCTCAAGCTGACATCAATTCATCCATGTGTTCCCTTAGAAACCTACCCTAATCTATCACTGTTGACCTCCAGGATCCAGGTTCGATTCCCAGCCAGGTTTCACTGTTGGCTCTGTGTGCATGGAGTTTGCATGTTTCCCCGTGCTTGGTGGGTTTCATCTGGGTACTCCAGTTTCTTCCCACAGTCAAAAGACATGCATATTAGGCTAATTGGCATTCCCAAATTGCCTGTAGTGTGTGAATGAGTGTGTGAGTGTGTGTATGCTTCCCACAACCCTGCATACAGGATAATGCAGTATAGATTAGTGATGTCTTTTTGAATGAATCTTTAACGTGACTCAGAAGATCGAGTAGTCTCAGAGAGTGATTCGTTTATTTTCTACTGGGCGCACAAAGCATCGCAAAACCTCCATAGGTTATGTACAGGAAACAGAAATGAGTAGTTACAGTACCTTTGAGACTTTTCTGTCATTTCTGTCATTCGTTCTTTTGTCACGTGACTCCCATAGACACTATGCAGTGCAATAGATTCAAAAGGACGAATGACTCAGACTAGAAGATATGATGGTAAGCTGCTCATTCTGTTTATAATATGTCCTTAGCTGCATTGTAATATTTTCATTATTGGAACTATAGCCAAATTTTTTGTATGTAGACGTGTTGGGGGTCTGTTTATTGAAAATGCAACTTTTTATTTTATTTCTGATCAAAAGACGAAATTAACTAAATGACAAAAAAAAAAATTTCATTCATTTTGATGAACGAGATTCAAATAACTGAGTCACTAAAATGATCCAAACTTCCCATCACTAGTATTGTCGGGGATTTTTAAGTCCTCTACATATTATGTTAATACTGCATGGTTAACTTTAGACACTAACACTATCAATGTATATCAATAAATAATGGAATCAAAGAACAAACCAAACTTCGTAGATCTGGATGAAGTAAGCAGGATTTATTGCAGCAATAAAGTAAAAAAATTAGCCGTACTCCAATATTTAAGTGGCACACCTAAGCATCTCCCAGAGTAGACTGACTCAACGGGTACAAGCATATTCCTTATATACAGTCTCACAAGAGGGGAGGGGCAGACTCGACCTGCCAACAATATTTTATTCTTCATTTTTTGTTAACATTGACTCCCATTATAATCCTAATCTTTGTACAATTTGTTTCCCATTATCTTTAAATTTCTTATATTTGGCCTATAAAGGCAATGTACTTCAATATCTGGCTGCCATAATAATTTTATGTACAGCCAAATTCTTTCCCATTATCTTTCGATTTTCTTTGTTTAATCTAAAAATATTAACAGGGCGGAGTTTGTTGTTATTACGTTATACACCCCGTTTATCTGACTCCTACATTTCCGGGTTAGTTTTACAGTTCTGAAGGATATACCATGGGTAAGCATCTTATGTATTATTTTTCAATGTTGTTGTCTTTTATTTTGGTTTATGTGATGCTTATGTATCATATTTTACTTTGTAACAGCCACATCTTTTATTTCATTTTATGTTATGCTTATGTATCTTATTTTATTTTGTTACAGCCAATTGTGTTTATTCGAACGATTTCTGCGTCTCTCTGGATAGCTCAGACAGTGACTCCGAACCCGTGAACGTCGTAGGGCACTTTCAAGAAAATGGGTCTACTTGTGTCAGAGACAATGACTTGGGCTGTACAGTGAGCTCTCTGATCATCACCCTGAACTCTGCTGATTCGGTGTCATTATACAGTACAGTGAGAATCTTCCTGAATGTATCCACTCGTTTTTAACTTCTGACGTTATTTGGTCAGAAAAGCCTGGTGATGAACCCTTACAGAAATATTTAATTTGAGTGTTTCCTGTATGATACTTGCACTTGATAAGGACTCCTCCTCCTGAATATCCTGTTACTTCCTTGGAATCTCCTCCATCTAACAAAACACCAAACATCCATCTGAGCAAAACCTTCCTTCATGTAACACTGCTGCTGAGAGTGAGGATTATTCTGAAGAGCATTTCTGTACCTGAGATCAGACAGAGGGTGAAGATGAGGAGGATCTTCATCCTGAGTTCACACTCACACATCTCCACACCAACTCCACTTCAGAAAGATATTAAAGCTCCTGTTCTGTTACACACTGTTACTGTCTCTGTCCTGCTCTGTGAGTGTCTTCTCTGTCTTTATCTGTGTTTTAGCAAGAGTGTGATGCTGCGCCCACTTCCTCTTCTATATTTGTAAGAAAACGCTGTACAGTAAGTGTGAGATATTTGAAAAGCACCAGCTTTGTAATAATTGACACATAAAAACAAGCCTCTGCTCAGTTATAGTGTGTAAACAATCATATGAATGTGATTAATATTGATAGTCTGCATGTGAGTTGTGTTTCCACTCAGTGCTCCAGTATTAACTTTACTGAGGAGGTTTATTACTCTGTCAGTGTGTACTGTTCTATTGCCAGATGGCCTCTGCTGCCCTCTAGAGCACAAGGTGTGTAACAGTCTCAGGGAAGTCAAGGGTGGACGCCTGCAGGGTGATTCTACAACTGCAGTGACATTTGCATTTCAGTGGTATTACACTCACAAAGTAATGAAAAAATGACGTTTTAAAAATATTTACAACAACCGATACTCATGTTTCAGATCAATAACTTAAAAAGCCTTTTTAAAAAAGGAACCTACAAAATGAATACTGTAGCTCATAGAAAAGGATGTTGCTTGTTCCAGCTCAATGTAACTACACTGTGTATTTTATTTATATGTGTATTTTACTTGTATATCCACAAGTTACACTTATTTACAACAGGAAGTAACATCATCTCAGTTTCCTTAAGATTGTAGGAAGATATATAAACAGTACACACGAGCTGTAGACACACACATACAAACACAATATAAAATATGTTTTACTCGCACACACACACACACACACACACACACACACACACACACACACACACACACACACACAGGCTTGATTGTTAGCTTCAGAACTGCTAGGATAACAATATTGTAGTGATCAACAACACAGGCAACACAATAACACGTTTCTTTTACAATAATCAACATTTATTCTAATAAAACAGAACAAAACATTAATCACCACATTAACAGACAGCTGCACAGTAGCTCCTACTTTACATTTCCTGGGGTTTTAAAGAGGTTCATTCTACAGTCTGGTACAAGACCAATGAGATTCACAGTTACAAATAAATGAAAATAAATTGTGTTTTTCAGCACCAAAGCCTTAATTGATTAGTGGTAACTATACTGATACAACACTGTTATTAACAAAAGCTAATAGAGGTGCAGAGTTTTGCTAAGTCAGGTTTATTATAAAGGTTTGATCAGAGGTGGGTAAAGTAGCCAAAAATATTACTCAAGTAAGAGTAAAAAAGTCTTTGGTGAAACGAACTAAGTAACTGTTTAAATCATAATAATTTTTTTCAATAATTTAGAAATTAAAACTAATATATGTGTGAGTGTGGGTGTGTATGTGTGTGTATTACATTATAGTATTATAATAATTATATATGCCAACATTGCAATATTTAATGAAAAAGCTAAACTTACTGGGATTTCCTCCTGTTAGAAGTTTTTATATGCTGAAATGTGTCTGTTTTGGGAGATAAAGAAGACACCGCAGTATGAAGCTGTTCTTTTGCAAGTAAACCATGCTTTTATGATGCCAGGGTTTTTTTGTTTGTTTTTTCGCTTTGCTGCCGGTTTGGGTGTCATGTGGTTATTGTTACCATGGCTGATTGGTCAAATGGAGTCATGTGATTGTTGTTGCTGCGTCTGATTGGTGAAACAGTCAAGTGCTAGAACTACTGGCAGCATGTGTAGAATAAAGCGTTAGAGCGTAGTGGAATGTAGCGGAGTAAGAGTAGCGTTTCTTCTTCACAAATCTACTCAAAATAAAATGGTGCAGGAAAACTACTCATAGAAGTATTTTTTTTTTTTAAAGTTACTCAAGTAAATGTAACGGAGTAAATGTAACTCGTTACTACACACCTTTGGGTTTGATATACAGTACAGTGCAGTTAAATTAGCATAAAATCAACTAAAGTAGAAACTATGGGAGTGGTGAGTAAAACAAATAAAACAAATAAAAAATGTTGTATAAAATGATGTCTTTAATGAATTCACAACTTTGGTAAATGTATCTTTAATGTGGATTTTTTTTTTTTAAAGAATTCTGTCCACACGACCTAGTGTTTAAAAATATCTTTGTCCACATGAAAACGCAAAATGCCCTGTTAAGCGCTGTTAGGAGCCTCCTGAATCAACAGCCAATCAGAAGCCTAGACAAAACCAGTCATTACCTGTTGCGCTTTGTAGAAGTCCGACCGGGTCTCATCCCAAATGCCGTCACTGCCTGCGGGGTCTGTGTAGTCAGAGTTTTGTACAGTATGTAGCAGCAGTGAGATTAGTAGTACATTCAGACATCTCTGTTCATTAACGTCATGTGTGAGTAACTGTGTGTGTGTGTACACGCACGTAAAAAGTCCAGTATGCAACGTTAACACAGTCACTGGTTTACTGTACGTACGTCCGCTATTACACAAAATATCCTCATAAACAAAGCTGACATCAAATCAAGTAGACTAGCACACAGACAGTTACATCATCGGCACAAGGTGACGTTACAAAAAGCCGAAATCTCTGTTTTCCCTCACACAACACCACTGAAAACGGAGTTTTGGAAAATCTTCACTTTGGACAGAGTTTTCCAAAAGTTCCGTTTTCAATGACAAACGTACACAGACATACACGGCGTTTGCGTGTGGACGAAAGGCGAAAACCGCAGAGAAAAATCTACGTTTTTAAAAATACCCGGCTACGTGTGGACACAGGCTACATTTGCATCGAAATATCCTGTGGGCGACAGCAGGAAGAAAGCATGTCATGAGCTACTGTGCAGAGTGCAAGTTAGTACCAGCAACTCCGTGTTTGGACCCCACAAGGTGACTGGAATTCGGCTAGCTTTGTTGGTGCTTTAGTAATTGTGAGAAATGGAAAGCCATTCACATATGGGGAGTACGGCAAAACATTCATGCTTGATGTTGGCAATGAACTTTTTAATGACCTTTCGGATAAAGACAAGATAATCATAAGACTCAAAGACGAATAAAAGACATGCCTCTGTCGGCAAGAACTGTTCACAATCGTACTCATCATGAGACTACAAAGCCATCAGCAAAGCCATGCAGCACCAGAAGTTGCATTAATGGTAAGAAGTACTTTATTAATCACTGGGTAGCAACAGCATAACATCGTTATTAAAAAGATTTCAGAGACTTATTGTACTTTGGTCTTACATAAAATGCACACATTTACTTGTATTTAATTTTAAACATGTATGTCTCTCACGGAATTACATTTTAAAATATGTGGCGTTCATGGCTCTCTCACCCAAAAAGGTTCCCGAGCCCTGGTTTAGGGGCTGCTACTGAAAATGCGCGATCGCACTTCAAATTTAAGAACTGGAGACTGTACTGGACTGTAAGGCCTTAAAAGGTCAGAGATGTATTCATCTGCTAAATTATTTAGGGCTCTGTAGGCTATTAAAAATAATTTTGAACGGCAGAGACTGCCAGTGTAAGGACACCCCAGTGAAAAAAAAATACACTTACAAATTTATTAAAATCTTCGACGTTGTGTGCATTAGCTGACATCACACTTTTACCAAATTTTAATTAAACTTTAAACATACGTAACTTCAAAATAATTGTATTAAAGTACACTTTCCAAAAATATATTATAGGAAAATATACTTAAAATGAAAGGTCAGTGTAATTTCCACAGCACACTTATTTAAACTTTGTTTTTCAATTTACTTTTGTTATATTTTTAAGCAATATGCTCAAAATAACCGTTGTAACAATGTAAAGAAAGTATACATTAGAATACAAATTTTAATATACGGTAGTCTCATATGTTCAGTTAAATTTTTATTTTTTTTTTTCCCCGATTTTCTCCCTAATTTAGTGGGAGAAATTTTCGTGTCCAATTCCTCCCCGTCACTAGGGGGCTCCCACATGAAGGCTACTACTACCACTCAGCCGGGATGGTCGAAGACTATCACGTGTTTCCTCTGAACCACGTGACGCCAGCCGACCGCATCTTTTCAAACTGCTCGCTCGCGCACCGTTGGGGGCGGCGTAACACACTCGGAGGACAGCGCTATCCGCTCCCTTCGTTGCGTGAGCTCACAGACGCCCCTGATTGGCTGTAGAGCCGTGATTGATGTGGGAGCACTAAGTACCTCTCATCCCTCCCCTCTGAGAGAGCTCGGCCAATCAGCTCTCTCTAGACCTCCGGCTGCGAGAGGTTACAGCACCACCCGGGAATCGAACTGGCGATCTCCGGATGATGGGGCAAGCGCTTTTACCACTGCTTTTAAGTTCACTCTCTTCTGCGTGCTCAACAGCGCTATCCGCTCCTTCCAATTGCGTGAGTTCACAGATTCCCCTGATTGGCTGTAGAGCCGTGATTAATGTGGGATCACTACGTACAGTGGAACCTAATTCGTTCCGGAAGCAGACTCGTGTTCCAAAACACTCATAAACCAAATCGTATTTTCCCATAAGAAATAATGGAAACTCAAATTATTTGTTCCACACCCCAAAAATATAAATACATAAAAATAATCCATGCCAAATATAAAGTAAAAATAAAACAAATCAACGTACACTTTACCTTTAAAAAAAAAGCACTTAACTTTGAAAAGAATCGCGACAGAGCAGTGTTTCTGTGTAGAGCAGAGAGTGTGTGTGTGTGTGTGTGTGTGTGTGTGTGTGTGTGTGTGTGTGTGTGTGTGTGTGTGTGTGTGTGTGTGTGTGTGTGTGTGTGTGTGTGTGTGTGTGTGTGTGAAGGCAACACGGTACATGTGTGTGTGTTTGTGTAAGTGCACGGTATCAAATGAAACGCACGCACTGCGCAAATGGATCTTTAACCTCTATTAACTCAGATCATTAGGATCTAGTCATTTAGAAATACCAAGGGTTCACACAAAACAAGGGGAGTCCGCTTTTGGAACCAGCTTCCAGAAAAGATCAGATGTGCAAAAACAGTAGTCACATTTAAATCTAAACTTAAAACTCATCTGTTTAGCTATGCATTTATTGATTGAGCACTGTGCTACGTCCGAACTGACTGCATTATTTTATGTTTATCTAATATTTTTAACTGTTTTATTTTTATTTTAAATCAAATTTTAATTAGTTTTAAAAGTTTCATTATTTGTAATCAAATTTTAAATTGTTACTTTTTTATTGTTATTATTATTAATTTGAATTGTTTTCCATTTCATTTTATCATTATTTTCTTCTCTTTTACGTAAAGCACTTTGAATTACCATTGTGTATGAAATGTGCTATACAAATAAACTTGCCTTGCCTTGCCTATAATGAGACTTGTTTTGCTTTATACGCATGCACACACATGTTATAATTAACATTACATGCACACTGTACAAACAAATATACAACCACACAATAAAAGATGGTTTACATGCACACAGTATCACAGTGTTATAGTAAACAGTACACATATGCACGGATGTTGATTATACCAGTGAGAGACGAGCACTAAGAGCCAGCGAGGGAGATTATTACCCACAATTCCGCAGCGCAAGAGAGAGAAAAATCATTGGCTCAGTTGTGATCTTGTGATGGTCGGTGTCAAAACAAAAAGCGCATGCGTGATACAATGATACTTGGCACTCGTAAACCAGGACTTGTTCGGTTTCCAAAATTTATTAAAAATCTTCTTAAAAGATTTTTATTAAAAATCGTCTTGCGGAACACTCACAAACCACATTAATCGTGATCTGAGGTTCCACTGTCCCTCTCATCCCTCCCCTCTGAGACAGCTCGGACAATCACCTCTCTCTAGACCTCTGGCTGTGAGAGGTTACAGCATCACCCAAGAATCGATCTTGCGATCTCCAGATAGCAGAGATTTAATAATTTAGGCTAAAAACTCTAGGTTTCATATGCAACAAAAACACATGCAATGTCTTTGGCTAAAAATGACTGCTCAATATGGTCATTGCTACTGAATAAGAAGTGGATGAGAGAAAAGAGGTAGAAGGAGAAGAAATGGTATCTTGATAAAACAGTAGAGTTCCAGTGTCGCCACATGACTTGAGCCCTAATGATGCTAAACTAAACAGATGAAGTAACGTGATTGATTGAAGCGTAGTCAGAAGTGACGTCTTCCCTAACCTGTGGAACTGCATCATTAGAGCTGGTGGTGTTGGAGTGAAAACTCACTGCTGCATAAATCAGACCTTCAGCAGGTTTCTCAGCTGATTGACCTGTGTGTAACTGAGCTGTGGAGTAGACGTCCTGATCAGAGGGGATTGTGGGTAACTGAGCTGTGGAGTAGACGTCCTGATCAGAGGGGATTGTGGGTAAATGAGCTGTGGAGTAGATGCCCTGATCAGAGGGGATTGTGGGTAACTGAGCTGTGGAGTAGATGCCCTGATCAGAGGGGATTGTGGGTAACTGAGCTGTGGAATTAACAGTAGAGTCACAGGGGCTTGTGAGCAACACTGTAGTCTCACAAACAGGTTGAGAATAGTCAGAGAGGATTGTGGGTAATTGGACATTAGAGTTAACTGCAGAAGTCGCTGTATCTGATGCAGAAGGTTCTAGGGTGTCACACTTACAGATAGCAACAGAAACCTGAGAGAAAAGAGAAACAGAAAATATAAATATGTTCAGCTTTTAAATGTTTGTTCAAAAGACAATAAGTATTGGTACTAAACACACACACACACACACACACACACACACACACACACACACACACACACACACTATGATAAAGACAGTTACCTCTTGGTCATTTCCTGAGTTTTGGACAGGACACTGGTCAGTAGAAGCTCCAACTTCTGGCAAAAAGTCACATAATCAGTAGTTATTGTTACTGTTGTTATTTTGGGATTTCTATGATGGTCAGTAATCCATATTATTAGGGGTCATGTAACTGTGCTCAGAATGAACCAATCACATTTAAATTCATGTTTAAAAGTTATTAACATACAACTGTTACTAATGAAAGTTTAGACTCTGATTAACCCCAGATAAAGATCAGTGCTGCGTTCCCTTCCACAGTGTACTTTAAACACTACTCCCTGCTCCCTACTCAGAGAATGTCAGTCAAACAAATCCGTTGATTTAGAACATCCTGCAATAACCCTCAAGCTGACATCACTTCATCCATGTGTTACCTTTAAAACCTAATCTATCACTGTTGACCTTCAGGATCCGGGTTCGATTCCCAGCCAGGTTTCATTGTTGCCTCTGTGTGCATGGAGTTTGCATGTTTCCCCGTGCTTGGTGGGTTTCCTCTGGGTACTCCGGTTTCCTCCCACAGTCAAAAGACATGCATATTAGGCTAATTGGCGTTCCCAAATTGCCTGTAGTGTGTGAATGAGTGTGTGAGTGTGTGTATGCTCCACACAACCCTGTATACAGGATAATGCAGTATAGATTAGTAATGGGCCGTTCATCAACGATTTGTTCTTTTTGAACAAATCATTAACGTGACTCAGAAGATCGAGTAGTCTCGGAGAGTGATTTGTTCAGTTTCTACTGGGCACGCATGCGAAAAGCATCGCAAAACCTCCATAGGTTATGTACAGGGAATGTAAATTAGTAGTTACCTTTGAGACTTTTCAGTCCAAATCGTTCGTTATTTTGTCACGTGACTCCCATAGACACTAAGCAGTACAACAAATTCAGAACAACTAACGACTCAGACTAGAAGATATGAGGGTGAGCTGCTCATTCTGTTTATAATATGTCTTTAGCTGCGTTGTAATATTTTAATTAATGGAACTATAGCCAAAATTTGTGTATGTAGACGTGTTGGTGGTTTGTTTATTGAAAATGTAACATTTTATTTTATTTCTGATCAAAAGAACAAAATTAACTAAATGACAAAAATCATTTTGATGAACGAGATTCAAATAACTGAGTCACTAAAATGATCCAAACTTCCCATCACTAGGATAAATTATCAGTGAGAGTGAATAATATGGAACAGTGATATTTTATGTATTAAATATATCTGTATATTACTTACAAATTATTAGTGTGAAGTAAAATGTATATTATGTTGCCCTTTATAATAATGAATGGTGTATGAAGCTAGATACAGTGACTGATGGGTAATATTGTTTGTCCACTTCCAATAAAGTGATGAAACATTGGTCACTTGCTCCCTACACCATTCACAGGTCCCTTTAAACTGACAGCTTCACACTCTGCAGTATGGAAACTTACCTAACATGGCTGAATACCCATGGCCAAATAAAACACATCCACCCACGTCCATATTCATGCCTGTGTGTGTATTAATACCTTGCATTTTGCATCTCTTTTGTAGAGTTAAAGTGAGGAATGTGATTCCAATCAGAAGCAGCAGCAGAAATACAGACACAGGGATCACAGTGGACGCTGGAAATCCTGGAAAAGGAACAAACTTTAACTTTAACCTACATGCTGATTATTTAGAAGAGATCAGATTCAAAGTTATTGAGTTAGATTATTGGTGTGATGTGCATCTGAGGAGAATCACCTGCTGGAGTAGAACCTGGAGGAGACTGAGATGATGACAACAGTAGAGATGATGACGGTGATGAAGATGAATGGGGTGGAAACGATGTGTATAATGATGATGCTTGTATGTCCGATGATGAGGATGACAATAATAAGGAGGAGGAGTGTAATGTTGATGACAATATTGTTGATGATGATGATGATGATGATGATGAAGGTAGTGTTGGTATCCAAGTTGAAACAGGAACATGTTGATCTAAACCTGACAATTTTCAAAACAGATGCAACACAATACAGTGCATTTATTATATGTGGAACCGACTGCTGTTTATACTTCTGCTATCTCACAGGAAGTGCAATGAAGCAAAAATGCACATATGGACAATAAAAGCAGCCTAAAATAAACTGCCTAACAGACATCTGCTTATCACATTATTTCACGTCCTGAAAAGACAGAAGTTAATTTTACAGATAATATCAGATAAACTAATCTTCCTTCTAAACAGAACTGCACCGATTATACTCACATTACTGTTATATTCACTAACTGTCTAATAATCAGAGGTGGAAAGAGTAATAAAATTTTGTACTCAAGTAAATGGACTGTTACTTCAGTGAAATTTTACTGAAGTACAAGTAAAGTTACCATTATAAAAATCTACTCAAATAAAAGTAAAAAGTAGCTCATAAAAAATTTACTAAAATTAGTAAACGTTACAGAATTACTTTTTTTTACCAGCGGAGGTGGGATGGGGGATTCTAGTGTAGTAAAAAAAAATCAAGCGGATATAAATATTTAGGACTTGTTGTTTTTAATTGAAGGAACACCTTGGCATAATAAAGCTGTTGCCTTTCTTGTGCCTTAAATCAAAGTGGTCGCCTAAATATCGCCAGGGGTTTGCTTCATAAGAATTTGATGGCATGTCGCTTTCAGCTGGGTCTGTATCACTGACATCTGTTTTGTCCGTCTCCATCGTTCTTGTGAGTTTAGCACGTTTGTTCTCCCCACCCATCAATCAGTGAAGTGGTTTCCAGGGTGCAATTTTTTTTCTTCCCAGTTGCATTATTTTTTATTATTTTTCATTTTCATTCATTGATTTTTTACTCAGTAGCGAATATGATTTAAAATATATTGAAGGAATTGTAATAAAATAAAATCATTAAAATGAAATGGTAAGTTTGCTTGCTGTGTTGTGGACTTTAAAATAATTAGGATAACTATAACGAATAAGATGCGATGGTTGTTGTGAGACGCGCACTAGTGATAGAAAGTTTTAATAATTTTAGTGACTCGGTTCTTTGAATCTCATTCATCAAAATGAGCAAATCTTTTTTTGAGTCATTTAGTTCACGTCATTCTTTTGATCAGAAATCAAATAAAATGTTACATATTCATTAAACAGACCCCCAACATGTCTACATACACAAATTTTGGCTATCGTTTCAGTAATGAAAATATTACAATGTAGCTGAGGACATATTATTATAAGCAGAATGAGCAGCTCACCATCATATCTTCTAGTCTGAGTCGTTCGTTCTTATGAATCTGTTGCACTTCATAGCATCTATGGGAGTCACGTAACAAAAGAACAAACGACTAGGACCAAGAGACTCAGAGGTAACGACTCATTTCTGTTTCCTGTTCATAACCTACAGAGATCTGCAATGCTTTGCGCTTGCGCGCCCAGTAGAAAATGATTAAATTACTCTTCTAAGAGTCACATTAAAGATTCGTTCAAGAAGAACGACGGATAGATGCAGAAAGAAAGAACATGAGCGTTGCAAATTGCGAGTGGCAAGACTGATTTAAAGACAGGTATATCAGTTATCTTGTTTATTATACATAAAAAAAAATGCATTGGATAATGTTTTAACATTTGTAAAAATCTTATCTGGGTCATCTTAGTGTGATTATTGATGTTTATTGGAGTGGATGACGTGTGATTGTAAATCCTGTGAGCTCTAATGCGGTTGACTTAAAGTGTGTTGAAAATATGACATTCAAATCTCTTGAATGAAGTGTTAATGTTTTGAAATGTTTTCTATGAGTTTATATGCATCGAGTGTTCATGTGTCATGTTGTAACGTTGTGCATTGTATTTCTGAAGAGCCCTAATGTACAAATCAGCAACTAATCATTTATGTAACTCAGTGGTTCTCAAACTTTTAAGCCAGCGACCTCTAATTGAAGATCGACAAGATCTCACGACCCCCACTATCAAAAACAAGCAATAAACATAAACAAGCTGTTCACAGTATTTTGACTACATTTACTATACATCAAAATAAGTTTGGCTCATCTTTCAATGGGAAGCGTGTACTTGTTTCTGTCAGCACAAAAGCTTCGACAGTCGACGGTAGAGCAAGTGAATCTATACTTTATGAATTCTTCCTGATATTGCTCTTAGGCTTAGTCGATGTACATGGTTCCGATGACTCAGGCAAACTGGCCACGATTTCCTCAACATTTTTTTTAGATTTGCGAATAGGGCTGTAGCTATCGAATATTTTAGTAATCGAGTATTCTACCAAAAATTTAATCGATTAATTGTATAAAATGCACTTTTGCTTAATCAAACAGCAATGTAAAATATATAAAAGAAACAAAGATTAATTGGTTTTCTTTTTAGAAAAATCTGCTTTTATTTTTTAAAGGCATACAGCATTTTATCAGAAATAAACATCGTCATTATTCACAATACAAGGACTAGCTTAAAGTTTTTAAAATTCATTAAAAGAAGCTTCAAGGCAGAAGATTTTGCCTCGATCATTTTTTGTAATCGAATTACTCGAGGAATCGTTTCAGCCCTACTTGCGAATAACAAATTTATCCATCTCGGCAGTTTCGGTTTTCACGTGCAGTTGTGCGCTGAAGCAATAACGAGTGAGCCAGTCGCTGCACAGTGACGTCATATCTTTGAGTCGCAAATTTTTTTTTTTTAAACACTCAATTTAAACACTCACACTCAATCAGTAATATCTTTACAAATCAGAAAATATTTATTTATAGCATTTACTTGTAATACTGAAAAGTGTGTATTATAATCACAAAAAAAGACAATTTTTTAATCCCTCTCACGACCCCTTGATTATTATTGAATTATTCCACGACCCCCAGTTTGAGAACCACTGATGTGACTGATTTAATGTGCATTAAGTGACAGGCTCACATTAAGAAAATGCTTTCAATTAGTTTAAGTTTACATATGAAATATATGTTCAGTCTAACAGTCATGTTAATTGTCTGTACTGTTGTGATGCTGTTTGTATAAACAGGTCAGGGTTTTTTTCTGAGCCTGAGTTAAGCTGTAATTCTGAGATGGCGAGTCACCCAATTAGAGAATCTGGAAAAAGACTATTAGAAGAGAATCCTGCGATTCATCAAGTGATTGGAGCTTTATCCATTATCACAGGTGGAATTGATCCATTCCTAGTGGTGTTTCTCACAAAACTACCTCATGCTGATCATTACACTGATTGACATTTTGCACTATGAGCATTTGTACTACACAAATAGCCTCTTGTACTCATTGGATTCATCATTTAGATTAAGAGGACATTTTTATTTTTTTCTTTCCCCATGTTCACATTATTTTATGGACCAAGAATGTTTCATATATTGCAATTGTTAGTGAGTGTTTGCTCTATTACGGTTAGAAATAAGACAAGAAATAAACAGATATAAGAAAGGTAATAATCCCAAAATTAGAGCTAGTTAACTATTAAAGAAATAATATAGTGCAATAGAGATATCTACATTAACTACCTACAAAGGAGCTCAAACTAAGTTTTGAAGGAAAAGAAAGATGATTTTCATATTTTATCTTTATTGTTTTGCTGTGTTTTCATGTTTTTTTTTATTTCAAAAAGTAAACAAAGTGACTTCAAGTCATTCTCTTGGTCTGTCCGTGTTGTTACTGCAGTTTACCAAACACATATATATTTTTGCCCCCTGTAGCGATCTTAGAATATTAACTGGTCTATTAGTGTATCCCTTGATATAGAGCCATACAGGAGAAAGTCTAGTAACCTTGGCGCACCGCTAGTGTAGTGGGTTACACATGGTTAGGATGAACACTGACTCTGTGCTTCACACAAAGTGAAAAAAAAAAAGTTAATGCAGAATAAAACTCACCAGTAACTGTCAGGTTGATCTGTGTGAAATAAACCTTGTATCCATGATCAGATTCCCAGGCTGCTTCAGCTCCACACCAGTATTCACCAGAGTCTCGCTCAGTTACATTTCTAATACTCACACTCAAGATTTGTCTTTCTCTGTCATCATACAGGGAGAATTTCCCCATATTTATATATTTCAAACTTTCTTTAACAGATTCCTTATAAAAACTAACGGAATCTTGTAGTCTTGTATTGCAGAGAAACTTGGGATTACTCCTGAGGGATTGTGGGTATTTACAGCTGATGTTTAAATCTCCTCGTACATGGACGGTTTTACTGATGAACTTCTCATGGGACAGATCTGCAAATCATAACCAATCATATCAGTTACACACACACACACACACACACACACACACACACACACACAATAGTTTTTAAGTAAACAATTAATGAGTTTTAAAGCAACTAGCGTAATACAGTAGATGTACATTTAACTGATCAACAAGTAGCATTGTTTTTCAAAAACATTCAAAGCATTTTAAAACATGTAGAAATACAATAGTGGTTTAAAGGAAACGAAAATAAAGAAGATATAGCATCACTGACTGAGGTATCAGTGACATTTCATACCAGTAGATGTTTATTAACTCGCCAAGTCCTGTTGCTAACCCTGCTGAAATGATGATTAATGACAAGGATCCTGATTGCTGCTGTTCCCTTTCAAAAGCTACACTCGATGCTGCGTGAAAACGCTACGGGAACATCTCTTTGTTGCCCGGTTGTGAAGCCTGTGCATGCCAAAACCTCCGAATACCTTCGGCTTATAACCTCTGCCAGGCATGACGTCACCGAATAAGGTGCACCTACGGGTTATAAATAGGAGTGAACCGGAAACATCCTCAGATCTTTTTGTCTTCAGGACCGCTTTGTGTTTGCGTGTGCATGTACAAGCCATAACGAAAGCGAAATAAAAATAACAGCGTTAACTCACCGATATGGCGGAGTTGCTTAAGAGATGCGTGCCTCCGTGCGATAGATCTCTTTCGGAGGGCGATCTTCACGAGTTTTGTCTCGAGTGCTTGGGGAAGAACACGCTTGCCTCGGGCTTCAGGGAGAATGTGAGTACTGTGATCTTCTCCCTATTAAGGTGCTTCGCGCGCGGCTCGCTTTCTTTAAAGAGAAACCGCGAGCCGCGGCGCATTTCTGGGGCTCGCGTGCTGATCTGGCAGACGCGCACGAGATGGAATTCCCTCTTTTCTCTCGCGATCTCTCCGGATCAGGAAGTTTTAGCTTCCGCTTCGCAAGCGCGCTCCGGCGCTTCTTGTGAAGGAGCGGAAGAATCTTCCTCTCTCGCTTCCATGGAAGTAGCCTCCTCACAACGCTCCTCCAGTGCTGACAGAGCTTATGAGGAATTATTAAAGGTTATAATGCGCGCGGTCGAGCGATTGCATATCGACTGGCCGCAGCAGCGAGATTCCCCCAAGCGTTCGAGATTGAACGACAGGTGTCTGTCGGGTGGCCGGGGGGAGGAGCCTCAACGTCTCTCTCTCCCCTTCTTTGGTGACATCCATGATGAATTAACTCTTTCATGGAGCAAGCCGTATTCATCGCGTGTTTTTGTGCCTTCGACTTATTCGAATATCATTGATGCGAAAGCACGCGGTTATATGATGATGCCCAGATAGAAGAGACGCTTGCGGGCTATCTCTCTCCTGGGACATCATCCTCCCTGAAAAAGCCTATTCTCCCCTCCAAGCCATGCAGATTGACATCTGCTTTGGTGGGTAAAGCTTTTCAGGCAGCAGGACAGGCTGGTGCTTCACTGCACACCATGGCGGTTTTGCAGGTTTACCAGGCTGACCTGCTGAAGGACCTGAGCAGCGGCGGGGCTATTGATGGCAGGGCGTTTGCAGAGCTGCACCGAGCCACAGACCTGTCTCTCCGTGCAACCAAGCGGACGGCCCGTGCTGTGGGCCGTTCCATGGCTGCCATGGTGTCCACGAAGAGGCATCTGTGGCTGAACCTCACGGGCATCAAGGATAAGGATCGTGTTTTCCTCCTCGATGCCCCCATCTCGCCTTCCGGCCTTTTTGGCAACGCTGTTAATTCCGCCGCCACTAGGTTTTGGGAGGCAAAGCTATACGAACAGGCCTTTGGGAGGTTCCTTCCCCGCCGTGCTCAAGAACCGGGACCGTCGGCCACCCGGCCCCGGCCAGGTCTGGCCCCTATCAGGCGCGAGGTGCAGAAGGAGAGCGTGACCAGCCGCTCACCCCCCCGTAAAGACTGGGGTGGGGCTCGCCGCTCTTCTCAAAAATCTGCTTCGAAAAGACCGGATCTGAGGAGCTTCCTCTCTTCAAAGAAGAAGCCCTGAGTTCGTGCGCCTGGGGCCGTGGGGGTGTCTCCCCCCGGGGAGGGGCGCCTGGATTTTCATCACAAAACAGGGCCTCCTCCCTGGCACTCCCGGGAGGCCGGTGTTCAATCCCCGCCACCACTGGCGTTTCGGGGAGCACCGGTCTCCAATGAAAAGTTGGGTGTTCAGGCATCTCCTGCCACACTTCATCTGCCAACACCTAACAATCCCCCCCCCCCCATCCAGCCGAAGTGTCAAAGCTTGTGCCCCTTTCGGAGAAGCTGGCAGCGTGGAAACTACTGCCAGGTGTATCTCCTTGGGTACAAAGGACTGTAGGCACAAGCTACAGGATTCAGTTTGCACATCGTCCTCCGCGTTTCAACGGCGTGGTCTCCACTTCCGTGAAACCGGATCGAGCACATCTGCTGGCCCAGCAGTTACAGACTCTGCTGGGCAAAGGGGCCATAGAACATGTTCCCCTCCCAGACAGAGAGTCGGACTACTACAGTCGGTACTTTTTGGTGCCCAAGGGAGGGGGAGGGTTGAGTCCGATCATGGATCTTCGCGGCTTGAACCGCTATCTCAGGAATCCAGATTCAAAATGTTGACTGTCAAAATGATTGTTTTTCAAATCCAACTAGAGGATTGGTTTGTGACAATCGGTCTCAAGAACGCATATTTCCATATAGAAATATTGCCACAGCATAGGAAGTTCCTGAGGTTTGCTTTTGGGGGCGAAGCTTACCGGTATTGGGTCCTTCCATTTGGCCTAGCTCTGTCACCCCGCACATATACAAAATGCATGGATGCAGCTCTGGCTCCTTTATGACTCCAGGGCATCCGTATTTTGAATTACATAAACGACTGGCTGATTCTGGCCCAGTCTCAGGAGCTAGCGCTTCGACATTGAGATGTCGTCCTAGCCCATCTTCATTCTTTAGGATTGAGACTCAACGCCACAAAAAGCGTTCTCCTTCCTGTTCAGAGGACAACATATTGGGTGTCGCATGGGATTCGGTCACAATGCGGGCACAGTTGTCTCCTGCTCGTGTCGAATCCATTCTCAACACCCTGAAGGAAATCAAGCTAGGCCAGAAGGTCACTATTCATCACTTTCAGAAATCTTTAGGCCTCATGGCAGCTGCGTCCACGGTGATACCTTTGGGCCTTCTGCACATGAGAGCGTTTCAGCTGTGGCTAAGAGCCAGGGGGTTTCATTCAAGGGCCAACCCCCAGAGGCTAATAAGGGTTACGCGCCGGGGGCTTTGTACCCTTTCTATGTGGTTCAGACCCCGGTTTATGACTTTGGGTCCCACTCTAGGTCCGTCTTGTCGTCACAAGATGCTAACGACAGATGCTTCCCTCACGGGCTGGGGTGCGGTCTTGGATGGCCGTCCAGCACAAGGGAGCTGGAAAGGTCATCTTCTCGCGTGGCACATCAATTGCCTCGAAATGATGGCTCTGTTTCTGGCCCTGAAACACTTCCTCCAGCAGTTGAGAGGCTACCATGTCCTAGTGCGGGTGGACAGCACTGCGGTAGTCTCGTACATAAATCGCCAGGGTGGACTGTGCTCGGGCCGCTTGAACAAGCTAGCGCACCAGGTTCTGCTTTGGGCACAGGACAACTTCCTGTTCCTCAGGGCGATTTACATTCCAGGGCATATGAATGTAGGAGCAGACTTGCTATCCAGACAAGCTGTAAAACATGGGGAATGGAAACTCCACCCCGAAGTAGGAAGTCATTCCAGCTCCCCTGGGTCTGGACGCAATGGCCCACATGTGGCCCAGATTACGCCTTTATGCGTTTCCACCTATAGTTCTGCTCCCAGGAGTCCTGGCGAGGGTCCGTCAACAGGGCTTGAGGCTCTTATTGATAGCGCCCCATTGGCCGACCAGAGTGTGGTTCTCGGATCTAATATCTCTCCTCGACGGCTCACCCTGGGTGATTCCAGTGAGGAGGGATCGTCTGTCTCAGGCACAGGGGACAATACTTTATCCCCGGCCAGAGCTCTAGAACCTTCACGTTTGGCCCCTGAACGGGACCAACTAAGACATGCTGGGCTTTCAGCCAGCGTAATTGAAACCATTTTAAGTGCCAGGGCTCCCTCCACTAGAAGAACTTATGCCCTCAAATGGAGTGTATTTGAAAATTGGTGCATGGCAAGACATGTAGACCCAGTTCACTGCCAGATTGTTTCAGTGCTGGAGTTTCTGCAAGAAAAGTTGCCCTCGGGCTTATGCCCTAGTACGCTCAGAACGTACGTAGCCGCTATTTCGGCTTGTCACGCTCTGAATGATGGGGTTTCTGTGGACAAGCACCATTTAGTTGTCCGTTTTATTCGTGGAGCTAAACGGTTGAACCCGCCCACGAGAGCGACGGTCCCTTCATGGGACTTAACTTTCGTACTCGAAGGCCTGGCCGGCACCCCTTTCGAACCACTAGAGTCAGCGCCTGTCAGGCTTCCGTCTCTTAAGATGTTTTTTCTTATGGCTATTACTTCTAAAGCTATTCGGCATCCTCACCCGAACTATCTTCCCAAGGTTCCATTCTCGACCATGCACCCAGTTGTTCTCGAGGCCTTCTGTTCTCCGCCTTCACAGCTCCAGAGCAGGAAAGACTTCACTTACTGTGTCCAGTACGTGCTCTTCGGATCTACGTCCACCGCACTAGCCAGTGGCGTAAGTCAGAGCAGTTCTTTATTTGCCATGGGGGTCTGCCACTAGACAGACTCTGTCACACTGGGTGAGAGATGCCATTGCCCTAGCCTATGAGGCGCGTGGTCACACTTCGCCTCTGGGAATCAGGGCTCACTCAACCAGGGGGATTGCCTCATCGATTGCCTTGGCAAGAGGCGTTCCCCTGCAGCAGGTGTGTGATGTCAATGCTACTCCGGGTTCGTGGATCCTTGAGTCAGCATCCCAAAGCTAGGTCTGAGACCTCCTCGGCTTGTGCGCACACGCTACACAACCTGGGGGTTCCAGACACTTGCAGTGCGGCGGCGTTGGTATTCTCGTTCCCATAGCGTTTTCACGCAGCATCGAGTGTAGCTTTTGAAAGGGAACGTCTCGGGTTACTTGGCTGTAACCCTGTTCCCTGATAAAGCAGGTGCACCTTATTCGGTGACGTCATGCCTGGCAGAGGTTATAAGCCGAAGGTATTCGGCAGTTTTGGCATGCACAGGCTTCACAACCGGGCAACAAAGAGATGTTCCCGTAGCGTTTTCACGCAGCATCTCGTTCCCGCTTTATCAGGGAACAGGGTTACAGCCAAGTAACCCGAGACGATTTCAACCCCAACTAACTGTGACAATCCAACTCGTGCGACAGGCAATGCCATGGATTTTCAGACTGGAAAAACCAGGAAACCAGGAAAAACGTACAACACCTGGCCGCATGTATACTTAAGCACCAAGAATCAGCACTCAGCATGCAAACATTAGGGAGCACCAGGTATGATCACTTTTCTGTTCACACATTCTTTCTCTTCACCTTGGTATAGGGACAAAAGTGTGTGAAGAGAAAGAATGTGTGAACAGAAAATGGAGAAAATGTATGAAAAGATCAGAGGAGAGAAAAGCTGTGTTTAAAAAAGAGTGCTTTAAAATGAAAAAAGAGAAAAGTTGTGTTACGGATTAAAGGAAAGAGATAACCCTGTCTTAAGGAGATGGGGGGATCAACACGAATGGGGATCCGTCTCTGAAAGTGTGCACCATCACTCCCGCAGTACAGACTCGCACAGCTCCCCCACTAAGTACCCGCACAGGGCTCTTACATAGGCTGCAACATCTCGCGCCACAACTATTTAGCGCGCCGCACATACAGTAACATTAACGTTGCCGAATCCTGCAGAGTAAACTTTAGGCAGATCAATTAAGACTTACATGCAGAAAATGAATAATGCCAAACGATTAAAGTGGTTAGGATTTCATACTCTAATTTACATATATCTTCCAGCACACAAAAATGTTATTTATTTGCTATGCAAAGGAGAATTAAACACCAGTCCAGACATTTTAGTCAGGTTTAAAGGTCTGAATAAATTTTGTGCTCACCTTCATTTACTTTCAGTTGCACCCGTGTTGAATTGTCTTTCCTTATTTGATCAACTCCACAGTGGTACGTCCCAGTGTCCTGTACAGTGAGCTTTCTCATCATCACCCTGAACTCTGCTGATTTGGTGTCATCATACAGTGAGAACCTTCCTGGGCTTACCCACATGTCTTTAGCGTTTATCTTCATATTGTCAGAACAGCCTGATGATGAATTCTTACAGAAATATTTAGGATCTTGTGTGTATCCTGTATGATACTTGCACTTGATAAGGACTCCTCCTCCTGAATATCCTGTTACTTCCTTGGAATCTCCTCCATCTAACAAAACACCAAACATCCATCTGAGCAAAACCTTCCTTCATGTAACACTGCTGCTGAGAGTGAGGATTATTCTGAAGTGCATTTCTTTACCTGAGATCAGACAGAGGGTGAAGATGAGGAGGATCTTCATCCTGAGTTCACACTCACACATCTCCACACCAACTCCACTTCAGAAAGATATTAAAGCTCCTGTTCTGTTACACACTGTTACTGTCTCCGTCCTGCTCTATGTCTTTATATGTGTTTTAACAAGAGTGTGATGCTGCACCCACTCTTCTACATTTGTAAGAAAGGGCTGTACAGGAAGTGTATGTGTGACTGATTTGAATGGTGTCACACATACACTATTCAAGTGCACTGTAAGTGTTTTTTATTGACTGACACATAAAAAAAACAAGCCTCTGCTCAGTTATAGTGTGTAAACAATCATATGAATGTGATTAATATTGATAGTCTGCATGTGAGTTGTGTTTCCACTCAGTGCTCCAGTATTAACTCTACTGAGGAGGTTTATTACTCTGTCAGTTTGTACTGTTCTATTGCTAGATGGCCTCTGCTGCCCTCTAGAGCACAAGGTGTGTAACAGTCTCAGGGAAGTCAAGGGTGGACGCCTGCAGGGTGATTCTACAACTGCAGTGACATTTGTATTTCAGTGGTATTACACTCACAAAGTAATGAAAAAAGACGTTTTTAAAATATTTCAAGTGTCATTTACAACAACCGATACTCATGTTTCAGATCAATAACTTAAAAAGTCTAAAAAAAATAATAATAATAAACTACAAAATTAATAGCAAATGATTAATAGAAAAGGATGTTGCAACTACATTGTGTATTTTTTATAGTCTGTTAATCCCTTTAACATTTAAATTCATGCGTAAAGCATTCGTATCCAGGAGTAAATTATGTTCTGCCAATCCAAGCTACATTTCAGTTCCACAACAGTTATAATAGTCACAATGATACCAGTATACAGTATTCCACAAGTTACACTTATTTACAACAGGAAGTAACATCATCTCAATTCTCTTAAGATTGTAGAAAGATATGAATTTTTTTCTTTCCTTTTATGGGATTATGATGGACTGTCAAGCTTAACAAAAAAAAAGTTAAAAAATACATTGAATTAATGAACTAAAACTATTTTATGGTTCTCATACCATTAGCATAAATGCTAAGTAACAAAAAGTACTATATTTGGAATGTATATGCTTTTCCTTGAGAATATTAGATACTTTTGTCAGGGATCATTGACTGGTGAAATGTTTTTTACAATTCATTGTTAAATTCCATCCCTGTGCTCATGCCCAGTTCCTCCACAGCTCCCATGCCAATTCCCCACGCCCTGGAGTTCTACTGTATCATTGCTTCAGCATTGAAGAAACTGACCAGGGACTTATGGAGGAGTTAAGATGGTACAGACAGGTGCTCAAAATAAAGTGGTACATGTTGCCACCTAGTGGCCCAAGAATGTGACCACCTTGGATCTTTCTAGACTTTTATTTTAACTGTCAATGCATAAGACAGGGACTGGATCTGATTTCTATTTAAGGTCAACGGTCCAGAACAATTGGTGATAAGAAAATTACTTTTATTAAACTTGCTTATAAGCTACAAGCAAGTCACACTGAGACAAAATCCATTCAATCCTAATGGAAAACAGGCCACTGTTTACCTGCAATCAGATACTTAAACCAAAAGATTCTAACTTTTAAGTAACTTGTTTTTAAGTGTCAGAAAGATTAAAAATGCATTCCAAATTAATGCAAAAGAAATTACACTGTTTGCCTGCAAATTATTGCTTGTAAACCTAAACAACTCATACATTTACAGGTAAACTGTAAGTGTTCAGTAAGCAACCATGAGCAGTCCATGAGCAGTCCACTGCATGTGATGAGGAATTTGTAGGATATAACTGGATCCCTTGACAAGAGGGACAAGAGAGGAAAATGACATGCTTGAGTGCTTTCCATCCTTTAAGAACAAAGAAAACACTGAAAATATCCTTCAGCTGATCCAGGAGGACAGAAAGAGTGAAGCTGATTGGTTGGTTCTTGTCACATGACCGGCGGTGTGCTTGAAGCAGTCTGAAAAGTTGGGACTTTGTTATATTGCTGTGCTGTAGATGCACATGGAAAAATCATAAGTGTTAAAGCACTTGTTATGCATCTTCATTTAAAGTAACACAATTTAGCACAGACAAGATGCAGCATGTGAACGACCCCTGATACAGTCAAAATACACAGCAGTATGAGAAATGGCACTGTCTACATTCAGTTAGCTGCTTAAACACAAATCCTTTACTTGAGTAGAGATACAATAGGAAAAATATTACTCAAATTAAAGTAGAAGTCCTCCATTTACATTTTGAGCAAAAGTACAAAAATATTTTGTTTTAAAGTTAATTAATTATCCAAAGTACTGAGCTTGTATTAGCTTACAGCTAGAAGTCATAGTAAAAGGTTTGTCTCTCTCTCTCTCTCTCTCTCTCTCGAGTCAGTAAACTGTAAACATGCTGATTCAATGCTGACTGCAACTCCCCCACTTCTGATTTTGGACACCTGATATATGATTAGGCATTTCATAGAGAGTAAGCAAACTCTCGATTCTGCATAATCGTCAGCAGGTGATGATATATCCCTTCAAATATACTGGAACCTTGGATTGCGAGTCACTTGATCTGCGAGCATTTTGCAAGACGAGCAAATTTTTTAAATAAATTGTAACATGTTAAACGAGCGTGGTCTTTATATAAAAGTAGTACGCATGCACTTTGCCGAGTGTCACGTGATCACAGCTGAGCCAATGGTTCCTTACTCTCTCATGCTGTGGGATTGTGGGTAATTGTCTCCCATGCTCAGTCTCAGTGCGTGTGCGCCACTCATATAGTTATCATCCTTGTACATGTGTACTGTTTATTTTAACATTGTGATCACACGTGTGTGCGCATGTGTAAAGCATTTTTTCTTATTTTGTGTCCAAGTGTAGTGACGGTTTTTTAGTAATTGTACTGCAACAATGGCCCATGTGAAGAAACAAAAAAGGTTAAAAAGTCTAGTGCGGGAGATGATTCTGTTTAACAACAATGCAATGTCACATGCGAAATCCTCAAAAGGAGGCAAAAGCAAGTGTTATTAGAGAGGATCCTTGTCACACAAAAAGAAGAAGATCCCAGTCAGACTCTGTCAGGGAGGAGTGATTCTAGTCTGTGTGTGTTAGTGTTTTATTTTTACTTTATATATTGTATTAATAATTTTTTATATTAATATTTTTGGCCTTATTTTCAGAATCATCTCTTAGTTTCTATTATTTCGTATGGGGGGAAATTCGCTTTGATGGATTTAATATACAAGCACGGTTCTGTTATGCATTATGTTCATAATCCAAGGTTTAACCGTACTGCATAATATGTAACATAATACTATGCAGAAATGTTATCAAGTAAAAGTACAGATATTTGTTGTGGTGTCATGCGCACTCCTAACGCGACTGGCACGAGGACCCGGAAGTAGTACGGTCGCGACTTAGGAAGCATAAAAGGAGACAAGATGGCGCTTTACACTTGCTCAGTCATTGAGTTTTGCCCATGCTATTGCCGACGCTTCACTCGTCTAAACGTTTGGGTTATCGCTTCCGATTGGGTAAACTCTTGCTCTCGCTTCGGGAGAGTTCTAATAATAACCAGCGTGGTTATCCTGCCTGTTCACGCTACTTCCGCGTTTGGGTTTACCATCCATGCTATACTGCTAGTCTTCTGGTTCATCTCCGGTTAGTTCATGACAGAATGACTGAGCCATCAGCAGTAAACCCAGCGGAGTTTGCTCACCTCTGCGATGTGGTTGACCAGCATGCTAAGTTGATCAATCAGCTCCATGGTGAAGTCGCGGGGTGGCCGCTCAGCCAACTGTTGCCATGCCCATCGCAGTGGCTGCTGCGCTGCCAACCCCCTCCCCTTCTTCTGATGTTTTCCTTTCTCTACCGAACAAATGGGATGGCACGGATGGGAAGTGCAGTGTTTTTCTAACTGCATTGGATCTCGTGTTTGAGTTCAATTCCACCAGGTACTCCACAGACCGACTGCGCATTGCTCTTCTCGTTTCGTTGCCATCCAGACAGGCAGCTGAGTGGGCTACGGCGGTTCTTCGTTCGGATTCAGACGTCGCCTACTCATACACAGAATTCACCCGCCAACTGAAACTCACCTTTGAACATCCTGCTGCTGAGGTGGAGACAAACTCCATCTACGACAGGGAGGGTCATCCGTGAGCCGCTACACCACGGAGTTTCGTACTCTCGCAGTGCAGACCGACTGGAGAGACTCCACCCTCTGGACAACTTACTACGAGGGACTGGCTTCGTGCAAGGACGAGCTCGCCGGACAAGAGCTCGCAGCGACTCTGGAGGGCTTAATCCAACTTGCCCTCCGGACCGACCAATGTCTGTTCGCTCGCCCCAAGCCAGCTCCCCGTACCCTGCCGCCTGTCACGATGCCACTACATCATCCCGCGCCTCGAACCACCCATTTCTTCTCCCAAGCTCCAGTCTCCGAAGCCCGTTCCCCATTCACTGCTACACCTACCGGACCCATTGGTTCTCCACCTCCCGCCGTGGTTAACACAGGAGCTGGGGGACCCATGCAATTAGGACGCGCCTCCTTAACCGCTGCAGAACGGGAAAGCCGATTTGGAGAGGGGCTCTGCGCTTACTGTGGATCTGCAACACACCACCGAGCCATCTGCCGTCTGCGACTGGGAAATGCGCAGACCCGATGAGAAATGAGAGTGGCTCACCGGGTTCCATCTCCCTCTCCACCACCTTGACCGATGTTGCCCGTCTCACGGTAAAAGTACACCTCCAGTTTGGCCACAAATGAGTTGGAAGTACCGCGTTCATCGATTCCGGTGCCACGGGCAACTTCATTGACTCTTCTTATGTCAAAAGACTGTGGGTAAAGACAGAGGCGTTATCCCAGCCCGTACCTATTAAATCAGTTGATGGTCGGTCCCTCTCCTCCAGTCCCATCACCTTCCGAACCCTGGGTCGGTGCTAATGCTAGCGGCGCTAACGGCTACAGACAAGAAGTCACTGCCAGTACCGGAAACGCGTTTACCATCTCCGAGCATGACATGAGGAGAGCCTTCAGGAGAGTGAACACCAGGAAAGCAGCAGGACCAGATGGCATCTTGGGTAGAGTCCTCAGAGCCTGCGCAGACCAGCTTGCACCTGTGTTCACAAAGATATTCAACCTCTCCTTATCTCAGTCGGTGATCCCTACATGCTTTAAGGAGTCCATCATTGTTCCTGTTCTGAAGAAACCACATCCCGCTTCCCTCAATGACTATCAACCTGTAGCCCTCACATCAGTGGTGATGACGTGCTTTGAAAGGCTGGTCAGAGACTTCATCATTTCTTCACTACCAGACACACTGGATCCACTACAGTTCGCGTACCGTTCAAACCGCTCTACAGATGATGCTATTGCTCATCTTCTTCATACATCTCTCACACACCTGGACAATAGAAGGGGGAATTATGTTAAAATGCGACATCGACTACAACTCAGCATTTAATACCATAATTCCCTCCACACTCACCACCAAGCTAGAGCACCTGGGACTCAGCTCATCTCTGTGTCCGTGGATCTCCAACTTCCTAACTGGCAGACCACAGGCTGTAAGGATGGGTGGACATGTCTCAGCCTCCCTCTCGCTCAGCACTGGAGCACCACAGGGTTGTGTTCTGAGCCCTCTACTGTACTCTCTGTACACACACGACTGCGTAGCCTCTACCAACTCCACCACCATCATCAAGTTTGCTGATGACACCGTCGTGGTGGGCCTGATCACTGACAATGATGAGACAGCCTACCTGGAGGAGATTGGAAATCTGGAGCACTGGTGCCAGAGGAACAATCTCCTTCTAAACATCAGCAAGACAAGGGAGTTGGTAGTAGACTTTAGCACAAAGCAGGAGAGGAACTACCAGACCCCTGTCATCAACAACAGCCCAGTGGAGAGAGAAGACAGTTTCAGATACCTTGGTGTCCACATCAAGCAGGACCTGTCATGGTCCTGTCACATCAACACCGTTGTGAAGAAGGCCCGACAGCGTCTCTACCACCTCAGGCGCTTAAGAGACTTTAGACTGCCCTCCAAGGTGCTCAGGAACTTTTACTCCTGCACCATAGAGAGCATCCTGACGGGAAACATCACGACCTGGTTCGGGAACAGCACCATGCAGGGCAGACGAGCTCTACAGAGGGTTGTGCGATCAGCTGAGCGCATCATCCACACCGAGCTCCCTGACCTGCACTCGATCTACAACAAGCGGTGCTGGACCAAGGCCAGGAAGATCGTGAAGGACCTCAGCCACCCCAGCAATGGACTGTTCTCTCTGTTGAGGTCAGGAAAGCGATTCCGCTCCCTGAAGGCCAATACAGAGAGACTGAAGAGGAGCTTCTACCCGCAGGCGATACGGTCTCTCAACCAGCACACCATACAGTACTGACTGACCCACTTTACACACCCACACTCATGCTTCTTGCACTCTCTCTGGACATTTGGGGCAATCATTGCACACCCTTCACACTACATTACTATTTATTCTATAGCACAAGTCACTTTAAGTACAAAACACTTTACAGCATACTTGCACACCCCCTGGACATCTCTATTTATATTCCATATTTTTCTATACTGTACACCTAGGTACACCTAGGCTTTCTTATATCGTATATATATTTTTCTACATTTACACGCAGGTTTTCTTATTTTCTTATATTTTTATTTTCTTATACTTTTCTTATTGTATATTTGTATATTTTTACTGTACATATATTTTATTATTTTATTCTTAGTTAAATCTATTTCTACTTTCTTTGTTATAAATAAATAGTCGTGTAAATAGTCTTAATAGTCTTTATTCTAAGGTCACAGGCAGTCACCTAAGCATTTCACTGCATATCGTACTGTGTATGACTTTGTATGTGACAAATAAAATTTGAATTTGATTAGATTTTTTTTTGTCATTGGCCCCTACCCAAGACTCTCAAACAACTCCAGCAATTTCTCGGGTTTGCCAACTTCTATTGTTGCTTTATCCGGGACGACAGTACAGTTGCAGCCCCATTAACCGCTCTGACTCATCCCTCATCTCACCCCTTCAATCTCACCTCCACCACCATCTCCGCCTTCCACGAACTCTGGAGGTGGGAGGTGGGCACCGGGGCTGTTCTCTCCCAGCGAGGTCCAGACCAAAGGCAGTTTCTTCCTCAAGAAATTTGACCCCACTCAGCAGGGATACAGAGTTGGGGACCGCGAGCTGCTGGCCATAAAGTGGGCCTTGGAGGAATGGCGACACTGGCTCCAGGACGCCAGAGAGCCGTTCATCGTCTGGACCGACCATCAGAACCTCATCACTATCCGCACCCTGAAACAACTCAACCCCAGACAAGTGCGGTGGGCATTGTTTTTCGAAAATTATAACTTCCACCTGTCATACCGCCCGGGGTCCAAGAACACCAAGGCCGACGCCCTATCACGACAACACGAAGACGACGTCCCCTGGGCGGACTCCGCGCCTGTCCTACCACCCACCAAGATCCTTGCACCAATCAACTGGGACTTGGAAACGAGGGTTTGCCAGGCACGGACTGCGGAGACTGAACCAACAGGTGTGCTGCCTGGTCATCTCTATGTACCCGACGCCGTCAAGACCGACGTTCTCCAATGGGGACACTCCTCCCCAATTTCTGGACACCCCGGAAGGCGGCGCCCCCTACTCTTCATTCAACGCGCCTTCTGATGGCCGAATATGAGGAGGGACGTGAATGGGTTCGTCCAGGCGTGCCCAGCGTGTGCCAGATCCAAGGACAGCAACCACCCATCACCAGGGGAACTTCAACCACTCCCGGTTCCCCGCCGACCCTGGACACACATTGCCGTTGATTTCATCACGGGCCTGCCGGTTTCTGAAGGAAAAGACACCATCCTCACCATCGTCGACTGGTTCTCCAAAGCTGTACACCTGGTGGCCCTCCCCAGTCTCCCGTCAGCCAAAAGGACAGCCGAGCTGATATTAGAGCACGTAGTCCGCCTGCATAGGTTCCCAAAGGACATCGTCTCGGACAGGGGGCCCCAGTTCACATCCCGGTTCTGAAAGGCCTCCTGCCGTCTGATTGACTCCACCTGCAGTCTGTCCTCCGGCTACCACCCACAGACGGTCAGACGGAGCGGACCAACCAACAACTGGAGCGCTACCTGAGATGCTTTATTGCTGATCGCCAGTGCTCCTGGGCCCGCTACCTCATTTGGGCTGAGCTGTCTCACAACCTCCACACGTCCTCTGCCACCAACCTCAGTCCATTCGAGTTATGCTACGGTTTCCAACCGCCGATGTTCGACCATCAAGAACCGGATGTTGAGGTACCGTCGGCCCAACAGTTGGTTCGCCGGTGTCGGCGGCTCAGGAGATGAGCAAACGACGTCATCCAACACATTAACACCCGCTACACTCTTCAACATCGCCGTCGACACCCCCGGGACGAATGTACCAAGTAGGTGACAAGGTATGGTTATCAACAAAAAACCTACAGCTGCAGACAGAATTACGAAAGCTATCACCAAAATTCATCGGACCATACCGCGTCAACCTCTGGATTAACCCTGTCACCTACCAGCTCCAGCTGCCTGCGGCGCTTCGGATCCATCCGGTATTCCATACATCTCAACTTAAACCCTTCACTACTTCACCCATGGTGTAAATTCCATTTGTGTAAACTCTTGCTCTTGCTTCGGGAGAGTTCTAATAATAACCAGCATGGTTATCCTGCCTGCTCGCGCTACTTCCACGTCTGGGTTTACCATCCATGCTACAGGGCTAACTGCTAGTCTTCTGTTTCATCTCCGGTTAGTTCATGACATGTGGGATGTTTTTTTAGTAAAAGTTAAATATTTCTATTAATAAAACTACTCACACAAATATCCAAAGTAATGAGCTTGTATAAGCTTACGGTAACCTTTAAGTCATGGTAAAAAGTTTCACTTTTACAAGCATACAAATGTGAAGTACTGTATATACTTAAGAGAGAACGAGATTTCTGTAGTTTTATTTTTGTATAGTTGAAATGAGACATACTGTAGAGTTACTTTTTTATTTACTTATTTATTGCTTTGTGACAATTCCTCACTTTTTTCATCCATAACATTAAGTTGCCAATGTTCCAATGAGTATTGAGCCATATTAAGAGCTGAGGGATACAGACAGGTACAGTATAAGTATAGTTACATAATCAGTGACATTAAGTGAGTAAAGCTAGTATATGATTGACAGAAAAACAGATTCAATACAATAAAGTGTAGTTGTGTGTGTGAAACTTTACAAATACTGATTGCTGTAAGCTGAGGAAACCACCAACTGTAGACAGCTGTGTCACGTTGCTCTGCTGTCATAAATATTTCTGATATCACACAGGAAGTGTATTGAAAAAATACACATGTGCACAGGAAGAACAAAGAACAAACTTTGAGCCTAATACAAATCTGCTAATCACATCATTAGTTAACAGATAATATATAAGCTACATCTATTCAATTCAATGTGTTAAGAAGCTTCTCTCTATTTCTCCTGCCATTATTGTTAACTGCCAATAATATCACAGGCTAGTCGTGATTAGGATCTGCACTGATTATATGTTTCACACAGAATGTCTCTGGTGTCAAAATTGATGCAGTGTGTCTCTGTGTCTCTACAAACTCACCAGTAACTGTCAGGTTGATTTGTGTGAAATAAACCTTGTACCTGTGATCAGATTCCCAGGCTGCTTCAGCTCCACACCAGTATTCACCAGAGTCTCGCTCAGTTACATTTCTAATACTCACAATCAAGATTTGCTTTGGTCTGACATCGTACAGAGAGAATCTATCATTATTTACATTCTTTCTATTTTCAGATGCTTTATAATAACAAGATATAACTTGCTGCCTCATCATGCAGAGAAATTTAAGGCTGTTCGTGAGGGATTCTGGGTATTTACAGATGATATTCAGGTCTCCTCCCACATGAACAGTCTGACTGATGGACTTCTCATAGGACAGGTCTGCAAATCACAACCAAGCTCTGATTACCAACACATAGACAGTTCTATATACAGTATGTGCATATACAGTACAGACCAAAAGTTTGGACACACCTTATCATTCAAAGAGTTTGAATTTGTATTATGGCAAGAAAAAAGCAGCTAAGTAAAGAAAAATGAGCGGCCATCATTACTTTAAGAAATGAAGGTCAGTCAGTCCGAAAAATTGGGAAAACTTTGAAAGCGTCCCCAAGTGCAGTCACAAAAACCATCAAGCGCTATAAAGAAACCGGCTCACATGCGGACCGCCCCGGGAAAGGAAGACCAAGAGTCACCTCTGCTGCGGAGGATAAGTTCATCCGAGTCACCAGCCTCAGAAATCGCAGGTTAACAGCAGCTCAGATCAGAGAGCAGGTCAATGGCACACAGAGTTCTAGCAGCAGACACATCTCTAGAACAACTGTTAAGAGGAGACTGTGTGAATCAGGCCTTCATGGTAGAATATCTGCTAGGAAACCACTGCTAAGGACAGGCAACAAGCAGAAGAGACTTGTTTGGGATAAAGAACACAATAAAGGAAACTCGCTGAATGAGAAGGTGTGTCCAAACATTTGGTCTATACTGTATATATAATCAAAACATGTTTCTTCTGTTTAAACACATAATAAAAGTTTCTCATCTGCTATAACAATCAGCTTCACTTTAGTGTAGGTCTATATTTCATTAGTATTTTGTAATATGCCTGTTCCATCGACGGGAAGAAACTCGATAGATTTGATAACTTGGTCATTCAGGACATTCAGGTTGTCAGCTGACTTCATTTTATTGCTACTTAACATTGCTACATAGTCTACATACTATAGCTGTTTAGTCCCAATCCTGTGAGTTCTTGTCATATTGTGAAATGCTCTTACTTTCACTATTAAACATAGTTATAGTCTTTTTATGATGCAGCTTCACCAAGTCATTTAAGTAATCTCACATAAAAGTTAATTATTTTATCCACAAGTTATGACATTAATGTAAACTTTTTTAATAATTAGTTCTTGACACTTTTTAACCCAATTTCAGTTTTTCTAATGTTTCCCTTGCTTGATACAGACCAATCATTTAAAACAGTGAATTTTTATGTCACAACCAGAATCAACGTGTATGATTTGAGAAAATAAAATACACCCAAACAAATAAAACACAGTAATCCTTACAACAATAAGCCATCATTTAACTGAAATATCAGGGATAAAATGAGTCCTAACAAGAAACCAGTGAGCTCAACAGGCAAGTACAGAGACTGTTTGAGATGTAACGTGATATTTTAATGATACTGGAAAAAAGGTTCAAATGCCTTTATTGTTTTGTCAGCCATGCAAGAGGAAAATACAGATTAAATCATCTCACTGTTAAAAAAAAAAACTCCTAAACTGTTACTTAACCATAGTAAATATGATTATTTAGTATTTTGCTTTTTGTCTTCTAACAATGCTGGAGCTTTCTTAGGATAACCAGAAGGCAGCAGCTGGAGACTCACCTTCATTTACCTTCAGGTTCACCCGTGTGTAATTGTCTCTCCACAGTCCACACCGGTACGTCCCAGTGTCCTGTAGAGTGAGCGCTCTGATCATCACCCTGAACTTGAGCTGATTTGGTGTCATCATACAGTGAGAATCTTCCTGAACCTATCCACCTGTTTTTAGCTCCTGTCTTTATTTGGTCAGAACAGCCTGGTGATGAATCCTTACAGAAATATTTCTTGTTTTGTGTGTATCCTGTATGATACTTGCACTTGATAAGGACTCCTCCTCCTGAATATCCTGTTACTTCCTTGGAATCTCCTCCATCTAACAAAACACCAAACATCCATCTGAGCAAAACCTTCCTTCATGTAACACTGCTGCTGAGAGTGAGGATTATTCTGAAGTGCATTTCTTTACCTGAGATCAGACAGAGGGTGAAGATGAGGAGGATCTTCATCCTGAGTTCACGTTCACACTCACACATCTCCACACCGACTCCACTTCAGAAAGTTATTAAAGCTCCTGTTCTGTTACACACTGTTACTGTCTCCGTCCTGCTCTGTGAATGTGCTCTGTATCTTCATATGTGTCTTAATGTGATGCTGCACCCACTTCCGTTTCTAGGTATGTGAGAATGAGCTGTACAGTAAGTGTAGCTGTGACATATCTGTGAACTATCACTACACTGCAAGTGCTTTCAAATGATTGGTATTCATAGAACAAACCTCTGAGAGGGCAGCAGACATCTTTCTCCTAGGCGATCAGGACTTGGAAGTACTTGAATCAAGGGAGACAGAAGATTTGTGTAAGCTATAGCTTGAAAGGTTACTACTTACAGTCATCTGCGCAGACGCCGAAAGCTGAAATTGCTGATCTGCTTTCAACCCAATTGAGTTCCGATGGTCTGCCCCCTTATTAGCTGCACTCCCCTGTTGGCGCACTGTTGGCGTGTGAGAGAATCGCTTGCACTGAGTGGCCCGCCATCACAAGGTGAATGAGAGTTTAATATTAACATTATACAAATCAAATCAAATTCAAATTTATTTGTCACATACACAGTCATACACAGTACGATATGCAGTGAAATGCTTAGGCGACTGCCCGTGACCTCAGAATAAAAGACTATTTAAGGCTATTTACACGAAAAGAATATAACAAAGAACGTAGCAATACGTTACTTTTTTACTTACTTACATTTATATTTTATATTCTTACATTTTATATTCTATATTTTATATTTTATTTAATTTTATTCTCTTAGGTCAGGGCAGTTGCCTAAGCATTTCACTGCATATCGTACTGTGTAGGATTGTGTATGTGACAAATAAAATTTGAAATTAGAAATTTGAAATTTGAAATTTGAAATTTGAATTTGAATTTGAAAATTTGAAATAGATTTAACTAATAATAAGATTATTCTTTTTCCAAGATGGCGGCGCGTGCACAACGCGAGGCTCGGCGTCTCTCTAGAAACTGCAGTTTAGTAGTTATTATCCTGGTCATAATTAGTTTATTTGCGCAAAACGCACTCTGTCTAACCTCATATAGTAGACAAGAACTTTTAGACATCAGATTACAAGCAACAAACAGTGGTATAGTCGACTTTCGTCTCATTCCCTTTGAGATCTACAAGCCATCGGAGGCTACGGGCTATCCTCGGCCAGGCGGAAGTGCTCGTAGGCGGCGAAGAGACCGTAAACAAAGGCGGGGGAAGCGAGGAGGGCTGCGGGCTAAGCTAAGGCTAACACCACACCGGCTTTCCTTACCGAGCATTTTCCTTGCTAATGTACGGTCTCTGGTGAATAAGATGGATGAACTACGACTCCGTATCGCCAACAGCAAGAAATTAACGGACTGCAACATCTTAATATTTACGGAAACATGGCTGAACAGTGACATTCCTGATAGTACAACTAAGCTAGCTGGATGCTTCATTCTACGTGCGGACAGGACAACAGAAGGCTCCGGGAAGACCAAAGGTGGAGGTTTATGTATTTATGTAAACAAAACCTGGTGCACTAACTGCACTGTCATTGTGAGTCATTGTTCTGCTGATGTGGAATTTTTAATGATTAAATGTAGACCTTTCTATCTACCGAGGGAGTTTACTACTATAGTTATAACTGCTGCATACATACCACCGGATGCTAATGCTAAGAATGCTATGAAAGAGCTGCATGAAGCTATTAGCAAACAACAGACTGTTTATCCTGAGGCTGCTTTCGTTGTTGCAGGGGATTTTAATCACTCTAACTTGAGAACAGTACTCCCAAAGTTTTTTCAACATGTGGACTGTCATACTAGAGGTAGCAAAACTCTGGATCATGTCTATACAAATATAGCTGAGGCATACAGAGTTTTAACCCTCCCCCACCTGGGACAGTCTGATCACCTTTCTTTGTTCCTGCTCCCCAAATACACTCCGCTCATTAAACGTGTGAAGCCCTCAGTCACATCTATCAGAGTGTGGACTGAAGAAACAGACACTATACTTCAGGACCGATTTCATCATACGGATTGGAGTAGGTTTGCCTCTCAAGCGACTTCTGATTCTCACACGGACATAAATCTATACACCTCTTCTGTTCTGGATCACATCAAAGCCACCATTGACGATGTAACAACTGTGAAGCAGATTACAACATACCCTAATCAGAAGCCATGGATGAATAGGGAAATTCGTCTCCTGCTCAAGGCACGGAATGCTGCCTTCAGATCAGGAGATGCACAGGCCTACAGTGCATCCAGAGCTAACCTGAAAAGGGGTATTGATAAGGCCAAGTGGAGCTACAAGCTGAGGATCGAAGATCACTTCAACAACTCTGATCCTCGGCGTATGTGGCAGGGCATCCAGTCCATCAAGTGACTACAAACCCGCCCACTCTGCAAACATATCAACCGAAATCTCCTTCCTCAATGAGCTAAATAACTTTTATGCTCGCTTTGATCAGAGTCTTCAGGAGACAATCACTACATTGATACCGCCTGTGAACTTTCAGCCTCTCTCTCTTTCCACCACAGAAGTCTCTGCTGCCTTCAGCAAGATAAACAATTGGAAAGCAGCTGGCCCTGATGGAATACCTGGACGTGTGCTCAGAACCTGTGCTGAACAGCTGACTGAAGTCATGACAGAAATCTTTAATCTGTCCCTACGTCAATCAACAGTGCCTACTTGCTTTAAATCCACCTCCATTGTGCCTGTGCCTAAACACTCCAAAGCTATGTGCCTTAATGATTACCGCCCAGTAGCACTGACACCAATACTCATGAAGTGCTGTGAGCGGCTAGTCCTAGCACATCTCAAGAGAAGCCTTCCATCCACATTGGACCCTCATCAGTTCGCCTACCGGGAGAATAGGAGCATTGAAGATGCTGTCTCCCTAACACTGCACACGGTACTTTCTCACCTGGATAATAAGAACACTTACACAAGAATGTTGTTCGTGGATTTCAGCTCAGCGTTCAACACAGTCATCCCCTCCAGGCTGATCAGTAAGCTTACTGATCTCGGAATCAACACCTCTCTATGCAGCTGGATACTGGATTTTCTGACCAATAGACCACAGAATGTTAAAGCTAATAACGTTCTCTCCTCAACCATAATCCTGAACACTGGTGTGCCACAAGGCTGTGTACTGAGCCCCTTCCTGTTTTCACTGTACACACATGACTGCAGCCCTATGCATGGTTCTAATACCATAATTAAGTTTGCAGATGACACGACAGTGATTGGCCTCATCAATGACAATGATGAGACTAACTACAGGGCAGAGGTAAAGCACTTGGCCGAGTGGTGTGCTGACAACCACTTGCTCCTGAACACCAGTAAGACCAAGGAACTCATTGTGGACTTTAGAAGGAGAAGGAGTAACACACACTCCCCTGTCTACATCAACGGGACAATTGTCGACCGTGTTACAAACTTCAAGTTCTTGGGGATACACATTTCTGAGGACTTGACTTGGTCCACTAACACCACCAGTCTCCTCAAGAAAGCTTCCCAGAGCCTCTTCTTTCTGAGACTATTAAGGAAGAATCACCTTTCTAAAGACATAATGAATAATTTCTACCGTTGTGTAATAGAGAGCATACTAACCAGCTGCATTACAGTCTGGTATGGTAACTGCTCTGTCTCGGACCGTAAATCCATCCAAAGGGTGGTAAAAACTGCTCAGCGTATCACTGGTACCCCACTTCCTGGCATTGAGGAAGTCTACAAGAGGAGGTGTCTGTGTAGAGCACGAAGCATCGTGAAAGACACCTCTCACCCTGCACATGAACTGTTTTCTCTCCTTCCTTCTGGAAAAAGGTTCAGATGCCTAAAAACCAAGAGCAGCTGGCTGAGGAACAGTTTTTACCCCACAGTGGTTACCTTACTGAACACAAATTCACTGTCCCCCCTTACATAGACGGTACCACCATCATTGATAACCAACATTCCTGTTTAATACCTTTGTAAATACTTCCCGTTCATTCATTTGTACAGTCTGCACATGGACTGTATACTAATATGTGTATATTCATATAGTAGATGTGTGTATAGGTATACTCTGCATTCACATCCAGCGGTTAAATTACTCATATTTATTCATATGTATATTCATACTATTGCACATAATGTAAATTCACCTATATATATAGTTTCTGTATCTTTATTCCACATATTTATAATCAGACATATCTGTAGATTTGCAACTATTCTGTACATTAATTTATCCATCTATGCTCACTTTACACTGTATATTCATGTACATACATATATATATATATATATATATATATATATATATATATATATATATATATATATATATATATATATATATATATTTCTTTCTGTAATACAATTTATACATAGACCTTACTTCTATCATACAAGTTTCTATAGATCTGTATATATGTTTATATTGCACTGCTAACTTGCACTTCTGGTTAGATGCTAACTGCATTTCGTTGCCTTGTGACTATGTGCAATGACAATAAAGTTGAATCTAATCTAATCTAATCTAATTGTAGAAAAATATATATCTGATATAAGAAATATAAGAAAGCCTAGGTGTACCTAGGTGTACAGTATGGAAAAATATGGAATATAAATAGAGATGTCCAGGGGGTGTGCAAGTATGCTATAAAGTGTTTTGTGCTTAAAGTGGCTTGTGCTATAGAATAAATAGTAATGTAGTGTGAAGGGTGTGCAATTATTGTCCCAAGAGTCCAGAGTACACATCAGTATCTTTATGCATTTGTGTTATTTCCTTCTCAGGGTTAACCCTAACCCTAACCCTTTTATGAGATGTATTACCCCTTGGCAGCATAATGCCAGAAGGCCTCGCCTGCCCTTTAGGGCACACGATGTGTAACATCTCCAATAAGGCCAAAGGAAGTCAGGTTTCCCTGGGTTGTTGTTGTTGTTTTTTTCATATTGTACATGTAATTGAAATAAAAAAACAAGAAGAAAAAAAAAAAACTAATAAATACTGTGCCGTTGCTGACTGATATTTTGTCTCTGATTTTCACTATTTTATAGGGAAACAGCGCCTCCCTAAATGTTATGTGGTGAAACGCGGTATTGCACTCCACAGTACTGTACCTCATGCGAGTTGACTTTTGTTTGTAGAAAAATATACATGAATAAAAATAAAGGTTAACCAGACTGATAAGGCTATTTTCATATTCAGTAACGCTCCCGTAACATTAGTTTCTTTATTTATTTATTATTTTAAGTTTACTGTATTAATTATGTTATTTATTATTATGTGTAGCACACTGATAGAATATTTATTTATGTATTTTATTTTGATTGATAATGAAGTATTATTGCTTTTGATTTGCTAATTGTGTTTGTAACAGAAATAGTCGATTATGCATTAATTTATTCTGATGAAATGTTAATTTCACTTGAATCACAGAGATTGAAGTATCCTGTAATTAAAATGTGTCATTTTTGATTGTTTACAATTATTGTTTTCATTTTGTGACCGCTCATTGTCAAAATTATCCTGTTAGTTGGTAAGACAATAAGTTATAATGCAAATCATGCGTTGATCTCTTAGTAATGTATTTTACCTCGGAGCTCCAGTAGGGGGAGACAGAGCCAATTTCTCTCTTTAAATCTAGAAAAAAAAAGTGACAAGCCGCATGTCGGTCCTTTCGTAATCTTCTTTCCTTTGCTATTTTTACTTATTTAACGTAATTGTGCTCCTCTTAATGCTGTTAACAGGATGTTTTTCTTGGTTGTTGTAAAATATGAAGGAAATGCAATATTGGAAATTAGAAAAGTTGCTGCTTAAGTTTTTATAATAGCGATTTGCATATACTCCAGAATGTGATCAGATGAATTGCATAGTCCTTCTTTGCCATGAAAATGAACTTAATCCCGGAAAAGTCTTTCCACTGCATTTCATTGCTGTCATTAAAGGACCTGCTGAGATCATTTCAGTAATCGTCTTGTTAACTCGGGTGAGAATGTTGACGAGCACAAGGCTGGAGATCATCATGTCAGGCTGATTGGGTTAGAATGGCAGACTTGACATGTTAAAAGGAGGGTGATGCTTGAAATCATTGTTTTTTCATTGTTAATCATGGTGACCTGCAAAGAAACACGTGCAGCCATCATTGCATTGCATAAAAATGGTTTCACAGGCAAGGATATTGTGGCTACTAAGATTGCACCTAAATCAACAATTTATAGGATCATCAAGAACTTCAACGAAAGAGGTTCAATTCTTGTTAAGAAGGCTTCAGGGCGTCCAAGAAAGTCCAGCAAGCGCCAGGATCGTCTCCTAAAGAGGATTCAGCTGCGGGATCGGAGTACCAACAGTGCAGAACTTGCTCAGGAATGGCAGCAGGCAGGTGTGAGCGCATCTGCACGCACAGTGAGGCCAAGACTTTTGGAAGGTGGCCTGATGTAAAGAAGGGCAGCAAAGAAGCCACTTCTCTCCAAAAAAAACATCAGGGACAGATTGATTAGTGCTTGTAAGTGCTTGATGAAGTGCTTGTAATTATATATCAGCACTTCACAGAAACAACTGAAACAAAGATCTAAAAGCAGTTTAGCAGCAAACTTTGTGAAAACTAATATTTGTGTCATTCTCAAAACTTTTGGCCACTACTGTACTGTAAGATGAATCACTGTTGGAGAAGCTGAACACTGCCTGCACCAATGAAAAGAGTGAGAGAGTCTCTAATCTGAGAAAAGTCTGCATCCACTCCTCTACAGTACCCCCTGCCAAGCACAGAACCAGAAACTGCTTCTGCTCCTTAACCAATGTTTTCACCCCCACCTTATTATCTTAAATCAAATATTATGCCCTTTTAGGGTGCTTTCACACCTGCCTTATTTAGTACGGTTGAATCGCACTAGAGTTCGTTTTCCCTCTTGGTGCGGTTTGTTTGGGTAGGTGTGAATGCAGCAATCGCACTCTAGTTCGGAACAAAATCGGAACAAACAAGCGTACTGAGACTTCCTCTGAGAGGTGGTCTCGGTACACTTTCAAACAAACACTGGAGCGGTTCGTTTGTGGTGAGAACACGTTCCGAACTTGAACAGACCCAACTGCAAAACGTACTGCACATTTTTGGACTAATCCAGCTGCCGTAGTCAGCTGCTTTGTGCATTGTGGAATGAGGACTAGAATTTGTTGTCAGGTCACTTAGCGCTTAAGCAGCATGGCAGCTCGCGGACAAACGTGGAGTTGTGAGGAGGTGCGGAGCCTCATTGAAATTTGGTCTGATGATCATTAAAACATTGTTTTCCAGCCGCATCCGTGCTTCATCCTCAAATTGTATGCTTTGTCTGTATTGATGTATACAAAAAATATAGCACACAACGACCAAGGTTATAATTAGGCTGCGAAGTCGTCTCTTCCTACTAAAGAGCGGCATTGTTGTCTGCCAGCTTTTCCTCCTGTCTTTGTTTACTTCCGGAAGTTCTTTCTCAAATTTCTGACTAATCTTAAAGCAGATTAGGAAATGCGTTCAATGACACATGTGGCCAACGAGTGATGTGGATGTTATCACGTGGCTGCATTTTGGTTCGATTCAACTGGTTTGGACCAGAGCCATCAGTATGGTGTGAAAAGGAACCAAAACGGCAGAAAAACACTACAATGTATCTGTTGTTGCACTTGGTCCAGAATCCACAACCACCAGCACCAATGCAGAAGTACCAACCAGCATTCGGGCCAGGATGGGCAAGAGACACAGCTTAGTTCCAACAGAGATTTGTACCGCGGCATTATTATCCAGTGCCACGTCTTTAGCCAAGGTGTTGTGCTTGTGTGCAGCCAGGGGAGGATTTTGCTGTCAGCAGTGTTTCAGATGTGTTAGCAGTGAGCATTTTAGAGCAGGTTGTAAGGCAGAGAGGTTAGGAACATCAACGAAAATCATAATTTAAACAGAAAGGTGTTGTGCTATATTTGTCCCAGTTTTGTGTGGAATGTACAAAAGAAGGGAGAATGTGAGACTAAAGTGTTGTTCAGTTTGGAAAGCTCTTTGCTGCTCAAAAGAAAAGCCAAAAAGCCACTTGCCAGTACATAAATGATATTGTGAGTCAAATACCTGTTTGAGTATTAAGGGTAGCCCAGACACATGAGACACTCAAGTGCAAAATAAGAGGTAATGTTTAAAAAAATAAAACACTTTCTGAGAGGGAATATGTACAGAAGAAATGCTTCTTTAGATGTTTCCTTAAATGAACAACAAATTCGGGGGGACTGCGAGCCAGGCCTTCTCGTCCAATATCAGTTTCTGACCTCACAAATGCGCTTCTGGAAGAATGGTCAAAAATTTCCATAAACACACTCCTAAACCTTGTGGCTTAATCATATTAATATTAATCATGTTAAAGGTTTAATCATATTAAACCCTATGGGTTAAGATTAGTTTTTTTGAAAAAAATAGTTCAATTATTACATGAGTTAGTTATGATGTTACGGCTTAATGCTGAAGTGGTTAATTTGTGGTGCCTTCATGTTCATTGGTATAAATAATGTTAATTTATGGCAACTTAACATAAAGTGGGTTTTTATTTTTTATATATTTTACATATTTGATTTTATATGTCTTATGAACTTAACATCATGAGAATGTCGCTAACATGATGCTAGAGTGCTAAGTATGTTGCTAGCATGGTGTTAGGCTGATTAGCATGTTGCTAGCATTCTGCTAACTATATTAGCATGTTGCTAGCAACATCATTATAAGATAAGATAAGATAAGATAAGATAAGATAAGATAAGATATCCCTTTATTCGTCCCACAGCAGGGAAATTTCTTATGTCACTAACATGACGCTAGAGTGCTTAGCATGTTGCTAGCATGACTCCAATATTTTGCCACAGCAAGCACCACTCACATTTTCATCAGAAAATGTACCTCTCTAGTTATTATATTACTATAGGAAAATTAATAATTAAAATTTTTAAATATAGTTGCAAGCAACGATGAGCGGGCCCAAGCACCCTGAGCCATCGCCACCCGGGCAAACCGCACAACCTGTGTGTTATTTGAGCGTGTTAAGACTTACAAAAAGCCAGCGCCACCCGTGTGCACCACACAACTTGCCCACTTCACACACTATATAGGGCTAATATCAGCTCGGGCCCTAAATATTTGTCATGTCAATTGTGCGTGTGTGCATCCGTGCGTGTGTGTGTGTGCGCGCTTGTGAGAGATGTGAGTGTGTTTATAATAAGGGTAATTTTATGTTAAAAATCTCGAAAAAGCTGGTGTGTCTGTGTACATGTGTGTGAGTGAAAGATGTTTGTGTGTGTTAATAATCGTGATGTATGAGTGTGTTTATGTGTGAGAGAGAGATGTGAGTGTGTATGTGTGTGATATGAGTGTGTTTGTGCGTGAGAGAGATGTGTGAGAATGTTATCATTTGTGAAGTGTACGTGTGTACAATAGGCCGCAGATGCTGGGGGAAAAAAAGCATCATACTATGATGTTACTCAATGTGATATCAGTCGATGCGATGTCACTGAAGGTGGACGGAATATAATGTCACTCAGTATAATGGCACATAAAAAGTTATTAATAAAAAGTTATTAATAACTTTTCAGCATATTTTTAAGATTTTATCACGGCTGACCCGTTTCAGCTAAAATTTCTCTATAATTTTGCATCCTCAGTGTCTTTAGATCACATCAGCCCGGTTTGGTGGCGATCGTATGAATTCCCTAGGAGGAGTATATCAAAATCCATCGGGTACGTTTTTGCAAATGACCCAAAATAATTGACTGAGTTTATCCCAGGACATGCAGTGCGAAATTTGTTCGGGTGTAATGTGTATCGAGTTTCGTGTGCATATGTGCAAATGTGTATGGGTTATGCAGCAAAATCTCATGTGGGGGCCCCTGAGGGCCCCGGGCCACGCGACTTTAAGACATCATTTTAACCATATCCTCTGTAACTAAGCAGAGTCTGTTTAGAAAAAAAAAACATATAAAGACAACCTCAACTCCAAGAAGTAATTTCTTTTTCCATGTCATTGTAAGAAAACTATTGTAGCAACTGTCACACATTACACCTACTTTCATAATGTCCCAAAATGAGAAGTGGGAGCTGCCTTAGCTGCCTCTTCTGATTAAGACACAGATGAAGACACAGAGCACACTCACAGAGCAGGACAGAGACAGTACCAGTGTGTAACAGAACAGGAGCTTTAATATCTTTCTGAAGTGGAGTCGGTGTGGAGATGTGCGAGTGTGAACTCAGGATGAAGATCCTCCTCATCTTCACCCTCTGTCTGATCTCAGGTAAAGAAATGCACTTCAGAATAATCCTCACTCTCAGCAGCAGTGTTACATGAAGGAAGGTCTTGCTCAGATGGTTGTTTGGTGTTTTGTTAGATGGAGGAGATTCCAAGGAAGTAACAGGATATTCAGGAGGAGGAGTCCTTATCAAGTGCAAGTATCATACAGGATACACACAAAACAAGAAATATTTCTGTAAGGGTTCATGGCCAGGCTGTTCTGATCAAATAAAGACAGAAGCTAAAAACGAGTGGATAAATTCAGGAAGATTCTCACTGTATGATGACACAGAATCAGCAGAGTTCAGTGTGATGATCAGAGAGCTCACTGTAGAGGACACTGGGACGTACCACTGTGGAGTTGATCAAATGGGGAAAGACGTTTCCATACCAGTGGAACTGAAAGTAAAGGAAGGTGAGTCTCCCACCGCTGCCTTATGATTATTTTCCAAGGCGTTAAATATATTCTGCATAATTAAGATTTATGTTAGTGCATATGAGTTATACAGTACTGCAGTTGTGTACATTGGTATTCAGAACCAGTTGAGAGTTGAATTGTGAGCTTGCACAAGGCAAAACACGCCTTGCCTAATTCTGTCGCACATAATTCTGTCCTTGAAATGAAGCCGAGTGTTCCTGCAGATGCGATAAATTATCTGACGATTTTCACGGATCAGGTGTTCCACTTAACGAATGTTCGGGATCGTCATTCACGGATGTACGGCCTTCTTTGAATTGTTTGCATAATGCAGATGTTTTACTCCGGCTAAGAGTCTCATCACTGTGCTTCCCCGTTTAACTTGAACGCCCCTCTTACCATAATCAGAGGATTTCCCCTTTCCTCAAGGGCTGATTGTTTTGTAATAAATACATGAACTTCATGATTGAAATTTCCTGATTGAAATTTAATAAGTGGTGATTATATGAAATTTTACAGGATAGCATTCGTTATACAGTACAGTACTTCCCTCAAACCGCCAAGTTGACTAAACTCACATTTCACCCATTTCCTCTTAATGTGCTTCTTGTAAACTGTCAATTTTTTTTTTTGCATCACTGCCACATCGTACCATCCTGTTCTTGATTATTTTCCTATAACTGCACAATATTATATATAAATTCTAAAATGACTGTATTGCTTATTACAATGATGTCATAGGGCTTTACCACACATGTGATTTGCAGATCTGTCCTATGTGAAGTTCATCAGTCAGACTGTCCATGTAGGAGGAGATTTGAACATCAGCTGTAAATCCCCAGAATCCCTCAGTAGTAATCCCAAGTTTCTCTGCAAGAATCTACAGTTTGCTATTTGTTCTCGTAAAGCAAGTAGAATACATGCAGATACCATGAAATTTATCCTGTATGGTGATGGAGAAGGACAAACCTTCAATCTCACCCTGAACAATGTAACTGAGCAAGACTCTGGTGAATACTGGTGTGGAGCTGAAGCAGCGCGGGTATCTGATGATGGATACAAGGTTTATTTCACACAGATCAACATGACAGTTACTGGTAAGTTTGTTAATCTAGTGATGGTTCACATCTGTCTGCTTTCATTAACTTGCATCCTTAAATTTCACTTTCTAGCCTTCTGGCTTATTTTCCAAATGAATATTGCAGTAAATATCGATTTAATGCAAAGATGACACTTTATACTAACCAGGTTGTAATGCTCTGCTTTAAACTAACAGGAATGCAGGTCATGTCATTTTTTTAAATGAGATTTCAAGGCTAAATAACAATTAAGCTTAGAAGCATTTGCATGTTTTGGTGATTATGCACCACATAAAGCACTTTCGGTTTCCTCTTGTTTATCCCCAGTTTAAAAGTAAAACCAGAGTCAACAAAGCCAGGATAATGTTTTCATTATGTATAAATGTGTGTTTAATAGTCTAAGTTCATTTTGATTGCATGCCTACTGTACCATTCTACTGGCTATCGGTAGTAATAATACAGTTTTTCTCAATTGCTAAAACACTATACCCAATTTTCAAAACCATATTATTTTTTAAAAAGCACACCCATTTCCCTGAACTACACACGTGGACAAAATTGTTGGTACCCTTCGGTCAATGAAAGAAAAACTCACAATGGTCACATAAATAACTTTAATCTGACAAAAGTAATAACTAAAAAAAATTCTATGAATGTTAACCAATGAAAGTCAGACATTGCTTTTCAACCATGCTTAATTATACCTAATTATTTTAAAAAATGAACTCATGGAACAGGCCTGGACAAAAATGATGGTACCCCTAACTTAATAGTTTGTTGCACAACCTTTTGAGGCAATCACTGCAATCAAACGATTCCTGTAACTGTCAATGAGACTTCTGCACCTTTCTGCAGGTATTTTGGCCCACTCCTCATGAGCAAGCTGCTCCAGTTGTTTCTGGTTTGAAGAGTGCCTTTTCCAGACAGCATGTTTCAGCTCCTTCCAAAGATGCTCAATAGGATTGAGGTCAGGGCTCATAGAAGGCCACTTTAGAATAGTCCAATGTTTTCCTCTTAGCCATTCTTGGGTGTTTTTAGCTGTGTGTTTTGGGTCATTGTCCTGTTGCAAGACCCATGACCTGCGACTGAGACCCAGCTTTCTGACACTGGCCAGCACATTTCTCTCTAGAATCCCTTGATAGTCTTGAGATTTCATTGTACCCTGCACAGATTCAAGACACCCTGTGCCAGATGCAGCAAAGCAGCTCCAGAACATAACAGAGCCTCCTCCATGTTTCACAGTAGGGACAGTGTTCTTTTCTTCATATGCTTCATTTTTCCATCTGTGAACATAGAGCTGATTTGCCTTGGCAAAAAGTTCCATTTTTGTCTCTTCTATCCATAGGACATTCTCCCAGAAGCTTTGTGGCTTGTCAACATGTAGTTTGGCATATTCCAGTCTGGCTTTTTTATGATTTGTTTTCAACAATGGTGTCCTCCTTAGTCGTCTCCCATGTAGTCCACTTTGGCTCAAACAACGACGGATGGTGAGATCCGACACTGATGTTCCTTGAGCATGAAGTTCACCTTGGATGTCTTTAGAAGTCTTTCTGGGCTCTTTTGTTACCATTCGGATTATCCGTCTCTTTGATTTGTCATCAATTTTCCTCCAGTGGCCACATCCAGGGAGGTTGGCTACAGTCCCATGGATCTTAAATTTCTGAATAATATGTGCAACTGTAGTCACAGGAACATCTAGCTGCTTGGAAATGGTCTTATAGCCTTTACCTTTAACATGCTTGTCTATAATTTTCTTTCGAATCTCCTGAGACAACTCTTTCCTTTGCTTCCTCTGGTCCATGTTGAGTGTGGTACACACCATGTCACCAAACAACACAGTGACTACCTGGAGCCTATATATAGGCCCACTGACTGATTACAAGATTGTAGACACCTGTGATGCTAATTAGTGGACACACCTTGAATTAACATGTCCCTTTGTTCAGATTATTTTCAGTATTTTCTAGGGGTACCATCATTTTTGTCCAGGCCTGTTCCATTAGTTTTTTTTTTTTTTTTAATGAATCATGGTTGAAAAGCAATGTCTGACTTTCATTGGTTAACATTCATAGAATTTTTATTTATTATTACTTTTGTCAGATTAAAGTTATTTCTGTGACCATTATGAGTTTTTTTTTTTTCATTGATCGAAGGGTACCAACAATTTTGTCCATGTGTGTATAAACACTACTCCCCTGCTTTAACACATGAGTCAGATTTGGTGAACTGTTACTGCAAAACTCTACGTTTTTCAGTGCTTACACCATGTGGTCATTTAGAAAGTCAGCACAGCTTGAGCTCAATTAGCACACAATTAAACAAGTGGAAACACTAGGAGTCAAAATTTATCACACACTAATCAGAAACTTTGATGGATAGATAAAAGGGCCAAAGGCAGCTCATTCAGGTTTGAAACAATGGATCCAAAGAGATGCAAAGTAAGAGGTCGAGGAGGAGGACGTGGTGAAGGAAGAGGGAAAGGAGGAGGTCGAGGATTAATAATAATTTATACATTCAAACACCCTAAAAAATGCTGGGTTGTTGTTTTTAACCCAGCTGCTGGATAAATATTGGACCAACTACATGCTGGGTTAATTAACCCAGCAAAAAGGGTTCTTTATTTAACCCAGCAAGATGGGTAAAATATTCAATCCAAATGCTAGGTCATATTTAACTATAATGCTGAGTTAATTCTACCTCACAAATAGGTTATTATTATTATTATGTTTTACATGTCTATGGGTAAAACAGTTTAAACAGTTAAATTACTTTGATATACTGGTCTATTACAAAAAACAAAAAAAAACAAAAAATAACACTAAGTTTTGCAAACCATACATATATGCAATAAACAACACCCAATTAATTGTACAAATCATAGAAAAAATATTTATTTTTATTTTTCAAAAGCACAAGATCAGATAATACAAAACAAGTTCAAAAGCGACATCATTATGATACTATTACTCAGAAGCACTAATGCCTGAGAGCAGTGCTGGTCATTATCTCCCAACATCAGGATGTAGGGGTTCGGCCTCGACACTGAAGATATTCCACGGTGTTCGTTCCAACCTTAGAAAGAAAGAGATTAAAGAAAGTAAAAGTTTATGGAAAAACCGAGAGGGTGGGCTAGTATGAATATTTGTAAGAAGATTTGTGTTTTGTAACACCTCAGCTTTTTATGTGGTTGCTAAAGCTAACAAACTAGCTAAATGCTAGCGTCATGCTGGCACTACAGTTAACAGTTTAGCTTTCATTCATCACTTCACCATCTTCATACACCCTGCAAGCATTCTACAAAGAAAGCGAAAAAGCTCAGACAGTTTCTTTCATACACATGTGGGGTTCTTTGGTTTGGCTAGCTAATAGCCATTGTCAGATAAACTAGCATGCTATAGCACAGAGCAGGCTGAAAGTTTGAGTGTAATACGATAACAGTAATAAATGTTACATACAGTGAACAAATTCAGTCATAGGTGAGTGAAAGTGTGTATACAGACCTTATATTGAACGTTTACATTTCCTCTTAAATGCGTGAGGAGGAAGAAAAAAAGACACGAAGCTGACACAGCCACTGAATACACCGGTGAACTTCGGGGGAGGGGGGCGGTCTGATCTGTGATGTTAGCGGTCACTAGCTAACCCAACTCCAACCCAGCAAGCTGGGTTAAACAAAAAGTACCCAACTCCCTGTAAATAACCCAGAAATATTACCCAACAGAGGCAACCCAGCGTTTGGGTAGGAAAAACAACCCAGCATTTTTTAGTGTGTACTTTCCATTCAGTCTTAAATTAATATTTGAAAAATCACGTCAAATTCATTTCTTTTTTTTTTTTTTTGGATTTTTCCCCGATTTTCTCCCTAATTTAGTCGTGTCCAATTCCTCCCCGTCACTAGGGGGCTCCCACATTAAGGCTACTACTACCACTCAGCCGGGAGGGCCGAAGACTATCACGTGTTTCCTCCGAACCACGTGACGCCAGCCGACCGCATCTTTTCGAACTGCTCGCTCGCGCACCGTTGGGGGCGGCGTAACACACTCGGAGGACAGCGCTATCCGCTCCCTCCGTTGCGCGAGCTCACAGACGCCCCTGACTGGCTGTAGAGCCGCGATTAATGTAGGAGCACTAAGTACCTCTCGTCCCTCCCCTCTGAGAGAGCTCGGCCAATCAGCTCTCTCTAGACCTCCGGCTGTGAGAGGTTACAGCACCACCCGGGATTCGAACTGGCGATCTCCGGATGATAGGGCGAGCGCTTTAACCACTGCGCCACTCGGAGGCCTCAAATTCATTTCTGTGCTTAATTTTTGCTGAAACAAGTCCGGATATCACGTCCTTCACAGACCCTGATGTCTAACCCGCCTGCTTCCTGTTTAAACAGCCCTATCATGTACAGTACACTCTTTGTGAAATATCGCCACTTTCCTTCAGCGTGCCCCACTATGTGCATTATTTCTTCATTTCCTTTTTGAGTAAAAGACTCTCACACTTTGTTTGCTCTGCATTTATTTTTCTTTGACCTGTCTTTGCTTGCTTTGTGGTCCCGGTTTTGTGGTCCTGACCTTCATGAGAGCTGATATAAAACACAACCAATGCATGAATAGAAGGAGGAGGTGAATACAAAGAAGAAAACAGTGAGTGATTTTGACGGACTTAAAAGTTGTTTCTCTGCTTCGGCTATGTCCTCAAAACCAGGTTCAGTGGTACCATCAACATCATCATCACCATCATCACCGGGATCAACACCAACTTTTGCTCCAAGTCAGTTTAACATGGTCATAGTCTAACTACACAGCTTTGACGAACCTCTCAATTATCAGGATGTAGTTTAAATTTGACCAGATAAACGCTCATGTGCTTTTCTTCCAGGCCTTTACGCAGTTTCCATTGTGGTCACCGTGTTAGTAAATATTGTGATCGGGCTTCTGATTGGTAGCGGATGCCTTTTTGTGATCCTTTGGATTAAACACAAGATAGAAGGTACCAGCTACACATGTACACACACACACACACACACAGGCACATATACACACACCACTTGGATCACATAATTTTCAGCACATATTTACATAGTATGTTTAACTGTAAAAAAAAAAAAAAAAAAAAAAAAAAAAAGGCACCTAAAGGGAGAAGAAAGAAAGAAATACAATTCTCCTTAAAAATATTTATTTTGGGCCTCCGAGTGGCGCAGTGGTTAAAGCGCTCGCCCTATCATCCGGAGATCGCCAGTTCGAATCCCGGGTGATGCTGTAACCTCTCGCAGCCGGAGGTCTAGAGAGAGCTGATTGGCCGAGCTCTCTCAGAGGGGAGGGATGAGAGGTACTTAGTGCTCCCACATTAATCGCGGCTCTACAGCCAGTCAGGGGCGTCTGTCAGCTCGCGCAACGGAGGGAGCGGATAGCGCTGTCCTCCGAGTGTGTTACGCCGCCCCCAACGGTGCGCGAGCGAGCAGTTCGAAAAGATGCGGTCGGCTGGCGTCACGTGGTTCGGAGGAAACACGTGATAGTCTTCGGCCCTCCCGGCTGAGTGGTAGTAGTAGCCTTAATGTGGGAGCCCCCTAGTGACGGGGAGGAATTGGACACGACTAAATTAGGGAGAAAATCGGGGAAAAATCCAAAAAAAAAATATATATATATATATATATTTATTTTATTAAGAAATCTCACAAAACTTCCCACTCCGACACAATTTACAATAAACAAGACAGACAAGGTTTCTTAACCTCATACAAAATGCTGGCTAACAGTTTCCTAATGGTTCTTTTATTGCAGTAATCATCATTTTTATCTATAAACCAATTATCATTTCATCTCACTGTCATTTTACCTGGGGCCTGGAGCCTTTCCCTTAGATGTAGGGCACAGAGATGTAATAATTACAGTACTAAATTTTGGTGGGCTAAAAGCACCATCAATTTAAATCCCCTCTTTGTGCTCTACGTTTCTCAAAAGCAAAACTGAATTCTAACAGGTTTGCATTTTTTTATTATTTGTTTATTTGTTTAAATGGATCATTTAAGTAGAAATAAACAAAAACAATGTTTTTTTTTATCTAGCAATAGCTCTTTTTACATTGTCCCTTACAGTATATACTCTTACACATCTTTCCATAATTTTTGTGTTGTTGTTGTTTTCTTTTATGTTTTTTTCCCCCGCTAAGTGCCTTTTATATGACAGTTATTTTAATGATTATAATTATTTTTAGCACAGTTATAATAATAAAATAAGTGCAGTTGTTTAGTATATTGCTTGCATTAGTTGGTTACATTGTCTCCTCAAGTCACTAAACAAAGTGCATGAATTGTACCTGTTATTTGTTTCAGCACGTACAGCCGCTCATGACAGGAGTTCTGTTGCAGACGCAGGAAACGGCCATGAGGTCATTCATAATTTATACAGTACAACTAAGAGGGGTGTTCGAGTCAAACGGGGAGTTTTGATTTTGCGGAATAACAACACAGTTATGAGAGTTAAAATCTCTCTTTATGTCTCTATATAATCCCCCCCTGGTGGTGCACTAGTGAAACGCTGGGATAAGCGCATCACTGTAGTGTAGCATGGGGGATTGTATAGAGAAATAAAGTGAGATTTTAGCTCTCATTAAGGTAGGAATGGCTTGGAGCGAGGTCAGGACTGTACCTTATGTGGCAATAACTCCCAGCCGAGTTCCTGTGTTAGTGAATGATTGTGTGTAGAGTTCACACAGACAGATGCGTCTCTTCTGCAAGTTATCCGTCTGTTTTCAAGGATCAGGCGTTCCACTCGCTTCCTCAGCCGGGAAGGTCATTCACGGATATGCGGTCTTCTTTAAAACATTTGCACCATTTAAATGTTTTATTGTGGATAAGAGTCTCATCGTACTGCATTTAAAGTTTTCTATAAATGTCAATCAGTTTTACGCCTTCAATCACAAAATAATTTTATCACAACTTCCAGTTTGACTTTAAACTCCCAGTTTGGCATCAAAGCTTGTTTTTTAATACTAAACCCTCTAATATTATTATTTAATTAAACCAGAAATAGACCATTTTAACATTTAAACGTGTTTTTAGTCTTTTCTTTGATCCTCTTTTATGTCTGTAATTATCAGGATTTTAAAGACACCAGAACACTTGTTGCCTCCGAAGTTGGAACTTCTACAGTTTCTTCAACTGTGTAATTACCCACAATCCCCTCTGATCCATCTCAAACTGTCTACTCCAACACAGTGTTACCAGCAAGCCACTGTGATTCTGCAAGCAGTATTTCCACAGCTCAGTTACCCACTCTCTCCGATTCCTCAACCAACTCTGTTGAGAAATCAGCCGGAGGTCCGTCTTACGCCACAGTGCGCTTTCACTCCAACGGCTCCAGCGCTAATGATGCAGCTCTTAAGATTAAGTTTAAAAAGGAGTCAGAATCGTGTGAGTATGCTACTGTGGGTCATGGTCATTCATAAGACTAGTTTCACATACGCTACAGAATTACAAATGCACATCAGTTGGCCACTTTATTTGGGTTAGTTAGTTTATTAGGGCAGTTTAAGGAGGCGCTAAACTTGGTTTGTGTCTGTCTGCGTGATTGTATGCATACATTTAAAGGCATGAGTGTGCAGATGTACAGGTATCACCACTAAAGTCTTTACTCAGTGTATTTACATAAGTATTTACTACTGCTGAATTGCTGGAAGAAGCACATGTTACAGCATTGTCAATTTGTTGATTTTGCTCAGTCAGGAGGTGTGGTTTAATTTTCTGTAGTGCCAGCTATAGTTCAAAGCATAGCAGAATAATGATTAGCACTGTGGCCTTGTACCTCCAGGATTGAGGGTTCGATTCCTGCCTCGGGTGCTTGGTGTGCTCCCTCAGTCCAGAGAGATGCAGATTAAGCTAACCGGCATTTCCACATGGCATGTGAGTGAGTGTCTGTGTGCTTGTGCCATGGTATGGATTGGCACCCCATCCAGTGTGTAGCCCACCTAGTGCCCGGAATCGCTTGTGAAAGGCTGTATAGGTTAAGAGGTGTAGAGAATGAGTGAGTGCGTGAGTATTTCACACCAGGACTTGTTTGGTAAACAATTTACAATTAATTTTATTTTGTGAATGTTTAAATCACCATTTAACAAATTAATTTATTTAACACTTCAGGAGTCTCCAGTGTGAGTGCTTCACAACATTACAATGTAATTGTGGATTAAATGTCTGCAGATTTCAGCAGAGACATAAAACATTGCTTATTGTTTTATAGCTCTAATTATATAATAATATTATAAAAAATATTATTAATCATTACTTATATAACGTGTAAATCTTACCACTTCCCACTACCAGAATATGGGAATGATGTTGCAAAAATGTAGAACGCTCAAAATGTGTGTATCTGTGCTATTTCTTTGCATGTGTGACCCATTGTTTTTTTTTTTTGTTTGTTTGTTTTTTGCTTAGTCATGTTTGTATAGTTGGTTAAAATGAAGTAAAATTCAGTTTATCATATTTGCCTAATTTGGATATGTCAAGGATATGTCGCTCTATACTGCCCCATGAGCCCTATGTTTATTTATAAATAGCAAAACAAAAAAATGGCTAAAAATGTTCTGCATTTAAAAAGCTTCTGCATGTGTGTCTACAGTTATACCTGTTACGTAAAACTACTGAACTGTAATAAAAAAATAAAATAAAAAATGTAATTAAAAAAACTAGTATGGGCAGTGGTGGCTCAGAGGGCTAAGGCACTGAGTTACTGATCGGAAGATTGTTCGATTCCCAGCTCAGCCAGGTTGCCATTGTTGGGCCCTTGAGCAAGGCCCTTAAACCTAACTGCTCCAGGGGGCGCTGTACCATGGCTGACCCTGCGCTCTGACCCCAGTTACGCTGGGATATGCGAAGAAGGAATTTCACTGTGCCCTATGTGACCAAATAAAGGCTTTACTTTACTTTACTTTTTCTTTTATTCCTTAAACTATCATATAAGATTTGTGTGTGTGTCTGTGTGCACGTACTCTGTAAGTCAGTGTTTCTCAGTCCTGGCTCTGCACTGCTCATGACATAAACATTCATGTGCTTTCATTTCTCTGCTTCATCTTATTCAACCTGCTTGCAGTTTGTTCATTAGCTGAAGAGTCGGATCAGTTGAGCTGAGAACAGGATCGCCCGAGCCCGGGGCCAGGATTAGGAAATGGATTATCAGTATTAATATTGTAAATGTCAGAACAACACCTATTTTTACAAAGCCTCTTTAAAAAATTATAAATAAAACATAAAACTATGGAAAATGACTAAGAATCTCGAAAGCATTATTTAGGTATTTAAACAATTATTTAATTATTTAAGTTGCATCACTAAGAATAGACAGTAAGAAAGTTACAAATTTATGGAGTTGAAAACTGTTACTCCTAAAACATTCCTTACGATTTCAACAGAAACTGTTATAAACTTCAGCAGAGTTGGGAAAAATATTTTGATAATGTCAATACTGATTAAAGCTACCTGAAATCATAATGTTGCACCAATCTCCAACCTGTTGCTTATAAACATTTCACACAGTTGAAAATTAAAGGTTTATTCAAATTGTTTACACAAAATATTTTTGTTTGAGCCTGATCTGTTTCATAAACGCCAGGGTTTCATTTAAAACAGTGTGATAACTAACAATTAATTGAGATAAATGAAAAAAATTCATATGTATAGAAAGGTGCAAACTTATTGTTGGTACCTGAATCATTCGCCTGATGTGTTTGAGTTGTTCTATATTCCACACAGTTAAAAAAAAAGTACAAAATAGGACTGCAGGATTTGATACAAAAATCACATTGCGATTATTTTGACGAATACTGTAATTGCAATATGTAACTACTGAATGTGAAATTTTGCATTCAAACATTATTGTCTTGGTGAACAGAAAAGAAGGGCACAAAACAATCTCATTAAAATTGCCAATATTTATTTATCACCTCAAAAGTATATTATAAATAATGAACAAAAATACTTACATTAAACCATTGCAGTGTACTTAACATAGATGACAATTAATATACCTAATGGCAATAAGCTGTTATAGATAAAATATTTAAAGAATTAGATAACTCTTACCACAGTGTGTTTAAAATCTACCTTATTTAAAATTATTTAACTGAAATTTTTAATTTAATAATATGTATTTTTTTTTTGTATTTATAACTAAACCATTGATACTTCTAATGGTTTTTATTCAGTAAATTAACTAAAAGACCCTCAATTTCAAAAGTGGATGTTGCGAAAATAGTTACTTTGGCAACATAATGAAGTTTAAAGGCTAAGTGAAGCAGAGGATGCAGAAAGCAGAGCAGTTATATAGTGTGATATTATAAAATGCTTTCCCTTAACAAACAATATTGTGGTCTAGAAGAATATATGTACAATAAATACATCATCCGACATCATTAACTTCATTAATGAATATTGGTGCCTCGCCGCATGAATGAATGAATGAACTAATTATTTTATACATTAATACTTACTTGTAATTGCTTTTCATAGATTTGAGCATTTCTGATTAGATTGCATTAAATAGATTGCAGCGTTAATTCTCACCACTAGGGGGCTCCTCTGGATCACATGTTTCCAACAATGGTGTTCTTGTATTCTCTGCTCAACTCTAACACACCTGGTACAACCAGGCAGCTTCTTGAGATAAAGTGTCTTTGGTGTGCTGCTGGACCCGGGATGAGAACCTGTTCACAAATTAAACAACCGACATTAATAACAACAGCAGCGGCGGTAGGATTCTCATAAGTACTTTTGCAAACAATATGATACATAAATCATTTTAGTTATTTTTATATATACAGTGTATATATATATATCAAAATATTTAAAAAGTCCAACATCTTCAGGTCTGCTAATCAGTCTTAACATTCTTTCTTTGTTTAAATCGTTATCAAAGCAGCCTTCATTATTCCAGACTCTCCTCACCCTGGCACTGCCACACACTGACCCAGCTACAGCTTAATGTGTGTATGTGTGTGTAAACAGGCAGAAGTAGTCCGCTAAATCGGATGTAAAAAAAAAAAAAAAAGTCCATCAATAAATTATTAGATAATTAATACATTTAATCATTAGATTTACAATCAGTAAGTTGGGAAATTTTAAAGTTTCTCAATTATTGTTGTTTTTTAAATTATCCTTAACATTTGTAAAAACTGTACGAATAGCAAAACACAATGGATTACCAGCAAAAGCATGGAACGCACTCAAAACCCTCATTCTATCTAACAGTAAGTATTTATCTCAGTGTCAGTGCCATCATAATGACAAGTCCTCGTGTCACTATAAGAACACGATGGAACACAATTCTCACTCATATCGTCCGTATAGCAGTAAACTCTGGACATATTTTCTGATCAAAGCCGCGGCTAATAGTTGATGACAGTGATTGAAAATGCACAAAGCTGCACTTTGTCTGTACGGCATACATCAATTTCAGCAGAAACAAAGTTACACATTACTGTATGTGGAGGATTGATTGCAGGAGATTGGACAGGATTGAATTAGTGCTTTTTTTCCCGGTCTTTCAACACCTCCTGACGTTCCTGTCTGACAGGCGGCAGATTTTCTTCCGCATCACAACGCGGCGCTGAAAGAACCTTTTGGAGTGTCTCATCCAGTTTCCGCAGACGTCTGCTCTGACGTCCTCACGTACCGCAACTGTGGCAGCTAGGTATTTTAGAGAACCGGTTCATCGCTAGTTGATCTAATGCTTTAAGCATGACCCTCCACTGGTGCAGTCAAGATTCACCTGAGAGCAGCCCATCGACTAAACAACACATTTACAGTTATTACTGACTGTATAAGAAATGTATAGAAAATTTTCTGGACAGATTATGACGACTGTTTCACCCATGTTGCATGTCATGATGTATACAATGAACTAATGCTTTGATGAGAATCAGTCTACTACACTTTGATCAGGATTACCTGATCAGGAGGCCTGGAGTCTGTCCCAGGAGACTCGGGGCACAAGGTGGGGTACACGCTTAACAAGGTGCCAATCCATCACAAGTACACACAAACATACACTCATTTACTAGAAGCAATTTTGGAAATGGCATGTAGTCTACTATGCATGACTTTAAACTGTGGGAGGAAACCAGAGTACCCAGAGGAAACCCACCAAGCAGGGTGAGAACATACAAACTCCATGCACACAGAACCGAGGCGGGAATTGAGGCCACAGTGTCACCTCTACGTCACCATGCTGCCAAATTTGTACAGGCTGTTTTGAGAATTTTTGTTTTGAAATGAACCATAATGACTCTGAAAAACTGTAAAAGGAGATTTAGGAAAGGAACCTATTTTGCAAAATTCACTTTTTTATTAAGTCTCCATGCACAGACAATGCATTCTCCCGGCCCCTAATTCTATGCTCAGCTCCGCCCTCCTATGTTCGACTCCACCCAGTTCTGCCATCAGCTGGGTGGCATTTTTTTTAAAAATAAATTCTATTAAATAGAAAATATCTGTTTCCAGCACTTTGGTCTCTTGCTTAATGCTTTAACAACTAATTACAAAGCACCATTAAATGATGACACACAACGCACAGTGACACCGAGTATAAAATACACTGTGGATGTAATAATAAGTGTGTAGTGTTCATGAACTATTTACCCAACTAATGTAATTTATTATAAAACACTTCATCAAACAGACCAAGTAATCCATAATGAAATTAACCGGCATCTATTTATATTATCAAATTTTTTTATTATTTTTTTTACCAAATCTGATCAATTAGTCGTTACAGCCTGAGTGCTTTGTGTGTAAACTATTTCTCAGGTCACGACCGTACAGGAACTTGTATGTATGTGTGTGTATCTGTGTGTGTAATGAACGCTCTGATTATGTTACATAATAACAATATTAATATTAATATTAATATTAATATTATTATTATTAATAATAATAATAATAATAATAATAATAATAATATAAAACTTTAGCTATTGTATACAGTACCTGTTTGTATATTTTGAATAAGAGTTTTAAAATAATGTTTGCTTTCAAACCGCAGGAAGTAAACTGCTCTATAACTGAAACTCTTCACAATGGATCAGAGAGCGAGAGGAGAGCGGCGCTTTGATCCTGCGTGAACGCTCTCCACTCACGGCTGTTTAGACATCCACACTGAGGACCTGCATTGTTACCTGTGAAATGGCAAATGCCTTAAAAGCTGCAGGAATGAAAGAAATAAACCAACAGTGAGCGAGAGAGAAAGATACAGAGAGAGAGAGAGATACAGAGAGAGAGAGGGAGATACAGAGAGAGAGAGAGGGATGAGAAAAAAAAACTGTAAAAAGCTTCTGCTGACATTTCGGAAACTTTAATGCTGAGATTCACAAAACCTTTTATGACAATCGGAGAGCAGGAGAGAGAGAGAGAGAGAGAGAGAGAGAGAGAGAGAAAGGGACAGATAATAATGCAGTACAGTCGTAGTGTTTTCAGGTATGGGTGTGGCACTGTAAACTGTTACCTAGCAACAAGCAGCAAGTGGTAACTTTAAAAGCAACTAGAACTCAAAGTCTGATGTGCAATCAGTCTTTATTCTTTTTTTATAAATCAAAACGATTCACACACACACACACATTTACACCTGCTCACACACATACACCTGCTCACACACACCCATACACATGTTTACACACATACTCCTGCTCACACACATATACACCTGTTCACACACATACACCTTCTCACACACACGTTTACAGACACATACACTTGCTCACACACATACACCTGCTCACACACACACACACACACACACACACACACACACACATACACGTGTCTACACACACAAACACATGTTCACACAAACATACACATGTTTACACCTGCTCACACACATATACACATGTTCACACACACACATACACATGTTCACACACACACATGTTCACACAAACATACACATGTTCACACAAACATACACCTGCTCACACACACATACACACGTTCACGCACACATACGCCTGTTTACTGTTAACATCAGTGCTTTATGGACAGCAGCAGCCGCTGTGGGTCAGAACTCCTGAGGCAGAGCGTCACGGCTGGTCAGTCTGTAGAACAGAACATGCACACACTAACTGCTTGTTTTATGTTGTCCAGTGGGAATAAAGTGGCTTTGGTAGGCGTTTTTATTAGTCCTATTACTAGTTACTATAAAAAGCACATTACAGACTGTAAAAGCAGCTGATTCTGTGAAAGGCAGAGAGATTCAGATTTTAAGGTGAAGTGTTTGGATAATCTCATCTAGATCCTGTAAATCTCTACCTGATGCTGTAATGACAAGGACAGATTCTGTCTAAGATCTTATTCCGCTGCAGAAATTGAACATATTCAGCACTGCTGTTTCAGAATTTAATAAAACGCAGTAGAATCATGAGTAGAGAGGCAGGTGGATGTCATTGCAAGTGACAAGATTATTAAAGCAATCAAACAAAAGATAAGACCTCATGTCATGAATAAAATGAAAAAGGAAAGGACATGTGTCGTGCCTTGAGGACGATCTGTGACAGGTAGGATGGATTACCTTCATAGAAAACAGCACAAGAGGCAGAGACACATGCCGTCCTTCAACAAGCGACAGGAAGGAGGAAGAAAGGAGGGAAGGCGAGGGGAAGGAAAGAAGGTTGGAGGAGAAAGAATGTAAGAGAGAGAGAAAGAAAGAGAGTGAAAGGCTCTGAAGCAGTAAAGCATTCCCACATCATCACAATACCACCACCATGTGTGTCTCTTGGTATGATGCTTCTCGTGGTTCTCAATGGTTTTCACCTTCCACACTCCCAGGGATGTCTACATGTCTTTAGATGTTCATAATGGCTCTGTTGTGACATCACAAATGATCACTGAATTTAGTTTAACTCTCCTCTTCTGGAATGATGGTTTAAGTTTCAGGGTGTTGAAAATGGCTTTGTAACCCTTTTCAGATTGATATATTTCAAAAGCATATTCTCTCGTCTCTCTTGCGGAATTTTCTTTGCTCCAGACACAGTGTGCTGCTTGTTAAGATTTTTTGAGGATTTATTAAAGTGAATTTGAGGTTAAACAGAACTGGCAGCACACATGGTTGACTGAGTCAATATAAGGCAATTACTTTTTCACACAAGGCCAGCTGTGCTAATTAATTATCTTTCCTTCAATTAATGAAATGAGTTACAGTAACACCTTGGATAGTGAGCATAAGTCATGCCGGGAGTGTGCTTGTAATCCAAAGCAACGTAAATAAAAGTAAATTCCCCCATAAGAAATAATGGAAACTCAGATGATTCATTCTACAACCCAAAAATATTAATATATCAATAAGTAATACAAAATATGACATGAAAATAAAACAAATGAACCTGCACTTTACCTTAGAAAAGAATTATGGCTGGTGACAAAGGGGGCAGGGGGGATTATTGTGTAGAACGACTTTCACTATCACTAATGGAATCTCTGCTATCTGTTGAAATCTTTTTCTTTTTGTGTGCCTTTAACAAGGAACATCTCTAACGACACTTGCTTTTACCTTCTTTTGAGGATTTTTCGAAAATGTGACATTGCATAGTCGTTAAACAGATTCATCTCCCACACTGCTACAGACTTTTTAACCTTTTAAATTAACCTCAAAATTTTTCAAATGCTTTACGCCCACACACACACACACACACGTGGTCACAATGCTTTATTGGACAGTACACATGCGCACGGATGTTGACTATACGGATAAGACCAAGCTTGGGAGACAATTACCCACAATCCCTCAGCACGAGAGGGAGAAGAACCATTGGCTCAATTGTGATCATGTGACACGTGGCAGACAATGCGTACTATTCGTACGTAAAATACTACGCGTTTTGCAAGACCTCGTTTGTTTATCAAGTTACTAAGTTACTCGCAATCCAAGGTTTTACTGTAATGATCATTTAAAAAACATATTCTCTGTTTAAAGTAAAAAAAAAAGGGTGACAAATATGCAAAAGCAGAAGAAGAAAGGAGTTTTTGGACCACATGAGGTTTACGTGAAGTTTATTTCTTATGATGCGCTGCATACAAAAATAGACCATAGCAAAAGTTCACAGTGAGTCAAAAGGCAGTGATGGTGTGATGAGGAGCCGGTATTGCATAGGGAAGCACAGACCACTGCTGGAGTCTCACAGAGAGAAATACAGTACAACATCACACCACGGCCCAGTACTGCGCTACAGCACACGGCACTTCCCTTTGGTCGAGAATAATTTCCTGTTATTCCAGGACTCGAAGCTCAAGTGACGTTTGTTAGACGAGTGAAAGAGGAGCATTAAGTCAACATGAAGAGCAGAACTGACCCGTGACCTGATGTTTGGTTTATAAAGTGGAGGATAAATCTGTGTTTAAAATACATATGTCTGACTATTTGATATGACATCACCCTCAGTTGAAGGACGGAAGAAAAGGAAGGAAGAAAAGAAAAGAGAGAAAGCACTAATGTACTAGTATTTAGGAGGGATGGAGTAAACAAGTTAGAAAGGAAGAAAGAGGAAGGGAGGAAACCTGTTCTAAAAAGTAAGAAAGAAGAAGGAAGAATTAATTGAGGGAGAAAAAGAAAGAAAAAAAGAAAGAAAGGAAGAAAGGAAGGAACAGGAGAAAAAGAAAGTAGATTCAAGCAAGAGAAAGAAAAGAGTGAGAAAGGCAGAAAAGTAAAGCGAGGAAGCAAGTAAAAGTGAAAAAAAATTAAAAACTAAGGGAGGAGGAAACAAGTTATAGAAAGAAAGAAAGAAAGAAAGAAAGAAAGAAAGAAAGAAAGAAAGAAAGAAAAGGGAGGAACCCAGTGAGAAAAAGGAAGAAAGTGGGAGGGCAGAAGGCTGTTAGAAGGAAAGAAAGAAAGAAAAAAAACAAAGGAAGGGGTATGATGCAAGCAAAAGAAAGGAAGAAATAGAAAAAAATAAGTATGGATGAAAGAAGGGAACTTTGCAGTGAATGAGTGTGTTGCTCCACTCAGTGTGAGTTTAAGTGAAGCTTCTGATTGGTCACATCAGTATGATGTCACCAGCTTATTTTCACTTTAAATGTTTTTTTTTTCAATAACACATTCCCTCAGTGAACTTCAAAGAGAAGGTTTTTTGCTTTGATCTGAAACATTTCTAAAAAGTTATTAGTACAGTTCTTAAGCTTTTCACCTTTAACTAAAATGATCTACACAGCCGAGTTTATACAGAGCCGTGTGTTTAGGGCTTCTGGCTTCACTCGTCTCAGAGGCGTGTGGGAGATGGAGAAGTGTGAGGAACAGGACTTATGTCTCTGCCATACACACTAATGATGCCAGTATGCCAGTTTTTTCTCAGCCTCAATATGAGTATGTCAGTTGGTTCTCATGGATACAGATACCAATACTGGTAGCACGACACACTAAAGCCTGCTGATCAGTGCAGGACAGCACAGGACGGTTTATTCAGCTCTCTGTTTTATTCAGTACGTCTGGTTGGATTATGTGTACTTATTCATGCACCGATAGACTCATTCCTTTGCTTTTTCAGTCAGATTTGTGTGTGTGTGTGTGTGTGTGTGTGTGTGTGTGTGTGTGTGTGTGTGTGTGTGTGTGTGTGTGTGTGTGTGTATGTGTGTGCTTGTGTTTGTGTGTGTGTGAGTATGGTATCAGTGTTGGTATCGATGAATCCCTAATTAGTACAAGGTTTATTACAATGTAGTTACACTGTTAATTACATTGTAATAACAGACATGCTTTAATGTAAGTAATTTAATGTTGGTTTCTGAGCAGCTAATGTGTCTACACACACAAATCAAACTCACACACAGACCTGTGTATACACACATCATTTTTTATACACATGTAATCATAATATACCATACTTTTTGGAATGTGTGTAAGTGGATGCGTTGAACGCTAAGTTGCATCTTTAGTAGAATGTATGGTGTTTAAGTTAACAACACTGGTTTGGTTTAAAAAAAAAAAACAGACAAATGAAAAAAAAAACAGCTGTGCGTGTGTGAACCGTAAACCTTACATCCATGCTGAGGCTCCTTTTAGCACTAAAAGCTACATTAATCCCAGTAGTATCCAAGTTTGTGTATAGGTAGTCGGTGAGATTCTTTATAAAAGTATTCAGGTGCTTATTTCAGCATGGCATCTTCATGAATTCTTGTATTAAATGTGATGCGATTGCACAGTCAAAGCGTAAATGGATCAGATCCTGTCGCTGAAAGGATGAAAGGATGGTAAATTATTAAAGTCTGATGTGAACACCATGCCAGATCCAAAGTCATATTTTCTTCCCATCACAAGGTCTTTGTGGAAGACTCACAGATCTGTGTATCCTGCCCAAAAGTGTCCCGGTTTCCATATTTTGGTCGCGTAGTGGTGTGTTCGTGCCTTTTGGACCACCGGTTTTCCGTCAACTTGAGCCATAGACGTCCAAAACAATGTAAAGCACCCAGTACACATCCTCTTTTTTTATTCCCTTGTTTTCTTTTCCGTTGATTTTTAAGACCAAGATTGTGCTGAGCTCTTGTTGAACATCCAGACACTCTAGAGGCTCATGCTGCATCGCTGCACATGAGATAACACACGGTTCGGGAGGTTTGAGTCTGGAGTTCAGCTGTGCATGTAGTTCCTGCAGGGCGAGTCCAAAGACGGGAAGTCGTATTTGCCCAGTGGAGGAGCGTAGTACGTAGTGGTGTAGACGTTCGTCTGCGGCGGAGGAGGAGGGTAGAAGTTACAGCTCTCATCCGGCAGCAAGTTGTTCTTGTTCAGTGTCTAGGAAAGCAGAAAAGAAGGCATTTTACGTTTTAACTTTTTTTTAACCAGGATTGCCAAGTTGAGACTTTTGAGAAATTTGTGTTTTAGAAAAGAGAGACTTTTTCCACTTTAAAATAAGTTTCAAAAAGCCTTTGAAATTAGTTTTCCTTTTAAACTATCTCAACCTGGCAACCTCTTTAACTCGTTTGTCCCTAGTGGCCTGATATTAGTGCTCACTAGAATTGAAATAATAAATAATGTGTACAATAACAATAAATAGTGGTGTGACAAACCACAGTGGATCAGTAAGAATCCCTCACACACAGTTCAGCATGCATGTGACCTATGAATTAATTGTAATTGTAGTTTACCCATCATACCCATCATTCGCAACACTTTTATTGTCCCATTTAGCTTCCGTCGAGTTATCAGTAGGGGTGCAATGTATCACAAAACTTGGACGGGGTTTTATCAATGCATAGGCACATCTTTTTTTCACCAGGGTTGCCAAATCACACTGAAAAAATCCTACCTAGCCTCTGCTCAAAACCCACTCCGGGTAAAAGCAGGCCAAATAATAACAACACTAGAACTCAAATACATGAACATTGTTGTTTTACTACAAAACAAATTTATTTTACCCGCACAAGACTCTTTTTCATCCGAAGAGGATTTAAAGCCACTCTTTTTTCATTCACTATAGTTCAAAGGAAGAAGGTTTCATTTGTTTCATGTGTGAATAAAAACATGGTAAAAAAATAAATAAATAAATAAAAAAAGACTGTCACGGTTCACAGGTTTGAACGCACCAGGGGACCCACAAGTTCTAATGAAAAAAACTTTAATCTTTATTGAAGTACCACAAGCTGGCAAAGCAAAGAATGTGAGTACTTGTGATTGCAGGGATAAACAGCGTGAACACCGAGGCTGGTGATTACTAGCTGAGATGGAGGTAGTTAATGTCTCTGATGGAGTTGTGTGTGTGGAGAGACTTTTCTTACACAGAGTCTGACTGACCGCTCTGAGGGCGTAAAACTATGTTCCATGGCATGAGAGGAAAAAAAAAGGTTAAGGTCAATAATTCTAAAACAGATCTAAAACCACTGAGAAGAGGCTTTAAGAAAAATTCTGAAATATAAATTAAAATTCAGAAAAAATAATCTGTGCTTGATTCTCAGAGTCTCTTTATTCAGATGAGAAGCTAATCGGAAACACTAACTTAAGGACTCTGTGAATCATAATCAGGTAATTTATCCAGAAGTCAGAGACGAGTCGAAAATATTTAATTCCAGTGATGGCCAGGCAAAGAATCAGCGAACGGTAATCAAAGTCTCCGAGCCCAGCAATCAGGAGCAAGTCGAGAAACTTAAATCCAAAGCGCAGTCCAGCAAGCAAATCCATGGACAAAAAATCTGAGTCTCTCTGTGCAGAAACACTAGGCAAGAACGACGCATGGGACAAGAAAATCTCTTTAAGGGAGTCAGGCTTGAACTAGAGGAGGAGATCAGGCAGTATCATGACGTACACCGCACTTTAAATCATATTTAAAATTGGACATTTTGAATGTTGTTTCCATATTAGGTGATGTGGCAACAGTTTTAAATGTTCTTTATGTTTTATATATTATATGGGGAAAATTACATTTGCCTGATTAGAAAAAAATAAAACGTGATCCGTGACTCTAAACACTGTATATCCAATTAATAATAACTTTATGGGAGTGGGGCAATAAATACACAGTCCTGTGATTGCGCAACATCTAGAAAGTTCAGTAAAATCTCTCTTACCCATTTTTTGTCTTCTGGTCTTTGTTTAATATTCATTGGTCACTGTTTTCTGTCTTGTAATCACAGGTCACTGTTTCCCATATCTGTCTCTGTTTTCCATCTTTTTATCACTGTTTCCTGTCTTTTAATCACAGTTTTCTGTCTTTTGGTTGGTCTCTGTTTCCTGTCTTTTAGTAACTATTTCTTGTCTTTCGGTTGGTCATTGTTTCCCATATTCATTTATTTGTTTCCTGTCTTTTTGTCACTGTTTCCTGTCTTTTGACCACTGTTTCCTGTCTTTTGATCAGTTTCCTGTCTTTTTATCACTGTTTCCTGTCTTTTGATCAGTTTCCTGTCTTTTTATCACTGTTTCCTGTCTTTTGATCTCCATTTTCCATCGCTTCATCACTGTTTCCTGTCTTTTGGTTGGTCACTGTTTCCTGTCTTTTAGTAACTGCTTCTTGTCTTTCGGTTGGTCATTGTTTCCCATATTCATTTGTTATTTGTTTCCTGTTTTTTGTCACTGTTTCCTGTCTTTTGATCACTGTTTCCTGTCTTTTGATCAGTTTCCTGTCTTTTTATCACTGTTTCCTGTCTTTTGATCAGTTTCCTGTCTTTTTATCACTGTTTCCTGTATTTTGATCTCCAATTTCCATCGCTTCATCACTGTTTCCTGTCTTTTGGTTGGTCACTGTTTCATGTCTTTTAGTAACTGCTTCTTGTCTTTCGGTTGGTCATTGTTTCCCATATTCATTTGTTATTTGTTTCCTGTCTTTTTGTCAATGTTTCCTGTCTTTTGGTCATTATTTGCTTTTTCCATCTTCCAGTGTGTTGGTCCTCTTATGGATATTTGTGAAGTCTACTATGTGTTTACAACAGTTCTTCTTTATGCTTTTTCTGCACACTTCTGTCTGGTTATTCTCTCCTTCCTGCTATTGTGCTTTAATCTTATGCTGTTCTTTCGCTGAATTTTATGAATTACCCATCATTCTGCCCGGCTTTGCCTCAGATGACTTCAATACCTGTTTAACAAACTCTGTGTCCTGTCCACTCATCACGAGTTACAGCTTTTAATTAACTCTAGGTGTAATTCCACTGGTTATTACACCGATCCAATTATAGACCTTTCTACTCCGAGTAGACGTTTGGATAATTAAAGCTCCCTCAAGAAAAAAGAAAAAAAAGAAATTAACATTTGGTACTCTTGGGTTTTTTTTTTGCTATTTTTATGACAAGTTTTAACAGACAGGTGTGAATCTGAGACTCTCATATTAAGCAGACGTATAAGAGATAAAAGGATAACTGCAGAGATGCGTGGTGAGTACCTTAAACTCCATGGGAGTGTATTTCTCGTTCTTCGGCGTGCTGGTGTTGTGTTTGTGATGGAGGTGGTTGGGGGTGTTGGGGTGGATCACTGCAGGCTCCTGGATGGGTTTATAGACCTTCTGAAAAAACACGTAAACAAGAACAGATCCCAGCAACGCTACCAGGAAGGAGACAGCGCCTGTCAGGATCAGGTGGAACAAGGAGAAACCTGAGAGAGCAAGAGCGAGAGAGAGAGAATTCAGGGACATAATTCAGGAACATTTTCCACTGGAGGACTGAGAGCTGATTTTAGTTCTTGCTCCAGGCTCGAATTCAAGCTTCACAGACTGACTGATCATCTTATTAACCGTGTGTTTAGCTAGCAGCTAATTATTTATTCATGTTTTTTATCACATGCACCGCTACACAACAAGGAAATCTGGTCTCCTGGGTCAAAAAGATAGATTGACGCAAGAACAAGTTTCGTTTGAGCGCAGCATATGATGCAGGGAAATACTGTACTGGCAGAATGTTTGACGTTACCTCCACAGTTTAAGCCTTTCTTCCCTCCTGGAGAGCCGACTAGAAGACAGAAAAAAGAGGAAGAGAGAGTACAGTAGCAGAACAGACTGCATTGTATTTGACAAAGATATTATTATACTGTATAATCTCTTAATTAGTAAAGATTGTTTATTTAACATTAATGGAAGGAGAGTCTAGTGTCAGCGGTTCATAATATGAGCTTTTCATAAGGTTGTGTATTGGGGGTTTATTGGTCACATGACAAGCTAAGAATAAAAGAACGAGTGATGAACGAACGAGTGTTAACAGTTGCTATAATGTACCATAAGTGTTCAAACTTTTCATGGACATCCAAGTCAAGTCTTTTTAGGTAGAACGCTGTAATTGTCATTAAACTGCTGTGGTATAAGAGGAATACAACGTTAAGTGACGGGTTTTATTTCTCATAAAATCAAAGATTTTTGCAAAAATACTGTATAGGGTAACAAAAGCCTTAAATGGAGAGACAGAGAAAGGCGAACTTACCTGCACTGTCTTTTGGAGGACACGCTCTCTGATCAGTGTGGTTTCCTTTACAGGGGGCGGGGCTTATCTCACACACTCGAGTGCGGTACTGAAGCCCGTCCTCACACTCGGCCCATTCGGACCACATCCCCCATCCACCTGCGGTCCACACACATACACGCTTATATATTCACATTCCAGACTGTGACTACAAAATATTTAATTTGTATTATGTGCGTGTGTGCGTGTGTGTGTGTGTGTGTGTGTGTGTGTGTGTGTGTGTGTGTGTGTGTCTCACCATCACACTCGTGCAGGTTGCACAGAGCCTCCTCAGTGTGCAGGCCGACGCAGATGTCCCCCGAGTGGGCCGGGGCAGGGTTTGAACAGGTGCGAGTGCGTTGGTAATGCCCGCCTCCACAGGAAGTGGAACATTCAGACCAGGATGACCAGCATGACCACGCCCCCTTCACTACCACAAAAACGCAATTCTGTCACTTAGCTATCTAAAGTAAATAAAATAAAAGATTTCATAATAATCCAGTTTCTAATCAACTTCCTTTTCCATAAAGTGTAGACTTGTGGGCATGGGGTACCTGGGCACGGCTGTGTGTTACAGTCCTGGTACTCCACTGGTGTTCCACTGCACAGGAAGGCAGGACTTTTTCCGTCAGGACTAACGCACAAGCGCTTACGTGTTCGAAAGCCTCTGGAGCACTCCTTGGAACAGGATGACCACGTCTCCCAGGACAACCAGGTCGCCCCCTGAACTGGGGTCAAAGGTTGTGCCATGCTCATTAAGTCCTGTACTAGATCTGCATGAAAGAGATGGAAATGTTTGTACAGTTACACTGTATTGTTCTGTAGTATACTGTACACTATTGTAGACATAGACATATATGTACATTCCACATCTGTATTACCTATAATGCCTCCCTGTTTCCTATAGCACATCCACCGCACACACAGTTATACTGAACATTACTATCTCGCTATATATTATATATACACCATAACTCTATTACCAAATGCATCTTCTGTTTGTATAACACATGGTTACTTATTGCAAAAAGGCCACTTGTGCACTTCTGGTTAGATTCTGAATGCATTTATTGGCTCTGTACATGTACTCTGCACAATGACAATAAAGTTGAATCGAATCTAATCTAATCTAATCTAAAAATATGTGGAGAACATGGACACATTGCTTATTACTACTAAGGATATTTTTGTACACATAAATTTTATAATAATTAACATTGTTTAAGTGTTGGTTATGTACATTTATGCTGTTATTGTCAATTAAAGGTATTCAATTTTATATAATTTACATTGTTTTAGGGTTCAATATAAATAATTATAGTAAGTAATATATATATATATATATATATATATATATATATATATATATATGTAAGTTTGCTCGAAGCTTGTGGGCGCTCTATAGAGTGAATAGTGTATACGGTATGAGGGTTGATGGTTAATGTCTCGGAAAAAACAAATGTCACGTCGTCTTATAATAATTTTTTATATATTTTTTACTTTGTATATTTTTCACTCTTTCTAGGTTCACTTTGTATATTTTGTTCCATGTATTATTTTGCAAACCTAATTTGGAGTGTCAATTTTATTTTATTGTAATGGTGTCTATGGTGTTCAAGTCAAAGCGGGACTTTTATTTTGCAGAATAACAGAACACAGTCATGAGAGTAAAAACACCCTTTACTTCTCTATATAATCCGCTGCTCCACTAATGCGCTTATCCCAGAGCCATGATCAGACTGCATGCTTCATATCTGAAACAGTGGCCTCCAAGGAACTCCTTTATCGGCCCTTTAGCTTAATGAAAAGGTGTTCTTTGTTTTTTTCCGGACAATGCTAAATGCACGGTCCAGCAACACCTGGGAGTTACTGCCACATCCACTGTACAGTCCTGACCTCGCTCCACACCATTGTTCTCCTGTGGGGCCGGCATTTCAGACGTGACAACGGCAGTATGATCATGGCTCCGGCGTTCTGACAAAACTTGAGATCTAAGCACTAGCAGGGGATTATATAGAGAAAACGGCTTATTGTTCTGCACAATCAGTACACAAACACTCGGTATAATTTGTACGCCCTACATAATTACTCATTCATTCCGCCACTTGTTTTCTATCGTATTTCACTAGATTCTTCATTAAACTACCCAGGAGATTAGAAATCAATTAGACAGCGGCGTGTGTTTTACCGTCAGTCTCACACCCCGGCGCTCCGCCAGCAGTCGGGCAGTGACGCGTCTCCACTTTGCGTTTGCCCAGCTGGAGGAGGTGTGTGTCAGCCAGCGGCGCTCGACAGGTGTGTCTCACACGCTGCTCCTGTCTGACTCCGCCCACTGTCACGTTCATGGGGTACCACGGAGACCAGGGTGTGTATCGACGGACTTCAGGGCATGCCTCCAAATTACACGTCCTGTACTCCTACATGAGAACAAAAAGTCAAATCGTCTGTTATTTGGTTAAACAAGAATTATAGCCATATGTGTGTGTGTGTGTGTGTGTGTGTGTGTGTGTGTGTGTGTGTGTGCAATGTATGTGCAATGTGTGTGCGCATGTGAGTGTTTCCATAGAAATTTACTTTTAAACTCCTCTGGTAACAATACTGCCATACCCAGGAGGCGGGGTTTACCGGGACATTATGTTGATTGACAGATTGTGTGTATACCTGAGGACACCCGGGGCAGGAGATTCCGTTCTCACAGGTCCGGACGCGGGACTGATAACCGCCGCCACACGCTGCTGTGCATGTAGACCAGGATGTCCACTGGGCCCAGGACACGGGCACAGGACAGACAGAGTCCTCGTTACACAACCTACACAAACACAAAATCACAACAACACACACGCATTTATTCACATCTTGCTTTAATGCTGATTGTAAGTGCTGAGTGTGTGTGTTTACAGTATGTGTGTGTCTCACCGCTCCTCTCGTGTCTGGCCTACACACACTCTCCCTCCGTGTCGAGGGGTGGGGTTACTGCATGAACGCTGACGGACCACAAACCCGACACCACAGCTGGTGCTGCACGGAGCCCAGGAGGACCAGGGAGTCCAACCTCCACTTCTACACACACACACACACACACACACACACACACACACACACATAAACAAAGAGCCATATTAAAGAGCACAGCAAGTATGAAGCAGAATCTCACTCTCATGGATTTAACGTCACCTGGAGCAGTTGGTCACCTCCATCATGTGTCCCACACACTCCGCTCCTCCACACTGAGGAAGCGGCTGGTCACAGGCACGAGAGCGACACAGACAGGTGCTTGAAGTTTCACCTCCATCATCATGGGTACATGACCGCCAGGGAGACCACGGGCTGAAGCCGCCATCTCGGGTAAGATTTTGCTCCTGAAAAATCAGAATCAGGACGCGTATTCACAAAGCTTCTTAAGCCTAAAAGTTCCTCCTAGTGATGAAATTCTAAGACAATACTTAGAACTATGACATTTTCTTAGATTTTCCCCTCAAATTTAGGACTAAATCTTAGTAAAGATAAAAATGATTCTCGAAACATCTTAGCCCTAAAAGCAGCTCCTAAGGTAAAAACTGTTAGGAGTAGAGAGGAGGACTTAAGAGTTTCTATAGCAGACGACAAAATGGTGGAAAGAAGAAATATTCTCCAAACGCTGAACGTAAAGCTAAAAGTAAACGCTGCTCTTCTGTCCAATTTGGTTTTCTTGTTCTTTTACTTCCTGTTCGCTACACACCATCCAAAAAAAAAAAAAAACTTAAACAGACGGTCCTGTAATCATGTAAACCGGTAAAAGCGGAGGCATTTTGCTCCCATCAATCTGAAATGGATTACAGGTAATAAAATCAGTACGGTAAATACATGTGAGAACTTAAATATAGTAACTACTGTGTGGAAATTCGGCGCTTCAAAAGTCAACACATTTTCAACATTTGACTGTTTAATTATCTTTAAGATATTCGCCTGTAACAGAAACTGTGCGTAAAAGTAGCCTGTAGTCATGATTATACAATTTCTTTATATACAAACATTATGATTTTACTGTCTGTTCTATTGCCATATATGCTATTTTCACAAAGAGCGCATTTTAAGAAGTTTACAGATTTTCTATCAACCTATCACAGTCCTTGAATTGCCGCGTCATGCCTAGCAACGGGGTCGACCACACCTCCTCACTAAGATAAAGGTTTGTCTACTTTCCTTACTCAGAGTTTCTCTGAGAAGTTTCTTAAATCACTTTTAGTCTAGGACTCCCAGCTAGGACTTTTAGGCTAAGATAGGAGACGATTCTAAGACGCTTTGTGAATACGGGGCCCAAATTTGTTGCAATAATATCCATCACTGAAACTGATCACAGAGGCTTTTGGGACATTATTCAGAAATTTCACATAATTTTCTCAACAAATTGACTGGGATTTAGGCTCCCTTGTCATTGTGTAACGGCCAAAGTACTGTGAGACAACAGTAGTTCAATTAGTTTCTCTGTGCTTGCTCTAAAAGTGTGTGTGTGTGTGTGTGTGTGTGTGTGTGTGTGTATATCTTACAGGACACTGTGTGATGTTCTGGCTCCACTGGCTCATGTTGGAGCTGGCTTCGATCGTAGTGCAACGTCTCTGTTTTCTGTCCCAACCACAGTATGGATCCCTCGCATACAAACATTCCCTACAGGAGAATGAACACACACACACACGCACACACACACACGGTTAATCCTTTATCAACACTGATGGAAATTCTGAATCGTGTCCAGCCACTCTGCTTTTATACTATTAATGTAAAAAGTTGTGCAGTCTATACACTCCTGTAACAGTCCTTGTAATACCAACTCTAGCACATCTGTATTGGAGCAATTTTATTCCAGTCTTCCTTAAACAAGCATCCAGATCTATTGTGTTGTAACGTGAGTGCACAGCTGTCTCGAAATCATCCCACAGGTTTATGATGGGATTTAGATCTGGCCTCTGACTGGGCGACTCCGAAACCTTTATCGTCTTCCTTTGATGCCGTTCCATTGTGTAACTTGGATTTCTATTTTGTCTCGTTATCGTGCTGGAAAGGTTTTTCTTCATCTTCAGCTGTCTAAAAGAGGCTTTCAGGTTTTCTGGAACTGGAATTCAGAGGAATCTGCGTTTCCATCTATCTTGACTAGCGCTCCGTTATAATCTGAAGAGAAGCAGACTCGTAGCTTGATCCTGCTGTCATGGCAGTCTCTGCACACTATACACCGTTTTGGGCTTTCATGTTGACACAGACGTCAGTCTTCCAGCATCTATTGTTTCAGTTCGGAGTTGTTGCTCTTGCTATGGTTGCTTCCTGTTAGCTGATAGCTTCAGTTCTTATGTTTATTTACTCTCACTCACTCATAAGCACACACTGCTTATCCTGTTCATGCCTGCAGGAGGCCTGGAGCCTATCCCATTAGGAAAGGTACACCCAGGACGCAGTGCCAGTTCATGGCACGGCACACAAGCACAAACACACACACACACACTCATATATTCACGGCCAATTTGGAAACTCCAATTAGCCCAACATGCATGCCTTGACCTTAAACCCAGAGTACCCAGAGGAAACCCATCTAGCACAGGGACAATATGCAAACTCCACGGATACAGACCCAAGGCGGGAATGAAACCCTCTACCCCGGATGCAAGGACACTATGCCGCCGTGCCGCCTATGGTTATTTCATTCATGCAAATCTGATGTTTAATAAAGACATGCATGTGCATTTCACCTTCCATGTGAAGAAAGAACACCAGATCATCACAGGACAGCCCCCACCATCACTGCAACCACCACAACTTTTTTTATTAGAGCTACTGTATGATAACAAGCCTAACAGGGAACAAGGAGCAAGAAACTGGCCAGATGTGGGCTTGTGTTACACCGCAAACGCATATCAGCAAGAAGTACAAAGGTGTCCGGAGTGAGAAGGCTCCTTGTTACACTTGCCAAAAAAGGGCCAACCGAGAGCAGCACAAAGTTGTCCAGGGTGAGAAGGCTCCCCTACCGCGTGCAAACTAAGGTCCAACGTCAAGAAACTCAAACTTTTTCAGGTTGACAAGGCTCCCTCCACCATGCTTCAACTGATGAATCGAAGTGTAGAGCGGCTTAGCATGAGGTTGAGAGGATGGCTCGACATCTACTGGGATGTGCACAAGTGATAATTCCAAGCTGGAGACCTGCAGACTCCCAGGACTGCATACTGTCACGTCATACCACGGAATACATCACAGCTTTCAGCTCAATGTGCTCTCCACCATGTTCTATGCCATGACAGAAGAACCACGGCGAGGATGGTGAGGATATCTAACTGGGCCTGTCAGCAGGCTCTGGAATTCACTTTTGAAAATGTCGTGGCTGATTCACACTCCAGCTTCCATGACTTCATGCTTGCAGTTTAATCTAGCCTTGAGAACAACATGCTCTCCTTGCTGCTCAGCTTTGAAAACCCAGCTTTGATGTTATTGTACTTGCTCTGAACCCTACAGTAGCTTCAATAATGCTGTGCTTTCCCTTGACCTTGGCTTCAAAAGCATGATACTTGCTCAGCCCCATAGATTCGATGATGTCATGCCTGCAGCATACTTCAGCTTCAGTGACTTCATGCTTGCCACTAGCCTGGCCCAGTGTTCAGGCCAAGTCCCTACCCAGCATCCCTGCTGCGCTCTGTCACAGCACTCGTGCCAAGTTCTCAGCTCCTGTGCCAAGCCTCATCTTAGTTTTTCATGCCAAGCTTCGTTCCAGCTCCCAGCGATCCCCCCATGCCCCTTATCTTGGTACCTTCCAAGCGGGGGTGGGGCAGCTGCCTGGAGGGGGTTGTGGGAGTCTCCAGGGGTTATACATTCACTGTTTCAGTTCATATTTCACAGATTTTCATCACAGTGACCAATGATTCATTCAAGCATTTAAAAAAGCATCCAACGCAATTTATGAACCAGTGAGAAACAGATGATCAGGCCGGTGATTAGTGTACTGCTGATGCTGAATGCTGAGGGGTCGGAACAGACGAGACGGGAAATGAGGTCGCTGCTGTAGTTGTTACATAAACTTATATATACTTTGGCACAATTCTGTAGTTCTTGTGTTTGTTTTGGGAATAACCACGTCTGCACTTTAGTTCCATCTTGTTCATCATCTCAACTGCCACCATCATGATTCACCGCAGTTGTAGTGCTCTTTTGAGTGCCTTGTTTTGTACCCGTGTCTTGTTTCTTTTGTGCCAAAGATATCTTTTATACTCCAAAAATTTTACATTGGACTTATTAGACCATGAAACATTTTTGCTACATGGTCTGAATGGAATTGAGCTTTTTTTTGACAAGCGGCTTCTATCTAGTCATCCTCTCCTGCAGTCCAGGCATGTGAAGAATAGGAGGCTCTCGTCACATGCAGGGTGTGAACAATACTCGGCAGTTATTCCACCAGCCATATCAGAGTTGTCTCTCCGCAAATTCTTTGATGATTTTCGTCTGGTTCTTTTCTCCATTTTAAAGCGCCGTCCTGTTCTTGGTCGTCTCTCAGGGGTGCTCCATTCTCTCCACTTGTTCCACGGCACATTTAATGCTCCCTCACCTGCGTGCTGTCTATCAACAATGAGTGCATTTTACCACGTGCCTTGTAAGCTATTTCCAGACGAGTCAGGTTATACCAAAAAGATATCAAAAAACTATTCTTTATTTGAGGTTTATAAGAATCACTTGTTTTTTTTTATTTATTTTTGGTTGCTAGATGTCATTGATGGTGCGGTGTGTAAGCTTCATATAGACTTTATATAGAGTACACTCAATCGCTAGTCTCTCTTTTGAACTAACTCTGACTTTCATAGAATGTAAGCTATGGTATACTTTTTTTTTTCTCACACTATTGAGAGCCTCAACAAAAGACAGCAAAGCAATGAGCAAAATTACACAATCGTTTTACCTTTTCATTTGTTATAACATCTTTATAACGATGTTATAAACATCTTTAGTCTGTGGATGTTTAGTGAGTAGTCTTGGTGAAAGCAGTCCATCGTTAAAGCAAAAAAACAGGCATTTATGTTCTTTTTCAATATCTGTATTGGCTGAGGATTAAACAAGCTAATTAGATTTTCCCACTAATGGGACCTCAGATAAAAGAAACCCTAATCCAGGGTTATTTCACCTGGAACATTAAAAACACTTAGACACATTTGGTGGACCTTGCTGGATCAGGTCATCAGAAATTGAAGCTTCTTCAATTTATTCACCATCACGTAAAAAAAAGAAAAGGAAAAAAAAAAAAACCCTGATGTCAAACTACAGTACTTTATTGCTTCTAAAAGGGGAGCAGATTTGAAGAGAATAATTACTTGAGTACACGGATGCCACATGCCACATTGTTGATCAAAAACAGTCATTTAAAAAGATGCTAATTGTTCACTGTGTTTCATCTGATTGAATTTATCACTGAAATCATTCGGCGAATCAAGGAGAACGGCGATTCTCAGTTCACAGCATTGTACAATAAATCAGTTTCATTTATTCATCTGTGTTGCAGAATTGGCTTACTGATGTAACTATTATTCTATTCTCTGTCTCCGTTCCCTGATGGACACAGAGGGACACTGAGAGTAAACAGTCTGGGATGCCAGGTATGTGTCATCGCTTTAAGCACACACACACATATGCTAAATCAACAGGAGTGCTCTTCACACACCACTGCGTCTGAGCGTCCCGCGAACAATCCGACAGCATCAGACAGCTGTAACCCATATGTGTGTGTGTGTCTATGTGTGTGTGTGTTCAACAGACTTTTTTCTCTTATGAAAATTTTTTTTTTTACCGCTTTACATTATTAATTAACAAACCAAAATCTCGTGTCGTAAAATAACTTCTGAATTGTGTCTACTGGGTTTGTATCAACCTTCAGGAGCAAACATGTGACCTAGACATAGACATAACATAGACTACTGCACATGTATATCTATATAGTCTATACGTTTTCATCTACAGCCTAAATTCCATTCAATTCAATTTTATTTGTATAGCGCTTTTAACAATTGTCATCGTCGCAAAGCAGCTTTACACAATCGAAAGAATTATTGAAGTTGGTATGAACTGTGAATGTGTATGAATCAAAATGGTCAGATTGTCCCTGATGAGCGAGCCGAGGGTGACAGTGGGAAGGAAAAACTCCCTGAGATGTCAGTAGGAAGAAACCTTGAGAGGAACCGGACTCAACAGCCTCATCTGGGTGAAACAGAAAGCAGGCATTGATCTGCAACATGCCGTGTGTTAGGTGGCAGGCAGTTCAGTATAACAGTTGATGTTAATTGATGTTAATATGGAGTCCAGTTAGTTATCGGAGGCTCAGGTAGACTTGTAGGAAATTCCAGTCCTGAACTATCGAGCGACTGCAGCCAAGTCCGCAGAGAAACAGCTGTCAACATCTGTCGAGGTCAGAAGTGAAGCGAAGCCGTCACCAGACACCGGACGCATCCCAAAGAAGTGACCGTCTACACTCTACTTTACCATCTATAGTCTACAGATAAACAACTATAGACCGCACATGAGTCTGCCCATGTGGCTTAGCAGTTAGCCCGGTCTTCATGATCTACACTAGGGGTGTCCAAATCTAGTCCTGGAGGGCCAGTGTCCAACACAGTTTGGTGCTTCTTCTTCTCAAACACAGCTGATTTATCTAATCTGTTAATTACTAGGTTCAGTGGTTGTGTTTAGGTGTTGGTGAATTACAAACTGTGCTGGTCACTGGCCCTCCAGGACTGGATTTGGACACCCCTGATCTACACCCTACAGATGACCATCTATAGTCTACATAAAACAAGTAACAAAAACATTCCCACATCGCCACGAAAAGGCCAATTTGTGTTCATTAGAATATGACATACTGTATGAGCGTGTGTGTGTGTGTGTGTGTGTGTGTGTGTGTGTGTGTGTGTGTGTGTGTGTGTGTGTGTGTGTGTGCGTGTGTGCGTGTGTGTGTGTGTTTGTGCGTGTGTGTGTATGTGTGTGCGTGTGTGTGTGTGCGTGTGTGTGTGTGCGTGTGTGTGTGTGTGTGTGTATGTTTAGCTAGGTGAACATTCAAGGCACCACCAGGGCAACATGGACATGCTCACAAGCCCTGCATTGTATAAAAAAAAACCTTTACTTGGAAACAGCACACACACACACACACACGCACACACACTCTCACACACACACACACACACACACACACACACACACACACACACACACACACACACACACACACACACACACACTCCTGTCACAAGGTGATGGATGTCCTGGAAAACTCTTAGTGACACATGACACCTTGAATGCAGGAAAATAAATAAATAAATAAATAAATGGAGAAACAAGAAAATAAATGGCTTTTTGTACGTTCCTGCCAAGAGCAGTGGTGTTTAAGTATTTACTCTAAATCTGCCACAAACACCTGAAAGTACTAATGAGCTTCTAGTTAAGCCCCGTTAAATAAATCTTATTAGTGGGACTGGGAGCGCCAGAGGCTTAATAAAAATACACGGCAGCAAACTGTACACGCGGGGACATAACGTGATGACGGGACGAGAGAAGCTTAAAGAAATGACCATGAATGCACACAGTCAGAAACGGATACGTTCTGTTTATAAAAAATGCTGCTGTCTGCTGTTTGCAGGCTGTACGTAACATATGACGCTATAAGACGAAACTCAAGGTCTGTTTGATACCAAAGCAAGGGAACTGGATGAAAAGGGAAACGAAAAACTAGGATAGAGACTAGGAAATTTAAGACCTAACTACAGAAATAAGAACTTGTGAAAATAACAAACAAGGTGCTAAGGTAGGCGGCACACTGGCGTAGTGGTTAGCGAAGCGGCTTTGCGCCTCCAGGGTTGAGTGTTCTAGTCTGAGTGCATGGAGTTTCCATGTTCTCCCCGTGCTTGGTGGGTTTCATCCGGGTACTCTGGTTTCCTCCCACAGTCCAAAAACATGTAGATTAGGCTGGCTGACGTTCCCGTAGTGTGTGGGTGTGTCCTGTGGCAGATTATCACCACGTCCAGACTGGACCCTGCCTCCTGCCTAAAGTCTCCTGAGACCCTGGACAGGATCAGTGGTATAAAAGATGAAGATGGTACTAAAGTACTAGAAGACATAACTACAGACTCTGGAACTGGGAACCATCATTAGGGAACTGGGAATAATAAAACTACCAGCCAGCAATAGGAAACAAGGGGTCTCATGCAAGAAGTGATAGCATTTTCTCTTATTCGTATCCACAATTTATTTTTTGTACCCATTCATTTCTGGGATTCACGAATGTTTTCTCATTTTTGCTCTTCTCTTAGCTTAGAGAAATTTTCACAAGTGTTCGAGAGCACTCTCCCCAGGACAAGAAAACCATTATTTCACAGTCCGCAAATTGTTCACAGAAAATTCAGAAACATTAAAATGCATCATATGATCAAATTTAGATTTTTATTTGTTTTTAGAAGAAATATAAAGCTTGGATCGTTTAATCAATAGGTTAAAGAGATACTAGTGCTCAGCCGATACCAATTACGACTATAAACCCCGTGGATGCTTGTGTGCGTTCTGCTTCTGAATGGCTTACAGATTGCTGTTGGATGCTTTGGCCATTCAGAGCTCAGACAGCCTTTTGAGTTTTAAAAGAACGCACAGGTGTGATGAGCTGGATAAATGGGCGCTGAGCCCTTTCAGATTGCCACGAGCTCTATAAAACATGTACTTATGAAGCCCACTATCCACTTCAGCTGGTATAAAAATAAAAAAAAAACCTCAACCTTGTAAAACACGACAGAACATGAGCCATCAAACCTCTTTAACCGTCCGTCCCCCGGCTGACACGGCATTCACGGCATTAAAGTTTTTTGCCATCGCTGCGTTTTTGATTTACCTGTAACCCCAGTGCTCATGCTCTGAAAGAACTTTATTACGAAGTACTAAATGAATTTTTACTATTCGCTGAGGTTCTTCTTAATGCTGCCTTTTATGTGCCCCGATTTGAACTTGGCACAGTACACACCTGCCCTTATATGGTGTTTAGGGGGCATTACCTATGCTAAATACATGCTAATCGTATGCTAATATGATGCACCTCCAATGTAAGATCAAGTAGGATTCATCATTCAGATCACGAGAAGATTGGGACATTTAGTGCATCTGTCGTTGACGTCTCCTGTTTTTCTCTTCACAAAAGGGTGAGAGGAAATTTTTAAGTAATTTAAGACAACGTTGCTGCATGCGGCACAAGGAAAAGGAAAATGGAATGGAATGTTGTGGTTATTTGTATCAGCTGGCAGAAAATTGAAGAGTAGAATTCTTAGAAATGACTTCGGTACATGCTTGTGGGATTTATTGATTGATTGATTGATTGATTGATTTATTTAGACTCTCTGGTTTAATCACAATTTCCACATGCTTCCCGATAGCAGATACAGAGGCTGGATTTCGAGAAGCAGGTGGTGTGGAAAACTCCCTCACACACATATCGGTAAAGAGACACTTCTACATTTGCATCCTTATTGCTTTTATATGAAAGATGAACCTGATAGAATATTGCAAATGTTACGTAATAAATATTATAAAATAAAGTTTTGCGGTAAATCTATTATCTCACTTGGACTGGGAATAGTTTTTTAAGTAAAAAATGGATCGGCGTTTCGGTAGTAATGCAATTTGCGATAGGCTAAGTGTGTAATATGTAAATTAAGCTCCACTGAACAACAGCCATTTCCCGCCTGAGGATAAATTAGCCGGCGCTTTTTTTTCCCTGCGGAACGCGAGCAAAGTTGTTTAACTCTGTCTATTACTGATGAAGGATATTAAGTTTTAAGAGATGCATCGTCCTCTCGCCACATCACGTAGCCGCAGACACCAAGAAATGTTGCCATTAGAGACAAATGTGGTCATTAGCTAAAACCACATTATTTGATACATAGGGAGCATTAGGAGGATGCATTGGACCAGTATGAAGGGGTACTTTGGACAGACACATAAAGGTCACTTTTGGGGGTGTTTAGACCAGTAGGGTATTAGTATGACAGCGATTTCAGTTTCTTGCTAATATTTCTATGCAAATGTTCATCAATTACAGAGAAATAGTTTCTTTTTCAGTGCATGTTAATACAGTACATAGCACCACTGCAGACTGTAAAGCAAATCACCACACCATGTCTTTCCACCACTGCTCAAACACTGTTTATGTATTTTACTACCTATTCACGATCAGGTATAACATTACAGTATGACTACTGACAGGTGAAAAGAGAAACATTGATTATTTCATTACGATGGCAGCTGGAAGTGGGACAAATATATTAGGCAGCAAGTGAACATTTTGTCCGTGAAGTTGATGTGTTGCAAGCATTAAAAACGGCCAAGTGCAACCATTTGAGCGACTCTGACAAGGACCACATTGTGATGGATAAACAATTCGGTCAGTGCAACTCCGGAAAGGTGTCAGAAGACACAGTGCATTGCGGTTGGTTGCATATGGGGCTGTGCAGTTGCTGACAGGTCAGAGTGCCCATGCTGAGGGAGTCAGATGCTTTGGGTAATGTTCTGCTGGGAAACCTTGCGATATTACTTTGACCTAAGCATTGCTGCTGACCAAGTACACCCATTTATGCAAACAGTATTCCCTGTTGGCAGTGGCCTCTTTCAGCAGGATAAGGCACACTGCAAAAATGGCTCAGGAATGCGCTGAGAAACACAACACGTTTGAGACTCTCCAATTCCTCAAGATCTCAGTCCAGTCAAGCATCTGTGGGATCACTCGCTCACTCACTCACTCATCTTCTATACCGCTTTATCCTGTATTCAGGGTCGCCAGGGGGCCTGAAGTCTATCCCAGGCGACTTAGGGTACAAAGCGGGTTACATCCTGGATAGGGTGCCAATCCATCACAGGGCACACGCACACTGTGGGCAATTCGGAAACGCCGAATCTGCAGGTCTTTGGACTGTGTGAGGGAACCGGAATACCAGAAGGAAGCCCACCAAGCGCAGGGAGAACATGTGAAAACTCCATGCACACAGAGATCGAGTTTGGCCGGAAATGGAACCTGGACCCTGGAAGTGCAAGATGACGGTGCTAACCACTACACCACCATGCCACCTCATCTGTGGGATTCGCTGAAAAAATAAGTCCAATGCATGGAGGCCCGACTGCACATCTTACAGGACATAAAGGATCTGCTACTGATGGCTTGGTGACAAATACTACAGCAAACTTTTAGAGGTCTAATGGAGTCCTCGCCTTGATGACTCAGGGCTGATTTGGCTGCAAAAGGGGGACCTACTCAGTATTAGACAGATGAGCCGACATTGCCACTTACACATGTTCTTTACAAAATTGCACAAAAGTTGAATCTAATCTAATTAAAAACTATGTATGTGTGTACTGTATGTGTAGGCTCACCGTTGAGTTTCATAGCTGGAACATCTCTCCAGTGGGATCTTCAAAACTCTGCTGCTCAAACCCACAAACAGAGACCTGTCGCTCTGCAGGATCTGCAGGTTAAGGATCGGTTCCTGCTGATCTGCTGGAAGGACCTTCATCTCCTCAAGATAGCATCCGTGCAGATTTTGGCTGGATGAGGACAGCGCCTTGATAATGGTGCCATGTTCTGTTAGATGGAATGGAAAAATATAGGGACAAGAATGAAATGAGACGAGCACACATTATCTACAGGATGCTATATTAGGATCATTTCTTTTTCTGAACACAATTAGGTGCACAAAACATCGCTCAGGCTTTATTCCACCTACTGTATAGATTCACGTTCAACTTTTCAAAGAAGCATTTCTGCCATGTCTGACCTGTGCCGATGTAAATGACGTGGTATAACGTGTCGCGGCCCTGCACAATATCCACAACCAGTTTGGAAAAGCGGATATTGTCCTGGCTGATCAAGGGGTCAACGGATACAGGCTGCACAACTTCACTCATCAAAAACAGTCTCTGAGCATCCTGCAGACTTCGTTCTGTTAGATTCCCACCGGGGCCGTTGTCACCTACTGTCCCACACTGAGAAAGTACAGACAGGGAGAATTAAAAAAAAAAAAAAAACAGAAATATAGCAAAGCAACACTGGACTATATACTTGAGTGGTGCACTGGGAGGGATTTTGAAATGGAACATTAGATAGGAATATTCGCCTAGAACTCGGGGAAGTATTCCGAGGCAGTACTATGAGATGATGAAGTGATGCTGGTTTGAAAAATTGGAAGGGGACACTGAAGTCACATGCAGGTTGGATTGGTAAGTTGGTGCTGCACATTGGTATGCCAACCTAGCATAGACTGAGTAGACTGAGAAGGTCCGGTGGGGAAGGTATTGTAAAAAGATACCACACATATATAGGGTATTGCAACAGGACACCAACACAGTACATTGGTAAACTAGTGTCAGAAATTGGGACATATGTCCTGTACAGGACATTAATATGGTGCGCTAGTAACCTAAAAAACCGAAGGGGTCCACTGGGCAATGTACAATTTGAAAGGATACATCAGTTCAGTAACGGTATGGTACACTGGAATGGTAGATTTACACATCACTAGGGGAAAATGGTATAGGACACACAGGGGCAACAAACTTCTTATTAATTGTTAATACTTGGGTTTATAATTCACGGAGATGCTTGACGGAATTGTAAAAACAATCATGGATTTGACCTGCAGCCTACAACATTTGGGAATAGTGTTGTTCTGCAAAAGGCTGTAGATGAAATAAAGTAATTACAGACAGGAGGTGCTGGTGTGTTTCCAACCTGAAAGTTGGGAATGGGGTTTGGGGTGGACAGCCAGCTCATCCGAGGGTTCTCCTGGTAGCGGAATGGACCACTGAAGGCCTGCGTGATGGCACTGAGGTTGAAGGCACACACTGCAGAAGCAGCAATGCTGTTACTGTAGAAGGATACAAGGGGAGCAAATTTCAAATAAGGCAGGCGGCAGGCTTGTCCTTAAAAAATGAATTTCAAGAGATTAGGTTTGTGTTTCTAGAGCCTCAGAAGGCTTCGATGATCAGATAATTACATCTCTATCCTTCAATATTTATTGTATATTATATAATATATAGGCAGCAGTGAACTCAGCGCTGGGTTGAGGAGGGATAATACAAATACACACACATTGTTAGAGGGTGGTGGTGGCTCCGTGTATTAAGGGCTCTGAGTTACTGATTGGATTGTCGGCAGTTTGAGCCCTAGCTCTACTAGGTTGCCAATGTTGGGCCCTTGAACAACCCTGTCTGCTCCAGGGGCGCCGTATAATGGCGGATCCTGCGCTCTGACCCCAGTCTGTCAAATATGTGATAAATAATGAATTTCAATGTACAGTAATGTATATGTGATGAATAAAGGCTGAACTTAACATAACCTTAACTACATATGTCTAGTATATGTGTGGTATGTATTCTGTATGTATTATGTGTATGGTTGCTTCTCAAGTGCAATAATGGCATCAATCACTAATGCCATACACTAATGCCATACACTAATGCCATACATTGAACCATTATTCTCACACTGGAGATCAATCCTAGTGCTAAAACGTTAAGGGTACCTGGTGTGTTCCACTGATTAGAGTCTGGTTTGAACAGAACAAGATCTTGTTTCATCTCTTATCGCACACTTGGCAGTTACCTTCAGAAGGAATTCTGAGTTTAACGTTATGCATAATGCTGAAGATTTATTGATCTGTTCAAGATTTCATCCACTCCCTCTCTGACAAAAACACATGTTTTGCTATGTTAAACATTGTGTTCTCCAAAATCTAAAATTATATAGCACATTCCCAAGTGTACTCTGTCTCTCACTTCCAGTGAGTCAAAATTCCGGAGCTGAAATCTCACTCTGGTTCTGTTACCATTTCTGCTTTCAAATACAAATTATACTCCAAGATCACAGGACTGTACTAAAACTGTTAAACATCACACAAGGCCCTGGTGTTAGAGTGTGAACACTTGTGTTAATCTATTGCAGGTATGCGCTGTCTCTCCACGGCAGCACGCAGCATCAGCTGATTGCCTCACTGCATTTTAATCAGACAAACCTCGGAATTGAATGTGCCTCGTGACCCTGCAAGTCTCAGGAGATCAGCGCATGGGATACATAAATCCAGCTGCATGTTTAAATCTGCTTAGTCCCTCCACAACCCAATGCTGAGTTCACTTTAGCCTAAATGTTGTATAATATACAGTACAGTACATACGCAGGGTATTGATGGAATTATATACAAATATATTGTTAGAAACGGACAGATCATGCATTATAAATACAGATACAGATACAAGGAGGGGTACTAAATGCGAGCCAGCCGACATGGGGTTTAACTTTCATACTGGTGTGAGTAAGCAAGATATGTGCATTACCATGGACAAACAACCTTCAAACAACAAGCAACCTTTAGCAACCCTTAGTCGGGGTCAGGGTGGAGAATATTATGCTACTAGTTTGTTAGTTTGCAGGGGAAAAAAACTGCAAACTGTTCAAAGTTGGATTTTTGTATGTTTAGGCCACAAGTTTGAATCCAAATACTGATACAGATAGTGGAGATGTGTTAAACCAGATGTTTAAGTAGCTCATGAGAAAGGAGCAAACACTTTGAGGAAGTGAACTGAGGCTCACATGTTGGTGGTGAAGACCCCATAGATGAGGTCCTGCTCAGGCAGGTAGAAGGTGCTATGGAGCTCATGGTAGTAGAAAGGTACGTCTCCTGAGCGCGAGCAGTTCAATCTGGCCTTCATGAACGTCGTCCATGTGTCTTCAAGAAGAAAACGACCGCCTACATCATTCTGACACACCCGCGCCACGCGAGAGAACACCGCCTTCCCACAATCCTCCTCTACCGCCACCTCCCGCAGGAAGAAGTAGGTGAAGCGACCGACCTCGTAAGCTGATACAAACTGAGGCTCTGGTGGAAGCAGGAAGAAAGAGGATAAAAGAGATTTGTAAATTTAAGTAAAATTTAAAATTAAGTCCATTACTAAGCTACTAAAACAGAAAGGTAAAGAATGAGATGTAATGTGTGAGGAAAATGTGATGGATAGAAAAAAAAGAATGCAAAGGAAAAAATTTCATGAATTTTTCAATAACAAACTTGTAAACATTAGGCGAAAAAATTCAGGCTTTGAAGCAAGCAGTTTTATTGACGCAGATAATAAACAAACCATATCAGATCAGAACCTCAAATATTTTACTCTACTTAAAAAGAATGAAATCATCTCTTCTGCAAAATCATCAACCTGTGTATTAGACTCTATACCCACACGTTCTCTCAAGCAGATACAGAACCAGCACTAACAGAACCCCAGTTGAAAGTAGTTAACTCTTCACTCAGAAGTTCTGAGGATATCCTCTGGACCTGTCTGACTCGTCCTGCAGCCTGGGTCTGATTGGAGATCTCATCGCATGAAGGTCCCGTGTGGTCTGTCTCTGATGTGTGTGGTGACTGGAGACGGTTCCACTTCACCATGAAGACGGTCCTGGTCTCGGCTGATGCAGACAGCTGTTCTCTAAAGACTTGTGACTGCAGCCACTCAATAGTCCAGGACTGGAGTTTCCTCCAGTTGTCTACCTCCAATAGCCTCCAATAATGAAATGGACTCCATTTTGACTGAAAGACATCAACTGTTATATTGAACGTCCAGCCTCCTAACAAACACACAGTATGACTGCAGATCAATCCCTGCTATCCGTTATCACCCAGATGACGATGGGTTCCCTGTTGAGTCCGGTTCCTCTCGAGGTTTCTTCATATTGCCATCTCAGGGAGGTTTTCCGGGCCACCATCTCCCTTGGATTTGCTCATCAGGGACTGTTTGATCTTTATGATTCATGCACATTTTCTCACATTTTATAAACATTTCCATCATTTTCTTTCGATTCTGTAAAACTGTTTTTTGCACCAATGACTATTCTTAAAAGTGCTATACAAATACAATTTAATTAAGAAAGAAAGACCATAACAACCAATCTAGAAATTGCTCTCAAAGACAAAGACAGACAAGAAAAAAGATAAAAAGAGAAGCAGTTGGAGAAGTAAGTTAAAAAAAGAAAGGATACTAAAAGAGAGTAAATCAGAGGAGTGTGTAGATGCAGTCTCAGTAAAGCAGTGAATGTGAGTACTGTATGTATACTATATATGTATACTATACACACCGTTCAGCCATTTGGAGTTGTACTGAGCTGTGCGCAGAGGAGGCATGTTCCCCAGGCTGCGGTAAATCACTGGGTCACGGCCAGAAAAGTCAATGACTGTGGCGGCATAAAGGTCACCGCTTTCCGTTACCATGGCGGTGGAATTGTGTTTGGGGTCGTAAGGGCAGCGAGCGACCCCGTTCACCGTCTCGGTCACGTGTGCGAGATCGGTGGCGGCGCGGGCGGTGCAGACGGGTGAGAAGGCGTTAGTGCCACAGGAGAAGATACGGGAACCGCTCAGGAGGAGGACGCGCATGTAGTTCTGACACTCGTCCTGAGAGAGAACGAAAGAGACGAGGGGAGGGGACATGGGGACACTGTTACAGTCTTAAGTTTATTTTACAGCACAGTTGATATTTTATAGGAGGTATAATCTATACAGTCATGAACGTTGGTGCTTTGTAAGAGTGAGTGAAGATTTCTCGGTAACATGACGAGAGGCAGGAACAAAAGCTGCTGTGACAAAAGCGACAGGAAATCTCTCATGTCTCATGTCTCTCATCGGTAATACCGGTGAGATTATCTGGACGTTGGGTCGTGAAGACTTCTTTCGTTTTGGTTTGGAACGTTTCACCGCTCATCCATGTAGCATCTTCAGTCTGAAGGAAGTTGGTCAGATTCCACAGAGTTGTATCCTCCAGGGTCAAATGATCTTCTCCCGCCTGAATGGGCTCATTAGATGAACAATGCAGAAGGTGAGAGTAGGACGGAGAGGGTCATTAGAGAGTCCCTCCTACTCTAAACTTCTCCATTGTTCATCTAATGAGCTCATTCAGGCGGGAGAAGATCATTTGACCCAGGAGGATACAAATCTGCGGAATCCAGCCAACTTGCCTCAGACTGAAGATGCTACTTGGATGAGCGGTGAAATGTTTCAACCTAACGATTGCTTCAGGGTCTGCCTGCTTACTCTGAGGATTACACATTAGGCCCATACGCTTAGACCGATTCAGTCACGTCACTAAATGGCGGACTCTAAATGGTGGTCTGGATCCGGACCGAGTGACAGTTCTGTCCTGAATCTGATGCTTTTCGGATGAATGAGAATTATTAATATATCAGTAATATAGTGCTTTTCCCTTGAGGTGGGTGTGGCTGTGCACGTCACTCACCAGAAGCAATTAACATGTAGATCAATTGACTGCGTATAGACAGAACGTGCTTATACTGTACATAAAAGTAGCTGTCCAAGGTGAGGGCGTGTATAATACACAGTATGACAGAGCAACCAAGAGTCCTTTCATATTCATTTACCGCCCAGCAGCATGCAAATAAAATTCACTAAAGATCGATTAAAGATTGTTGTTTATAACGCATAGAAAAGTTCAACATACAAGACCATTAACCTCTCAGGTCCCTGCGCTCTCATATGGAGACGTCACTTTTTGGCTTCGCCGCACCTTATACTTCATTCTGTGTAACTTAGACCTGTTGTCCTCGTTAGTAGACACGTTATAGCATCATTTAATGGTAGCAAAAGCACAAGAAACTAATTAGTAGAAACACAAGAGGGTGTCAAACTCAGGTTTCTGTTCAAAAACAATCCTTAGATTTTATTTTATACTTATTAGGTTGTACTAATGCATGCGAAATTAAAGCTCGGGTCTTAAAGTTCTTAAACTGGCCACATGTTTAACATAGTTACTGAAAATTGACAATAATTAATTGACCGGACCTTCTTAAATTTTAATTCAGCACCCCTGGTCTATAGTGTGCGATCACATCAATAAATCTGCCTTTGTGTTACTGTCCTCATCGCTACTGAGTGTCTGGAAGTAGTTTTATGACTCCAAGCATTGATAAATTGTGTGTATATTTACAAAAGGCGCCTCTGTGCTTCATCAGAATCAACCGCTTCACCTCAGGCCTGGACTCATACGCTTCTCTCACCTCTGTCTTCCCTTTGCTCCGACAGGATCTGCGTGTGTCTTCATCCACTCCACACTCTATGCCCTGTAACCACACACACACACACACACACACACACAGCAGTGCTTTTTCAAACCACAGTAGTGCTTAGCGTACAAGTTTAACATAACACATTAAAGGGCAGCTGTTATGCAAAATTTATTTTTAGTCATGTTTATACATTCAGATGGAAATCCAGTGTGTGTCCAAAAAATGTGAATCTACTGATTTTGGTCTTAGGTAGCTCAGGGGTTACGGCATTGAACTACGATTCGGAAGGTCCCATGTTCAAACCCGATGACCACCAACTTGGCCCTGTTGGGCCCTTGAGCGAGGCCCTTAACTCTTACCTGCTCAGACGTATAATGAGATTAAAATGTAAGTCGCTCTGGATAAGGGCGTGTGCCAAATGCCGTAATGTAACGTAAGCTTAAATCAGTCAATTAGATTTTCCCCTAACGTGAACTCTTAAACAGGAAACCCTCCCCAGGATTGTTGGCCAGCCCTGCAGTTCTCTGCGGCTCAGCAGCAGCTCATTTACATAGACACTGAGCCAGCTTGTTTGGAGGAGGAGTGAAATAAACATAGTTTTAGGTTTACAGAGGTTTAATGCATTACCTGCAGGTATGAGACCGGTGTGAACATGTTACAGCAATAGTACAATACGGGACCTTTAATTAATTTCCGGCTTAGTCACCAAACCTAACATTCGATAGCAAGTAGGATGATGTTGGCGTAGTTTTTGTTTATGTTGTATAATGTTGCTTGTAGCAAACCAAAGCGCAGCAGCAACTCCGTAGCAATGCTCTTATGCTTTTGGATTTGGTGTCCACGCGTCAAGCTTCTTGACCTTGCTGTTGCAGTTTTGCTTTGTTATTGTGTTTCCTTTCACGGTCCGATGAAAAAGGGCTTTTAAGGCTAACCAGGACTTGTGATGACATTTGTTATGAATAAAGGCTTAAAAGCAGTTGACATTTAAAGAATACTTCAAGCACAATACAGTGACTTTTAGCCTCAGTAAAGGAATTGAACAAACTTTTTAAAGAAGCTCTTGAATGATGATCCTGGTATCGAGCAGTCAAACGGTCGAACGATTGCATGGTGATCATTCATCAACACCACTCGCACATTACAGGAACTCATCTGGGAGTTATCGCCATGTCCCGTGTACAGTCCTGACCTCGCTCCAAGCCATTAACCCATGTTTGGAAAAGACATTAAAGGAGTTCCTGGGAGGCCGGGTCTGGAGGAGGCAGTTTGATGGCTCTGGAATACTGAGAAAACTTTCTATAAAGAATATATAAAGTATGTAATTATATAAAGAAATAAAGGCTTGAACACATCTCATAACAGAATTCAAGCTGTCTAAAGTATCCTACTGTACACCAAAAGAGAAAATGTACGGCAAGAAACATAACAGTCTCAAGTTCCAAACCTTCCAAGTTTTGCAGGGACCCAGGGACACAGCAGAATGTCCTGGAGACGCATTAGAACCTGCGGCTTTATTGAATCGAGCGTGTTGGTGGAGTAAAAGCCTCACAAAGGCATTTCTTTACTTGAAGTGCTAACATGCCAGTTTATTACAGTAACAAGCTGATAAAAGAGTCAGAGGACTAAAAACACAATGACTTTGCTTTAAGCATTTTATACTGCTTGACAGATTGCAGCAGTGCCTTCTGGGTAATTTATACCGAAGTTGACAGTGTTATTGACTCGATCCCTCATTGGAGAAACTTCACTCAAGCTGTTAAGCTAACAGAATGGCCCTTGATACATTAGCCGCGGTAGAGATGGAGACTCGGAAGCCAACAGGAGCGCATAAAAAAACTCTACCGTAGTTGGACACTTTCCCACTTTATTAACTGGAGTAACGAACAGGCTGCTGCGTTGGTGTTTCTTTTTTTTTTTTTATCCAGGAGACATGAGCATGACTCAGAAGCAGTAATGGAGCGACAGATGTACGTTCGGAGAGAGAGCAGAGTTAAACGGCGTTCTCTCACAGCGCATTAGTGCATTGCCTGCTTTAAGACGCCAAACGCAGCAAATTCATCACGGTCAATTAGCTGATGAATTTGCGTGCGAGAGGGAATCAATATTTTCCTTTTCGGATGCACACAAATGCTTTTAGCTTCTGCGATAAAAATGAACACTTGGCCACAAAGCAAAACACCACCGAGTAGAACATGGCATGTGATTTATTTCGCACGTCGAGCAAGGCAGCCTGCTGGACCGGCGTGCAGTGTTTTAAACAATCCCAGACTGATCCTTACTAATGTAATAAGTAGGGAATAAAACACTTCTGTTACAAGAAAGCAGTCCAAGAAAAGACAGGGTGGCGTGGTGGTGACGAAGCAGAGTTATAGAGTGAATTCTTTTCCCCGAAAACACAAAGTGGTTTGTTCCTCTTACACCTTAACAATATGCTACAATCAACGTTCATTCACTCATCATCTATACCGCTTAATCCTGTATAGAGGGTCACGGGGGGCCTGGAACCTATCCCAGGTGACTTAGGGGACAAGACGGGGTACATCCTGGACAGGATGCCAAGCTGTCTACTGGCAATTTGGGAACGCCACTTGTCTTTGGATTGTGAGAGGAAACCCACCAAGCAGGGGGAGGACATGCAAACTCCTTGCACAAGGTGGGAATCGAACCCAGACCCTGTAGATGCATGGCGACAGTGATAACCACTAAGCCACTGTGCCACCACCACCACACTTCCTTGGCCATGATCTTCTATGAGAGGCTGAAGTTAAAAAGATTCCTCTTTCGGGTAGCACCGTCACTAGAGGAATTGAGGACATAGCAGAGGACATTGAGACACAGCTGCTGGAGACGATTAACAAGTCACTGTGGTACGCAATTCAGGTACAATAGATGAGTCTACTGATATAAATATATATATATATATATATATATATATATATATATATATATATATATATATATATATATATATATATGCTGGTCGTTGAAAATATTGTTTTGCATGAAAGCGATTCCTGGTGCAAAAACGTTTGACCGCTGATCTACAGGACCATCGTACTGTATCATGGACAAAGAGACTTAAGAACAGCTTCTAACCCAGTGGCATGCATGAGCTGGCCACTGCCACACATCGACACTTACACTATTCAGGACTAGCTGTACCGTACTGCACATTTACAGGTACTTTTACACATCCTGTGGCATTTCTTCCCAACTGCACCACTCAGGATAAAGAGCCACTGCAATTCATCAAACTTGTATTGTAATTCCTGATTATATTATTCAATATCAATACTTCATTTGCACCATCAGGATTGTTTTGGACCCTGAGCAATGACAATAAATGACACAATTTCTCTATCCAGCCAGAAACAGTTGCATGTGCACTCAGTGTACTACATGAGCCAGGACCCGATTCGCTGGCAGCGGTTACGCCAGTGAAGAGACCAGAGTGTGAAGCAGAGGAGGTGTATGGACCAGGCTGAAAACTAACTCATACAGACCGTTCCCATCATACTTCCCATGCATTATAACGATGAAGGTCTGCTCCCTGGAAAAGTCGACTCCATCAGACTACTGAGATCTGCAGGGTGTGACATGAGCGACTGCTGAGTTTTCTTTTTCACCGATACCTATATGGAACTATATATACTGTATACTACCATATACTATATTTATAATAAATTGAGTGTACAAAACTTTTATCTGTTATGAGCAGCACTTCATCACTTTATTAACACGGCGTATCCCCGTTTTTCACACTCCTCAGGGGTACGCGCGGCACACTGACAGCTGGCATTGATGCTTTCACAAATTGCCTCCGTTCACTTTTTATCTTTACAGGTAAAAGCAGGACAGGATCCTCTCTCTACTTTCACTTTCTTTTCAAAGTCATTATGATCAGATTACGACAGTCCTACACAGCTCTATTATAGGGGATTTAAACAGTTGTGATTGGAGCAGTCTGATTAGGAAGACGTCATGCAGTCGAGTCACACATCTATACGTTTTTTTTTTGTTTTTGTTTTTTTTGTCTGAATCCAGTGAAGAGTGTTCAGAGCTCTACACTGGGGAGATAAAACACACTCTTCATAAAAGGATGTATCAACACAGAAGGAACAACACCTCAGGTCCAGAAACAAAAATGTACAAATTTTGGACAGAGAGGAAAGATGGTTCGAGAGAGAGGTGAAGGAAGCGAATCTATGTGCAGGTGGAAAATCTTAGAGGTGGAGATCTTCAACAAGCTGCCCTTTCATCTATCCCAAGGAAGTTCAAGACCTCTTAACACGTCCACCAAGAAAGCCTCATTTAAGGACGCCCCTTACTTACACTTTCTGGTCGTTACACCTTAACGGCTTCCTCTAATCTCGCTCTATTGTCTCCCTAAAAGCTCTCTCCCCTCTACTCTCTAATGACCCTCCCTCCTATTCTCACCTTCTCCATTGTTCATGTAACAAGCTGTTTCAGGTAGAGGAGGAACCTTTGACCTAGGAACTTTCCAACTTACCTTAGACTGAACCAGCTACTTGGATGATTAGTAGAACGTTTCTCCTGCACCAAGAAGAAGTCCAGTTGACATGACTCAAGATCCAGATATCATCCAGATATCAACATTCCAGATATGCATAAATCTTTCACACAACTCCCGCTGATTGCACCGTTTCACTTCTCCACCATTTAAAACTACAAAAAACCTGTCGAAACTAAACAACATCCACTATAACGTGCTGCCTACTTTGTGTCTCACTGACCTCAAACGCTTTCCACTGACGAGTCCTACTCCTCGCTGAAAGTAAGAGGACGAAGCTTCCTAAACAACTTTTATGTCCTACTCTGAGCTAGGAATATTTTCAGTCCTAAATTAACTTTGAGCGTGATTCCTAGGTTTGATTCTGTGACGCTTAATACAGGCCCTGTTTTTTTTTTTTTTTCAGCATAATGATGACTTCTTCACTTGCAGCAACGTCGTTTGACCACATACAGTCGGCAGAGTTCCCATGAACAGCTACCAAACGGGAATCCAACACTGAAATAACAAATGATCTTGAAAAATCACAACCCGCACACAACTAAAGAAGTACATCTCAGACTGCAGACTTGTCTTTGTTGGTGGAGTACATTGGGGGTAAAGATCCTGTATTGTTACTCTGTCGACATTCATCACATATGGGTTCAGCATAAGGGGACCATACGATTTTTACACACACACACAGACACACAACAATAGCTTCCAATACAGATCCTCGGGTCACATTTAGGCATTTCCTATTAATCAGAGCCTGTTCATAGTATGAATGGAGAAAGTGCAGTGAGGTCAGAGGTCAGAATCTGGGGTCAGGGCGCACAGAGACTAATTATCCTCTGAGATGTTTTTACTACACAAAGAGCGATTAATAACTCAACCTCACAATAGTACAACAAAAGCCCACGAACATTCATATATCATCCTCGAGTCAATGTTAGATTCTCAAGGCCTTCTCAGAGACAGTGGGGTCTGAAGAAGCATCAGTAAATGCACACAAGACAGTTCTTTTGACAGTTCTCTATGTTAAGTTGAAATTTTACAAAGTAAACTGTAGTACGTAACATACAATAGCATTATCGTGGAACTTCAGACATTAAAACGGTAGGCGCATATGATGCATTAACATGTATAACATATTTCTGACAGTACAAGTTTAATTGTACCATGAACTATATAATAGTACATAGTTGTACCAAAGTATGTGCCATAGTGTGATACATGTACTATATCAACAAATAAGTACCATGATAGTGTCAAAAATACAGTGCATGTCCCGGATACTACATCGACTTCTTATTGGGATCTCTTTGTTAATCTCTGCTTTAAGTTGCACTCTGAGTGAAGTCAAATTCAGCGTTCATATCCTGGGCTGTGTTCCAAATGCCATTCTGTTCCCTTTTCCCTATAATCTCTTACTGTGGATTAAACTACTGTTAATTAAAGTACTGTGTGGAGTAAAGTACTGTTATATATTACATAACATAAAATAACATCATCTAGTACATTTGCTTGTTGGGCTGTTGGAACTGATTTACTGAAACCTATACAGCAACTTTACGCTAATCTTTCAACATGACCCGTGAATTTAGGGAAAAGTAAAAAGCCTAAAATGTTCAAATGTTTAGAACTGTTTGAAAAGCAGAAAGACGGGAGAAGGTACACTGCAATAGTGAAAATCCTCTAGACAGACCTTCATTTCTGTCCAATGTCAAGTGGACAGGACATAAAATGCATTAATAACTCCTCTTACATAAATGTGTTCATTGTCCCATCATTTCAAAAGATTTCGACTATTCACCCTAACATTATCTTTTTCTAAAAAGAAAACAATGCAGAAATCTCATAATTTTTCGGTTTAGCTTTGATTTTACATTATTAATGCATTTTATTAGTAGCTGAGTTTATTTCCTCTATTCTGCCCCATAGTGGAACAACAGAGCTTATAATATTTTCTAAATGGTAATTTCAATTCCAGTCCACAAACGCTTTGTAGTTCTCAGCAGGGGTATTATTTGGGTATGGCACAGTGTCAATAAAATAAAAACCACTTTAATGGCAAACTTCCCCGTCATTTGTTAAATTGCATCATACCATCGCTGAAGCGATAACAAGTGATATATAAAATGTTATTACACCAAATCCCTCCAATGCGCTCGAGTTCTTTTCCATTGTTGGTAAAGGAATGTGTGTTGTAAATCTTGTCTGTGCGTAATCACACACACACACTTACACTGCTGATGTGGTGGACAGAGATTAGGGTTGCGTGATTAATCCTGTTTTATTGTTATCATTGAACGCAGAGCTGTGAAGCTGGGATAACAAAACAGCATGAGGTGGCTCAAGTCGCTTTATTCAAACAGCAAACTGTGTGTGTGTGTGTGTGTGTGTGTGTGTGTGTGTGTGTGTGTGTGTGTGTGTGTGTGTGTGTACGTAGGTGTGAACGTGCGCCTATTCAGCACTTTGTGAATACAAAGTGTCCTCCCGGTGATAAGATAGTGTCAAACATCCTCACAGTGATCAGGCCAAATGTCCTCACAAGCGCTATACATTTCTCTTCCAGATTTAAAGCACTAAAACTTTCCTTTAGTTTACTGATGTTATGGTTACGGTGAGATTTAGGCGTAAACGGATAATTGTCAGGATCAGCTTATAGCTTTTTATAACTTGCTTTGAATGTGTTCGGTCATAACTCTAAGACATTTGCATTATTTTGGTCAAGATATAACCATAAACGTTGATTTGAAAAACTATATTTATATATATTTTGTAGGGTACCATGTAATTCTGCGGACACTTGACATTGTCTTATCCTTGTGAGGACATGTGACACTACGTTATTCTTGTGAGGACATTTGACACTATCTTATCCTTGTGAGAACACTGAAAACTATCATATCATTGTGAGGACATTTTACACTATTTCATCCTTATGAGGAAATTTGACACTATCTTATCCTTGTGAGGATACTGACCACTATCTTATCATTGTGAGGACAATTGACACTATCTTATGCTTGTGAGGACATTTGACACTATAACACTATCCTATAATTGTGAGGATACTGACCACTATCTTATCCTTGTGAGGCACTTTATCACTATCTTATGCCTTGGGAGGACATTTGACACTATCTTATCCTTGCGAGGACATCTAATACTGTTATCCTTCTGGGAACATTTCACACTATGTTATCCTTGTGTGGGAACATTTGACACTATGTTATCCTTGTGTGGGGACATTTGACACTATGTTATCATTGTGTGGGAACATTTGACACTATCTTATCATTGTGGAAACATTTGACACTATCTTATCATTGTGGGAACATTTGACACTATCTTATCATTGTGGGAACATTTGACACTATCTTATCATTGTGGGGACATTTGACACTATCTTATCATTGTGGGAACATTTGACACTATCTTATCATTGTGGGGACATTTGACACTATCTTATCATCGTGGGGACATTTGACACTATCTTATCCTTGCGAGGACATTTGACACTATGTTATGCTTGAGCATACTGACCACTATGTTATCATTGTGAGGACACTGAAGATTATCCTATGATTGTGATGACATATTCCACTAATACTTTCTTGACCTTGAACGCTATCTTATCCTCATAAAGGATCTTATCTTTGTAAATGTATTTGTATTGCGCTTTTTACAATGGTCATAGCTGCAAAGCAGCTTTACAATGTTAAATATTTATGAAAATAAATTAAAACATGACACTAAAAAGTATAGACTCTCAGTTTTCCCTGAACATTGAACACTATCATTTCAGTTAATTATCGCCATTCTTTTGTGTGGCCATTTACAGTATGTATCCAAAATATTTTTGTTACATTTAGAATAGAGATGCAACGGCTGATCGGCATCTGCCTTTTTATCCAAACTCTACACGAGAATTACTGTCAAACCCTACTTACTACTATGCGTACACCAGTTTTCTAACACATGAATATAGAGATTAATCAGCGTACACAATGTTTTGAGGCTGGTGTACACACGTGGACAAATTTGTTGGTACCCTTCGGTCAATGAAAGAAAAACTCACAATGGTCACAGAAATAACTTTAATCTGACAAAAGTAATCATTTAAAAAAATTCTATGAATGTTAACCAATGAAAGTCAGACATTGCTTTCCAACCATGCTTCAACAGAATTATTTAAAAGAATAAACTGGACAAAAATGATGGTACCCCTAGAAATACTGAAAATAATGTGACCAAAGGGACATGTTAATTCAAGGTGTGTCCACTAATTAGCATCACAGGTGTCTACAATCTTGTAATCAGTCAGTGGGCCTATATATAGGGCTCCAGGTAGTCACGGTGTTGTTTGGTGACATGGTATGTACCACACTCAACATGGACCAGAGAAAGCGAAGGAAAGAGTTGTCTCAGGAGATTCGAAAGAAAATTATAGACAAGCATGTTAAAGGTAAAGGCTATAAGACCATTTCCAAGCAGCTAGATGTTCCTGTGACTACAGTTGCACATATTATTCAGAAATTTAAGATCCACGGGTCTGTAGCCAACCTCCCTGGACGTGGCCGCAGGAGGAAAATTGATGACAAATCAAAGAGACGGATAATCCGAATGGTAACAAAAGAGCCCAGAAAGTCTTCTAAAGAAATCCAAGGTGAACTTCATGCTCAAGGAACATCAGTGTCAGATCGCACCATCCGTCGTTGTTTGAGCCAAAGTGGACTACATGAGAGACGTCCAAGGAGGACACCATTGTTGAAAACAAATCATAAAAAAGCCAGACTGGAATATGCCAAATTACATGTTGACAAGCCACAAAGCTTCTGGGAGAATGTCCTATGGACAGATGAGACAAAAATGGAACTTTTTGCCAAGGCACATCAGCTCTATGTTCACAGACGGAAAAATGAAGCATATCAAGAAAAGAACACTGTCCCTACTGTGAAACATGGAGGAGGCTCTGTTATGTTCTGGGGCTGCTTTGCTGCATCTGGCACAGGGTGTCTTGAATCTGTGCAGGGTACAATGAAATCTCAAGACTATCAAGGGATTCTAGAGAGAAATGTGCTGGCCAGTGTCAGAAAGCTGGGTCTCAGTCGCAGGTCATGGGTCTTGCAACAGGACAATGACCCAAAACACACAGCTAAAAACACCCAAGAATGGCTAAGAGGAAAACATTGGACTATTCTAAAGTGGCCTTCTATGAGCCCTGACCTCAATCCTATTGAGCATCTTTGGAAGGAGCTGAAACATGCTGTCTGGAAAAGGCACCCTTCAAACCGGAAACAACTGGAGCAGCTTGCTCATGAGGAGTGGGCCAAAATACCCGCAGAGAGGTGCAGAAGTCTCATTGACAGTTACAGGAATCGGTTGATTGCAGTGATTGCAGCAAAAGGTTGTGCAACAAACTATTAAGTTATTTGTCCAGGCCTGTTCCATGAGTTCATTTTTTTTAATAATTCTGTTGAAGCATGGTTGAAAAGCAATGTCTGACTTTCATTGGTTAACACTCATAGAATTCCTATTTATTATTACTTTTGTCAGATTAAAGTTATTTCTGTGACCATTGTGAGTTTTTCTTTCATTGACCGAAGGGTACCAACAATTTTGTCCACGTGTGTAGCCCAACCCACGCTCATTGTCAAGTCTTTGGAGGCATTTTTACTGAAGCAGTAAAAGAGTTTCTTTATAATCCTACAAGTGGTACAGTCTAAACTATTCATCCTGGCATCCCAGGTGGAAAAAGTGAATTATTTTAAAGTTTGTTTAGAAATAACAATTATGGCAGATGAAAGAGATGCATGCTGCTCAGCCTTTTTTTAAATTGAATTTGAAGTTAAATGTTAAAATCTTGCATTTGAAGTTAGTTTGTATTGTTTAAATGCTGCACTAATAAAGACAAGATATGAAACTTTTGAGTTATGACTAAACATTTCAAGGTTGAAAGTCAGTATCAAAAAAGGACCAAAATAGTAACAAAATCAGAAAAAAATTAACATAGACTCTTAAAGTCACAAAAGCACAAATGGCAAAATATAATGAATGATTATTGTTTTGGTTATATCTGTGTGAATTTTGCCTGATTTATTTGCGAAGTAGCTTTTTGTTTAAATAAGCTACTTTGCAATGGATAAAGCAAATAAATAGTGAGTTTTTATTTGTGAGCGAGACTTTACAGCGAGTCACTGGACGCCAGCTGGACCGTAGAAAACTGTTGGGTTTTGTTGCACACAAACATTTTTCATTCTAAGATTGATGAAGATCGTGAAAAACAGTATAAACTTATTTATTGAACAACAGGCCGCAGCATACATACACCAGATGCCTTGAACACAACAGCTTCCCGCACACAATGTGTGTATCTTATTTGTCTTGTATAGAAAAAACGTCTGCTGAATGCTGTAGCGTGATTTCTCTGCTCAATTTTCTTTGGAAAATATTACTTTCATAAATATGGGAGTGCACAATGGCTCCCAAGTGCAGCATAACCAGTGCTACGGACAGTTTAAAGCTTCTAAACAAGAGAAGATAGAGCCATTTTCAGCAAATATCTTTTGCTATACACAACCTCATGTGCCGGTGGAAAGTAAATCTAAAGAAAATAAGTAAAGCGTCATGTTTTGCAGTCAGACTGTTCATTTGGTCTATTTTGTTCTTTGGTGTAAAGCTTTACATTCACATTTCCTAGTCTAACGTTATGGACTTCATTATTTAAATAATAATAAATGAACATGCATTAAGTATTAACACATTTAAAACTTAGTTTAAACTCTAAGATTAAAATGAATACTGTAAATCTAAAAAAAAAAAAAAATTAAATACATAATAATAATAATTATAATAATAAGTAAACACAATTGTAAAAAAAAATTATTCAAAAAAATGTTTTTCCATATAATTAAAGCATAAATAAATAAATAAATAAATATTTAGTTTCTTATTACTAGCAAATAAAATGTTTTTCTATTACGTATTATAAAATAAAATTAACTTAAAAACTAATATAAAAAGTTACAAACTATTAACAATTATTATTATTAGTAGTAGTAGTATTAGTGGTACTAGAATTAGTAATGGTAATACAGTATCCATTTATTTTAGTGATTCCATTATTTATTGTTTATAGCACACCTCCATATATTTCATATCATCATCATCCTCACCATAATCATTTCCAATTTTTTTAAATCACAGTATGTTCATACTGTGCAGCTCTAATAAAGAATAATATGTAAAAAGCTTTTACGGTGTTTTAAGGCCACACACATATGTTGAACTGTGAGAAAAGAAGCACATGTACCAAAGAATGCGTTTGTAAATGTGAAGCAGGAAGATGTAATAATAAGTGTATTTTCATGACCTAAGGTTCAAAAGTGACTCGCAGAAATAATTCTCATTATTCTACCAGAGTACGATGGGCCTCGTTCATCACAATGAGAAGTTCCGCAGGTCAGAGGTCACCGCTCTGCTAGCTGTCTGTGCATACTTCTCCTCTCTGCTAGTCTCATCCTGCGCATCGATCATCCTCCCTGACTGCTGAAAATGACTTACCTGATAAGTATCACTTATGCGCTCTGAGAAATATCAACCAAACGGCATTTTTCGTCAGTCCAGCAATTACCAGCCCGTGCTCATGTTGTGTTTCAGTCTTGATTGCGTCCTCGTCAAAATGCAGCTATACTGTACACAGCGTAGTGCTAATGTCCTCGTTTCCTTTAGCGAGGACCAGAAGTCTCATGTTTTCACCAGCAGCAGCTCGGCTTAAAGGAATGTCAGCACTGCGTTGGGGGTTAAAGGTTAAATATCAGGCTTGAGGACACAGCTTCGTGAAATCACTGAGGAGTTTCACAATCAGTCCGGAAAGTCGAGAGTCAACACGGACCGCGAAAGAGAGGAAAAGGAGAGAGACACGGAGAGATGTGGTCTGAAATTGTAAGCAAAATTTTTAAGTACCGGAAATGGAATTAAGGATGCATCTGCATTACATCATGATTAATTACAGAGTGTGAAGCTGTGTACAGCTAGGCGAAGCCTTCAGGCACATCAATACACATCATACAAAGTGCATTCAAGTCAAACGGCGACTTTTGATTGTGCGGAATAACAGAATACAATTTAGAGAATAAAAAACAAGTTTAATTCTCTGGATATCCCCCTGCTACACTAATGCACTTATCATCTATAATTAAGGTAGAAAGTTTTCTCATTACGCCAGAGCCGTCATGATCGGACTGCTGTGTTTTACGTCTGAAACGCTGGCCTCCCAGGAACTCCTTTAATGGCCCAAACATATGGAAATGACTAAAAGCGAGGTCACAATTTGGTGACAAGTTCTCCATCGAATTTCCGGGGATCATCCGTCATACCATCCAAATGTATTACCGCGGCTCAGAGTCTCATCACCGTACTCCGCTTAAAGTCTTCTGTAAATAGCACTCGGGTTTCCGCCTTCATTCCCCAGATATTTCCGGTTTGATTTGAACACCCCTCGTGCAATGCACAGCTGATATATTTATAACGGGCAAAAAAGCAACAAAGCCGGAGGGACAGGAGAGAGACAAACCATCTTAGTGTCCAACAAAACTCTCCACACTCAGACTTTCATTACTGTGTGACAATTTCTTTTCATTCTGCAGGGGAAACACAACCATTTAAATAAACCCCGCTGGGCGGAAACAGAAACCGGACTGTCTACAGGGATTATTCACTGCAGGAGAGAGCGTCAGTGTAAAAAATAAAGAAAAGAAAAGCAGAGACGCACAATAAACCCGGTGGAAACAACAGAGTCACTCGTCATTTCTACAAACACCATGATGCTTCAGCCTGGGTGAGGGAACGATGTGCGGTAAGCCTAGCACTCGGAGAGAAGTGGATATGACGGATATGAGTTACAACCATGGAGAGAGAGATTGGAGCAGTTTTTAACAGATTATAACAGACGATGAAGAAATCTTCCTGCAACTTCTCCAATAAATCCCGTTTTCTGCATTATGATGGCTCACAAGAAGTCAGTCTCATTTGTGATTGATGAGATGCTTCAGCACACGCAAAATAAAAGCCAATCAGTTCCGCTTCCTCCAGCAGACACGCAGCCAGGGAAAGCCTCGAGTCAACACAGGTGGGAGAGAGCTGTTTGTTCTCACAGAGTTTACTGATCAGGAACAGAAGATCCTGGATACGCGCCACATCACCTGATGTTACTCAAACGTGCACAGGAACAATAGATTTATTCCAACAGCCAAAACATGGTGTCGCTGCTAAAAGGTGTGTCACCTGGGTGAAAAAGTGAATTTTCAGATAACACCATTTTTCATAATACTTACCGCTTCTTATCTCCTGAGCCATGTTTAATTTTTTTTCTGTAAATATGCATATACATTTAGAATTTTATCAGATAAAAAAAAAACAACAGGCAACTTCATGCCATTTTATGTCTGTAGTGTCCGTAACCTTTCTTAATTCAAGTCTTTCAGTCATCTTGACTGGCATTCAAATGAAACTTTGCCGATTTATATTTCACGTGAAACGGCACAAACCTGAAAAGGTGTATTATTCTAAAATGTAAAATACTCTAAGATATGGCAACATGAATGTGACACGGTTACGGACACTACAGATATTTTGCTCTTTAAGTTTTTACCAAAAAGCAATTAGAGCAGGAATGTTTACAGGTTATATGTTTCCAGAAGCTTACTCCGATTTTAGCAGCAATTCTCATAAAGAAATATGAATAATTTGCATTTTAAATTATTATCATTTGAAGTGAGACAGTAAAACGCTGCAGTTAGCAACTTGACATTTTTAGTGAAGCGAGATCGGTCACTTCCATGTTGCAGAAACTTCAAAAGTAGCTTCTTGGCGAACACATTTTCTGTATTATATGTAAAAACATTAATTAAAAAAAAAACAAATCAGCACCAGTCCTGTGTTTTGGTCACAACAAGACAGAATCCTAATATTTAACTGCTGAAGAGATGGACAGGTTTGCACCCCACCCTCTCATTCCGATCGGACCGCTCGCACTGATGTGTGTCCCACTGACGGCTTTCTCATGATGTGATTTTATTCCAGCTGAGCAATTATTCCTATTATCATCAGAATATCAGGGTTAATATCAGGTGTAAACGCACCTGGTGAAACTCACACAAAGCGGAACGGGGCGGAGAGAATACGAGCAGCCAACCAATCAGCAATCAACGGTTTGTCTTAAACTCACACTCTCTGGACGTACAGTACATGCTGATGAGAACGCTAACGCACAACTCATCATAATCACGCGCGAGTGTCGTTCGATGTGTGAGTGCACTGAACATAGATGCGACTGAAATTAGGGAGAAAATCAAAAGGGGAAAAAATCATCTGTCGATGTGATTTCAGGGAAAAGTTTGAGAATTGAAACTGAAAATGTTGAAAGAGTCGAAAGTTCATCTACAAAAAGTTTCAAGTCGAGTCTGTGAACTCCGGTGTCATGAGGTCCACATTTCTACGTGTGTAGTGCGTCACGTTCTCGTCTGTGTGCTTGGGTCACGGGCCGTCTTCTCATCTGTCCCGTCTTCTCATCTGTCCCGTCTTCTCATCTGTCCTGTCTTCTCATCTGTCCCGTCTTCATGTCTGTCCCATCTGTCCCGCCTGTCCCGCCTTCACGCCTGTCCCGTCTTCACAACTGTCCCGCCTTCACGCCTGTCCCGTCTTCACATCTGTCCCGTCTTCTCGTCTGTTCTGTCTTCTCGTCTGTCCCGTCTTCACGTATTTCCCGTCTTCCTGTCTGTCCCGTCTTCTCATCTGTCCCGTCTTCTCATCTGTCCCGTCTTCACGTCTGTCCCGTCTTCTCGTCTGTCCCGTCTTCACATCTGTCCCGTCTTCACGCCTGTCCCGTCTTCACCTCTGTCCCGTCTTCACGTCTGTCCTGGTACTGATTGTTCTCACCTGTGGTGTGTGTCACTGTCTTCACTCTGTCTCGTGTCTGTGTGTTTGAGTGCATTGTGAGTTTTTGTGTTTCACGTTTTATTTCAGGGTGTATTTCTGACGGTGTGTTTGGGTCGAGCCGAGCTGTGTTCTGATCCAGACTAGGACATTATGTCTACAGCTCTTGGATTGTGCATGATACTGAACAAACACACGTCTGTTCTCAATAAATGCATTTTGCTTTCAGAATGTACTCATCATAGAAGGAGAGATTTTTTACTGCAAATGAAACCGCCATGCCATCTCCCTCTCCCTCACACACACACACACACACACACACACACTAATGACAGAGAGGCTTTACCTGAAGTAGAGAAACATTCGCCAGACTCAGTCTGAACAGGTAGTTCCTATAGAGAGAAGGACAGAATATTAATAATGTGTGTCTGCTTCATGCAACTAATTGATGAGCGCTTTTACAGTGTGTGTGTGTGTGTGTGTGTGTGTGTGTGTGAGTCTGGGTTTACCTGGCCCCAACTATCAACTGGTTCCTGCTGAGGTCTAAAGCGAGCTGAGAGTAATCACTCACTCCAGGCATAGAGAAAGACGAGAGCCACACACTGAGACCTGTGGAGACGGAGACATCGAGACACTTCACGTCTCAGCATCGTGGGTCATTACATATAATTTCAGAGAGCGAGAGAGAGAGCGAGAGAGAGAGAGAGAGAGAGGGACAAAACGGCTGACCTTCATAGGACGTGACAGGATGGAGTTTCCTGCCGCACTGCCGAGAATGAGACGCGACAAGGTCGGGGTCAGAGGTCAGGGAATGCTGGGACGAAAGGAGCGGATGCAGGGCGAGGGAGAAAAGGACGAGGAAAGGGCCGGGAGAGCAGACGGACATCACAGGCATGGTTACCATGACAACCACACCTTTACCACAAAACTGGGAGTCACCTGGAGGCGGGGAGGGAAAGACCATTAGTGCGGGACAGAGACGCTGTGTGTTTATTTGTAATATAGAAGGAAAGAAAGAAACAAATAAACACAAGAACAGCAAAGTAATGAAAGTGTGTGTGTGTGTGTGTGTGTGTGTGTGTGTGTGTGTGTGTGTGTGTGTGAGAGAGAGAGAGAGAGAAATCAATAACTACCTTTAGCAACAGACTGAGCTTTCAGAGAAGTTAGCCATAGGCCACAACTGATATATACTCTCTCACACACACACACACACAACACTCAGACACACACTTCTACAGATTGATATCTTGATAAAATCCTCTCATAAACACTTACATGGTCACATGATCGCTCCATAAACCCGAACAATTTGTACAAACGTGGCCTCTCTCTCGCTCTCTTTCTCTCTCTCTCTCTCTCTCACACACACACAAACTCACACCCACACACACACACACAAACTCACACGCAGTCTCTATTGCGCTTTTCTGTGCTCCACTCAATCCTCCGCTGAGCGTGTCTAATCCGGCTCAAAATCTAAAGGACCCCTCTACTACTGCTAACACCCCGCTAACACCGCACTAACACTCATCCCCCCCACACGCACACACACACACCCCAAACTCACTGCTGCGCGCACACACACACACACACACCCCAAACTCACTGCTGCGCGCACACACACACACACCTCCATTCACACAGCGCCTTTCAGCCCGAGCCAGGCCAGTGGAGACGGACGGATGTCAGCGGAAAGTGAGAAAGAGAAAATGAAAGGGCCAGACGGTGTTGATAGACGTCCAGGGGGAAAAAAGGTCCCCACGTGAGACATTGAGGTTTTGTCTGCATTGATTCGATACGGGTGAACAGATAACCGCGCGAGGGACAAAGCAGCGAATTAATGAGGCCGCGGATGGACGGATGAACGGCAGAAAGACAAAGTGACAGATACATCAGTCACGGGTCATGTTTACAGACGTACAGACGAACCTTCGAGTGTTTTATTCCACTTACTGTAACGATTTACCGCCGGTCAGAATCTATAATTCATTAACACACATCACTATTTACAAAAGTTTTTACAATAACGTTGCGGTATAATGTTCTGAACCACCAGTGAGTCTCGTCAACCCGACGTCTCAAAAAAACGTCCACATCGACACTTGTACATTTTTCTTTGTTAAACAATACAACATCAAACAAAACCATGCAAGCCCCAGCGTGTGAGCTGTTACTATGGAAACCATAAATCATTTGAAGATTCTGAGCATTAATAGTAACCTATTGTTCACAGAACAGCAGGAACGACTTTCCAGTCTACGCTGTGCTTTCGTACCAAAATGAGACAAACCTGACCAATCAGAACCCAGAGTTAAGGTAGAAACGTTGCTAGACTTATAAAGCATGTACAGTATTTCATGGATGTGTGATCTTAACAAAGGGAGACGACTCATCCGTATCAGCCCTGTACAAAGACATGATGCGATATATACAGTACAGTACTGCGCAAAAAGTCCTGAGCCATCTCGAGTCTTCATTTTCATCCTGTACATGATGGCAGGAATCCTGGAGACCCCAGGAAACTACAGACACCAGGCAGGACAGGAGATGCCAGTGGTGACTATGGTATTTATTCTAATTTTTACAACCATTGTAGGATCTCCGGTCAACACTTACACACTCATTCACACACTACGGGCAACAACAATTAGTCTAATCTGCATGTATCCGGACTGTTGCACGAAACCGGAGTATCCGAAGGAAACCCACCGAGCTTGAGGAGAACATACAAACTCCACGCACACAGACTCAGCATGGGAAACGAACCCAGACCCTGGAGGTTCAAGGCGACAGTGCGAACCACTATGCCAGCGTATTTCTTCATTTGTAAGTTTAATAAATTCTCTTGATTAAAGTGAAAAAACAGGTACTAGTGTGGTGTAGTGGTTAGCACTGTCGCCTTGCACCACCAGGGTCCGGGTTCGATCCCCGGCCAGGCTCGATTCCTGTCTCTGTGTACATGGAGTTTGCATGTTCTCCCCATGCTTGGTGGGTTTCCTCCAGGAACTCCGGTTTCCTCCCACAGTCCAAAGACATGTAGGTTACGTTAATTGGCGTTCCCAAATTGCCCGTAGTGTGTGAATGAGTGAGTGTATGTGTATGTGTGTGTGTCTGTGCCCTATGATGGATTGGCACCCTGTCCAGGGTGTACCCTGCCATGTGCCCTAAGTCTCCTGTGACCCTGAATACAGGATTAAGCGGTATAGATGATGAGTGAGTGAGGTACCAGTGTTTTACTGCGACAGGCTGCAAAGTGCCTAAAGATTCCATTTAAAAAGTGCTTGTTCATGTAACAGCCTCAGCAGCGACCTCATTTCCCCTCTCGTCTGTTCCAGCCACTCAGCATTGAGTATCATCCGCATACTAATCACCGGCCTGATCGTCTCTCATCATCTCACCTGTTTCTCACTGGTTCATGCCGTAAGTTAGATGGTTTTTATGCTTAAATGATTCAAAGGTTATGTGTGGCTTAACAAACAAAAAACTGGACTGTAAATGAGAGACAAAATGTCCATCAGGACGCCTTAAAAACCATTTCCCAACACTACATTAAAGAAAGACTGACTCTCCTGAAGGAAAATATGAAGAAATGAGTCGGGAGGCGGCACGGAGGTATAATGGTTAGCACTGTCGCTTTGCACATCCAGGGTCCGGGTTCGATTCCCAGCCAGGTCTGAGTCTGTGTGCATGGAGTTTGCATGTTCTCCCCGTGCTTGGTGGGTTTCCTCCGGGTACTACGGTTTCCTCCCACAGTCCAAAGACATGTAGGTTAGGTTAATTGGCGTTCCCAAATTGCCTGTAGTGTGTGTGTGCCCTGCGATGGATTGGCACCCTGTCCAGGGTGTACCCCACCTTGTGCCCTAATGGACCTTGGACCCTGAATACAGGATTAAGCAGTATAGATGATGAGTGAATGATAGAGTCAAGACTTTTACACAGTACTGTACTGTAATGGGGTAAAACGTAATCGCTGTGTTGTTGTGGGACTCGAATTTTTTCTCGAATGAGTAATGGCCTCTAACTTTAAGTTTTTATCACATACCAGCTTTTACTGCCAGTTACACACAAATAAAAGCAAAGTACTGTGGTTAAGTGTGATAAGAGCAAAGGATTGGACTGGGGTGATCATCAAAACTGCTTGTGTTTGTAGAGCTCACTTCATATCAGCTAAGGATTAATAAAGTGTGGTCTGTTGTAGGCACAGATATGTCCCTAACTGTTTATCACGCCAATATGCATAAATGGTAAGCAAAAATTCGGAAGTAGGAGGAACAATTTTAGGCGAGTTCTCTCGTAACACAGAATAACAGAACACAGTTACGAGAGTAAAAACTCTTTATTTCTCTATATAATCCTCTGCTACACTAAAGCACTTATCCCAGTGTCTCACTAGTGCTTGGATACCATCATGTAAGTAGAAAGGTTTCTCAGAATGCATGTGATGGGATTGTGTAGGGGTCGGTACAGCTCAACCTCTTGGTTAATGTTTACATTTTCTAGTAACACTTGCAGTTCCAGGAGTGAGCGATCGTAAAATTCAGATAAACTTGTATTTTCTTCATCTGGTCTTAAAACACAAGGAAACACAACTTGGTAGCCGGTGTCAGTTAACATGTTGAGAGATTTTTTTCTCCGCCCACAAAAAGTCACAATGTTTCCTAAGAGAAAGGTGGGATCCAGGTAAGGTTGAACTAGATTTCCATACAATTACCTCAGCCTCAGAATTATACTGCACCAACAACTGCACATCTGTGCACATCTGTTTTGGCATATCTGTCACACTTAAATGATTCAGATCATTTTTAATATTACACAAATTGCTTTTTTTTTTTAATGATGATTTCATTTATTGAAGGAAAAAAGCTGTCTAAACTTGCCTGGCCCTTTGTAAAAAAGTACAGTAATTGCCCCTAAACCTAATAACTGGTTGTTCCACCCTTGGCAGCACCAACTGCAATCAAGCGTTCATGATAACTGGCAACGAGTCTTTGTAACACTCGGATCTTAAAACGATCTTAGCTACACTATTACGGGGTCGTGAATCTAAATGTGGGCTAATAAAATTTACTTCCGGTGGTGTATGAGCAACGCGGAACAAGCAAGACGAGACACAACGACAAGTAAATAACAAACCAAAGTGTATTAAGTGAACAAAAACCAACAAATAAATAACCCAGGTGCACCAACAAAACCAATATATACAAAATATGTACAAATATAAACAAAGTGTGTGCGTGTATGTATGAAAGTCCAAATCCCTGTATTTATTGTTTGTGTGTGTGTAATGTAGGCTGGGAGAGATGGCTCGGTCTCACCGGTAAAGATGTTCAATCCGGGAGCACGAGAAAACGGAACGAGAGGGGTTTTGAATGAGTCCACAACAGATTAATCCTCTTGGGTAAAGTAATCCAGTGACTGCGGCAACAAACTCTCTCTCACAAAAACAGCGCTGTATCTCTTCATCTCTCCTTCCCGAAGCCTTTGCCGGTTCCGTATTTAAGCCGGCTCACGTGATTCAACACGTCATCGGGCACTCTCGCGCATTGGCCAAGTATTATCGCGAGAGCTTAAACCCTACGCCAAAACACTGTCATGGGACAGTTTAAACCATCTAGGGTTCATTTTCAGTGTGCAGGTGAGCTTTATCAACTCTTAATCATTATCCTGCTATATAAAATGCCCCTTTTATGTGGCCACGCTACATAGACCCCCCCCCCCCCCCCCCCCCCAAGCCCCCAGCATCTGAGGAGAGCGTCCGTAAAAGCGCTTCAAATTAACCACATTTATAATATCAGGTTTTGGTGGATTGCCCCAAGACACGGTGTAATTTATTGGCCCTTTCCTGTCTATTACTTCTGCTGGTCCCTCCCACTTGGGCGCTAGCTTAGCAGAGAAATGTTTAGCTGCAGAGGAGAGTGGGTGAGTCTTTAGCCAAACCAGGTCTCCCGGCTGAAAGTGCGCATTGTAACATCTGGCTTGTTTGGCTTTATGTTCTTTCACTCTTTGTTTCACCTCCTCTGTGATTGTCCTTTGTCTGTCCAGCAATGTGTATGCTGTGTGATCAGGCGTTGGTGGGTGATTAATGAGTCTTTCGAGTGGTCCTTTTAATTGTCGTCCCAGTGTGAGTTCTGCTGGAGTTTTCCCTGTTGTCTCCTGTTGGGCTGTGGTGATGGCGAAACGGATTTCAGGTAACCATTGGTCCCAGTTTTGGTGATGGTCCCCAACGTACAATGCTATCATGGTTTTCAGTGTCCTGTTAACTCGTTCCGTCAGGTTAGTTTGTGGGTGATAGCTTGTAGTCAGCTTCTGCACACTCCCCCAGGTTTGGCATAGTTGGGCTAACAGCTGAGACGTGAACTGGGGTCCTCGGTCGGACACTAAGTATTTGGGAACGCCCCACCTAGTGAAGATTTCCTCCCTTAGGATTTTCACCAGTTTGGTGTCTTTACATCTCTTAGGGGAAACATCTCCACCCATTTAGTAAAATAATCCACCACCACCAGCAGGTAAGCATTTCGCCTTTTACTCAGGGGAAAAGGACCCATGACGTCCAGTCCCACTGTATGTCCAGGCTCAGGGACCTCTGTACTCTGTAACCGCCCGCTAGGTTTAGTGTTTTCTGCTTTGTATCTTTGACAAATATTGCAGTTTTTTATATACTGCCACACATCCTTTCGGACTGTCGGCCACCACGCCACATCTAACAACCTCAGCAGGGTTTTCAGTTGTCCCAAGGCCCAAGACAAGGCGGCATGGTCAGTGCCTTCTAGGTAGTGCCTCCATTTTTCCACTGCCCAAACTCCTGCTAAACACTCCTTTTCGGAAGTGGAGTAATTCAGCTCTGCTCCTCTCAACATTCGGGAGGTGTAGGCTACTGCTCGTTCTCCTTCGGCTGAGTTTTGGGTGAGGATGGCTCCTAATCCCACTTCGCTGGCGTCCGTGTGCAGTTGGAACGGTAGGTTTAGGTTTGGTTGTACTAGCACAGGTGGATTCTGAAGGGCTTGTTTTAGTGTGTCCATGCTGTTTTGGCACGTTTCTGTCCACTCCCATATTACTCCTTTCCTTTTTAAATTATTTAGGGGAGCAGTTATATCGGCGAAATGAAGAATGAATTTATGGTACCATCCAGCGAGACCCAGGAACCGTTGTAAAGCTTTGATGTCATGTGGTGGAGGATATTCTGCCACTGCCTTGATCTTCTCCGGGTCCAGCTGTACGCCTTGTTCAGAGATGATGTGACCCAGAAACTTGAGCTGCCTTTTGAAGAAATGGTACTTCTTCATATTGAGGGAGAGGTTGGCTTGGGTGGGTCTCAAAAACACTGCATTTAAATGTTCAATATGCCGCTCCATTGATTGGGAGTAGATAATGATGTCATCAATGTTCACGAAACAAAATTTCCCTCCTAGGTCAGCCAAAACCTTCTCCATTAGTCTTTGGAAAGTTGCAGTGGCGTTTCTGAGACCGTAGGGCATGGACCGGAACTGAAAGAGACCTTTGGTAGTGATGAAGGCGGTTTTTTCACAGCTCTCTTTCTCCATCTTCACCTGCCAGTAACCGGATTGCAGATCCAATGTGCTGAACCAGGAGGCGCCTTCCAGGGATTCAATGATGTCGTGAATCAGAGGCATCGGATACGCATCGGGTTTGGTTTTACTGTTCAGTTTTCTAAAGTCCACGCAAAAACGGTAAGTCCCATCGGGTTTAGGTACAAGTACAACGGGAGATGACCAGGCTGAACAAGAAGGTTCTATGATGTTGTCCTTCAGCATCTGGTCGACCTGTTTTTCTATGATATCTTTCTTTAAAGGAGAAACTCTATAGGCTCGAGATCTGAATGGAGTGTCGTCAGATAAAATGATTTTGTGTCTTACTAATGCTGTCTTCCCCAGGACGTTGGAGGTGGTGCGAGGCCACGCGACCATTAGTTTCAGCAGCTCCTCTTCGTTATCGGTGTCCCATGTCGTCCTGCTTTCAGTGGTCACAGCTGAGTACAGCAGAAGATCTGGTGTTAGGGGTAAGGCGTGATACAGGTTGGTTGTAGCAAGGAGGTGAGAGCGGCCTCTGACAGCTGTCGTAGATGGAAAAGAGTTTGCTTGGGGAGTTAGAAATGGATGGTCGGTGAAACCTTTGTCTGTTTGCAGCCCGTATCTTCCCCGAGCGATCTCCAAGACAGCTCCTGTTGCTCTTAAGAAGTCCAGCCCCGCAACCAGAGGGAAAGCTAGGTGAGCGTCGCTCATGACGTATGTTTTCAGCTTACATTCGGCACCATGCCAGTTATAATGAAGCATTCTTTGTGTTTGAGCTTGATGTATTTTCCCGTCAGCCATGACAAACTTCTGGGGAGAAGGAACGTCACCTTTGGCTTCCTGTACGCCGAGCTGCCTCCATAGATGTTCTCTCATAAGCGTGTATGAGCTGCCCGTGTCCAACACAGCATTTACGTCCTTTCCCTGTACTATAACTGGAACCAGGAGAAGAGACGGAGCTGTAAGGGGCTGTGCAATGTAGAGTCCTGCTACGTGTTTTAAAGGAGCTTGAACTGCCGTCTCCTTAATGCTCTTCTCCTTAAGTTAGCTGAGACCCCACCTTCTGCCAGTAATCTTTGGTGCCCTTGCAGCCTTTTTCCACCATGGAACCTATCTTCACCAGCTGTTCAACAGTGTTCACTGTGCCTCTGAGACATCCGGCCACTCTAGGATTGATGTTATTAAGTATACAACCCACTAGTTCTTCCTCTGAGATGTCAGGCTTCCACTTTAGACAGAGGGCCCGGTAGTCATAAGCGAAGTCCCTCAGACGTTGTCCAGGCTGTTGTACCAGCGACCTTAACTTGTCTTCCACTTCCGTCAATAGTCATCAGGTAAGAAAGCGGCCATGAATGCCTGTTTAAAGGACTCCCAGTCCGTCACCTTGCCTTTCTCTGCCTTCCACCAGCTCAGAGCGGGTCCTCATAGAACGGTGCTGAGGGTTCCCACCAACTCTGCGCTGGGCAGTGGTCTGATCTCCAAGTAATTTTCACATTGCTCGATGAAGTTGAGCACATCCGCTGTCTCAGAAGCGTCGCCGAAGCCTGGAAACTCCAAGCGGATGGGCGGTCGTGCATAAAAGGAAGAAGCAGTTGAAACAGAGGAGGTAAGTTGAGCCGATGGGTGTGCTGTAACACAAGGAGGAATATCGTATGTTACATGACTGCTTTTATGTTGTACCTTCTCTGTAGATGCAGTGATTGGCATCCTGGGGGAATGTAGAGCAGGAGATTGGGGTGATGCAGGTGTGTAGGCCTGTAACCGCTGGATGGTGGGCATACTAGTGAGACGCAGCTTCTTCATCTGATTTTCCCAGATAACGTCACTCCGCAAAAAACAGTCAGTTACAGCTCTTTCCAGTTTTTCTAGACCCTCCTGGCAGTAGCGCTCCAGCTCTGCTAAGCTAGCGTCCACTGCCTGACGAAAACTGGTTTCTCTGTTAATATTGCTGTTAATGGATTCTCTAAAATCCTATTCTAACGGAACGAGAGGGGTTTTGAATGAGTCCACAACAGATTAATCCTCTTGGGTAAAGTAATCCAGTGACTGCGGCAACAAACTCTCTCTCACAAAAACAGCGCTGTATCTCTTCATCTCTCCTCCCCCAAGCCTTTGCCGGTTCCGTATTTAAGCCGGCTCACGTGATTCAACACGTCATCGGGCACCCTCGCGCATTGGCCAAGTATTATCGCGAGAGCTTAAACCCTACGCCAAAACACTGTCATGGGACAGTTTAAACCATCTAGGGTTCATTTTCAGTGTGCAGGTGAGCTTTATCAACTCTTAATCATTATCCTGCTATATAAAATGCCCCTTTTATGTGGCCACAAAACAACTTTCACATCGCTGTGGAGGAATTTTGGCCCGCTCTTCTTTGCAGAATTGCTTTAGTTCAAATTCAGACAAACTGGAAATTTTAACCAGATTAAGGTCATGACACAGCATCCCAATCTCGGATTTAAGCCCAGACTTTGACTAGACGAGTTCAAAACCTTTAGTTAGGTAGTTGTTGTTTTTTTTGCGCCATTCAGAAGTGGACTTGCTGGTGTGTTTCAGATCATCGATCATTGCGTTGCCTTCTATTGCAGTGAACGTCTCTCCATGGATAAACTCCAGTTACAGAGAAGTCTGTGTGTATAACAATGATTAATATCTCATTATGGTGGGAGTCTGAGGTGGTCTGGATTCCGTCTCCGTCTCAGGCAGTGAGGTATGTGTACTGTATGTACAGCGGTGATGTAATTACATGTACGAAGTGTGTTTCTCATTTGTCATGAATTAATATGTAATCTTGTTGGAATTGTGCCAGACATTTAATCATAGGAACGAAAAGGAGTGTGCAAGGCCGAGACATACAAGCTGTCGTGCTGTTAATGCTTGTTGAAAGAATGACTACGTGACTAGGTCATGTGTGTCGTCCTTACAAAGAAAACTTTCTACCGTGATGGTATCCAAGCACCAGTGAAACTCTGAGATAAGTGCATTAGTATAGAGGAATATATATAGAGAGAGAGATAAAGGGAGTTTTGGGGTCCCGGTTTGATTTGAACGCCCGTCTTACAAGGCTGCTGTCAGAGATTGTAAAATATAATTGGCAACTTACAATAACAAGATTTGAGTCCTAGACAGCGCTGGGGTAAAAGTAAATATAAAGTGGAGTTTTATTGCGGCTGTCGCTGTCGTTACAATATAACGGGCTGTTTTTAATCAGCCTGTGGGATTGCCTTTTTGTGCTTCTCCTGCGTTTGGTCTTCTAATGGGCTCTCGGTAATGACACAGTGTAGGTGATGTAAAGCACAGCGACTACATTATCAAAGACTTCTAAGGCACCTACCTCTCTGTGATTCAGTGCTTTTTTTTTTTTTTTGGTGAACGCTGAATATAAATTCTATTTAAATGAAGCGGATCTTTCGAGTGACTACTGAAATCACTCCAGAAATGCTTTCAGTGCAAATTTGCCTGGTGTCTCATTGATCATACTACGTTCTTTTTGCCCCATTATCATTCTAGTCATCAGCACATATGCATGGACACACTCACTGTCCGGAAGAGCAGTGTGTGTGTGTGTGTGTGTGTGTGTGTGTGTGTGCGCAGTCACAAGAAAATGTTCTTTAATGGGAAAATTATGAAAAGCTCAGTATCCACACACACACAGACACACACACACACACATACACACACATTACGGATGATGTAATCTCCCATAACAATGAGTCAAAGTAAACTCTGCTCAGCACTGAGAATTGAAAATCCAGCGGTAATGCTCAGTGTTTTCACAGGGATGTGAGAAAGCTCGCCGCTCTCAGAGAACACGATCTTTATTGTGTGGCTAGACCATTCACAATCCAAACAAACACACACACACACAAATTCTTACAAACTGGAACACACTGACCATAATGTACACACTCTATACCCTGTTAATCATAGGAAACACACAGTGCTGATATCCGGCACAACAGCATAACCTCAAGCTTTTAAACACTTCAGCAAACACCATTTATTATCGACAGATTGTGACTTGTTTCTTTATCGAAGCAGTTATTCTGCTCCGGCGTCTCATTCTTTGCAGACGTCTGGCAAAACTAACCAAACGTGTTGATGTAATTTACAACTTTAGAACACCTGGTGATACATACAGTTAACTGTCCCAGTGCTTTTATCGTCCATTATCACTACTCACAGAACTCATACTCTCGTCCAATCAGCTCACTCAGTCGGGACTAACGTTTGTATAATTACACATTTATACACATTAAATAAGCGTTACACACGGAATACACATGAAAACAACTTGTATACACGTCACACTGTACTTACTATATACACTTTACACACACCGTACTTACTATATACACTTTACACACACTGGACTTACTATATACACTTTACACACACTGGACTTACTATATACACTTTACACACACTGGACTTACTATATACACTTTACACACACCGTACTTACTATATACACTTTAAACACACCGGACTTACTATATACACTTTACACACACCGTACTTACTATATACACTTTACACACACCGGACTTACTATATACACTTTACACACACCGGACTTACTATATACACCTTACACACACCATACTTACTACAGTATATACACTTTACACACACTTTACTTACTATCTTCACTTATAGTACTTTACACACACCGTTCTTACTATATTATTATTACTTACTATTATTGCACACAATAAACACACTGTACACACAATGTATACACCGTATACGTGGAGCATACATTATTATGCACACTGCATGTTGTACACACACTGTATATACACTGTATGCAAACGGTTCACACACTGCACACACAGGGTCACAAGAATGCAACATGAAGATGTTTAAATAATTACTCTATACAGTATATACTGATAAACAATGTCTATATTCAGATAGATAGATAGATAGATAGATAGATAGATAGATAGATAGATAGATAGAAATCGACTCTATAATTGTAAAAAATATATATATGATTATATGATACCTTCCAAACACACACACACACACACACCAGCAGAAAGCGTTATTTATTGTCTGCCAGTTTTTCATTTGAAACTTTCTGAACTTTGTTCCTCCTCTCGTTCTCTCTGTCTGCTTTATCTTTTCCCTTTTCTGTTATCTCTCTGTGCGGGTAAATCATTTTGACTTTTGCTGCATCTTTACTCCTAATTTACTTGCAATGAGCCTCCATGTGACAAAAAAGCCCTCGTACATTTGTATAGGTAAAGTCGGGGTTACAGAGAAAAAATGAAAAGAAGAAGTTGTACCTTGGTACATTGAACAATGGTACATTGTACTGTTTATAAAACTGTAAAAAAAAAAATTAAAAAATACTTAAATGCAAACAAAAAACTAATCCCCCATGTCTCACTCCTTTTATCAAGTCTCTCTCTCTCTCTCTCCCCTCGCTCGCCCGCTCGCGCCCCTCTCTGTGGATGTGTGTTCGTGTGTGTGAAAGCCTGTTCTGTGTTAGCTGTCCTGATCTCGTTAGCGTGTGAATGAAGCTGTTGATTTGACCGCATGATTGTCTGCCAAAGTTAAACGTCGAGTCAGAATGTTAAACAGCGCTAAACAGCGCTTCTTCATTTCTCACCGCTCTCCTCCCTCTGTCTCCACTCGGCCCTCTCTGTGCTCTTCTCCTCCTCCTGTATTCCACACACATCTGTTCTTTAACCTCACACACTCTGTAGATTACAGCGCTGTCTATACTCTCAAACCCGGGAGTATGTTTTCCTGATTTTAAAGGTCTTAAATCAGCGTGCAGGGTTTGTTCTCCAGCGAGCAAAATAACAAAACCAAAGTTTGACTACTTCTTTAATATCAGGACTTCTTTGATGGTGACTGACGCCTAGTCCGGCAGGGAAGCACAGCTAAAACGTGTTTGCTGAGAAACTCAGTTACCCGTATAGCACATGACAAGTCTCTATGTAAACTCTCTATGTAGCTGAAACATGTCCTGCCCTTGTTAACAAATGAAATAAAGGTCTGATGGATCAGCTCTGGTCCTGAGCGACACCCTGCCCTGCACATCTTACGGTTTTCTCAGCTCCCAGCAGCTCTGATGCAATTAATTATCACAGAAATTAGAAAATGATTGGCCGTCCTGTCCTGTCCCTGGAGGATCTTTAAAGTTCACGCTGTCTCAGGAAGGTTCATAGCATCCTTTAGGACTCTGCTGTTTGAAGCGCTGCCCACGGGCAGACGTTACAGAATTATGGAAGCACAAACAAACCTAAAACTAAAAACATAATACTGCAACACTCTGCGATACAGCGCCACTGAAAGCTTGAGAAATCTACAGTATGCGTGCAGTACAATCAACTGCAGTGCCATGTGCTGTATGAAAAGTATTGATACCCCTTAATCTTCCACATTATGTCACATTACAGCCACAAACGTAAACTGTGTTTTATTGAGATGTTATGTGAGAGACCAACGCAAAGTGCCACATACACTGTACTATTTTTGTGAAGTGAAGGAAAAATGATTAGTCCCTCACTCATCATCTATACCGCTTCCTGTATTCAGGGTCACGGGGGGCCTGGAGACTATCCCAGGAGACTTAGGGCACAAGACAGGGTACACCCTGGACAGGGGCAAGAAAATGATTAATGGTTTTCAAAATTCCTTACAAATAAATATGTGGTGTGCATTTGTATTCATCCCCTGTGAGTCGGTACTTTGTAGATCCACATTTCACTGCAGCAATAGCTGCAAGTCTTTTGGGGTGCGTCTCTTCTTCGCACAATAGCTCAAGCTCAGTCAGACTGGATGAAGAGCGTCAGTTTTCTTGCCACAGATTCTCAAATGGATTTAGGTCTGGACTTCGGCTGGACCATTATAACACACGAATAGGCTTTGATCTAAACCATTCTGTTGTAGCTCTGGCTTAATGTCTAGAGTCGTTGTCCTGCTTTTACAGACTCTAACAGGTTTTCTTCTAAGCTTGCTCTGTATTTGGCTCCATCCATCTGACCAGCAACCGTGTCCCTCCAGAAGGAAAGCATCCCCACAACATGATGCCGCCACCCCCATGTTTCACATTGCTAGTTTTTATTAGATTTAGGCCAAAAAGTTACATTTTGGTCTCATCTGACCAGAGCGCCTTCTTCCACGTGTTTGCTGAGTCCCCCACATGGCTTGTCGCAGACTGCAAACTGGACTGCTTTTGGCCTTCATTCAACTATGCCTTTCTTCTTGCTCCCATATTTCTCCCATAAAGGCCAGATTTGTTGAGTGTACGACTAATAGTTGTCCCGTGGACAGATTCTCCCACCTGAGCTGTGGATCTCTGCAGCTCCCCCAGAGCTCCTCCATGGGCCTCTTGGCTGCTTCTCTGCTCTCCGTACCCGGGCTGTCAGTTTAGCTGGATGGTCATGTTTGAAGTTGTGCCGTACTCTTTCCATTTTCAGATGATGGATTGAACAGTGCACTCCGTGAGATGTTCAAAGCTTGGGATATTTTTTTCCTAACCTAACCCTGCGTTAAACTTCTCCACAGCTTTATCCTTGACCTGTTTTTTCCTTGAGCTTCATGCTGCTGTTTGTTCACTAATGTCTTCTAACAAACCTCTGAGGGCTTCACAGAATCGCTTCACGGATTGCGTTTAATTTCATTGTACTAGTGTAATAACAATAAAGCGACCCTTGACCCCTGACCCTTAATCAGCAAGGGAAACACTAATACAACACCATATGAGTTGTGGTGCTGGAAGAGCACTGATTTATATCGATATAGTTAGACGTTGCCTTACATGACTCATTTCTTCCGAGAAGACTTGCCAGGCTTCGCCTCTCTCCTCTATTACGCTTGGACACGGCTCCACCGGCCGCTACTCTCTTCACCTCTGCACCTGCACCCGGGGTGTTTACATTTTGTGCTGCAATCATGCAAGTCGTGAACCAAGAGTGTTACATTTAAAAGTCGCGACAGAACAATGCTAACATTGTAAACTGCAGTATGGAACATCTAGTGAACTCTTCACCGCCTGAAAACCTTCCACCATGAAATAAAGCCGGGTTCCAGGGAGTCCTGAAGGGGTCAGAAAGAGAGAAATAATACGTACTGAGACCAAGTCTTGCTACACCAAGTGCTCAGAGTTCTTTCTCAGGTTTCGGTAAATGTGTATGCATGAGATGCTGAGATCTCCTGAATGTTCGTGTTTAGATGCTCTGGCTAATAACAATGCCGTGACTAGCAGGACTTGATCAAATGTCTCCAGACTGCATCGCCAAAGTGCAATAAATCCTAATTAGTGAACGCCTATGCACACTCATGTGATATTATGATTACTCACTTAGTCGTTAATACAGGCTCTCTATATTATCTGCGTATCTATTACACTGATTAACCGAGCAGACTGCAGTATTTAGAGCACTGTGTAATAAAACATGCTCTCCATATGTATTTATTGCTCTCGATGACACTCTCTCGGTCTGCCTCAGCGAAAAAAAACTTTATCAGAGCAATCCGGCCTGATGTTATTGTTCCGCTTACATTATTAATGATGGATTTGATTCTATTTGAAGTGATGGTTCAAATTGTGATGTAATTCATCTGTGATTGTTGTTGAGAACAATTGAAGGAACATTTTCAGAGATACATGATATAATATGGGCTGCTTATTTATAGCATGTTTCAAACTGAGATTGAAAACCTTTTTATTCATCACAGTCTGTTTTAATAAAACCGCTTGAGACATCTCACATGAAATTTCCATTTCCATTAATAAAATCTACCTCTATTACCACCTCTAGCAGCCCTTAAAACCCAGAGCAAAAAAAAAGAACCTTTTTTTTAAATATTAGAATGTTTTAATAATTGTAGAGTGTCAAGAAAAAAAAAGTGAACTTTTTGGAAATTCGTGGTTTTCTGCATTAATTTGTCATAAATGTGATCTTCATCCAAGACAAGGGTATAGACAGATACAGTATAATGTGCCTAAAATAATAATAACCCCAAAAATTCTTCTTTATTGAACACGTCTTTATTGAACACACTCATTCAACATTCAAAATGGAATTGGAAAAAGTAAGTGAACCCTTGGAATTAATAACTGGTTGAGTCCGCCCTCCATCCCCCCCCCCCCCCACCCACCCCCCCACACTCGGCTGCAATAACAGACTCAACCGGGAGCTTCCTGTAGCCGTGGATCTTCATCCTTCCTGATAGAACTGCTTCGTATTCTTTGGACGTCTCATGTGAATGACTTTCCATAACATCTCTATTGGGTTGAGGTCTGGGCTCTGACTCGGCCTCTCTAACAGCCGGATTTTGTTTGTTTTTCTGAAGCCATTCTGCTGTGGACTTGCTCTGGTGTTTTGAGTCATTGTCCGGTTGCATCACCAAACTCCTACAGAGTTTCAGCTGGCAAACAGACATTCTCACATTATCTTGAGGAGTTTTTTATGCACATGGGAATTCATCTTTCCCTCCATGACTGCGAGCTGGCCACGCCTTGATGCCGTGAAAAAGATCAGGCCCAAATCATGACGTTTCCTCCACTATACTTTACAGTTGGGACGATGTTTTCATGATGACATGCAGTGACCTTTTTTACACCAGGTGTGGTGCTGCGTGTTCTTTCCAAATAGTTCAATCTTAGTTTCATCAGTCCACAAAACATTTTGCCAAAACCGCTGTGGAGGGTCAAAATGTGCCCCTTTCATAAACTTCAGTCATGCAGCAATGTTCGTTTTATTGAGCAGCGGCTTCCTATGTGGTGTCCCGCCATGGACGTGCTGCTTGTTCAATGTTTTACAAACTGTAGACTGATGAACACAGATGTTGGGCATTTCCCATGATGCCTTTAAATCTTTGGCTGTTACTCTTGGTTGTTTCTTTACCTCATTGATCGAGTCTTTTTTGTGCTCTTCGGGTCATTTTATCTGCGTGCACACTTCTTGTTAAAGTACTCACTGTCCCAAAGTGTCTCCATTTGCCTCACTGTAGTCTGGTGAATTTCTAACGTCTTTGAAATCCCTTTCCAGCTTTATAGAAATCACCTTTTCTTGATTGTAGATCCTCTGAAAGCTCTTTTTGGCAAGGCATGGATCACATTAATGTATTCTTCCTATGCGGAACAAACTCAAAAAGTTTGAGTGTTTTTTTTTTTTTTTCTATTGTGAACTACCTCTAGTCCACATCTCTAGTCCACATCTCCAAACTCATTTTCTTAGCAAGACTCCCGGTATGCTAACACCTGACTCCGATTAGCTTTTTTAAGGTCATTAGCTTAAGGATTCACACACTTTTTCCACTCGCACTATGAGGTTTTTATGGTTGTTGTAAATAAAGACATGAAAGATCCGCTTTTAGGCTTAGATGAAGATCAGATCACATTTTAGGACAAATGAATGCAGAAAACTATGAAATTATAAAAGGGTCACATACTTCTTGCCGCTACCTACATACAGGGGTTGTGATTGCGCAATATACAGTAGAGTGAGGTGCTCAGTTTTTTTCCGCACAATCTTGGTGATATAACAAATTGAAATTCATTTCATTTTAACCTACATGACTGAGAAAAAAATAATGATATGACTATATTACTATGATATAGGCAAATAAATAACATATAAACGCATATCACATGTTTTTAGGGTTAATTTCGGTTGTTTATAAAGCCAAAAACATGAGAACTTTGAGGGTTCGACATCTTTGCGATGTCTTCTGTGCATTTTACAAGAAGTTTGGCTCCACATGGCACATCTGAAGATCCAAATGCCTGATGATGTCTGAAGCCTGGCACACTGGCAGGACTTAAATACAAGCCGTTCAATACGAAGCGCTTTTAATCAGCTGAAGGTTTTGGACTTAAAGCTACAAATGACTAGTAACACTTAAACTTTACAATACAACTACAATGCACGGCCGTTCTCGCTCTGTATATTCTCTGAGCAGATCATTTCTAACATTAGCTTGGCATGTTAGTCACGGTCTTATTCACCCTGCTTTAGTCTTTTATAGTATTGTCCTCAAATAATGATTTCCATTTGATAAGGGATATTCTACTCATCGTCTGTACCACTTTATCCTGGAGTCTGTCCTAGGAGAGTTATTAGGGCATGAGGATTACAACGTGTGTGTGAAAGTATTTCCTCCTGCTTCAGGAAACTTCCCTACAGAAACGTGGTGTGAAGCCCCTTTGGTACTTTGTGTGAAAGCGTCTGAGACTGAGTTCAGGTCGATCAGTAGCCGGGTGAAGGTGAAAGAGAGAGAGAGAGAGAGAGAGAGAGAGAGAGAGAGAGGTCATAATGAAGGTGAGCAGCAGCTTGTGAAGTTTGATGCTTAAAAGTTTCAAACAGGAGCACTGATTACTTTTGTAAGTCACTCTGGATAAGAGCGTCTGCCAAACGCCCAAATGTAAAATTTTCAGTGCAGACTTTGTGTTTTACATCTGCACTAATGAGAAACTCTGAGTTAGTCCTGCAGAGTGAGCGCGAGAGGACGGAGGCATGAGGTCAAACCGGAGTTATACAACGACTCTGAGAGGGGGGGAGAGAGTGTGGGGGGGGGGGGGGGGGGGGGGGTGAGCGGGGTGAGCATTGTAATCTATTAACCTAGAGTTGAGAGTAAAGTGTGAGCTCTTTACCAGCAGCACATCATTAATGAAATATTACAGTGAGGTGCAAAAGTCGTCACGTCTACTGAACTTTCCCACATTTCGTCACGTTACACCCACAAACGTGACTGTATTGTATCGGGATTGTATGTGACAGAACGACACAAAGTGGTACATCGTTGTGAAGAGGAAGGAAATTTTCTAAATAAATAAATAAATATCTGAAAAGTGTGGCGTGGTGTTAGTATTCACCCCCAGACTGATGTTTCTGAGATTGTTCTGTATTTGGCTCCATCCCTCTTCCCATCAACTCTGACCAGCGGCTGAAGAAAAGCATCCCCACAACATGATGCCGCCACCACCATGTTTCACATTGCCAAACAGTTCCGTTTTGATCTCATCTGACCAGAGCTCCTTCTTCCACATGTTTGCTGTGTCCTCCACGTGGCTCGTCACAAACTAGAAACGAATGGCTTTCTTCTTAACACTCTTCCATAAAGCTCAGATTTGTGGAGTGCTAACAGACTAACAGACTAACAGATTCTCCCACCTGGGCTGTGGATCTCTGCAGCTCCTCCAGAGTTACCCAGGGCCGATTGGCTGCTCTCAATTAGCAGATCAGTTGATTGAGTGAATCTCTCATGTCAAAACCGAGAGGCGCTCCTACAGTATAACAACTCAGTGAACCAGCTGAGTCAGCAAATCCTTTAAATTATAGCCAAGGTTACCTACACAGGCATTTAGCAAATCAGTTATATTATATTACAGAATATTTCGGTCCTTTAGCAAATTTCAGTCGTTTCAGTCGTTTCAGTCGTAACCGAAAAAAAAAGAATTATTTTCTGCTGTTTCACTGGGTGGCATGGTGGTGTAGTGTTCAGCACTGTCGCCTTGCACCTCCAGGGTCCGGGTTCGATTCCCGTTTCTGTGTGTATGGAGTTTGCATGCTCTTCCCATGTTTGCTGGGTTTCCTCCGGGTTCTCCGGTTTCCTCCCACAGTCTAAAGACATGTAGGTTAGGTTAATTGGCATTCCCAAATTGCCCGTAGTGTGTGTGTGTACTGTATGTGCGTGCCCTGTGATGGATTGGCACCCTGTCCAGGGTGTACCCCGCCTTGTGACCTAAGCCTCCAGGCCCGCCGTGACCCTGAATACAACTTAGACCCAGAATTAAGTAGTATAGATGATGAGTGAGTGAGCTGTTTCACTGAAATTGTAGAGAGCCGAGTGATCGGACACACAACAGAATCAGTGAACAAATCAGAACCAATCGGTTAACTGAAACCAGGAGAGTTCATAAAACCTGGATCCCTGGGACTAAAGAAATTAATCACTGATCATATTTGCAAAACTATTCATTTACATACATACATACATGTAATAACGTCACCGTAATTTATTTAATCAGGCGAGTAGTGTTGAGGAATGTGACTTTTTCACGTCCATGTTATTTATTTCGTCTTGTTTGATGAATAGCGCTATTGAACGCGGTGTAATGAGTCACATCTCTCGCATAACTTTTCAGAGAAATTTTTATTTGGGAGTTTTTATGGTTGCGTATTAAACAATAACCTGCACTGTATCCCGACCCCAAGATAGAAACTGGCTTTTTTTTTCTTTTTTTTACCTTCTCCCTTTTTCTGTGCACGTATACAGAGGTAGAAAGCCTCACCTGTTTAATAAATAGTCAGCGGTCAGTATAAAGTTTAGCATCTTTGATACGACATACTGTAATATACTGTAGTAATGTGAGAACTGATCAAAGGAAATGAAGTAATGATGAGATTTACAGTTTAGCGAGAGAGAGAGAGAGAGAGAGAGAATGCTGTGTGAGCACAGGGACAACACTGATTCATTCTTAAACATTATTTCCTTCTATTCAAACACACACATTCACACCATCCAAATGGACACACACACACACTCTCTCACAGAGGAGAGAACAAAGAGAACCAGACACAATAGGGAAGAGCCAGAGACCAGTCTACATAAACACAGAGATAGAGAGAGAAAAAGAGAGGGATAGTGTGTGTGTGTGCGTGTGCGTGTGTGTGTGTGTGTGTGAGAAAGAGAGAGAGAGATGGGGGGGGCAGGCATCTAACTGAGGAAGAAAGGAAGGCATCAAAAGAAGCTTGTGACAGATACAAAGAGGTAAAAGGCGGCCGAGGATGTGAAAGCAGGAGAAACAGATGAGAGAAGGAGAGGAGGGAAAACTGAACAGATGAGTGAGGAGAAACAAAACAGTGGACTCACCAGCCGAGCGTCAGCATGGACCCGATCCAGTGGACAGCGTCCAGCACACATCAACACCTCTGTAGGGGAGAGAGAGAGAGAGGAGAGAGAGAGAGAGAGATATTTCACTCTGCCTTGTACATGTGTGCGTGCGTGTGTGCCTGTGCGCGTGTGTGTGTGTGTGTGTGTGTGTGTGTGTGTGTGTGTGTGTGTGTGTGTGTGTGTGTGTGTGTGTGTGTGTGTGTGTGTTCACTCAAGCAGTAAGTCTCAAAAAACTAAATGTTAACTTTTTAGTGTGAAGGGGGGTTAGAGGTCTCAGGGGATTTGTTAATGACTACACACAAGCTCTGTGTGTGTGTGTGTGTGTGTGTGTGTGTGTGTGTGTGTGTGTGTGTGTGTGTGTGTGTGTGTGTGTGAATAATGTGCAAAAACAATTGTCTTTTTCTGGAGATTACATGATGCTTATTTTAATATCCAAATGAAGGTATTTATAGCCACATGCCACGCCCCCTGCTCTTGAACAGAACATGCACAGAGGCCACGCCCCCTTCCCGTAAACTGACAGCACTTGCACAGAGGACACGCCTCCTGCTTTTGGACTGACAGGGCAGGAATGGAGGCCACGCCCCCTCCTTTTAAACAGAACTTTTACATAGGCCACGCCCTCTCATCTTAAACAAAACATTCACATAGGCCACGCTCCCTCCTCTTAAACAAAACATTCACATAGGCCACGCCCCCTCCTCTTAAACACAACATGCACAGAGGCCACGCCTCCTTCACCATTGAACTAAAAACTGATACCTTTGGCATAAAAGTGGTTAAAATTCCTGTGATTATTCTGGGTACAGCTGTCAGACACAATAAGCATGTGTGTGTGTGTGTGTGTGTATGTGTGTGTGTGAGTGTGTGTGTGTGTGTTCTCAGTGAGTGAGACCTTTGCTTCCTCATTAGCTACAAGTACAACCGAAATCCTTGTGCATGTCCTGTGAAATCCTTGGCTGACCTTGTTTTTCTTTCACACACACACACACACATACACACACACACACACACACACGAGTCTATCACTCACTCACTCACTTATAAATTCTTTGATTCTCCAGTTTGGTACTACACTTTCAACCATAAGGTGAGAAAAAAAAGTGTTAGTAAACACACACACACATGCATGTACATGCACACACACACACATACACACACACACACTCATACACACACAGTATTACAATAATGTAACAGCTGTAACAGCTCTGAACTAGACGTCTCTTTGGCTAACGGTGAGAATGAGCTTTAGGACCAGCACTGTGCAGAACCCTGCACTGGTTTTCTCTGGGTTCTCCAAGTCACACGCACGTCCCAAAAACGTAAAAACACGCTAGTGGGTCGCGTAGCTAGACTACATCGCTAGAACGTGAAGAAGCATGTGCATGATTTCCTATCAGTCTCTCAGTCTGCCGCCTCCTGCCTCGTGCAAAAGAAATAACGTGTGTATGAAACTCAGCGGTGTGAGAGCGAGAGAGACGGACAGATATGTGCAGCTATTCTCGGTGATCAGAGCTGCTAGCTGTGTCTACAGGAGTCTTTGGGTAAGGGTCACGCAACGCAGCAGCTCCGCCACGTCTCCACGAGCACGTCTTAATCGCACCGAGACGTGGAAAGAAACACATTTGGCAGAGTAAACAGGTTTGTTTTAAGATCTGTGAAAAACACCGGCGAGCATGCAGTACGTTCACACAGACGCGAGCTTCACCCGGCACAGCTCACTCACTGTCTCGCTCACGTCTCACATCGCACAGTGTCTCATTCCCACAGATTTATGAGCTGTGCAGAGACGGGAAATAAATCAGCAAGCGTAAAAATGTAAAAAAAATTATTAAAATAACATTTCATCGCATATAAAATACCGTGATGTCTACAAATGTAAGGTACTCTACTTAGATTCCAGGATACACACCTAGTCACTGAGAAGAGCGAATCTTAATAACAAATCTATAAAACTATTCCAGAGTGCCTCATAGCACCAGACTTTATCTCACGCTGCAACCAAAAAGCCCTGAGGCACCACAAAGGGAGAAAAGAAGGAAGGAAATCTTTTCCCTTGAGACGTAGAAGAGAGAGAACTGAATGAATGAAGCGTTAGACTGGTGGAAATGAGACGAGCGCGAGAGTAGTCGAGGTCGTATCATAGAGCGGAGGCATGAAATGATCAGGCCACAAACTCCTACATCTTCATGTTTCATCATCTATTTTCATTTTCTCCAGGCTTCTGAAAACAGAGTTACCACCTTCCTGAAGAGCAAGCTGTCTATCACGGCCCCACGGGATGAGGGGACCACAGTGCCGCTGTTTGTACCGAAGGTTGCACCGAAGTCTGCACCGCCGTCTGTAGCGCTGTCTGTACCGCAGTCTACACCGCCGTCTACACCGCCGTCTGTACCGCTGTCTGTACCGAAGTCTGCACCGCCGTCTACACCGCTGTCTACACCTCTGTCTGTACCGCCGTCTACACCCGCCGTCTGTACCACTATCTACATTGCCGTCTGTACCACCGTCTACATCGCCGTCTGTACAGCCGTCTACACCGTACCGCAGTCTGCAGCGCCGTCTGTACCTGGAGCTGTTTAGGTCTCTTTATTTTCATTTGGGTCTAACCTGTAAGATTTTCTAAAAGGTTTAGTTTGTTTCCAAACAAACTAGTAGTCAAAAAGATTACTTCATTAAAGATTAATTCATTGCCTAATAATTCATTGCTAATATAATTAACTTTGTGAATAGAATTAATTCTTTTCCACTTGTTCTTTATTTTTCTACCCATCCCGAGGCATCTAGAGATCGTGCCAGCTCCAGTAGGCAGAGGCCAACCCTGTGAGGATCCTGAGGCAGCCATAGAAGGACGAGCTCCAGCTGGATTCTTGTTCATGATGGTTTAGAGCTATACATGCTGCTCCCGAGATCCAGACCTCCGTCTGCCCTCTGCACCTACTGACTCATCCTGGGGCCAAACTGAACTGGACACCTTGTTAACTCCTTTGGTTATGTTGAACTTCCAGCTGCCTAACACAGTATATCAGCAAAAACAAATTCCTGCTTTCTGTTATCACCCAGATGAGGATGGGTTCCCTGTTGAGTCTGGTTCCTCTCAAGGTTTCTTCCTGTTGCAATCCCTTGAGTTTTTCCTTGTCACCGTCATCATCGCCATTGGCTTGCTCATCAGGGACAATCTGATCATTCGGATCTATACACATTTTTCTTGCTCATACACATTTCCACAATTTTCCTTTAATTTTGTGAAGCTGCTTTGAGACAAGGACCATTGCTAAAAGTGCTATATAAATTGTATTTCATTTCATTGAAAACATAGATGACCACTAGGAGCTGGCTCCAAAAGTGACTCAATACCCATGTTGGACTCCAACTTCACAACATAAGTAAGCATGTTTACAGGCTGGTACAAGAAACAGTTATACAGTCCATTGCTAGGGTTCACATTCCTGCCAACCATGCAGTGGGTGAATTTTTATGTAACTCATCAATTAAAATTAAGATTACACTAATCCTTAAACTAATGCATAATCAGGGATGTGGACAATTTGAGTGACAGCTGAATTGCAGGTGTCAAACCACTATCTGTGTGCCAAGCCTCACTTTAGGTAACTAACTAACTCGACTTCTCAGCTGTGAGATAATACGGCTTGCTGTGTAGTTAACTCTACTGACAGACCATCTAAGAATGGTGTGCTTCAGTTTGGTTTTGTTTTGTTTAGTTTTTTTAATGTTGAGTGTGACTAAAGTGTCCTTACCAAGAGGCTCAGTTTATTCCAGCCATTTGCCCATTCATTTATTTTGTGTGAATTGGCTTTGACTTAGGAGAGTAAATCGGTGAACAATCCAGAAAAAAAAAACATTGGGTGAAGTCATGGAGAGTTTGTCCAGTTCTTATACAGTCTGTGCTAAGGATCAATGAACAAACTCTGCTGTAAGTTGCTAAGTTTTAAAATGCAAAGATGAATGAACATATAGACCGGACAGGGGTCGCACAGTGGTTAAGGAGTTGGGCTTCCAGGTTCAAACCCCAACACCACCAAGTTTCCACTTGGGACCTTGAATATTGGCCCTTAACCCTCAGCTGCTCTGATAAGCTAAAAAAAAGTCTCTCTGGATAAGGGTGTCTCCCAAATGCTGTAAATGTAATGAAGGAGTCGGTTGGTCTCTCTGATGTGCTTCAATAAGATTAGCAACGTCAGGAGAGCCACAGTCAAAGTGTTGGGCATCCAAAAGTTCTCTCTTTATTAACAGCAAAAAAAACAGTGTTTTTATATATTTGGTCAAACGCCTGGGGTCGTCTACAACTGACACGAGACAGAGCATTTTAAGTTCTTTTCATTGTTATTAAGAAAAAATGCAAGTCATCCTGCCGGAGCGTTCATCGACCCCAGGGGAATTTAATTAAAGGACATAAACCATCTTGACAAGTCCTGGTAAATTCAGAAACACGGAGAATGAAAGGTGTATAGATGTTCGTCCGAAAACAAACCAGGAAGAGTTATCTCAAGAAAGGGAGAGAGAGAGAGATAACGTGGGAGAGGTAACATGTTAATATCAGATCCAAGGGGAAGACAGGAGCATGAGGGAGTTCACACATTTTATATAAAAAAAAAAAACACCAACAGTCTACCGCTTCATATCGTCTGAGCACTCGCGGTCACATCAAAGTAAAATTCTAAGTAAAAAACACCTCTAGTCTCCATTCACATCTCCATTAGATGTCATGTTAATCCATCCATCCACCCATCTCTCTATCTATCTCTCTATCTATCTACGAAAAAAACTAATGTTTCACCCTTCAGACAGGTTTTCTTTTCACGCTGTATGAAACTTTCCAGCCTGGTTTTCAGACAGATGGTACTCTTGGTCTCTGACCCCTAACCAACATGAGGCTGTGGTTTAGAGAGAGACTAAACTGTAAGTTTGCTTTGGATAACGGTGTCTTCCAAACACTATCAGCTGGTTTTATATTTTATTTTATGTTATACAGATGATACAGAAAAAAGAAGCTACTTCTGAAGTTTATGTAACATGGTGACCGATCTCGCTTCCCTAAAGAATTTCACGTTGCTATCTTCAGCCATTTTGGAGAGATACATTTTTGTCTCACTTCAAAAATTAATAATTAAAAATGCAAATTATTCATATTTCCTTATGAGTGTTGATAGTAAAATTGGTGTAAGGTAAGCTTGAAGAAGCATATGAGCTGTAAAACATTTTTCACCAAAACATCTGTAATGTCCGTAACCATGTCGAATTCATGTTGCAATATCTTAACAATTTTGCATTTTAGAATAATACACTTTTTCAAGTTTATGTCTTCTCGTGTGAAATTTAAAATGGCCAAGTTTCATCAGTTAAGATCGTTGAGAGACATTTCTGTATTTATTTTTGTAATTGTATTGAGCAAATGTGTTTCTTTTCACCTGTTAAAAGTATAAATGTGTATGCATATTTACAAAAATTCACTTTTTCACCTAGTACCATGTTTTGGCCATATAAATGTGTAAGCACTACTGATTTTACCATGATGATGCTGATTAAAAAAAATAATAATCAATTTACAACAAAGTAAAAACTAATTCGACAACATGTGGAGCGTGGAGTCACAGGTGCGCGAGTCAGCTACATGGAGCAGACCCTGCCACAGAGAGAATCAGCAAGGTGTATTAATTTACTGAGCAGCCTCGTAGACCGACCTGTGGTGCGGACAAAAATACTAGAGTAACAAGGCTAGCTTATAAATGTTAATAAAAGAATGGCAACTCAAAGCTAGCAGAGACACCACTGTGGGTTTTTGCACAAGAACACAATGTTCTGTATGATGTACATTACACACACACACACACACACACTGAGACAGAAGACAGGACTCTATTTCCAGCATTGCTTCAAGTCAAAATTTACAAGCTGCTAAGCTGTTAGCACCAGATGGTGTTCATGTGACCCAACATGTGTATCAGATGAGACGGAGGAAGGAAATGGCGTATGACGGAGCTGTTTGTAGGACACTGTTCTTCAATACATGAGGTTGTGATGAATGCATTAATGATGACCTCAAAACGGATCATTTCGGCAAAAAGAAAAAACAATTGAGCTACCTTTTTTTTTTTATAATCAAAAACAGGTATTCTGGACCAAAGTCAAATGAAGTGCAGCTACTGTACACAGCTAATCAGAGCGCTCCTGCAGTGTAGCGTGTAGGACAAATTTTGGCGGTAAGATTGTTTTACATTGATTAGCATAAATAGATTGCTTGTGGCGCCACAACAATTCAGTTTATAATGAGCTGCCGCAATTACGCTAAGGGCTTAGTTTGATTTGCAAAATGTTTTTGGCATGTAACCAGACTCATCAGACCATTTCTAGACATTACTCAAGGGGGAATCCTAATTTAGGACCTCCTTTTTTAATAAGTTTTAATTTTCAGTACCTTATTTAACAGATAGACCGTGTTAACTTGCTAAGTCGCGAGCGGTGCAGATTGAGCGCTAGCAGTGTCGGGTATATCTGCTGATTTCTCTTCATCGATAAACATGGCCGAGAGCCGTGTACTCCGACAGGAAGAGCCAGAGATGGCTGTAACAGATGATCAGCCTCAGATGTTTTCCTGCTGACTGTGGGGCAAACATGAAGAAGAACTTGTTCTCTCACCACTCAGCACAACACAACTCGCGCAGAACTTTGAGAGATGACGCATCATCAATGTTTTGTATTGTTTTTCAATTCAGTAATTACATCTTGGTCTGAAAAGATCACTGAGTTGCAGCATTCAAAACTTTTGGGGGACGGGTGTGTGTGTGTGTGTGTGTGTGTGTGTGTGTGTGTGTGTGTGTGTGTGTGTGTGTGTGTGTGTGTGTGCGTGTGTGTGGGTGTGTGTGTGTCCAGAAGACCTGAGGGGACAATCTGGCTTTAACTTTAAACAATTTAAAAACCTGTTTATATAAAAAGTGTACAAAAGATACTCCACATCAAGCGCATACTGTAGCTTTCAATACTCTGCAGGAACACATTTTACTACAGTTGTAATGTAACAGAGTGGTACATCAGCCTCACGAATTTTTGACCTAAGAACTGAATCCTTGCAAGAAATTTACCTTGACATACAAAGCATTTTTCCAATTTTCGACCGAATCTTGCTGAACCAAGAGCTGGCTAAGTTGCGCGTACGTCCGGGAGCCGTTCAAAACCCGTTTGCATCAGTGGAAAGCCAAGCGAAGCAAATTACTTTACTTTTTCTCATTTTTTCCACAGGATTTAGCACCATATGTCCCAAGAATGTTATCAAGGACAAAATTAAAAGAGGTTTAATGTCTATTTATTTCATATTTTACTTAATTTACATGTCTTTTCTAAACATTTTGATTGTTTTTATATGTAAAAATATGATTATAGTGTTGGAAATTGGTCATATTTTTGCATGGCTGGAACAAATTATCTGCATTTACATGCAACATGCGATTCGCAATATGAAATTTCACCTGAAGAACTCGCCTCTGGAACGAATTAAGTACGATTGCGTATTTTTTCGAAATGCTGAAAAAGTTCAGTTAGCGGTTGAAGTAAACTGACGGTGTATAGTATTTAACCAGCTGCTCCTGGTCTCACTGAATATCTGAAAGTCTTCACTAGCTGATTAGTACATCACTCAGTATCTAGCTAGCAATGTAAATGATCGTTACCTCTCAGAGAGATTAGCTAGTTAGCTAGTTAGCTGCCAGCATTGTTACTTACCACAAAAAAGAACAAATCTCCATAATAACTGTTTATAAGTACTTAGCATTTTTATAAATAAGGGAGGAGTGCTGCTTTTTTGTGTGTTCGTTCAGGAGAAATTTCATCGTAAGCCTCTGACTGATTTGAACGTCCTTCATATACAGTATTATTGTATTATTATAAATAAAACAGTAAACATTATTTGCGACTCGTTCGGGTTTCATTAAGTTTTGCAGTAAAGATAATCACAGTGTGTCTTTTAATTATTGCAGACTGATTGGCCTGATTGCGCTGCTTTAAGTTCTGTTTTGGCTTTTGCTATAGTTTTTTGCCCTGGCACTGTGCCACATCGACTCCCCCCCCCCAATCCCCTCCGCTCGCCCTCGTCCAGTGTCTCTGGTGTGTGTGTGGCGCCCTGGGCAAACTCCCCTTCAGAGGAATAAGAAAAAATACCCTTTGCCTTGACTCTGTTAAAGTTATGACATAAAAAAACATATGAAATTAGATCCTGTTCAGTAAGCTAGCGCCACAGTAATGCAGGTTAAACATGATTATATTATACTCACATAGCTGCATTCCTTTATCTTCTGCCCCTTTCCACTTTTCTTTCCTTTTTCTCTGCCACCTAATGGCTTTGACCTTCTCTTATTTATTTATTTATTTTTTAATTCGACAAGCATCAGGACATATTAACACAATGAAACTAATTCAAGTCAAGACTAAAGCATTACCCCTTGGGGTGTGTGGACTATATGTTATATATTCTTCCCAACAATTTCCACACCAAACAGTGTTTATATTCACATTATTAAGACTGCACTGACACGACCGGTGACATGACAAACGAGTAAAAGAAAACCGACTGCACAAATGTCATCATCGTTCTGAACTTTTATTTTATTTTATTTCCATGTGTCGTATCTCAATGTCGCCCCCGGGAAAATATCACTGAGAAGCACATTCTCTGTTCTCTGTTTTAGTAGAGACCATGACAGACGGGCTGGAGAGAGTTTCTCCACACTGATCGTTTTCCTTCTATCTCATACTAATTATATTGTCTAATCAACCTGTCTAATCCCATAGATTTCATTAAATTCATTCTCAAAAATATTGAACAAAGCGCGTCGCGTATGAGTTCAATATGGAACATGGCGTTAAGTTTCCAATTATGGGACGATTTCGTGTTTTACAGCACAATCCGTTTGGAAACTCAAGTGTAAGCTCCCTTTCCGAGGTGGTATCAAAAGGTTTTGAGACTAGTTTTGTAACACGCCAGCAGGTGGCAGCACAAGGCTGCACGCACAGTCACAGGGAGCACCAACCTCCATAAGTCAGCGTGCCAAAAGACATTGTTCGGTGTAAATCGGGAGTTCTTCAACTGGTGCTATTCTGACGTCTGCATTACCATGTCAGCTATTTCATCATGGACAGCAAATTAGAACAAAGAGCGAACGTGAAATTATGCGTGAAACTGCGTAAATCCGCCAAGCAGTCCGTCAGCGACCCGTCCTTCATGTCAAGAATCGTTACTGCTGACGAAACTTGGGTGTATGGGTACGACCCTGAGATGAAGCAACAGGTTTCACAAAAAGCCCATCACCTCCACGAACGGAAAAGGCGAGGAGCTTGCATTTGTTCGAGCTGCGGATCTGCCTCGCCTTTTTCGGTCGTTTTTTTTTTACAGTGGTGCATTGTACATCAAGAATTCGTCCCCACGGCCCAGACCACCAAGCGGCAAATTCTACTGCCAGGATTTTAAGGCATGTGTGGGAGAACATACAACGAAAGCCTCAGGATCTGTTGTGCAGGAATCTCGAAACTTTTTGTTACCCCTTTGTCTTTTCTATATGAACACAAAATGAAAGAGTTCATTATAGAAAGACATAAAAAAGTGGCAGACAGTAAATTAAAAAGAAAGATGAGGTTGGCTGTTAGTGTCCTGGTTTTAGGAGGCGTACGTAAAAAGTAACTGTAGTTTATTGTGTCTGAGACATAAACTGTTCTGTCACTCAAAGTAAAAAATCCTGCAGATCCTGCTTCCATAATAAATTGAATCTCAATGTGAAATCGATGTTCCAGTTGCACTAAAAGCCATGTCGCAGCGTCACTTAGTCCATGTCCGAGCAGCAGAATGAGATGCCAGTCTTCATATGAAAACGGCTGACGGGGAAAAAAAAAAAAAAAAGTAGATGCGCGAGAAGGCCAGGCTGACCCAGCAGGCAGCATAAACATGATGGCAATTATGCGCATACATCCCTCACCACGCATCATTAAAATACGACATGGATGCGACGAAGCGGAGGACGGGAGTAGTCTGGCGTTATGGCATTTCACTAACCTTTCCAGCCCTAAGTCAAGGCATAATTCATCTTCCTCAGGAACGCTCGACAACATGCTTCAGAGGCAGAATCTCAGCAAGCGTGGGTGGGCGAGGGCAAAGGGTGATGTGTGTAACTTTATAGCAAATGAGAGAGAAATTGTAAGCGTTATGAGATTGACATCTGTATGTTCTAGCAAACATGCTTAATGAGTAAAAAAAAAAAATCCTTTTTTTTTCACCCTCACACCACCTGATGTTCTTCATTTTAAACTTGAAAACCAAAGTTGCACCACTTGATGAGGATTTCTTTGGGTCAAGTTCGTTATTTACATTGACGCCATCTATCTAGAGCAGTTACGAGTTAAGGGCCTTGCTCAAGGTCCCCACAAGGGCAACTAGCTGGTCGTGGGGTTTGAATTTGAGACCTTCTGAACCATAGTCCAATGCCTTAACCACAGCGCAAACCCCATACCTACAGTAGCGTCTCTTATTGCTCAAAAGAATTCACAGAAGGGAGGCTGTAAGGAACGCAACCACTGGAGAAGTGCAACTCAAGTTCATATCTTAGTACACATACAGAAGGTGTATCTTTAGGGTTCCACCTCACAAGGAAAAGTACTGTTTTCTGAGGGTGCATAAATTATAAAAGTATAAAAACTTAGTGTTTTTGATCCTGAGTCGTCTTTGTTTGAGTTTCCACGGTTTCCAGGTTCTGTATAGTATGCGGTTTGGCTGTATCCTCTAAAACATGCCAGCTGGTGGACTGGCGACACTGAACCGCCCAAAGATGTGAATGTGTGCCTGTGTGGCGTCCTGAGACGGACCGGTGTCTCACGCGAGGATAAGTTCCGGGTCCACAGAAGTGGTTAGTGAAGACGAATGAGTCCAAGCTGACTCACTGGCTGAGGGAGCTAACCTTCACTCATCTGAACCTGACCCTGGTGCCTGAGTAAATTATTAGCACATAAAATACTGACACAGCTGCCATTGTCAAAGACTGGCATCCCATCCATGTGTGTGTGTGTGTGTGTGTGTGTGTGTGTGTGTGTGTGTGTGTGTGTGTGTGTGGACGTCACAAATAATGTTTAAACACCAACACCAGACCCAATCGGGATAAAGACTATGCAGGTGTGTATTTTTCCTTGGTGTATGACACAGCGCAGGAGGTACATGGCATGCGTTTACTCTACAGCCTCCTGTTGGGTTCATCTAATAGGAGAAACACACACACATACTATGAGAAACACAAACAAATACTGTATACATGAAGGAAATAGGAAGCAAGCAATATGCCAAAACATGCAAAGAAACTCTCACACACACACACACACACACACACACACACACACACACACACACACACAGAGCGTGAACATATGCCATGGAAAAACATTTCATTGGGTTCCCCTTCACACAATACTCACCCTGTTACTCACACACCACCCTCTCTCTATACACACACACACACACACACACACACACACAATTTACTGTAACAACATTTAGGTAAACTCACACTCAGCACCATCAATCTAACACACTCACACACACACACAGTCTTTTTCCATCGCTCTTTATACACAGTTAACCAGTGTTCCTATTACAGTTCCGCAGACTGAAGCCTGTCAATCACAGTGATGTGGGCGTGTCCTTGAGGTACGCAGAGTTCATGTAATGGAGAGGTCAGCTGTGGCTTTCTCACCAATACACACACACATTGCCTTTTCTGTAACCGAAATACCATTAATATGAAAAGGTTTCTCTACTTTCTGACCGCAGACCCTAAATGTCCCTCTCTCTCCTTCTCTCTCTCACACACACACACACACACACACAGACACACACACACACACACACACGTACACACACAGAGGTGCTAGTGTGCTTCTGACCATAAAGTGAAGTCAGTGAAAGAGAGGCTCTGTAGTGACCTCCATAGATATAGCACTGGCAGAAATGGTTTCCTACTCCGCATCCTCACCAAAGTGCATTATGGGTGTTCGGTGCATGTAAGGGTGTACCAAAAAAGAATACACCCCTTTACATCTCCAAACTCGCTCCATTGAAAATGAATGGGGTTGTATGGGGCAGGCATACTGATTCAGCGAGAAACTTCCCTCTCTGTCTGAAGATGGTGTTACGGTAAAGTTATGGCGACTAGGCTAAGCCACGCCCCCTCCACGCTCACACACTCACAGCCAGTATAAACGCTTATATCTTGAGAACAGCCGTTTTGATCAGGTAAACAGGACACCGTCTTCCAGCCTAGTTCACAATTTCTCCAGGAAATCGCCTCTAGTTTCCCTTCTGCTTCTCACTGTTAAGTAAAAAATAGGATTATTTCCAAAATCGAAACTGAAGCCAAACCGAACCAACATCCTGTTCAGTCGTGATTCTAACTGGTGAACTTGGATGTGATCCGTGCATTCCTACTGGAAAGTGACAAGTTGCTCATGTTCTGATGAGAAAAATAGCTTCTAAAATGAACAATGTAACAACTAATCCAATGATGCACAGACCCGGCGCAATTTCCATCCATCCATCCATCTAGTATCCATCTGTAGTCCAACTAGGAACCGTGGAGACCAGTGGTGATCACATTGTATTTATTCCATTGTACCACCGTGGTAGGACCTCCAGTCAACATTCACACACGCATTCACACACTTCGGGCAACTTGGGAACGCCAATTAACCTAATCCGCATGTCTTGGGACTGTCGGAGGAACCTGGAGGACAAGGGGAAGTCTACCAAGCACTGGGAGAACATGCAAACTCCATGCGCACAGACCACGAGGCGGGAATCGAAAACGATTCGTTTTTTTCGAATTTATTATATGTCATAGACTAATAGACCATAGTATTAACCTGAGCCATTTGTTTGGCGTTAGCATCCCACCCTAATTTACAGAATATGAAATTGATCAAATAAGTAACCTGCTGCCTGGAAGGATCTTAGTCAGAAAAACTATGGCTGAAGAATTTAGGACATTTTTAAAGTAAATAAGTACAAAACATTTGTATTTTCTGCAATGTTGTCCTGAATATAGCAAGATGTCAGCAGTCCGCGCAGCCGGCCGGTGTGCAAACCAGCCGTGACTAGATGACGATGAAGGTGCGTTCCAGCGGACACTGAATTAATGATGTGTAAACACAGCCTGGTCATGGGTCTGATTAATGATGAATACACATGGCCTGCACCCAGAGAGGTGGACCTGCACCAGCCAGCCGTCCCTAACAGATCTGCGATTGATTTGTTCCTTTCCCACTTTTACCACCAAAACATTAATCATGCTCTCAAATCGTTCACACACACTTTTCCACAAAAAATGAGAGTATGTTTCTCTACCTGTCTAATCAATGATAGATGATGTTACAATAAAAAAAAAAAAACATGGCTCATGACTAAAATGAGAAAAGACCTCGACTGGAAGTTTTACACCATTTGTAATTCTTTTTTTATATTGGTTGCGGAAAAAGTGTAAGAAAATGATCCTGCGCCTGTAAAGGGGTGTACTGTTTAGCAAGCGTGACACTGCTGGGATTATAATGTAAAATACTGTTATAATAATATAATAAGGTTTACTGTAAAATTAAGCAATAAAGCTTACAGCAGTAAGAGCAAACCAACCTCTTCTGGATTATCTTTCCAATATATCAAATTATACCAGTATCATGGAGGGCAACTAGTTTAAACCAGATTTAAGACTAGAGATTAAAAAGCCAAACAGGAGATATTTTACTTATGTAACTTGTTTTTTTTTTTGTTTTTTTGTTTTTTTTTTCATTTTGGTGACCTGCTGATCCTGGTTCTTGAAAGCAGTAGTGTATTTATTACACTCACTCGCTCAACGTCTGTACCGCTTTATCCTGTGTACAGGGTTGCAGGGGGCCTGGAACCTATCCCAGTACACTTAGGGCATGAGGCTGGGTGAACCCTGGACGGAGTGGCAATCCATCGCATGGCACACACACAAACACACACACACACACACACACACACACACACACACACACACACACACACTACGGGCTATTTGGGAATTGCAATTAGCCTAATCTGCATGTCTTTGGACTGTGGGAGGAAACGCACCAAGCACCAAGCACACACCAAGACTCAAGGCGGGAATCGAACCCGGACCCTGGATCAACAGGTCTTCACTTCACCAGAAAAGGGAATGAATAATTTCCCATGAGTCATTGGTGTCTCGCTGGAGCATGAAAAAATGGTGCTCAAAAAAGGATTTATATATTTATTATTGTATTATTCAGGACAACATTAAAGCTTTTATTTTATTTATTTTACAGCACAGTGAAATTCCTTCTTCGCATATCCCAGTGTAACTGGGGTCAGAGCGCAGGGTCAGCGCCCCTGGAGCAGTTAGGGTTAAGGGCCTTGCTCAAGGGCCCAACAATGGCAACCTGGCTGAGCTGGGAATCGAACCGCCGATCTTCCGATCAGTAACTCAGTGCCTTAGCCCTCTGAGCCACCACCGCCCCTTAAATTATATGAATAGGATATAATAATTTACATTTTAATTGAATCAAGAAATCCGTAGTAGTATATAGGCTAGTAATCTGTAAAAAAAAATTAATCTCTGTACATCTTTAACCAATTGTTATTATTGTTATTATTATTAGTCAATAATAGTTTTACAAGTTATACACGTTTCAGTTGTAATTCAGTTGTAAACTGGCATCAGTTTTTGTTTCAATAAATATTCAATGTTTAATGTCTGTAGTGTGAAATTTCCACAGCAGCAGCGACAGCTATCCGAGGTGTTCCACATGGTGGAGTTTTGTCGAGGGAAGTTCCCTTCAAACGGAGCAGGGAGTAGGGAGCACACTGTGAAGTACACTTGGGAACGGAACGCAGCTCAGGTCCTCATGGCTAATCTACAGGAGGCGGCCATGTTGGATTCAGTTTTCTGCTAGAATTGAAAAGTCATCCACTAGACACTGATTGATTGTTATGTGAAGTTAAAACATATTTTAGTATAATCTTTTCTCTTATTTTCTGAATAAGGGCATTGGTGTCTCGCATGCCATGTGAAAGGCCCGGGTTCGATTCCCCCCTGATGCCCAAACCGCAGTCATGAAACCGTGACAAGATTCTGGGTTATTGACCAGAAAGTCCCACCAAGCTGCCACTGTGGGCCCTTGAGCAAGGCCCTTAACCCTTTTTACATCACTGCACTGAGTGAAGAGGCTCCACTATAAATACAAACTAAAATACTGAGACAATTTCGCTGACTCATCAGCCTCCAATGCTAAATGTAGCCAGCGGAAAAAAAATTATCTTCACCCTCCTCTGTTCCGACTGATTCACTCGGCACATTTTTCAGAGAAAGTGTCACTTCATTGTTTTTTTTTTTATAGCTAATCCCATGTTTAACACTAAGATTATTAGAACCGCACCACCTCCAGCTAGCTCTGTAGCGCCTGATTAGCACATGAAAAGCAGCGCCAGCAACACTCTGAAATAGGATAGACTATCGTCGTGTGAATATTCATGACCCCATGAGGAGAATTTTTGCACTCGGGGCAATATCAGGCCGAGGCTACATCAAATGGATTGGATAAGTGTGAAGCGTGACAAGACTTCTGGCTAGCAAATAGCATTCTATAAAGATTAGCATGACTGATTCATGTGCTAATGTCCTGAGGAAATAAATGATAAAATCCTGTGTGTGTGTGTGTGTGTGTGTGTGTGTGTGTGTGTGTGTGTGTGTGTGTGTGTGGGATTGAATGTGTCAGCGTTTAGCAATAATAGTGGACATGTCATGCATCTTTTCAGAGCAGAATCAGAGATAAATAACTCCATCGTGTTCATGTGTGAGTTACGGCGCGGCTGGCGCAAACACTGACGAACACGAGCGTAAATCCATAAAACTGATCAAGTTCTGTATTCATGGAATAAATTAAGTGTGGAGCGCCGGATGTTTTCCACACGGGTCTGTCCCATCATGAGCGTACGGAAATCACAGACAGAAGTGACACTTTCGTTTCTGTTCCTACTTGCTGACTTGATTTTTCTCCTCTTTGTTGCTCTTCCTCTCTCTTGCTTGCATTCAGTCTTTTAGTATTCTTCTCTGTTTTCATTTATGTCCTTTTGTATCCTCTTCCACTTTCTTACCACACACACACACATACATACACACACAATAACACACATACATACACACACACACACACACACATACACACACACACACACACATACACACACACACACACACACACACACATACACAATAACACACATACATACACACACATACACACACACATACACACACACACACACACATACACACACACACACACACACACACACACACACACACACAATAACACACATACATACACACACACACACACACACACACACACACACGTCTTCTTTCTTCCCTCTTTTCCAGTCACTCTTCTTCAGTAACACACTACAGGTGAAAGATGATTTTTGGTCACATAATAAATGAATGAATAAATTAGATCCATAAATGAAGCTCGTCCTCTCTCTCTTCACTTTTCTCCTGCTTCTCTCCCGTTGTCTTTCTCTTCTCTTCTTCTTTTGTTCCTTACTGCATTTTTCTCCTCTATTATTACTTCTTGTCTTGTCCCTTTTATTCTCTCTCTTTTCCTCTGCTCTCTTCCTCTTTCTTTCTTTCTCTTTTCTTTCCTCCTTTTCTTTTCGTCTCTTCACTTTTTCCTTTTCTCCTTTAAACAGTTTATTGTGTTCTGTATTTGAGGGTTTTGCCTCCTTTCTCCTTCTTTCTCTTCTCTTGTCTTCATTACTTTTCTTGTTTCTCATCCTTTTTGTCTTCTTTTTTTTTTTTTTTTCATTTTAATTTCATCTTTCTCTCCTCTTCTGTTTTCTTCTCTTTTTCTTTTCTCTGTCTTTTCCTCTCTTTCTTTCTTTTTCTTTCCTGCTCCTTTCTCTTTCTCTTCTTAAAAATTTTTTTTCCTTCTTTTTACTTTTTCTTCTTTTTTCTTCTTTTTTTTATTACATTATGCTTTTGATGGTTTTTAGACGAACATTACAATTGGAATGCTTGTTTCTTCGCCTGAAACGTACATGTTTAGCTTCAGACAGAACAGAACTTGATGACGTTACTGAAATGATTTATAGGAGGAAGCTTCAGGAATTATTTATAAATGTTCTCTAATACTTTCCCTGATTGTATCCATCATTTTCCACTCACTCCCTACATCACCTGACTTCCAGCTCCAAAAATACAGTATTAATCACTTTCACACACACACACACACACATTCAGATCCAGAGCCAATTTAGAGGAACCAGTGCATGAAAATGTCCGTCTCGACCTCCACAGCAGCCGAGCGTCTGCTAAAATCTCATCTGTCTATTAGGACACGCCCACTTTTCCTTTGTAACAACTTCATATCTATAAAAAATCTTCTGCAAGTCAGTCCTCAGGACTCAGCAGAAGTGTGACGTCAGCGTGGATGTTTATCTGCATAATGAGTAAAGTGTCACCGTGCTATAAACAGAGCGAACAGAGGAGCATCTGTTCTCATCAGCAACAACAAGCAGCTCGAACTTACACACACTCAGCATACACACACACTGCATAACAGCTCGGGGTCAGCTTCATGTCCAACTCCTGTGTTCAGATACACCAGCATTGATCAGGCAGAAAAAAAAACTTTTAATTAAAAGCTATATTTTCTTTAGAAAAAAAAAATGCCTTCTCTCGCCTTCTTTTATCTTTGTTTCCTTCTGTTACGCTGTAGTCTTCAGCTGTTCGGCTTCTCTCCTTTTCTTTCCTTCCCATAATCTTTATCTTTATCATATTCTTTCTATTTTCCTCTCTTATGTTTTCATCGTTCTTTCTTTTTTTTCCATTTAATACTTTATATTTCCTTTATTCCTACATTGTGCTCTTCAATATTCTAGACATGCATATTAAATATTAATTATATTAATATTACGCTCTAAAGAGTTTTTTTTTTTTTAAGAATTCAACACGAGCAGTGAAAACATAATTCTGTCTTTCTTTCTTTGCCTAAAGTGGCATAATTCTTTCTGTGCTCGATCATATCTTTTCATTGCTTGCACCAAGTGCAGCAATTCCTCACAGTAAGTATTATAATGTCATTTATAATAATTTCATGCATGGCAAATTTTTTCATGCAACCCAAATTACAGAGATTAAAGTAAGTCATATTTAAATTCAATACATATTGAAACAGGTTAGGTTTTAAAAACAGAAAACACTTTTAAAATATACACGCAGTGTAAAAAAAAAAAAAGACAAATCAACGTATTAAAAAAAATTTTTTTAACTGATATTAAACTTTTTAAAGTCAATGCCACAACCTTGTTCCCAGTAAAAGTCTCACTGCTGCCACCCAGCGGTCATAAATAGAAGTGAAGATTAAATCTCATTCCTTCATTGCACATCACTACCTCAGTGTCTCATATAAAGCTCTATTACAGACAGGTTTATGTAATCGACTGCATTTGAACCATTTCCCATCATCATCTAGTGTAATCTAAATGTAATTCCACAGTCGTTTATCCCGACTCCACAAACCTGAAAAACACTGGATGCAGTGTAGTGAGAAAAGCATACAGGTTGACCTCAACAAGCCTGTCACATTATTTTGCTTCAGTGTTGCCAGTAATGGTAGGGAACACTTACGGACACACACCCACACCTGTACCCATACACAGATAGAAAGACAGGTTCGTTTATGTGAGAGAGTGTGTGCATACAGTATGTGTGCATGCTGGTGTTTGTGTATAAGTGTGTGTGTGTGCTTAGTGGATCATCACGGTCTGAATAAGAGGTGACTCTGAACCATCACTAGATGCAGGGTCGTCAAATTCACACCTAGATGGGATGCCAGTCCATGACAGAGTAAATTATATATATTTGACGTAACACATCAGGCGTGTGTAGAATACTGAAAGTGGACTCTGAAAGAGTTAAATCAACACTTCGTGTGATCCTGTGTACGGTACCTCAGATTTATATCCTATACTGGCAGCGTAGTCAGTGAAACCTGTTGTGGGCTTCTGCTCAAGGTTTGATGTGCTGCATGTGTGTGTGTGTGTGTGTGTGTGTGCGTGTGTGCACGTGTGTGTTTGTGTGTGTGTGTTTTGCGAGATATTGTTCTGCTCATCACCATTACATTGTAAAGCGTACTTATTTGAGTTACTTCAGCCTTAATGTCAAGCTTGAACCAGTCATGTAATTCTCACCCTGACCTCTCTAACCAACAGGACATTTCCACCCACACAGCTTTTGTCTGTCTGTCTGTCTGTCTGTCTATTTGCTCACACACCAGTCTGCGTAAACTCCTGAGATCAACACAGACTTATTTGCCTTGTTCTGAAGTTTGATGCTGCCACATGTGTACAGGTGTTCCTAATATTGTGGACAGTGTGTTTATGTAATAGTAACATATAGAGGATATAGAGCATGCATGTGCTGCACATATATACTGAACATATACAAACACATATATACACATCTATATACATATACACACACATACATAGCAGAAAAGAAAAATAGTACGAGGTATATAATTTGAATGTAATATTAATAATATGATCATATATATATATATATATATATATATATATATATATATATATATATATATATATATATACATACAAGTTATTCTTTTCTAAAAACAAATTGTAAAAAAAACATTCCTGACTCTGTATATAAGTCCAGTTTTTTTAACTTTGTCATCTCTATATTAAAGCCTATAAACAAGTTGTTAAAGCCTCTTAAGTAAATGTTTAACGCAGATAAAGCGCGCGCTCTCTGTAATCATGTGATCATAGAGAATCTAGAACTTACCTGCGCGCGTGTGTGTATGTACGTGAGGTGAGCTGCTCCTGTCTCTGCGCGCGCCTCAATCCCCGCACAGCGCACTCGTGCCATCCACGCGCGCTCCCGCCACCCGCGCGCGCTCTCGTCTCCTATCCGGACCAAACCAACTGCGCTAGCAGGGGTGCGACAAAAACTGCCCTGGAGCGGAAATACTCAGTAAACTCACCGGTTTTTTGTTGTTGTTGTTGTTCGTTTGTTTGTTTACTTCATATTTTTTTTAAAAAGATACAAAAAAACATTCATTAAAGAGTAAATGAATGTAAAATTTAGTTTAAACCGTCAGGGTGTTTTAAACACACTCAGAGTGATAAGCATGTGTCCACCCCTCGGTGCAGTAATAGTCCCTTCCTGGAGTCCTTAAATACACTGGGACAGGAGTCTCTACGGAGGTGATGTTGAGTAATAACCTGTTCATGAATGATGGATGAAAAAATGTATGAAATGCATAAAAAATTCAGATGCCCTACACCTCCATCTGTTTCTCTAGAAATTATAATATGCATTATATTATAGTTTTCATCGCTGAGGGAATAATAAAAATCTAATAAAAAATTAAAAAAACTGGAAATAATAATATTGGAAAACATTGTAAAACTTATATAGACTGATTTTTAAAGTAATGTAAAGTAAAAGAGTGAAAGAAAGAAACAGACTGATATACACGGCCGGTGTGTTTACATAGAGCACTGAAAGATTCTATGTGAAACTCTAACAGTGTTTTTCTTTTAAATAGATGGATAGAATTTAATTATTCATCACCTGTACCTTGCAGCACAGGGGGGAAAAAAATTCTCCATAAATCCCAGTTAAGAGCTGGAGCAGATAGAGTTTAGATCCTTGATCAGAGCTCAACACTGGCAACTTGATGGTGTTCGGGCTCGAACCTCCAACGTTCCGATCAGAAACCTACAGCCTTAACTGTTTGAGCCACCACGGCCCTTTGATCCCAAAGGAAATTCCAGAAATGTTCTTTTATTGACCCTTTTTAGGGGTTTTAATAACTTATCGGTCTGGGAAATGCCAGTTTAAGAACACCAGTTAGCCTGCTCTGTATGTTTTTGGACTGTAGGAGGAAACTCCATCCCCAACGCCAACTCCAAGCACACCGACATAAGGCAGGAATCAAACCCATCAATCCTGGAGGTGCGAGGCCACAGTTCTTAGCACTTGACCAATGTGCCACCCCTTTTCAGCCTTTCAGGCTATTATTATATTATCATTAATAGTAGTAGTAGTAGCATTGTTATTTTATATTATTATTATGATTTCACATTATTTATTTTTTCCCAATTAAGTCTCACTTATTGAGTGTTTCCACATCTATGAGCGCACATCCTCCTTCTTCATCCTCTTCTCCTCACAGGCCTGCTGTGTGTCTTACTCATGCAGAGGACAAGATGATCTCCAAAGCCCCAACCACCACCACCACCACCACCACAGGTCACTGACTGGTGATGACGCACACACACACACACACACACACTCACACACACACACACACACACACAAACACATATTCCATTTGCACATCTCAGAAGAGCTCTTCTCTTTCCTTCCACTTTTATATGACTCACAACATTTTCAAAAATACGTTTGTTTTTTAAACAAATTAGTCCAGGAGAATATTTAAAGGTTAGAGTGTCGTTTTGGGCCCTGACCCGACCCAGAGACAACTGACCCTGTGTTCTCCTGATGTCAGCCCCGCCGTCTCGTTCCCTAAATACTGCATAGGCTCAGTGTTCTGTGCTGAGTGACCCCGGTTATCCAGCTCTTCTGCCCTTGTTTTCACCTTTATTTCTACTTTGTGACAAAAGAAAAACTTAGAATTTCAATATTTGTAATTATTCAGTCAAAATAATGAGATACTAAGTAAGTAAATTGTAAATTGATAATGATTCAGGGTGTCAAAAGGGAGTCAAAATGACAAGATATTATATATTGTTTATGATTTAGTAAGTCAAAATAATGAGATACTAGATTAGACCAAGGACACGATAAGTTAAAAATAATCGTCAAAATAACAACTTGGTAAGACACATATGTTGGCACGGTGGTTTAGTGGTCAGCACTGTCGCACCTCCAGGGTCGGTGTTTGATTCCCGCCTCGGATCTGTGTGTGCTGAGTTTTTATGTTCTCCCTGTGCTTGGTGGGTTTCCCTCCGGGTTCTCTGGATTCCTCCAACAGTCCGAAGATATAGAGATTAAGCTAATTGGTATTCCCAATTTGCCTATAGTGTGTGAATGTGTGTGTGTGTGTGTGTGTGTGTGTGTGTGTGTGTGTGTGTGTGTGTGTGTGTGTGTGTGTGTGTGTGTGTGTGCCCCGTGAGGGATTGACACCCCGTCCAGGGTATACCTCTCCAAAATTAATGGAATATAACAGTTTAAGTGTGAAAATACTTTCCTTTCTGCCTTAATGTCATAGACCTGATCTCAAAAGCCGCCTTCAGCTAAATCACTGACATAAATGCATGTGACTGGATAAACAACAACAGAATATCTGCTACCGGTCTGCGTTTATAAAGCTAGAGTCACTGAACTAGAGGCATTTTTTTTTTTTTTTTCAAAATGTTTGACTGCACATCTGCAGTCTTATGAAAACACTTTGTTCTATCCACAGCTGGGCTCGATGACCCCTGACCTGGACTGGCATTTCACTACAACATTACAGCAAACATGATTGACAGGTGTGTATGTGTGTATGTATGCCTCCTTCGCCTGATTGGACGTATCAGTGCCGGTGATGTGGTTCATGTGTGTATTTTTTTTTCTCCTGCTTATATTATTATAAGGCTGAGTCTGATCACTGTGTAGGATTCTGACTGTAAACAAGTTGTAATCAGACTGTGTGAGCTGTAAAGTAGCGATTACGCTATAGTAATCTCTGCACGTGTTTGGCTCTCCTGCAGGTCCGATTGCATAACGATTGTTTCTTCACTCCGCCCTGCTGAGACCCGAGAGCCCGGCACTTCTCCATCCATCACACTCCTCTGTATACGCTCTGTGTTTTTGTGCGCACGTCTTAAGACTCCTTTACAGTATGACATAAGCAGAGCAGGAATGGGTGCCAGATGTTCCTCAGCGCTCCATCTGGCCGTTTCAACATCAAACATGTCAGTGTGTGTTGAGCGCGTGCTTAGCGTGCGGTTATTGAGCCTCACTTCGGGCTTGTTCAGTGAACTGCTGAGCTGTAAAAACAAACCTGGCGTGTAGTGGTGGAAAGAAAAGACAGAGCAGTCCAGAATAAGGGAATAAGGCATGATAAAATTGTATCAGTCAGAATAAATAAAACCAGCTGGGAGACAACGCACACCTGAAACCTGCCTGGTGATCTGACATGTGTCAGAGAGAGAGAGAGAGAGAGAGAGAGAGAGATGTTCACTAGGTCCACAAGAACTTTTCTCTATCCTCTTCACATTCAAGTCAAATTCAGTTCAAAATAGCTACAGCAATAACATTACATAACACAGTATTGCAAAATCCGAATAATTCAGCACATCTGTGCACGTCTAACATTTATTCATGTGAACAAACACTTTAAATTAGACACCAAAACACACAACAGGCTGCACGCTAATCAAACCCTTTCTCTTTCAACCAGCAAACAATCTTTTTTTCGATGACACATTTTAATATTAAAAACAAGCTAGCATCTGAGTCTGCCTTTACAGAGGGTTTCACGTGCAAATAATCTCATAATCAATGTATGACTCCATGTCAGACACTTCACACATCATCGTTCAGCATGTTTTCTTTTTTTTTTTTTTTTTACTTATCATGAAATCACACATTCACACGTTTTTTTTTTTTTCTCCTAAGAATATAATACAGTGACTTGTATAAGTATTATCCTCAAACTCAGGACTTACAGTATACACTCACCAGCCACATCATGGCAGAGATTCAGCAATGTGCTAGAAACATTCCTTAGAGTCCATATTGACCCAAAAGCGTCACACAGTTTATGCAGATTTGTTGGCTGCACATCCCTGATGTGAATCTTCTGTTACATCACATCACATCCCAAAGGTGCTGAGATCTGGTGACTGTGTAGGCCATTTGAATTTACTGACCTGATTGTTATGTTCATGAAAATAGTTTGCGATGATTTTAGCCTTATGAGAAGGTTATAAAGTGATGGACACGGTCAGACACAATACTCAAGGGGTATTTAAGCTATGCTCAGTTGGTGCTAAGGGGGGGGGGGGGGGGGGGGGGGGGGGGGGGGGTGCAAAGTGTGGAAAGGTGTGGAAGGTGGTGGTGTAATGGTGTAGGGTAGCAACACCATTTCACCACCAAAGGAGCCAAATTGGTGTTCCCAAATTGCCTGCAAAGTGTTCCCAAATTGGTGTTCCCAAATTGCCTGCAAAGTGTGAATGTGTGTGTGTGTGTGTGCCCCATGATGAATTGACACACCCGAATTGATACCCCTCCACAATGGGCGGGATGGATCCATGCTTTCATGTTGTTTATGAACCTCATCAGATTCAGGACCCGTATTCACTCACTCACTCATCATCAATACCGCTTACTCCTGTATTCAGGGTCACGGGGGCCTGGAGCCTATCCCAGGAGACTTAGGGCACATGGCGGGGTACACCCTGGACAGGGTGCCAATCCATCGCAGGGCACGGACACATACACTCACTTGCTCATTCACACACTACGGGCAATTTGGGAACGCCAATTAACCTAACCTACATGTCTTTGGACTGTGGGAGGTACCCAGAAACCGGAGTACCCAGAGGAAACCCACCAAGCACGGGGAGAACATGCAAACTCCATGCACACAGAGACGGGAATCGAACCTGGCCGGGGATCGAACCCGGACCCTGGCGGTGCAAGGCGACAGTGCTAACCACTACACCACGTACTACACCACCGTGCCGCCCACCCGTATTCACAAAGCTTCTTAAGCCTAAAAAGTTGCTCCTAGTGACTAAATTCTAAATTCTGAAAATTCTGAAAAAAATACTTAGAACTATGACATTTTCTTAGAATTTCCGCTTAAATTTAGGACAAAATCTTAGTAAAGATAAAAATGATTCACGAAACCTCTTAACCCTAAAAACAGCTCCTAAGGTAAAAAATAGTTAAGAGGAGAGAGGAGGACGTTTAAGAGGCTTAAGAGTTTCTATAGCAGAGAACGAAATGACGGAAAGAAGAAATATTCTCCGAACACTAAACGTAAAGCTAAAAGTAAACACTGCTCTTCTGTCCAATTTGGTTTTCTTGTTCTTTTACTTCCTTCCATCTCTCTTGGATTGTTCGCTACATACCATCCAAAAGTTGCGCTACATACCATCCAAAACTTAAACAGACGGTCCTGTAATCATGTAAATTAGTAAAAGCTGAGACATTTTGCTCCCATCAATCTGAAATGGATTACAAGTAATAAAATCAGTACGGTAAATACATGTGAGAACTTAAATATAGTAACTACTGTGTGGAAATTGGTTGCTTCAAAAGTTGGCACATTTTCAACATTTGACTGTTTAATTATCTTTATGGTAGCCTGTAGTCATGATTATACAATTTCATTATATACAAACATTATGATTTGACTGTTCTATTATAATATATTCTCTTTTCACAAAGAGCGCATTTTAAGATATTTACAGATTTTTTTTTATCAACCAATCACAGTCCTTGAATTACTGCGTCATCCCTAGCAACAGGGTCAACCACACCTCCTCACTAAGATAAAGGTTTTTCTGCTTTCATTAGTCTGAGATTTCTCTGAGATTTTTCCTAAATCACTTTTAGTCTAGGACTCCCAGCTAAGACCTTTTAAGCTAAGGTAGGAGCTCTCTGGGAGAATTCTAAGAAGATTTGTGAATACGGGCCCAGGTCTTTTTTTTTTTTTTGCCCAGTATTGAGGCAGCAGAGTGGTGTAGTGGTTAGCGCTATCGCCTTGCACCTCCAGGGTCCGAGTTCGATTCACGCCTCTGTGTGCGTTGAGTTTGCATGTTTGTTTCCTCCAGTTTCCTCCCACAGTCCAAAGACATGTAGATTAGGCTAATTGCCATTCCCAAATTGCCCATAGTGTATGTGCAGTGTTACAGATTGGCACCCTCGTGCCCTAAGTCTCCTGGGATAGGCGCTGCAGGATTAAGTGGTATAGACAATGAGTGAGTGAGTGATATTGGTGAGCCCATGTGAATTGTAGACTCAGGTTCCTGTTCTTAGCTGACAGGAGCGCCACATGGTGTGGTCTTCTGCTGCTGTAGCCAATCTGATTTAGGATTCAATGTGTTGTGCATTCAAAAATGCACCTCAGGTGTAATGAGATGTTATTGATGCCTTTCTTTCAGCTTGAAAAAGTCTCTCCTCTAACCTCTCACATCTATAAGGCATTTTCACCCACTGGATATTTTCTCTTTTTCAGTCCATTCTTTGTAAACCCTAGAGATGGTTTTGTGTGTGTGTGTGTGTGTGTGTGTGTGTGTGTGTGTGTGTGTGTGTGTGTGTGTGTGTGTGTGTGTGCGTGTGTGTGTGTGTGTGTGTGTGTGTGTGCGCGTGTGTGTGAAAATCCCAGTAGATCAGCAGTTTCAGAAAAACTCAGACCTACCCGTCTGGCATCAAGCCAACAACCAAGCCACATTCAAAGTCACTTTTCTTCCACATTCTGATGGTCGGTTTGAGCTTTCGAAGACTTTTTTGTCTACACGCTTAAATGTGTTTGTGTGATTTGCTGATCAGATATTTCCGTTTGAACTGGTATAGCTAATGAAGTGTCATGATCATACTGTATGTCACAGAATAACTCTTGTTATTGCCATAAAGAACCTCCTGTTCATGGATGAACCTGAAGTTTGTTAAACTCATCCATGGCCTCAAAGACAATATTAAAACAATAATAAGTGCTTTTTTAAAAGACACAACTATATGTATAAGAGTCCTGCCTGTTCCAGCAGTGTGTCCTCTCTGTCTCTAATATGGATCTGGATATCTGAATGCTCTATCTCAGCTCTCTGGAAGTTCTGACCTTTCTCCTTCTCTCTGTTTTCATGACTCTATATCTGTCTTCCCCTCTCCGTCCTTTTACCTCCCTTCTTTTTGTCCTTCCTTCCATTCTCTCTTAATGTCATCTTCTATTTTGACTCATGACTTGAAAGCTTGCAAATTTCTTTCTTTCGCTCTTTCGCCCAAGTAAAAACTGGAATAGATGATTAATATTATGGGATGGCATCACTCATCTTAACGCCTCTAACACTTTAATGCTGTGTGTGAGACTGAGATACAGGCCAAGATGAGACAAAACGGCTGAGTGTGAGTGTGTGTGTGTGTGTGTGTGTGTGTGTGTGTGCGTGCGGGTGTTCAGCTGGGTGTGGATCCGTATGAGAAGCTGTTTAAGGCATAATTCCGACTTGACATCACTAGCTTGCACGTGTTTCTACACATTGAAACCGTGAGTGAATCGGGGCCTCAGAACGTCACGCGCTGGCTGTTAGAAAGTGAGAAACCTTATGATACAACCGCGCGCTTTCGTGGGAACTCACATATATAAAGTCACGAAGGCGTGGATTCTGAAGAGACGGTTCGGCGGTGGCGATACGCGATTAGGAGGCAAACTCGAACGCAAGCGCAGAGCTTTCTGTAATCGTCCATGAAGCTCTGGTCACACTTGCTGAACTTCCAGCTAGACTCACGTTCACACACATTAGGAAACTGTTTGATCATCTAAATCCAGTTAGGAGCACGTCTCCTGCGGGGGTAACACGGTAAAACAGAAGGACAGGTGGAGTTAAGCCGCTGCTCCGTCTGCTGTGTGACGGGATGAAACTCACTACGTCGCTGATCTGCAGCTGCGGACAAAAGTAGAGATGGAGAATGACACAAATATTCATTTTCACAAAGTCTGCTGCTTCAGTGTTTTTTAGACCCTTTTGTGTCAGATGTTACTACGGTATACTGAAGTCTAATTACAAGCATTTCATAAGTGTCAAAAGCTTTTATTGACAATTACGTTAGGTTAAAGCAAGACAAGACCTCTGTAATTCGCCCAGGCACACTGTCAATCACCTTCTGGACCACACCCTGCATGATGGCGCAGCCCATTCCTACATTCAATTCGATTTTCAATTCAGTTTTATTTGCATAGCGCTTTTAACAATTGACATTGTCGCAAAGCAGCTTTACACAATCAAAAGAATTATATAAGTTTGTATGAGAAGTGAATCAAAATAATAAGACTGTCCCTGATGAGCAAGTCGAGGACGATGGCGACAGTGGCAAGGAAAAACTCCCTGAGAGGGTAATAGGAAGGAACCCATCCTCACCCAACTCAACAGGGAACCCATCCTCATTTACATAATGCTTGGAGTTTGCCAGAATTTGTGGGTTGTTGTTTTTCCACCCGCCTCTTGAGAATTGATCTCAGTGGGATTAAGGTCTGGGGAGTTTCCTGGACACGGACCCAAAATTCCGATGTTTTGCTTCTTGAGCCACTTACAGTAGTTATCACTTTTGGCTTATGGTGAGGACCTCCATCATGCTGGAAAAGGTTGGATGGTTCGGAGACGTTGCTCTGTGAGGACGTTTTCTTACCATTCTTTATTCATGGCTGAGTTCTTAGGTAAAATTGTGAGTGAACCCACACCCTTGGCTGAGAAGCGACTCCACACATGACTGGTCTCAGGCTGCTGTACTGTTGACCTGACACAGGACTGATGGTAGCGCTCACCTTCATACATTTCAAGTAGAGCAGCAAAGAAACACTGATATCTGCAAAAGTTATAGGGATTGGACTGCTGAGGTCTGGGGTGAAGTCATTTCCTCTGAAGAAAATCCCCTTTCCAATTGTTTGGGGCATCTGGAAAAAATGTGAGCACTACGATCAGTCCTGTGTCATGAACTGCAGAGGTTTAGAAAAAGAACGATCACCACTAAAAAATATTGACGCTTCGCATAACCTTGATGTGATTGTCAATAAAAGCCTTTGACTCTTTGACTCTATATCAGAGAAACATCTGACAAAAAGTGTCTAAAAACACTGAAGCAGCCCCCGTAGCTGTAATGTTGCTTCACGCTATTTTACGCCGTTGTGTTTATCTAGGAGGAATTAAGAGCTAAGAAACAACAGCAAGAAAAGACGTCTTCTAACCCTAACCCTAACCCTAACCCTGTACTAAACAGTCAGCGGGAACAGAGAGAGAGCCGGGATTCCTGACATTCTGGAATTAACCTCCATAGCACACGAGTCAGTTTTAGTTTTATGGTATTTTTCTGAAGAAGAAATTGAAATGGAAAAATGCTTCATATGTTACGGCACCCTTAAAGCACACACACACACACACACACGCACACACACGCACACACAGACAAATACAGGTGAATCGATTTCTCTGGAAACTTGCTTTCATGCTTTTATAAAGACAGAGAGACTGAAAGTATTTATATATATATATATATATATATATATATATATATAAAAGCAAAATGCTGGTTCACCGGATACGGAAAATAAATTCGCTTCTTCTTATTGTTGTTGAACGTGCAAGGTGAGAAATCTCAGGGTAGGGAAATAGTAAAGGAATAAATCGATTTAGATGGCGTACACGACTAATTGGCAGTCACATGTGCTATAAATCCACTTGCTCATGCCGTGTTTGTGACCTTTCTATTGTGTCTATTCCCAAAACAGGCGTCTACTTGAGAATATAAATAAGTCATATGAAAGATGATCAATATAAAGAGGTGAAAGAGGAGCGGAGGAATAGAGCAAAGTGTTTTCCTGCTTACTGTGTGAAGTGGCAGGGCTTTGAGGCCGGGCGATGGGGGATCGCAGAGTGTTCATGGGTAAATACACACTGTATCCCATACGCTTGGAAAGAGCATGAAAAGTCTGACAGCAAAATGAGATATCTCCATTGTGGAACTTTTTTTTTCATAAGATGCGAGCTCTATAAGAAACTCTTATATTCTTTGAATTAAAAAGGTGTGTCAAAAAAACCACAAAGGGTGAAACTGTACATCAACATTTCTTTGGTTATTTTAGTGTAAATTTTGGATGATGTTTTAACTCGCTGTAACTCCACCTCTCACAGTTTAGTCGCAATGAAAACATCTCATTGGACTTGTGTTTGTGCAATTTATGCAGTTTAGTGTAAATAATAGCAATGTTTGAGTTTCACGAAAGAATATAGTAAGCTAATTGTTTAGTTGTGTTTTTCTAGTGATTTACAGGCTGCAACTTGGAACTTGTTGAGTTTTGTTTCACACAAAACTCCTGTTTAATTACAAATTACATGTTAAAGGTCACAAACATTTAAAACTATACAAACTTTAGATTAATGCATACCTTCAGTTTCAGTTCGGTTACTGGCGACAGCTCCTTGTCATAGTACAGGAATATGGCATATAAGGCTGTGTTCACATTACAAATGCTTCAATTCAGATTCTTTTTTTTTTTCTTCTTCTTCTTCTTTTTTTTTGTCTGATCGAATTTGCACGTCATGATGGTTAACATTTGAATTCTGATCTGGACGTTCTCATTCAAGTCACATGACTGTACATCAGATATACAGTATCTACGACATACGAAAGCCTAGCCCTAGATCCGATCTGAAAATCAGATTTGAGTCACTTCAGGCTGATAATGTGAACAGGCATCAAGTAGTAACAGAGTTCAGAAATACTGACTGGAGAATGGGACGCAGCAGACTTAACCACTAAACACACCGTCTTCCCACACACAAAACATGTGCCTCGTTTATTGGATATCATCTTCAGAGTCTTGGCTTAATCCTCTGTTATAAATATTCATTTTGTAAATATTGAAGTGCATCATGGTTCTGAAATGCAGCAAACGCAGAGCTAGTGACGCTTCAAAGCGTCTTTAAAAAAGAACATAAAGCCGTTTTCAACATAAATGTGTTGTTAAAGATAACCACGTGAGTCTGTGAATAATACATTACCCAATGGGTGAAAGTCTAAAGAAATGGTCTTTGGCTCATTTTGCTGGCAAACTGTTCAAACATGAAATTTAAAAAAAAGAATAAAAAAACAATATTAGTACACGGTGAACTTACAATTTGTAAAACAGCTGTAAACTCTGATCCTAATTTTTATGTTGAAATTTTTTCATAGACCTTTTTTTTTCCTGTAATTATAATTGTGTTGACGTGGTTCATGGTTTTCTTTTCTTTTTTTGAACAGTCATCAACTTTAACACGGCAAAGCAATTTCACCTCCGGGATTAACAGTTAATAGAATTGAATCTTATAATAAATAAATAAATAAATAAATAAATGTTGTGTGGATCAAATGCTATTTCATTAGAAAGCATGGTTAGCTTGAACCGCATTCATTCCTGTGCTGATTAACACCAGGACTCGTCATGCAGTGATATTTTAGTATATGCTGTATACCGGACTCCTATAAGTACTCGGTTGATTTCAGCGCTTGCCATCATCTCATTCATCATCTTACGGAGGTGTTGCAGACGTCTCTGATCAAACTTTCCCCAAATCAACACTGTAATGCTGCATGTTTAAAAAAAAAAAACACACACACACACACACAAAGGTGCACGTACATTATACGCTGAATTTGCACCTGTGAACACACTCCAGCACCGATATGACAGGCCTGTGAATAGTTCGCGATCGCAGATAAAAATAAACGAATCATGTGAGGGAATCCGCAGAATGTGAAAATAAAACACAGGCACAAGTTCATGTGACTTTTCCTCGAAGAGGAAGTTTATGACCCATGTGTTTAGCTTCACAGCGCGCCTCCCTCACCCTTTACACACTGGGGTGTGACTTTGGCATCACCACGTCATCTCCTTTTCTAATGTTTGACCTCTACACACGACACGCACGTGTTTCCTTCTCATATTCAATCAGCAAGCTGACGTGCTGGAAGATGCAGAACTAACTTTAATGTCTGGCTAAGGCCCTGTAGGCAGAGTATTACAACGTGTGTGTGTGTGTGTGTGTGTGTGTTTAACAAAAATTCATTTAAATAAAATCAACTTCCATTCGTTCTTAGCGTGTAGTTAGATCAATCTGTCGTGGCTCATTGACCACATCTGGGGTAAAATGAGAAAATGTGTCGTTTTTATTTATTTTCTTGCTGAACTTTTGGTTTAAACACGCAGCAAGCAGCAGGGCTATAAAATGAAACCATTAAAATTGGATGAAATATACATGAAATATGGATGGAGACACAGGCGGCTGTTAAAAACACACGAGCTACGCATTTTATAAGGGTGTGAACAGAGAACGGCTTGATGGAAAGCGATGCACCTGGAGTGCGTGAGACAGGGAACGCGCGGCGGCTAAATGTCACCTGGACCATTGCATTTTGCACCCGGCGTCCTCGTCACGCCGAGATTTATCGCTCAAAGCGATAAACATGCTGCATTAATATACATACATTCATGAATCTATTATTTATTCCGGGTCTCTTGTTTAAGGTCACAGCGGGGGGTCCGGATCTCATCCCAGGAAGCTTACGGCACAAGGCGGGGGAACACCCTGGTTGGGGATGCGATCCTATTGCAGGGCACAAACACACACACACAAACACACTCACACACCCAATCACACACTACTGGCAATTTGGGAACGCACACAGAGAGAAAATAAGATCCAAACGCCCAACCTGCATCGTCTGCATTAATGTTAATATCGGATTTTCTCCGGAAATAAATAATGAGTAATAGATTCCGTTCAGTGATGTACGATGTCCACTGACACAGTGAGGATGGTCACCGCTGTCACATTACGCATAGGGAGAGAAGATTCGAAAATCATAACTATGTCTGTCTGTATCATTCGGCTCAGTATTGGGTATCGAATGATACTCAGAGACTTCTTTAGCACAGAAGTGTATCTTTAAGTGTTCACAACATAATGAAGTGTTCTCACTCTTCATCTGGAACGCTTTATCCTGCATACACGGTTGCGAGGGACCTGGAGCTTTGGAGTGTGGGAAGAAACCGGAGCATCCGGAGGAAACCTACCAGACATCGGGAGAACATGCAAACCCCCATGCACACAGACCCGAGGCGGGAATCGAACCCGAACCCTGAAGGTGCAAGGTGACAGTGCTAACCAATAGATGATATACATACTGTATATCTAATACATATTTATAATAGATGTCTAATTAATATCAATACATTAGACATACGCGTAACATATTAGACAGAAAGAATGCGCATACAGTATACTTCCACTATAATCTATAAGCTAATCTATAACATGTGAAATCTTCAACAAATGATTTACGCCTGATGGATCGGTGTCCCATTCAGGATGTGTGTGTGTGTGTGTCCCCAGCCCCCCCCCCCCCCCCCCCCCCCCCCTCCAGATCCACTGCGACTCCTGGCCAGGATGAAGCAGCTACTAAGGGTTTATTTATTTAACAGATACATTAAATGAAGTTAAATTTTTTCAGCCGTACAGTGGCTGATGTTTATCCGTTGGACTCTCAGTAACACTCAGACATCATGTCTTCAGCGCTGCCTCATATTTTCCAGAGAGTTTTACAGCCGCTGCCATGAAAATGTTCAGGTTAAGTCCATCTGTGCGCTCTGATTCATCACCCTGGACGGATCTGATCATTAAATCTAGAGTTTTATGAACGTTTTAATGAATGTTTATGATGATGGGTCTGGGGTTTATTGGGACTGCAAAGATGAAAGGAATGAAGAAAGAATCGAAAAAGGTCGATACAGACAATAACAGGCGGCAGTCAGTGTTTGAAAGCATTTAAGCATCAGTTATACAATTATATTATACAGTTATAATTATACGATGGCGTGTGCCAGTTATATGATAAAAAGCAGAATAATCACAGTTAAATTATTGACCTAACTTTAGTAAACAGTCTGATGTGTTCTGATTAAACTAATATAAATGTGTTAAAAACTCATTCCAAGCTTTGAAGTCTGTGACTTCAGTGAATAAAGGTACAGCCTGGTGTAAAGGTGTTCAGACGGTCGTCTGTCTTTCAGCTACGGTTAAGGCGCCGTGTTTTAGTGTCAAATATTAAAAGGATTTTGTAAGCATAATTTTATGAAAATAACTTTTAGCGTTTACATCCTTTCTTGGTGATAAAGTTTAAATGAGAGGGGTCAGGTCATGTCGTTCACACCTTGGTGTAATCCTCACATATTTACTTTGGTAATGTGTTTAGATTTCTGCACTAGCCCGATTGTGGTAGGCTTTAAGCTGGACGTGCTGGTGCTGAACAGAATGCTGTCCGACGTGTCCAACACCAGTCACCCTCTGCATGGAGCTACTGACAGACTCAGGAAATACGCTGCTTTAACGCCTCCTTACAGTGCCGGGGGGGATGTGATTAGGATTCTTAGTCTTAGTCATTCTTAGTCAGATGTTCCCTCAACCACTCCTCATCCTCAGTTATACATGCAGATCTCACTGTTCACAGTCATATTTGTTTAGCTACTCATCCTGTACCATAATCTGCATTAACTGTCATTACTTCAGTCTTGCACCATTAACTTCATCTGCTGTCGGTTTCAATGGTCATAACGCATTACACATCTCAATTTGCACTAAATTGTCCTGTAATGTTCATCCTCACTCAGTGATATTTGCACATATTTATTGAATTATTTTTTTTATTCATTAAATATTCTGTTTTTTCTAAGGCATGGGCACCTTCAACATTTTTTGACTACACCCTACACAATTGGCAATTTATAATTGCAACTACATACAGTATATATTGTCTATTATGTTACTATTGGATGTTTAAAATCTACCTATCTATCTATCTATCTATCTATCTATCTATCTATCTATCTAATATTTAGTAGTAAGGAGAATGAAAGGCTAATTTAGATCATCATTAGCGGTTCTTTGGCACCCTCTGGTGGCTGCCTATAGGCAGTACATACATACTGCCATTAATGGTTTGAATGTTATTTTAGTTCAAGTTTTATTTAATTATATTTCATTGAACACGAGTTATTTTGTTTTAATTTGTTGTTTGTTTATTTGTTTGTTTATTTGCTTGTTGGATTTCTCCTTTTACATAATACTAATTATATTTAAAACTATGGACGCTTGTGATATTTAATTATTACTGTTATTATCTGAACTACTTTATTCACCAATTAAATCTAAATAATGTAGGCTAAATATTAAACACAGAGACTTGAACATTAAACAAAACTAAACATAATGCAGCATGTAAATCATTGCCATGTGATATGCATACCAGGATAAATAACAGTATCAATACCCCTTGATAAATAACTTAAATGAAATTTGGTGATTTTTTTTTTATTTTATTAAAAATATGTTAACACAGTCTCTCTTGGAAATGGAATATTTTCAGCAAACATTGGTGCATAGTTACTTTTTATGTAACTTTTTTTAATATATATAATTTATCTTGTTTCCCTTTCCCTCAGTAGAGCTTTTAATTATTTTTATTTAATTTTTCACCTGCTCTATACCTATATTTATTTTTGTGGCATTCATTGTGGACAACATTATTTTTTAATTTTTTTACATTGTACAGGGTAAACATGTTTCTTTACTGTGCATATGACAAATAAACTTGAAACTTACCGTAGATATTAAACATAAAACAATGATCAAATACTACTGTAAACAAATACCATAATTCAAGTCAGCCAACATGGTCTATATAAAATTGAAAATAAAAATTCCAATATTCTATTAGGTGCTTTCAAGATTATTAGAAATAGATTAAATAGATTAAATAGATTCATATTCTAAATGGATAAAAGAAAAAGAAAAACAGGCACGTTTCAATATAGAAAACCCAGGAGAGAAAATGTCATTATATTATATTATATTATATTATATTATATTATATTATATTATATTATATTATATTATGTTATATTATATTATGTTATGTTATGTTATGTTATGTTATGTTATATTATATTATATTATATTATATTATATTATATTATATTATATTATATTATATTATATTATGTTATGTTATGTTATGTTATGTTATGTTGTGTTATATTATATTATATTATATTATATTATATTATATTATATTATATTATATTATGGTTTAGGATTTAGGATATATTGTACGTAAACTTTCTCAGTAGATTCTTTTTTTTCTTATTTTAAATGTTTTTATTTTTAACAAAAAGATATATACATTTATAATAGCATTAAAAAAAACTAAGTATTGAAAAAATCAAGGAAATAATAATAAATAAAACTAAAAGAAATAAGTAAAATATATAAGTGAATACAAATTCAAAGGGGTCCCTTTATTTGTCTTCTAAAAACCAAGGTCTCTTATTATTCCAGCAAATTTCTTGGCCTTTTTACCTTTCATATGCTTCAGTGATGGAACATACTTACAAATAAAATCTTTTTTAAAGACTGAAAAATAAGGTGTAGTTTTTATGGATTTGCATTTATGAATGAAAAATTTGCCTAAAATCAGCATTATATTAATGAAAAACGTATTATTCCTATCATCCAGCAGGATTCCAAACATAATCAAAAGCGATTGCATCCCTGGCTCCAACCAATAAGACATATTTTCCCAAAAGATAGCAGAACACAAGAAAAAAAAAAAGTGATCAGTAGTCTCAACTTTACAAAATGTACAAGCATTTTGTTCAAAATTAAACCGGTGTCTTAAAAACTCAGATGATGGATAAATACCATTAAATATTTTGAAATGGGTTTCCTTTCCTTTAGGAGTCACTGGAAAGGCAATACATATATTGTGTTTGTAATATTGTAATGGTTGGTTTATCATGAGTTTGTAAAATATTGTTATAATATAACGATGTTGGGTATATTATAGAATTAAAACTAGAGCGGATAATTTTGTTGGGAAGTGTTGCTTTGAGGTTGTTACCATTAAAAAGAAGTGATGGGAGGTCACATGGTCCATCTGAAAGGTTGGTAAAGCTGTTTTGTACAAGGTTTATAAAACCTTTTGGAATAGCTTTTAATACACGTTCAAATTGTTTACGTTCACAGTGTTTTGAAAGTTGTATTTCAGGCAGAAATCAGTGAATGATAACCTACATAACTCCCATCCTCATTCATTAAGTGATGAACTGACCAGACACCTTTTTCAAGCCAATCAGGAATGCACAAAGATTTATATCTGAATAGAATAAATCTATTGTTCCATATTGAGGTTTGGTGTGGGGTGAAGTTATGATTGTATAATAATTTCCAATATAGCAAAACCTGTTGGTGAAATGAAGATAATTTAATTGGTAGTCTAGAAACAGTGAAATCGCATCTTAACGGAAAATCAATTCCACCCAATTGTTTAAATAAACCACTAGGAACGGAAAACCAAAAGTTATTTTCACTTGTTACAAAATATTTTAGCCATTTAATTCTTGGTGTACCATTTACACAGGAAAAGTCGAAGGATTGTAATCCACCATTTTCATAATCTTGTACAAGTTGTGCTTTCCTAATATAATGCACCCGTTTTTTCCATATGAAGTTGAAATTGATTTGCTTGATGGTCTTAATGGCTCTATTAGAAATAGATAGGCAGGATGCCGGATAAATGCATCTAGACAGACTTTCCATTTTGGTCAAATAAACTCTACCAAAAATGGATAAATCTCTCTGCATCCACATCTCAAGTCTATTTCTGCACTCATTCCATCTGTCCCAGACATTTTGCTTCTCCATCTTGATCTCATCTTTAGAAATGTGTACGCCTAAATATTTAACATTTGATTTGATTGGAATATTATATGCAGTTTTAAGGTGACATTCGTGTATGGTAATAATTTCACATTTTTCAATATTACGTTTTAAGCCTGAAAATTTGGAAAAGTAATCAACTATCTCAATTGCTTTAGGAATCTGATCTTTTTTCTTTTTTTTTTCTTTTTTTTAAATAACGTTGTATCGTCAGCTAACTGACTAATTATAATTTCCTGACCAAACACATTAAATTTTTCAATTTTGGAGTTTTTGATAAGGAGGGCCAACATCTCAGTAGCCAAAATAAATAGTGATGGTGAGATGGGGCCGCCTTGTTTAACTCCTCTTTTGATATCAAATCTGGGTGAAGTGCCTGTTGGTAGGGCAACTGAGCTATTAGTGTTTGTGTAGAACAGTTGAATAACTTTACAAAAAATTCTCACCAAACCCATATTTTTGCAAACATTTAAAAATAAAGGGGTGCTCTAACATATCAAAGGCTTTGTAAAAATCTAAAAATAAAATAACCCCATCATCCTCAATTTCTTGATTATATTCTAACAAGTCCAAAACCAGCCGTATATTATTTTGTATAGATCGGCCTCTGATAAACCCAGTTTGAGAATAACTACTGATAAATGTGATTTTAAGCGAGTATTATATATATATATATATATATATATATATATATATATATATATATATATATATATAGTCATTGTTTAATAAAGTTATAGGTCGCAAATTGTCCAACAGTCTAACATCCTTTCCTGGTTTGGGAATGAGTGTGATAAGCCCTTGTCTCATGGAGTTAGGCAAAAATGGATTTCTGATCATTTCCTGAAGAGCTGCAAAAAGAAATTCCCTTAACAAATCCCAAAAATGGCGATAAAAGTTAGACGTAATACCCTCTGGGCCAGGTGATTTATCTAATGACAAGCACAGAACAGCAGAATCAAGCTCTTCACTTGTTATTTCTGCATCACATGTCAGTTTGAACTGTTCATCTATTTGAGGGACGGAGTCACCAAGTTTTCCACTCAGTCGATTCTTAGACTACACTTCCTGGAAAGGTCGCGTGCGCGATGACGTCACGACGCAATGACGCATGACGCACGGGCTACGTGTTCAGATCGCGACCGGAAGTGTTGGAGCTGAAGGCTGTGATGTGTTGAGTTCTGTAGTGTTGGCAAGAGGAAGAGAAACCTGAACTGACTGAGTGAGTCTGAGGAGCTCGGCGAGGAAGCAGGTGTGTATATCATCTGATTTTTATAGAAAATGTAAACGTTAAATATGCGTTTTAAATATTTTTAAGGCGTTTCTCACAGCGCTGTCGTGGTGATGTCAACTCAGGCCTCAGGCTTCTGCAGATACACACACACACACACACACACACACACACACAGACACACAGAGAGAGATTAGCATTTATACAGCTGTCTGTTTAAAATACAAAACTATATTAATGATAAGAACATATAGGAGAATACAAACATTCCTGTTTATACTAGAAGTATAAAGGTATAAAATGTGTCACTGCTCACACACACTGATCTAGATTCATGAGTTATTTGGTGACAGTCATTTAAATTGCACTTATTAGTGGTGTTTGTTAGTATAGACACGTGACCTGGCCACCCACACACTACAGGACTTGTTATTGTTCAGAGTTATCCAGTGGATGTGGGCAGCGATCAGCCACACCTCCACCACCAGGAGAAGTGAACAACATTCATTATTAATTATAAACATGGCAGGTTTCTCACCTGTCATGCAGAAGGCCTGGGTTCGATTCCCTCCCAATGACGCTGGATGCCGCGCCTGGATAAAATAGGAGATTTGGGTCAGGAAGGTGCTCCGGCGAGTCCTAGGTCGTGTGCGGATCGGATAGACCACTTCTGCGACCAACAACATTATTTACATACCAGTAGACTGGTGACAGGACCGCAGGCATCCAAGGCTCATCTGTGCCGCGGGGAGCAAAAAGACTAACCAGTCCGGACCGGACCGGACCGATCCCATCCCACAAAAAAGCACAAATCGGTGAAAAAGTCAGTTCTGGTATTAGAAGACCCAGTGCTTCACATCCTGCTGTGTGTGGGGCTCAGCAGGCAAAAAAAATTAAAATTAAAATTTGAATTGTAAATTTGAAATTGAATTTCAAAACCGTTCAAGATTGTTTATCCAGCCTTCAGATTCCTCAGATCTCAATCTGACTGAGCTTCCACGGAATGTTCCGGAAAAACCTGTCTGATCCACAGAGACGGAGACCTCTCCCTGCATCCCTCAGCACCCGAAGGATCCTCTGTCAGTCCTGTTCTTGTGATGTCCTGGTGGCACAAGGGAAACCTGTACAACATTATACATTTATGGCATTTGACAGACGCGTCTTTACTTTATCTTATTACGTAAGAGGAGTTGAGGGTTATAAGGGTCTTGCTCGAGGGGTCAACGGCAGCAGCGTGGTGGTGCTAGGATTTGAACCCGGGACCTTCCGGATCGTATTCTGACACCTTAAACTAAAGGAGCTGATTGGTTCATTTAAACAGCCATAACATTAAAACCACACAGATTAACTACTGTAGATATGAAAAACAATTTGAAAAAGAAGAAAAAATAGCTTTAATTTCCCTCTTCGTAAGATGTTTGTGGAACTCTGTAGATGTTTAACAAAAATAGCAAAGATGCAGTGGAGTAAGGGAAGATTATTATTATTATTATTATTATTATTATTATTAAAAAACAGATTATTTAAAACAGATGTATTACAGCTTCAGTGCCTCACTAAAAGTCGTATCTTAGGCGCTTGCTGTTCTAATTGTAATAATCTGTACGTGTATGTGTGTGTGTGTGTGTGTGTCAGTCAGTCAGTCAGTATGTTGCCCACCACAGCATACTCCCCACAGAAACAGACCAACAGCAGCCTGAACTCTCGCGATGCCGCGCGACACACCGCCGGTGCGAAGCGCTACAAGTACCTGCGCCGCCTCCTGCACTTCAAACAGATGGACTTCGAGTTCGCCATGTGGCAGATGCTTTACCTGTTCACCTCGCCGCAGAGAGTTTACCGCAACTTCCACTACCGCAAACAGACCAAAGACCAGTGGGCCCGAGACGACCCCGCCTTCCTGGTGCTCCTCAGCATCTGGCTGTGTGGTCAGTGTATTCACACACACAAACACAAACAGTATTGTGCAGCACTTGAACGTTAAACTCTAATATTATTATAAGGTGAGTTTGAGGGGAGGCAGAAGTGGGAATCATAATCTTAAAAATAAGGTTTGTATAATAAGATTTGTCCCTACAGTATAAAGATTCATGCATTCCTAAGAAAAAATATATAATATGAAGATTATAATACAAATAATACGAGGGTGAGTCAGAAATGATCTGCACTCAGCATCTTCTCAGCGCTTTCCGTTCAAGTGTCCCGTCTCCCCGCTGTGTCACTGCTGTGTGAACATTTTCCATCAGTTCATTGGTAACTGCGGTGCGAGCAGAAATTAAATTAAATGATTGTGGGGTTTTTTTTTGTTGTTTTTTTTTTTGTGGTCTGAGGATGGACCTGGTGTAAACAGAAGTGTTTGGATATCTGCAGACAACAAGTGATACTCTGAGGAAGGTGAAAGTTTCTTATAGAGAATCATTACTGGTAACGAGACACAGATTCATCACTACGAGTCTGAGAGAAAACAGTAGAGTCTGGAACTGAAACATCCTCAATCGCTAACCGAGAAAAAGTTCAAAAGCCGACAATCAGCTGGAAAATTATTCAAAAATTTTCCGGGATTCTTAAGCACCAAAGTATTGGAACACCATCAGGGAAAAGGTTCAACAATCAACAGCGCTCGTCACAGTGAGACGCTTATTGAAGAGCCAAAGACTAAATTTGGGATTAGGATAGTAGAGGACTGATATCCGAGGGCGACGTGATCTCGCATGACGTTACACGTCCGCACACGTCTGCATTCACTGTCGACACTCTGCAAAAATTCGTTTCGAGACGTTAAACCGTCCTCTCTATAGTCCTGATCTCACTCTGTCAGACTTTCCTCTGGACGAAGATTCACTTCTGGCTCGCAGCTCAGACTGAAGAGTTTTTTAACCAAGCAATACGAGAGCTTGTTGACGGAAGGACAGAGTGTGTCGTAAAGCAAGGAGATCATGTTGATAAATCATGTATTTGTCTTTTCTAAAAGTTATTTAAAAATAAATTCTACAGCCGGAGGGTGGATCATGTTTGACTCACCCTCGTATATTTACGGTTAGTTTTATTTCACATTGAAGATGCCAAAGAAATACGAGCAGACAAGCAGCATCATGGTGTCACGCAGACTGTGTTTTAGTGTTCCTTGTGTTTGTAAGACTAAAAGTGTGAATCGTTGTAATTTAATGTGTATTTTGTCCACAGTGTCCACAGTAGGCTTTGGTCTGGTGTTAGACATGGGCTTTGTGGAGACGCTGAAGCTCTTGCTCTGGGTCGTGTTCATCGACTGCATCGGCGTCGGCCTGCTGATCTCCACCCTCATGTGGTGAGTCTGAGCGCGCGCGCGGGAACATCTCTAATACTAGAGACTCTCTCAGTCCACGGAGTCCGGCTAAGTTCTGTAGACTGCAAGAAAAAAACAAACAGCTCTCGGCACCAACATCAGGAAAAGTGCGAGTCTTTACTTTACTCACCTGTCAGTCAAGTCGTCTTTCAATTCTGTTAGCTCCGCCCCCTCAGATCAGAGGTCGTGCATGTCATGGCCTTTTAAGGAAAATGCTGAAGCATTCCTGATGCGTTTTAAAAATGTGTATGAGCTTCAGACAAGTCATCCCCCCCCCCCCCCCCCCCCCGCAAAAAAAAATACAGTCATTATAAAACAACAAGAATCCGTTCACTTCTTTAAATGTTGTTTGTAGTGTTTTTGTACTTGTGATTTAATTATCAGCGTCTGAGGAATCATGGTGGAGAACATCTCATTAGGGTTTTTATTCTGATATTGATTATTTTGATTTATTTAACCAGTTATTTAGCTCCACCAGCTCGTCTCCTTCCACAGCCGACAGATCTAACTAACCGTGACTGGAGGAGCTGGCAAGTGTAATTAGTGTAGTTAGTGTAATTAACAAGGGTGAAAGTAGCTTTACATTCTTCCCGGTACTCTGTAAGGAAAAAGCTGAGGAGAATAAACCATGGAGGTGATGGACAGTCCTGTAAATCTCACAAGTTTCTCTTTATACTTTTACTCATTCCACTTTAGTATATCAGCTCTGTTAATGTCCGGGTTCCTGGGTTTGAATCCCAGTTAGAGTTAAATGAAAAGCTAGTACAGTAGTGTGTACAGTCATTTGTCCCACACACACTAGTAGTAGTGCTCTCGATTAGGGATTACAGATGGTCTAGGACTCATCCTTGTGCTTTGTAGGTCGCCTCAGGAGGATGACTTAAAAGCAAGGATGTGACAGACAATAACGTGGAGGACAGAAGTGTGTAGTAACGAGTTACATTTACTTCAGGAACTCTGTGAAAAAAATGAACTTCTGTGAGTAGTTTTACCTCACTATACTTCTTACTTTTACTCAAGTAGATTTGTAAAGAAGAAACGCTACTTTTAGTCGGCTACACTCGACTCGTTACTTTTCTAATCATTTATTTGACACTTTAGATATTCTTTGTGTTTGCCAGAGAAATACAGCTGGTGGATCTACCATGTGACTGAGTTACACCAATCTGATGTAGCAACAATAATCACATGACTCCGTTTGACCAATCAGCTGCAATAACAATACGTGACATGTGACTCCGCATGGAGTCACATGACCACACAGAAAGGGGAGGGGCTTGTCTTCAGCAGTGGTAGACAGTGAAGCAAACATGGCGCGCTTAGTTTAGCTGTTTTATGTAATGTTGCAATCTTAACATATATAATTAGCAAATAAACTAGAGGCTAAAATATATATCATTTTCTTACATTTGTTCTGCTGGACACAGATTATGGTAAAGTGAGACTCTTGTGCACATGTTCTAATGTTATTTTCTGCTGAGTCATTCACAGGACACTGAATATACAGTCTATCTTACACAGGAAATAGTTACACTGTTCAAACATACATATGTTACCTACAGTAGGGATTTATTTCAAAAGATTTATATTGGGGGGAAAAAGGGAGATTAGGACATTTGTGTTTCTTATTCCTTAATTTGCTATTTTGTATCACTCAGGTGTGTTTTCTAACTAGAAGTCTTGAAAGTGACTGGTTTTAAATATGAGTTTTTGCTCTCGTCTTAGCATGGAAGATTGTAAAGACCTACTTTTTTTTTTAAGCATTTAAAGTGTAATTAAGGAGTGTAGGACACCTGAGACGTGGAGTGAGTGATACATGCTCCATGTAGTTAAACATCCCAGTGCTGTTACTGTCACTAAGTACAAAGTCACCTACTGTAGCTTTAAACGCTAATAATTGATAATCTGATAGAATAAAACAGGACTTGAAGGTGAGAAGTCTCCAGACAGGAATCCGATCATAATCCGAGTCATGTCTCATACCTGTGTGTGTGTGTGTGTGTGTGTGTGTGTGTGTTTGTGTAGGATCGTCAGTAATAAATACCTGATGAAGCATCCCAGTAGGGATTACGATGTGGAATGGGGATACGCCTTCGACGTGCATCTGAACGCCTTCTACCCCCTGCTGGTCATCTTACACTTCCTTCAGCTGTTCTTCATCAACCGTGAGTCTTCATTCCTCCAGTACACACCTCTCCAACACTCAATGCTGAGCTAGTGTAGGACTGGAAAGACGCGTCAGCACCATGTGTCTCAATGTTTACGTTCATCACAGAATTTGTCAACGCAAGATGGGAAACGAGACTTTATCCCCAGAAGGCGAAAGTTCCTGTCATTAAATAGTCTTGTTCTGACTCGTTAAACTGAAATAAATAAAATGGTGCTCTGTAAGCGGTGAACCGTTGTTCAACTGTATAATATAAAATAATTATTTAATGAGAAAGTTCTTTAAGAAAAGCTTTAGAGAGATTGCTCATTTTCACTGAAGTTAAACAAATCAACGAATCAGAAAACAATTTATTGTGAAAATAATAGTTAGACTGATTAACTAATTGAAAATGAACTCGCTGGATTAGTTGACAAAAAAAGAACGACACTAATGTGCAGACGTGAACCCGTGAAAACCGCCGTAGGTCACACTCATCACAGGGCGAGCTGCAGAGCGGCTGTTTTATTTTGAGCCGTACACCAGACTGATGTGTCTAGTCTATAAAAATCCAGTTCCAGTTTAAACCGGATGTTTACATACACTTCAGAAAAAAAACACAAACTTTTTTTTTCTTTACTGTCAAACATTAAATCAGAGTAAACTTTTTTTCTGATTTAGATCAATAAATATTAATACATTTTGTTGCATTTGTTAAATATCAGAATCGATCAAGGGAGAATTTTTATATAGATTTTTTTTTTTTTTTATCGCTTTCATCAAAGTCAGAAGTATGCATACACTAAGTTTATTGTGTCTTTAAACAAAAAGAAAACTCCATTCTGAGCTTAAGGAGCTTCTGGTAAGTTAATTGATTCCATTTGAGATAATTGGTGACACGCCTGTGGGTGCATATAAAGGCACACCTCAAACACAGAGCCTTTTTCTTTGACATCATGGGAAAATCAAGAGAAATCAACCAAGACATCAGGACAAGACTTGTGGATCTCCACACGTGTGGCTCATCCTTAGGAGCAATTTCCAGATGCCTGAAGGTCCCACGTTCATCCGTTCAGACAATAATACACAAGTATAAATATATATGGGAATGTACAACCATCATACCGCTCAGGGAGGAGACGGATTCCGAGTCCCAGAGAGTCCCCAGGACAATAGCAAAAGACATTGTGAAGATGTTGACTGAACTTGGTAACACAGTGTGATTATCCACAGTAAAACCAGTCCTGTACCACCATGAGCTGAAAGTTACTCTGGGAGGATACTTCACCACCATCAAAAAGCCAGACTACAGTTTGCAACTGCACACGGGGACAAAAATCTTTTGGTCTTGTGGTCTGACGAAACAAAAAATCTAACTGTTCGGCCATAATGATAAATGGTATATTTGGAGGTAAAAAGGCTTTAAATCAGCCTCAGAACACCATCCCGACTGTGAAGTATGTCTAATGTTGTGGTGCTGCTTTGCTGCAGAAGGGACCGGTGCAAAATAGATGGCATCATGAGAAAAGAAAATTCTGTGGATATTTTGAAGCAACATCTGAAGACATCAGCCAGGAAGTTAAAGCTTGGGTGCAAATGGGTTTCTCCAAATGGACAGTGACCCCAAGCATACCGCCAAATTAGTTACAAAGTGGCTCAAGGACAATAAAGTCACGGTATTGGAGCGGCCATCGCAAAGCCCTGATCTCAACCTTGTAGATCATTTGTGGGCCGCACTGAAAAGGCGAGTGCGAGCAAGAAGGCCTACAACCCTGACCCGGTTACACCAGTTCTGTCGAGAGGAGTGGGCCAAAACGCCAGCAAACTATTGTAGAAAGCTTGTTGAGGGATCCCCGAAACGCTCGGCCCAAGTGACACATTTACTAAGGAAGTGTGTGTAAATTTTTGACTGATGACAGTAATAATAATTAAAAAAAAAAAAAAAAAATCCATAAAATTCTCTCTCGCTTGATTCTGATATTTAACAAATACAAAAAATATGTTAATATTTATTGATCTAAAACAGAATAAGATATCTCTAATGTAATGTTTGACAGTAAAGGAGAAAAAAGTTTTTGTAATTTACATAAAAAGTGTATGTAAATATCTGGTTTCAACTGTATCCCCATATGAGGAGGGTGTTTTTGTGCAGTGTGTTTCTGTGCAGTGTGAACGAGTATGTTTGTGTTACAGACATCGTGGTGATCAACTCCGACTGGTTCGTGGGATATTTCGTGGGCAACACCTTGTGGTTGATCGCCATCGGGTACTACGTGTACATCACATTCCTTGGCTATAGCGGTAAGTGTGTGTGAGAAAGCCTTGATAATAGAGAATCTATGTGTGTGTGTGTGTGTGTTGGTGGTTTTCCTAAAACCTGAAGTGTTTTATTACATTCATATCACAGCAAATTTCTCACAGTAAACACTGGGCTTGTGACACTGGAGAGTTTCTTCCATACTTTTAAAACTTGTATAACTTGTCCTTGTCGAGACCCTCAAAGTTCTTGCTTTGGCCATGACAGTTCTGCTAGATTTCCATTAGCATGGCTGTCAGGTTTGAAATATGAAATGATGATATGAAATTCCTGTCCGTTAACCTCCTGTCCCGCTGCGTGTGTTCCAGCTCTGCCCTTCCTGAAGAACACGGTGGTTCTGCTCTACCCGTTCGCTCTGCTCGGATTTCTCTACGTTCTCTCCGTCACACTCGGCTGGAACTTCACTAAAGGTCTCTGCTGGTTCTACAAGTACAGAGTGCAGTAGAGGACACTCACTTCCCGGCACTTTACAGTGTGCATTGTTCTACTCTCAGAGACTCGCACATCGTCACCGTCACTTCCTGGACTTTTGTATACTTTGTAAATAAACTCTTTGTAGCTAAAGACAACAAAGAAAGAATGTGGGAAATGTTTATAATGTGGTTTTTTTTTAAGCTTGATTAATTTACCTGATCTGATTTAATGAAAAGCTGAGGTCTGAATGCAGACTTTAATGTGTTAATCATGGAATGTGGTTGAGGATATTTCATGCTTCTTGGTCAAGTCTAGTAAAGAGGCTGTTCGACTTCTTCACTTATTCAGCGGTCCTTATTATTTATATCCGTCCCTTTTACATGATCAATAATCTGATGATGGACAACAAGCAGGCAACGATTCACTATGATACATGTACAGTTATGCATTAACATCCCTATTATATGGTGCACCTTAACATCTCTGGGAGAGTGGGTTAACATTTGTATATTTTAGATGTCATGGGTGCAAAAACAAAGAGTGAAGGATCCGTGTGTGGAAACGCCTTGTTGTTAAGAGAGATAAGAGGAACATGACCAGACCGGGGTAAACTGACAGGAAGCCTACAGTGAGTCACTCTATATGAACATGGTGAGCAGAAAAGCATCTGAAACCTGATGTAGTCTTCAATGTCTAATGCATACGGACCCTGATGCTTTTCTGATAAATTAAAATAATTAATATAGCAGTAATCTAGCGCTCTTTCCCTAGAAGTGGGTGTGATTATACATGTCATTCACCAGAGGAGTGTGGCAGAGCATGACTTATTCCAAGATGAGAAAAGAAAGCCTGTACAGATGAATGGATAGATCAATATATGATTATTGTTTCTGCTGGAAGTTTAAAACCAGTTTGTCTTGAAACCGTGGGAAGAGCCACTGTGAAATAAAAAGCAGGGGTCGTTTGAGCAAACATACTGTACTCTATCTGCCACAAACCAAGGTGAGGGCGTGTAAAATACCCGAACTGAGAACCTAGTATGACCGAGCAACCAGTGTCCCTTCACGTTCATTTACAGTCCAGCAGATTCCAAATGAAAATTCACTAAAGATTGATTAAAGATAATTGTTTAGATTCCATACAAATACAAAGTTTAAATTGTCCATGTTTAATGTAGTCACTAAAGATATATAAATGCTATGGAAATTTTAAATAGCTTATTTTTATCAATGACTGCATACATAGAGATCCGAATCCCAACACAAACATGAAATTTGGACCTCAGCCTTACATTTTCATTTCTAATACTCTTGTGCGATTTTATTTTAGATCACTTAGACTTCTTGTCAGTTCACATCGGTCTGGTCATTCTCCTCTGATGCCTCTCATTACCATGGATGTTTTGTTTGGTTTGTTTTTCCATGATCATAAACACAGAAATTCATGATTTAAGGATTTTTGCTGTGGTTCAGGTTAAACAAAAGCATTATCGTTATCTGCAGCCTCACCTTTACCAGCCAAGCCTACAGTAAATCCCAGCTATTATTAGGAGGCTGGGGTCAGAGCTCAGGGTCAGCCATGTCACAGGCAGGGTTAACAGTATTGCCCAAGACAGCTTAGTGGGGCTTGACTTGCTGACCTTCTGAGCTACCCCACGCCCTACCTGTTGAAACTTCAGTTATTATGCACAGCTGCATCCTCTGTTGAGCAAGACTGGATAAGGTGTGTTTAAGAAGATGGACTGCTCCAAATCCAATCATATTGATGAAGAATAATAAAATCCCCCTTACTTACACAGCGTATCAATTTTATATCCATGAAGGTAAAGAGAGAGAGCTGTTCCTCTGTTTTAACCTCAGGCATCCTGACCCACACCGACTCCTCGCCTTCACGCTTTCATTACATGGATATGGGCTACACACACGTTTAAAATATGCCTTATATATTTATATATACTTACGTACGTTGCAAAACCCTTTTACTTCTGATATGAGATCCAATTTATCTCTGGATGCAGTGCTGGTCTCAAGCCCGGATAGAATGGGAGGGCCGTGTCAGAAGGTGTAAAACCTCTGCAGCCGTTAAAACAGACAACAATATGCACAACAGCATATGAACAAGGTGAAGGAGGGAGTGTTATCTTGCCACATACTGTATATGGTATTAACACAGAATGATCACAAGGTTAACAGTGTCTGATGTACAATACTGTGCAAAAGTCTTAGGCAAATAAATGCCGTCAATCAAAGACGCCCCCCCCCCCCCCCCCCAAAAGAAAAAAAAGAAAAAACAACAACTATAAAGCTCAGTAAAGGGAAATAAATGAAACAATGGCTTGAAGTCTTGGGGTTACAAACCCTTTAGTATCAGGTACAACTGTCGTCATCCAAATACACTCCCCTGTTCGGTAATCGGAAAATGAATCACAAATGGAAATAGCAGATCGGATAAAGATGAAGTTTTGTCTTAAAATGACTATAGCATGTTAAAATTCACTTCTATCACTTCAGCGCTGTTATTTCAGCCTGTTATTTCAATTTTTAGCTTTTGTAGTTCATATCTATTGGTGCAGGTGTTTGTTTACATTGAGCAAGTAGCGTATTAGTAGCTTATTTTAAAGTAGATCATTAAATCCGGCGCATAACTGTTCATAACATCGTTTTCACTCAGCATTTTGAATACATTTATTTCGCAGGTGTAACCTCAGGCAAATACCAAATTACTGCAAATAAAAGTTTCATGAAATTCTGACCAGCCAGTGAAGCCTGATGTTGTGACAAAATCTTCCTGGACAGGCATCCAAACAGACAGAAAGTTTTCTGAACTCCAGAAAACTTTGTTTCAAGTCCTTCATAAGGAGAGAAAGCCTCAAAAGGTAATGTGTGGAAGAAAAAGGTGCACAAACAGCAGGGATGACCGCAGCCTGGAGAGGATTGTCAGGAAAAAGCCATTCAAAAGTGATGGGGACTTTCACAAGGAGTGAACCGAGGCTGGAGTCAGTGCATCAAGAGCCACCACACACAGACTGATCCTCGACATGGGCTTCAAATGTCGTATTCCTCTTGTCGAGCCGCTCCTGAACAACAAACAACGGCAGATGCATCTTACCTGGGCTAAAGAAAAAAAGAACTGTTCTGTTGCTCAGTGGTCCAAAGTCCTCTTTTCTAATGAGAGCAACTTTTGCATCTCATTTGGAAACCAAGGACCCAGAGTCTGGACGAAGAATGGAGATGCACACACTGCATGATGCTTGAAGTCCAGTGTGAAGCTTCCACAGTCTGTGTTGATTTGGGGAGCCATGTCATCTGCTGGTGTTGGTCCACTGTGTCGGAGTCAACGCAGCCGTCTACCGGAAGATTTTAGGACACAGGTGAGCTTTATGGGGATGCTGACTTCATTTTCCAGGAGGACTTGGCACAGGCCCACACTGCCAAAAGCACCAAAACCTGGTTCAATGACCGGGGAATTACTGTGCTTGATTGGCCAGACTCACCTGACCTGAACCACGTAGAGAATCTATGGGGCGTTGCCAAGAGAAAGATGAGAGACATGAGACCGAACAATGCAGAAGGCTGCTATTGAAGCATCCTGGTCTTCCATAACACCTCAGCAGTGCCACAGGCTGATAGCTTCCATGCCACGCCGCATTGAGGCAGTAATTGCTGCAAAAGGGGCCCAAACCAAGTACTGAGTACATATACAATCCTTGTTTTATTGACTGCATGTAATATTCTAATTTTGGGGTTTTCATAAGCTGTACACCCTAATCATCTCAATTATGACAAATCACGCGTCTTGAACTATCTTGCTTCGCATGTAATGAGCCTATCTCATATATTAGTTTCACCTTTTGCATTACAAAGTTGCATTACTGAAATAAATGAACTTTTCCACGATATTCGAATTTCTCGAGTTTCACCTGTATATATAAAACGTCACTTTTTTGTGAAATTATTCTAAAAAAGTTATTTTTCCCTAAAAAAAAAAAAAAAAAATCACAGTATATCTACAGCATACACAGACACCAGAACCATCTATGGTGATTGCATCATCCTTAACACTTGATGTAGTTTTACTTCAGGGTATCTGGGCAGGATTATGATGGCACACCCTTTTTCAGTGCTGTATAATAGGGGTATAATACTCCTTTAAAAACACCCTTTTTTTAGGTGGTTCCACGTTGTACCTTTGGTGTGAAAGTTTTTAATTAAAAGTCACCACCCTGAGTGGAAGGGCACCTAGGTAGCAGGGAGGAGTATCGAGGCAAAGCGACCTTTCAATACGGTGCCGGAGGCGGTGAGCACTGCGCGTGCGTCAACTTGCCAGTTCTGCCCGAGTGACGTCAGACGCAGCATGGCGGCCAAGGTGACTCTGGCTTTACACACCCGCTTTATCTAGGGGGGAAAGCAGGCTTTTCTTGCCGGCTTGCAGGTTGTTTTGGAGTTTTAGTGCGTGTTTAGGTGTTTAGATAGAGATTAGGGGTGTGAATGCTTTTCTCCTGGTGTTTGGTTTAGCTTCGGCTAGCTTGTTAGCATGCTTTCCTCTTTTGCATTGCTACTCCGGGAGCCGTTAGCCGTTAGCAGGTGTGACGCTGAGAATACCTGCAGAGCTCGAGCTCAGTAGATTTAACGATATTTAACGTATTTTATTATTTGAACAGTAGATATACATCGTAGTCATTTTAATGTTAATGTAAATTTCTGGTATAAATCCTGATTATTTGGCTTGAGGGCATTAATTCCTGGCCAAATCACTACCACCATGACTTAAGAGTGATGATGATGATGATGATGATGATGATAATTAGTTTGATTGGACAAGTTAAATGTTGATTAAGTTCCTGATAGATTTTCATTCTCGAGTTGAATGTACGTCCTTAAAGCTCATTCAGATGCAGGAAGTGCCCTTGGTGTGTTTCTGTTAGGATTTCTAGCTTGAAGGTTGAGTGCATGAGGCAGTAAGGACTTTAAGGTGCTCTCTCTCTCTCTCTCTGTGTGTGTGTGTGTGTGTGTGTGTGTGTTTGTTTATGTTTAACACCATGGACAAGCTCAGAACCACACAATGTTTTATGTAGAGCTTTGCTTTTTATTCTTTTCAGGTGCAGTCAACCAAAAGGGCCGACCCCAACGAGCTCAAAGGCATCTTCCAAAAGGTAAGATTTTAAAGATCTACTGCCATCTTTACCGTATCGTTAGTCTTTTACACAAATTTAACCTCGGGTGACCTTCCTGACGCAACCTTCTCGTTTTATCAGCCGTCCTCGGTGGGACCGGCACCGCGTGACAGTGGCCGGGGTTTGTGTGTTGCACTGGAACCGAACTCCGGTCTTCTGCATGGCAGTCCGAGTAAAAAGAAAAAATAATTGTTCAAGGCATCATGCTTATGCAGTCATGTGCTTTGTCCGAATCACTCAATAGTACTCAGGCTTGTTTCAAACCTTCAACAACTCCCTGGGATCTCTGCATCATTAGAAAGATACTTCCATTCATACCATATTTAAGATTAGGATTAAGTCTCTATTTGTTACATCTACCTTAGCGCACAGTGAAACTCATTTTTAGGAAGCTGAGGTCAGAGTGCAGGGTCAGCCAGGATAGAGCAACCGTGGAGCAGACGGGGTTTAGGGGCATCAGGGTCAAGGGTTCAACAGTGGTAACTTCATCAACTTTGCATAACCATTTGTTAACAATGTAGTAACTTGTAGTAGTGCCGTTCCACAGCGGTTGCTATGGTTACAGATGTATCCAGGAACTTTCTCCACCAAGTTTGACTTAAGTCCAAAACCTCAGAGCCCTTGGTTTGTGTTGTGCATTTTGTTTGAGATCGTTTAGACTTCCTGTCAGTTCTCGCCTGTCTGTTCATCCTGCTTTGATTTCTCTGATTTTCAAGAATCTGGTGGGGATTTTTTTGTTTGTTTGTTTATTTGTCCAGTGTCAGGATCAGCCTCTGTGAGTCAGCATGTGCTGACCTGACTCTGAACTCACTGAGTGTTCTTGGATTAGGACTAATTAGTAGGGGTGGGAATCACCAGTCACACGAGTTGTGATTTTTTACATATCACAATTTTATAAATATCCTGATTTGAAATTGAGTTTTTCCCAGATTTTGTTGCCATTTTAAAACTTAAAAAAAAAAAAAGTCTAATGAAATATCAATTTAAATAATTTTACATGTAGTCTGTCCCTTATAACATTAGTTTTCTCATTAAAAAACAAGTGCAGAATTTGAACAGTACATACTAATTCAAACACAAAAGTTTGAACTTTTGAGTTTTAAGAGTTTTTAAGTTTGAAATTAAATTAAACACAAAGCTACATTGTTACTGAGCAGCGCGTATCTGTCATCCACCATAATTATTTCTAAACAAACTTGGCAAATAATTTTCTCTACCACACGGGATGAAAATCCCTTTCTATTGGCATTGGCCTCTGGTTTCCTTTTTAGGTATGTATGTATTGTTTCCTTATTTAGAGTATGGTTGTGTATGTGACAAATAAAAAATAAATGTAACAATAGTTTTTTTTTGTTGTTGCTGTTTTTAAATCCATGTTGGAGTCAATGTGGTTTTCTTCTTATACCTTGTTTTAAAATGCAGCGATATTGTTTAGTGGGTCTTTTTTTCACAAACGACTATATTATGCCATTTCATGATAAATACTGTGTATGTCAAGTATCATGCTGTGAAAATTTTGGATAACGCAGTGGCCTTGTGCTTTGACTACACTTGGTTTTGAACTTATGACCTCTTTTTCCTGTCCTCCCAAGCACACGACTAACACCACTGGTCACTATTTTTGCATTATACACCCCTCTGATCTTTTACACACACATGCACGCACAAGCATGAATACAGTACCAGGTATGTAGGTGTCATAAATACAACCTAGAAGACATAATTTACTCCCTGTGCAGTCGCTTAAGTGTGAGAAGCCAAATCCCAAATCACACATGGAGTGTCTTACAGTAAGTGCACTGAGGAGTGTAAATATAAATGCCTCTTTGTGGAACGCTGTAGTGCCTTAGGCTGTGAAGTCGCTCTATGTAGGCTTATAATATTCTGTACATCCTAAGAAATGTGCTAGATATTGAACAGAGGTCTGCTCAGTATGAAGTAAAAGTTAGTATGTCCTTTATTGAGTCTAACAAGCGTTCAGATTTAGGTTCATCTATTTATACACAATTTTATTGACTTTGCTCTAAGAGCATCAGCTTTGTCTAGATATAAAGTGAGAGGGTCGTTGTTTCTCCACAGATCTTGAACCAGTGCAGAGTTGTCTCTCAGAAAGCCAGGGTCGACCAGGTCATGACTGCTAATGCTTAAACCTTTACTCCAAGCCTTCTAGCTCTTAGTCTCTGCGATAATTCTCTGTTTGTTGTAATTTTCGCTCCTAGGCATCTGTAAAGGTGAATCTCTTCCTTTTGGGGGAGAAATTAACCAACAGGAATGACCGGTTTTAATATCTTGTGAGTCTGTGTATATTAAATGCCCTAAGGTGTAGAAGCTGATTGTATTAATCATTACTTTAGGGGGCTTATAGAGTGTAGAGACGAGGTTAAAACCTTATACCTGCATTCATGTCAGGAATTGTAAGCTGAACCCTAAATCTTCACAAAGTATAAATTCCCACTGGGGCCTCACGATTTGATCAAATGAATAAACAAATAAACTAAAACTTGTACACCCACTATTTTGACACACATTGCAACTGCAAATTCAACTTCAGTATTTAACTATAAAATGTACTGTTGTTATTCAAATTTATTCATCAGAGGCCAAGTCATGGCACTAATGATCACATCAAGAGGATGTTTTCCAATATTTATTCACCTCAAAATGATGTGTTAAGAATCCTAACGGTTAAATAACGACACAGATTCCCGACTGCGTGTAAATTATCTGTAATAAACTTCAGTCGTTTGTGATTAAATGATTGCAGAGTTCCATACTACCATGTTATGTTAATGTGTGTGATTGTGTATGACCTTTTTGTTTTTATCTTACTTTTCTGAGAGAGTTACTTTTTAATTTTAATGTAATTATCTTATTTGTGTTCACTTTGTGTTTAATATAATCTTTTTTTTTTCTTTTCTGTTTTTCCGTTCATTTGCTGCAAATTCTTTTCCGTTACTTTTTGATTTCAATGTGATTTCTCTCTTTCTGTATGTCTGTCTGTCTCTCTCTCTCTCTCTCTTTCATTCTTTCTCTGTACGTCTGTCTGTCTGTCTCTTGTTGTCTCTCTCTCATTATCTTTCTCTCTGTCTCTCTTTTGTCTGTCTGTCTATTTCTTTGTGTGTCTCTCTCTCTCCCGTGCTGTCTGTGTCTGTCTCTGTCTATTCTTCTCACTGTTGAATGTGACAGAGCTGGACTTTCTGGATCAGTTTGAGATGTGAGAACAATCACATCTTTTCATGTTTAGTTTTATTTAATCACAGTTTTAAATGGTTCACTAGATCCTGGAAATGCGCACTACACAGTCTGACACATCGCAGGGTGATTTTAGGACAGTAATGTTGAAGCTTGTGCAGTACATTATGACATTTCACAATCAGAAACAGGAGACATAAATATCCAGCTCCTAATGATCACCTGCAGTTGTGCAAAGTTCACACTGCGCGGTGGCTTTTTGAAAATTCAGGAATGAGGAGTGTAATCTAATCACCCACGATCTCCTTGTTATTGTAGATGTTGTCATTGTGTGATGATTTCCCAACCCGTGAAGGGCCGGGGTGGTCTTGTATTCGGTTCCCTTATAATATCAGGCACATACATTTATACTTATAGCAACCAGCATGTCCAGATCTCTATCAAAGCAGATGTTTCTTAGTCACTGAATCGATCATGAACTCCTCTGTATGTGTGTATAAAGCAGACCAGGAAATCTACATCAGAATGGCAAAAAAAAAAAAGTTAAAGAATCAAGGTTTTGGAACAGTCTAGTCAAAGTCCAGACCTCAAACCAATTGAAATGCTGTGGAGAATTTAATAGTTGTGCATAAGGGAATGCCCAAAAAAATGCAGTAAACTGAAGCAATGTTGTAAAAAAAGAATGAGGCAAAATTTCACCACATTGATGTGAGAGACTGAAAGTCATACAGGAAAAAATGACCTCAAGTTGCTGTTACAGGAGGATTTACAAGCTATTGAATCAGGGGGGTACTTAGTATTGGCCAAATGTTTTTTGTTTACTTTTGGTTTCATTTTTGTGGTACATAGTCGTCTAACACTAAGCCTGGTCACAATCAGAAGATTATTATTATTATTATTACTGTTTTTTTTTTCTTTTTGTCAAGTTTTTACATAATGTACAGTTATTAAAGATAATTTTTGAACATGACTATAAAATTTTATTAATTTTAATTTCATTAATATTTCAGCAATTTTAATAAGCGCTCGTAAATAAAACGTGACCGTAGTTGATTGAATTGTTCACGGCTTGTGTCACATTATGGCTCTCAGCATGTGAAAGTTATGATATGTTCTTCACGCCTGGAAACATCTTCATCTGTACCATGTCTTCAGCTCTTTTGTGATGGACAGATATGTTGTCCGTAAATATCATTTAGAAGAAAATTTGTATTTAAAATAAACACAACTCTGTTAGGGTTTTCTTTAACTATTTAAACTTTTATCATGCTTTGTTTTCTTGAGTTATTTTCGGTGAACCTGAGGTTCACTGTGGCTTCATGCACTTTCTGTATTGGAGCATGTGGATGTCTCATGCTCAGCGATGTAGTGGTGCGTGTAGCCCTCATGTAGCTCACATGGTCAGTGATAGGATCATGTATTTAGTTTGTGTTTATTCAGGGCATTGGCTTGCAACCTGTATACCTTTTTTGTTCTGTGAATAAACAAGTGTTTACCAATGGTGTGTAAGTGCAATGAGGGGGTCAAATTACATTTGTGTTCCAGGACCAGGACAAAACCGAACAAACCTCTTTCAAGATTCAAAGAACTTTATCAATCCCAGAGGGAAATTGCTTGGGTCCAAGTCACTTTGTCCATGTATGAAACAGCTTTATAATAAAGTCATGAAGCGACTTGACAACCCATGAAAACATGGCTACAAACCAGGTCATTGCTAAAAAAATAAAAAATAAAAAAAGTCAATGTTTCACTTGACGTTAACTGAAGTGAAATCCCAGGGGTTGCCTGAGGCGAATGTACCTTAAAGACCTTCAGCAGACAGAAACTCAAGAGAATGCAGTTGGTCTTAATAGCTAGGTCAGAAGTTTGCACCCCCACTCTCACGCCTGGCTTAACTTGTCTGAATGTTTGCCGTTAATGTGCGACTTTAAACAGTCCGATCACCGTCGTACAAAGCACCAGCAGCATTTTGTTCTCCTTTGAAATGACAAGTTAATAGTTATGCGGACAAATCCTGCAGGAGAAAATCCCCAGGCTGAAAATACAGTGAGTAATGTTTTAAAGGAAGAGTAGAAGAGGAACAAAAGAAAGAAAGTGGACTGAAATTATCCCTGTTTATATTGAATATAATTTGAGCGCTTCACTAGTACTGTTTTTAGATGTGCTCTCTAAAGCATTTTTGTTACTTGTGATAATCAGACATGCATTACGAATAATTTATTTTTTTTGCCCTAACCCCTAAATTAATGAATAAACTTATGTGGACTGTAGAGCTCACATGGCTGTGGACAAGACTTGTTTTTGGACACCATTGTGGTATTTTTTACATATTCAGTAACAAATCCTTTCTTTTATGTCTGAGGGATACGTAAATAAAGTTGTCTACGGAGGAGATTCAGTAGGGTGTGTGTGTGTGCGTGTGAGTGTGTGTGAGTGAGTGTGTGGCTGTGATTTCCATGTAGTACAATAGGAGCCGCAGCAGGAGTTCAGAGTCGCACCTTCTTTTCTTTCAGCTTATAACGCAAATCATTCACGTGCACACACAGAGCAGGATTTGTTGACTTCCCCTTTCTCACGCTGTGTGTGCGCGCGACTTGGTCTCAGGTGACCTTGGCAGTGCGCCAGCAGAATTGTGTTGGATCGAGTGTTCCTCCAGACTACAGCGTGTGGTGTAGAAGCAGTGTTTAGTTGAAGGCAGCAGCACAGAGCAGTTCCACAGGAGGTTTTCGCTTCTAAAGAAGTTTAAAGTTTTTCTAAATTAAACAGCAGAAACAACACAGCCTGCCTTATGTTGTTTGTTTGTTTGTTTGTGTGTTAGTATGCCAGCGTTGTGGATAAGGATGGCGAGCGCTTTATGACCCCCAGTGACTTTGTGCAGAAGTATTTGGGCATCCACACGCAAGTCCATCACAACCCCAAAACTGTGCAGCTGCTCGCCGGGGTGGCAGATACCACCAAGGACGGGTAAGACCAAGACATGCCTCTGTCTCCTCTCTCTCTCTCTCTCTCTCTCTCCCTCTCCTTTCATCCCGTCTGTCCTCTCACAGCCATCTCGTTCTCTTTGGGGTCTCATCCCTCCTCTGCTTCTTTCTCTGGTCTTATCTCTATTTTGTCCTTTTCATTTTTTCTCCTTTGTCTCAATCTTCCCTTTCTGCCTTTGGTCTCATGTTCTCTCTGTGATCTCATACATTTTTTCCTCAGTAATCTCCTCTTCTTTTCATTCCTTATTTCTGTGTTCCCAACCGTGCAGGTAGACCTAGTAACGTTTGAGTTACGAATTTCCACAGATACGAACAGACCGTGGGTCTACAAACATTCGTAGATGCGAACAAATCGTGTAGCTCACGTGTATTGTTCAAAAAAGAAAAAATAGGTCCTGCTGTGCACCAGATACCGATATTTACAATCCTTTATTTTTTAGTGTGTACGTGAAAGTATAAAATCTAAAGTCCGGTGAACTCACTCCGGTAAAAAATTAGTTATTAATAATTATTAATTAATTATTTTTATTGGCTTACCATCTTTCTTATCCTGTCTGTTGTCTCACCGCCATCCTGTTTTCCCTTTCGTTCTCTCTGTGGCCTCATCTTTAACATGGTTATTCTCTCTGCTCTGTTGTCTTATGCCTGTCTTGTCTCTCCACTCATTCTCTTTGTGGTCTTTCCTCCATTTCTTCTCTCCACTCATCCTCTCTCTGCTCTGTGTTCTCATGGCAGTGTCCTCTCTCCACTCATTCTTTCTGTTCTCTCAACTCTCTCTCTTCCTGCCTGCCATCTTGCTTAACATGTGGTCGTTATTGGGTAGTAGATATTTATATAAGGACATGTGTATTGGTCACATCACTGAGTTTGTGTTGTGTGTATGTGTGTGTGTGTGTGTGTGAGAGAGAGAGAGAGAGATTCCCCGTTTCTGCTGCTTCATGTTGCATTGTTTCTTGCAACATATTTCAGGAGTACGTGTAAAATATAAAACTGTACAAAAGTAATGTCTCTCTCAGCTCCTTCCTGTCTCCTATACCTCAAACTTTCTATTTAATCTCGTACATCTGAATTATACACACTCCTATACCACCAATTTACTTATTAGTGCACAAAGAGAATACCACTAAAGTAAGTGCACCCCTTTATTGAGAGATTCATTTTCACTATTTCTAACTCACACCTGCTGCAAATGTGACTTGATGATCTGAATTAAATTATAATTATAATAACAGGTTAATAAATAGCTAATCTAGCAAGCTAGTATAGTTAGCTTATATTTATATATTTTTTTTCATCAATCTTAGTCACTCTTCTAGTCCTTACATTCAACAGACAGAGAGAACTTTTCAAGACGTTGCTTGGAAATATGGTTGTATTCATTTAAAACATTTTTTTTTTTTTTTAAGATATTTTTTTCATAGTCAAGATTGACTTCAAGATTCTGAAGCCTCTGTAGAGTTAATATCAAAATCTGTGGTGAAAGCACCAACCGTCTGAATCTAGAACGATTAAAACCTGCACAGTCGTTTTAATCTCTTTTACATGATGTGGCATTGTGCAAGCCCCGCCCACTTACCTGAGTCTCAGATTAGCCGTTTCTCACCTTGCAGGCAAGAGCTAGCTCACTGATAACCAGTATGTTAATAAACTCTGTTTTCTCTCTCTCTCTCTGTTTCAACACACAGGCTGATTTCATTCCAGGAGTTTCTGGCCTTTGAGTCTATTCTCTGTGTCCCAGATGCTCTTTTCATCGTTGCCTTCCAGCTGTTTGATAAAACCGGGACCGGAGACATCTCCTTCGGTAATAATTTGCCCCTCATTCCTCGTGTCCCCGTTTCACTGCACAACTCCGTACTCGGCTCACTGTCAGGAGTTTCTGTGATAAGTTTTTACTATAACTGGCCTGAACCCTGAAGTGGTTACAGGCAGGGTGTTGTTAATCATCTAACGTGTTGTTATTTACTTGTTGTATGAAAGCTTACAGTAATGTAGCATTTTCATTTCTGTCTTAATAATTCATTGCCCATCTGATCAGGACCGTATCTATCACACACTTTGTTGTTTGTTTGATTGATGTGAAACCACTTGGCATAACACCATGTTCGTTTTCCAGTCTCATGTTGTCTCTCTTCACTTGAGCCGTTTATGGTGTTCTGACACACACTGAATGAATGACAAGTTGCAGAACTGGTGTGTTTTGTTTTTTCCTCTCATGTAGATGTAGAGTTTTATCTGAACACTCTGTAATTTCATTTAGAAAAAAGGAGTAAATGTAATAAATGACTGTGTGTGTGTACTCTGCTTTTATTTTCTCACTCTTTTCTCTTTCTCTCTCTTTCTTCATCTCTGTTTCTCTCACTCTGTGTCTCTTTCTTTGTTTCTTCTTCTTGGTCATTCGATCTGTTTGTTTATCTCTCTGTCTATCTCTCAATTTTTATTTTGTCTTTTGTCTAGAAAATGTGCGTGATATATTTAGCCAGACGACGGTGCATCACCACATCCCCTTCAACTGGGACTGTGAGTTCATCCGCCTTCACTTCGGCCACGACCGAACCAAACACCTCAACTACCTGGAGTTCACCCAGTTCCTGCAGGTACTATGCAAGTACAGGGTGGGGGAATGGGTGTGGCTTATTTGGGGGCACAGGAATGGTTGTGACCTATTGAAGGTGCAGGGATGGTTTTGGCTAGGTATGGCTTATTTGAGGGTGTGGGGAGGGGGTGTGGCTTATTTTAGGAGGGGTGTGGTTTATTTGAGGGGGGTGGCCTAAATAAGGGTACTGAGAGGGTTGTGGATTATTCTTGTGAATCCTTATTTTCTTTGTTTCTCGTTTTTTTTCTTAGTATCTTTTTTTCTGTCATGCTGTATTTGTCAGTCAAACTTTTCTGTCTCTCTCTCGCTTGTTCTCTCCTGTGTGTGTGTGGTGTGTGTGTGTGTGCGCGCGCGCACGCCAGGGACATGCTGTTCACATTCTTCCCGACCGTGCCATGGCATGAACAATCAAGCAGTAATCAATCACTCATTATTTTGTCCCTGCCGTAGGAGCTGCAGTTGGAGCACGCACGACAGGCGTTCGCACAGAAAGACAAAGCCAAAACCGGGATGATCTCCGCCCTGGACTTCAGTGACATCATGTCCACCATCAGACACCACATGCTGACCACTTTTGTGGAGGAGAATCTGGTCTCAGTAAGTGTGTTTTAGAAGGGGTGTGTGTGTGTGTGTGTGTGTGTGTGTGTGTGTGTGTGTGTGTATTTTTAGGGACGTTTTCTGTAATCTGGGTCAGTCCACTAAGAGTCAAGGTACAAGAACCAAACCCAATTAAAAATCTACACTGATCGTCATGGCCCATGAGATTTCCGTGACTTTTCTGCCTTTAGCGATTTTTGTGATTATATTTTTTTTTAAAAGAGAGAGAGATGAATTTCACACCCAACACTGTTACCATAACAACACTCTAACTAACTAGAACTAGATTCTTCTTTTTATTAGATTTATCAGTGATGCAGATAAATTAAACTTTGTAACTGCTTGTAAAATTGGCAGTGAAATATTTCCTATTCATTGTGTTGTACGTTTCCCTTTAGAGTTTGTGCAGCTATGCTTTTTGTTTTTAAGTCCATTATGCTGACTTTGCTCTCACTACAGCTTTCTCTGATTCTTGTGCTGAGTTCATAAACTTCTACTCTAACCGAGGCTACATCCTCTAGACTAGTTGTTTTAAAGACCATATTGGGTCAAAGGTTGTAATTCTAATCAAATGCTTGTGTGATGTTCCAGAGTTAATATCCTGTCCTGTATCAGAGCAGCAGGACGACAATATAAAGTAAATGTAATTTTGGCCTCTGCTCTCGCTGTGACCAACGACACACACCTGTATGTTTAACCTGCTGATTTAATAGATTCATGCATAACATTATTAGAGAGAAGCTGATTTCAAAACAGTCTCGCTATTTTTTATTTATTTATTTATTTATTTTAAACCTACAGTCGTGTTCAAAAGTTAGTACCCCTCTTTTTAATTCTATGTTTTTTATGTTAAAAACATTTTACAAAACGCCTGATTGTAGCAGGTCTTGGGCACATACAACCTCAGATAAATTATTTCACTGTGCCATTATTTATTTGACAGAAAATGAAGAAAAAAAATCAAATGCATATCACAGCTTTTCAGTGAACTATGAGGATGAGATAAGAAACGAAAACAAAATAGTTCAGATAATAATAATAATAATAATTTTTATTTATATAGCGCCTTTCCAGAGCTCAAGGACACTTTACAATTTTACTAATGTATACATAGTACAAAACAGACATTAAGGTACAGATGAGGGAGGAGGGAGGGAGGGAGGGAGGGAGGGGGGGGGGGGGGGGGAGAAATACAAAACAACAAAAGATCAAAATGGTAAAATGTTTGCTTAATCATGATCTTGATTTGAGGTGATGTCGATCAGCACTACAGCCATCTACAGTATACTGTTTCACTTCTGCAAGACCGGGAATGTGGCGCATCAACACAGTGAATTCACTATTAGCTCTAGTCACTTGCACAAGCTCCATGTGTGTGCTTACTAAGACGAGTGATTAAATATAATTATTATATTAACACCAAATAGACATGATATGGATTTTCTGTGACCCCAAGCCTGAATCACACACCTCTCCTTTTTTTTTTTTTTTTTTTTTTCCTTCTTTTTTTTCTCAATACAGTAAGTCCCCTACATATGAACATTTTAGAGTTCAGAATTTTCGAAGATACGAACATGCGTATCGCAGCAGTTCGATCACATGTCCCATGTTCATTGCTGCATGGTTCACACGAAGACCGGATGCAAGCGTAAAAGCAGCGGCGATGATGCTGGTGCTGCTAAGAAGCGCCAGGCAATAATGATGGAGACAAAAGTGAAAATATTAGCGAGAGAATGGAGTGGTGGTTCTTTTAACATGAATCATTCAACCATTGGCACGATTCTGAAGAACAAGGACAAGATCATGGAGCATGTTAGTTTTATACTATGTACAACCAATTGTGTTCGTATCACAATACCTGAACAATGTTTGTTGAACTTACAAACAAATTGGACTTAAACTTGTTCGTATGTTGAGGACTCGCTGTACTAGATTCGTAATTTAGGAAAGTAGATCCATATTCATTCGTAGTCTTGTTTACTTTCTCGACCCCTGTTTGCTCCGTTTCGCTCAATAATTTCAAGCAGCTATCTGCCATAGACAGAATGAGAGACTGTTTAATGCTTTAAACATTTTTAATTATTTGTATTTGTAGACGTACTTGTGCTCTAACTCTAACTGTTTCTCGTCTCCAGGCAGCAGGCAGCGGTACCTCTCACATGGTCAGCTTCTCCTACTTCAACGCCTTCAACTCGCTTCTGAACAACATGGAGCTCATACGGAAAATCTACAGCACGCTCGCCGGCAGCCGCAAAGACACGCTCGTCACTAAAGGTACAGGAGCGTGTGGTGTGTTCATCGTGTGATGGGGAATCACTAGTCACTTCCCGTTATGATGCGTCACGATACCTCAGTGCAGTACAATTCTATAAGTTTAACAATTTTTTTTCTTTTTTTCTTTTTTTGAAATTTCCTAATTTTATAATAGATTTTCTCTGATTTTGTTACAATTATAAACCTAAAAAGGTTAATGATTAATTAAATGTAGCCCGTTCCTTATAAAATTTGTTTTCTCACTTAAGTATGAAGAGCAGCATTTAAACAACACAAACTAACTTTAAAGCAAAAATGCAGAGTTAAATATTTAACTGAGCAGTGCGTGTCTGTCATCTGCCATAATATTATTATAATAAATAATTCACTCCTACCACACAGAATTGATAGTGTCAATAGTTCAGAGTCTAAGAAATGGCGACGTTTTCCCGCTTCAAATGCCTCCAAAGTCTCAAAACTCCGCTTGTGTAATTGAGTTTCCTCATTATCAAGAGTAATGGTTTACACTGGGATTTTTCTATGTACTAGCCAGAACTTTCTTCAACTCCACATATGTATCTCATGTACACTCTCTGTTTGTAGAGGAGTTTGTCCATGCTGCAAACAAGTTTGGCCAGATCACTCCTATGGAGATCGATATCCTGTATCAGCTCGCTGGTCTCCACTCTCAAACTGGGTAACATAATATAACATAATCCCTACAGCACGGTTTAACACGGTAACATACAGAACGGTCGAGACGGTTGTTGTTTACACGACCTAGACCACTCATCACGTGCTTGATTGTTTTGTTTCAGGCGTCTAAACCTGTTTGATATTGAGCGGATAGCTCCTCTGGAGGAGGGCGCGCTGCCTTATCACCTCGCTGAGGCTCAGAGACAGGTGCGTGTGTGTGTGTGATCGGGAACCGTGCCTGCGTTACGACCTGCTGTTTTTTTTTTCTTAATGAACGTGAATGTGTTGATCTGTTCTGTCTCTTTCAGATGCATGGCGATGGGTCTCGTCCTGTGTGGCTCCAAGCTGCCGAGTCAGCGTATCGCTTCATCCTAGGCTCTATTGCTGGAGGTGAAACACACACACACACACACACCATTCAGCTCATGTACTTCCTTAGCACGTAATTCTACTTAATCCTACGTTTCAGATATAATTGTAAGCTGCATTATATCCAAGACGATTAAAAATGTCCCACCTCTGAATCTTCCACACGCTGATGCAAGTTGAATAATTAGCGTTTTTTGCGCGTGTGTAGCGACGGGAGCGACGGCGGTGTACCCTATCGACCTGGTGAAGACGCGGATGCAGAACCAGCGCTCTACTGGCTCCTTTGTAGGAGAGCTGATGTACAAGAACAGTTTCGACTGCGCCAAGAAAGTCCTGCGTTACGAAGGCTTCTTCGGTTTCTACAGAGGTAACGCAGTGCCTTGTGAAAGTTCACTTTGTAAAACGTCAGTGCACGCCCGCTGCCTGTAGTCTGGACACGAATCTTTAGAAGCTACAGTCTCATTTCAATGACATCATAATTAGAAACCTAGAGACAGGCTGCTCTGGTCCGGCTACCTGAAGTTTTGGCACTAATTCCACTTTGCTAACGTGTGTTTGTTTTCTTCAGGTCTCCTTCCCCAGCTTATTGGTGTGGCTCCTGAGAAAGCGATCAAGCTCACTGTAAGTGCTTTTCCTGTTTCCCAGTTTTACTGATATCTTTGGAGTATTCAGCACACTCTGTCATATACCAGGTCTTACACGCACAGTGTTATATCTGACAGTCGGACGTGACGGTGCCGCAGCTTGTTGTACCATAAAGGTTCCACATTTGAGTTTTTCCAGAGAGAAGCCCTCAAAAAGCTTTAAAGAGTCTTTACTCTGCAGAGAGTAACAATGCTCAAGCCATTATCACAAATATAATGACAGAGAGAAATAAAGAGCGGGTTTTGCATGCGGGCGACTATCCGTCATGGTTATAACGAGTAGCAGGACAGTCACGTTTTAGATGAGCATTACGACGTCAGCTAAGGAATGGAATATTTATTGCTCTTCAGTTGAGCACAAGCTATTCTATTGGTGTCAGTTTCTTTATATTCTACACGAAATAGGAGAACCGAATGTGTTTTACATGTTGCCTTCCAATAAATAAGTTTTCAATTCATGATAATTTCTCAGTTCATAATTATTGTACACTGCTGTTTAGAATACTAAATAAATAAAAACTACACGTTAAGTTAATTTTTTTAAATGGCAGATCTCATCAATTTACACACACACACACACACCTGTGTTCAGTATCGAAATGGTTGGCTTAAAAAATACTGACTGGAGCATCTCTAATATTGTGACTTCAGGTTCACATTCCGACTCGAATGAAATCTTCCATGTTGGAGGTTTTTTGAGTTCGATGAGTTTAAGTGCAAGTTTTAAACTAATCTGTGCCACTAGAGGGCGCTGAATGATCAGTTTCTTTTTGTTCAGTTGGTACTTTTAAAAAGACACCTTTTGTACTTGTTTGTATAAATAAGATGTACAGTTTTCGTATGTTTTTGTTCTTCAGTTGTTATTTGCTGTTTATTATTTCTGGTTCTAATCTTCCAGGTCAACGACTTTGTGAGGGACAAATTCTCTGAAAAAGATGGTTCGATCCCTCTGGCAGCTGAGATTCTGGCTGGTGGTTGTGTGAGTATCAGGATGTGATGGTGTGCAGATACACTTTCTGTTCAGTCACACTTAAAAGCAGTGTCACTTCATTTGCATTCAGTGGGGAGTCATCATGTTTTTGGAGATGTTTCGAGATGGCTGTGGAGGAAAGTCCAAACGCACTTATCCAGAATGAAACGCCACAAGTCATCCCCTGATCTTGGTAGAGTGATATAGATTAGTTCAGGGTGGACGTTTTGGTTTTGTGTGTTCAGGCTTATTGTGAAGATTGTATAAAGAAGAACTCTTTAAACAGGATAAGAAGGAAAAAAAAGGTTTTTTAGAAATGCCAAGAATACTTATCCGTGATTCGCACATCTTTTTTGTCGTATTTATGATTATCACATGGCCATCATTAGTAGGTCACATGACCATAAGTACTGTATGTAAGCTGTATCTATGCAAGGAAGTCAGGAGTTTGTGTGTCTGAAAATGTTCTGCATTTTAAGCTTGTTTGGTTTCAATATGAGATTTTTTAAATATAAAACCTTATTGTTATTTTTCCTTGAATAACAAAAGATGTAAAATATCCAGGTGTGAAAAAATGGCCAGATTAATAGAAAAAGGACTAATATCACTGAGATTTTCTCTAAAACTTTTTCAGTAATAATAGTCAGTTTTGCATGAAGTGTAGTGAAGTGAAACTTTTAATAGCTGTCTGGTTTGCTCTGGATATTCAACAAAATATTAAGTCACCTGAAGTGTACAGTACATGCTGTGACGAGAGCTGTCCATGGTGCTGAAATGACGGTTCTGATACACGTGTATGTGACTCAGTTCTGACACTCCCTCACTTTTTTCTAACTTTGCATTTATATTGCCTCCCATATTGCATATTTCACAAAAAGGGGGATTTTTTTGTTTAACGTATCTACTAATTTATATTCTTTTGTCATTGGTACTCTTATATTATGATGTTAGATGCTGTGCCATATTAAATTTGCACCCACACAATAATTAATGGCTTCAAATCCACTATTCATTGAAATATCTTTCTGCTTTGTTTATTATTTACTTAATAAAAAAAAAAATGTTCTTTAATGACATGCGTTAACAGAAGGGTTGTTTAATCACATTGGGTTAGATGAAGTGTTTTGATAGTATGTTCAGTACACAATAATTAAGAAACCTCACACTCGGGTTTGTGCTTTTGTGATGAATATCAGCACAGCTGGGATGCAGTCGTAGACACCAGGGCGTGGCCTGAGTTCCAAAGGCATCACAGCCATACGTATAGTCATCACAACGGCATCATCTTGAGTGTGATACTGCTTTTATGTAAGGTCAACGCATAACCTTCCAACGGCCAGATGGAACTTAACTAATCTTAATTAATGAGCTGGCATGTTAAATAAGAAAATAAACAAGTGAAAGTAAAAACAGAATGTGAGTAAATCATGAAGGTAGTGGACAGTCCTGTCAATCTCATAAGTCTCTCTATATTTCCACTTTAGAATATCAGCTCTGTTAACGACTAGGGTTAAATCCCAAATAGCGTTAAGTGTGCTAGAGTGTACAATCAATTTTCCCACACTCCAAGTAGTGCCCTTGATCGGGGATTAGAGAGGCATTTGGGATTCAGCCTTGTGTTGGGAGCTAGTTTGCTTTGTAGCCGTAAAATCAAAGAACAGAAGATTCAGAAGAGATTCGGAACGACTTGGAAGCAAATATTAAGGAGAGAAAGTGTAGTTATTTTTGTTTTTGTTTTTTAAGATTACGTCACACTATCAGATGTATGCTCTTGCTGAAAGTGCCTCTGTGACAGGTTTTGAATGTGAGCTTTGGCAGGCACCTGCTCTCTCCTCAGTACTGACCTACTTTCACCCACTGTGCGACCGACAATTAGTCTACAGTCGTGGCCAAACGTATTGAGAATGACACAAATATTAGTTTTCACAAAGTTTGCTGCTAAACTGCTTTTAGATCTTTGTTTCAGTTGTTTGTGATGTACTGAAATATAATTACAAGCACTTCATATGTTTTAAAGGCTTTTATCGAAAATTACATGACATTTTTTCAAAGAGTCAGTATTTGCAGTGTTGGCCCTTCTTTTTCAGGACCTCTGCAATTCGACTGGGCTGCTCTCAATCAACTTCTGGGCCAAATCCTGACTGATAGCAACCCATTCTTTCATAATCACTTCTTGGAGTTTGTCAGAATTAGTGGGTTTTTGTTTGTCCACCCGCCTCTTGAGGATTGACCACAAGTTCTCAATGGGATTAAGATCTGGGGAGTTTCCAGGCCATGGACCCAAAATTTAAACGTTTTGGTCCCCGAGCCACTTAGTTATCACTTTTGCCTTATGGCACGGTGCTCCATCGTGCTGGAAAATGCATTGTTCTTCACCAAACTGTTGTTGGATTGTTGGAAGAAGTTGCTGTTGGAGGGTGTTTTGGTACCATTCTTTATTCATGGCTGTGTTTTGGGGCAAAATTGTGAGTGAGCCCACTCCCTTGGATGAGAAGCAACCCCACACATGAATGGTCTCAGGATGCTTTACTGTTGGCATGACACAGGACTGATGGTAGCGCTCACCTTTTCTTCTCTGGACAAGCCTTTTTCCAGATGCCCCAAACAATCGGAAAGAGGCTTCATCCGAGAATATGACTTTGCCCCAGTCCTCAGCAGTCCATTCGCCATACTTTTTGCAGAAGATCAATCTGTCCCTGATGTTTTTTTTTTGGAGAGAAGTGGCTTCTTTGCTGCCCTTCTTGACACCAGGCCATCTCCCAAAGGTCTTGGCCTCACTGTGCGTGCAGATGTGCTCACACCTGCCTGCTGCCATTCCTGAGCAAGCTCTGCACTGGTGGCACTTCGATCCCGCAGCTGAATCCTCTTTAGGAGACGATCCTGGCGCTTGCTGGACTTTCTTGGACGCCCTGAAGCCTTCTTAGCAAGAATTGAAACTCTTTCTTTTAAGTTCTTGATGAGCCTATAAATTGTTGATTTATGTGTAAATTGTTGTGATTTATCTTAGTAGCCACAATATCCTTTCCTTTGAAGCCATTTTTATGCAACGCAATAATGGCTGCACGCGATTCTTTGCAGGTCACCATGGTTAACAATGAAAGAACAATGATTTCAAGCATCACCCTCCTTTTAACATGTCAAGTCTGCCATTCTAACCCAATCAGTCTGATATAATGATATCCAGCCTTGTGCTCGTCAACATTCTCACCTGAGTTAACAAGACGATTACTGAAATGATCTCAGCAGGTCCTTTAATGACAGAAATGAAATGCAGTGGAAAGCTTTTTTTTTTCGGTATTAAGTTAATTTTCATGGCAAAGAAGGACTATGCAATTCATCTGATCACTATATATATAGTATATGCAAATTGCTATTATAAAAACTTAAGCAGCACCTTTTCCAATTTCCAATATTTATGTAATTCTCAAAACTTTTGTCCACGACTGTAGTTACCGATTGTTAGACCTCCTGTGACATCCCAGTGCTGTTACTGTCTATCACCACTCGTGGAACGCCTCTCGTCTAACCAGATTGCTGTGTCAGAAATAACTTGTACAATGTTTAATTTTTTGGACTAAACAGTATTATTCCCACTTCCACAGGCTGGTGGTTCCCAGGTGATATTCACCAATCCCCTTGAGATCGTGAAGATCCGTCTCCAGGTTGCCGGTGAGATCACCACAGGCCCCAGAGTGAGCGCGCTCAGTGTTATGCGGGACCTTGGCTTCTTCGGCCTGTACAAGGTAACGTACACTGTGATGATGCTGAGATTTGCAGATCTAAAAGCCAGGAGCGCAAGGTCAAACCTATTAACACACTTATAATTAATTGAATTACTTTAAACAATTGCACTCTGATGTGCATGTCTTCTTACTGATTTGTGTGTGTGTAGGGAGCAAAGGCTTGTTTCCTGCGTGATATTCCCTTTTCCGCAATCTACTTCCCTGTGTACGCTCACACTAAAGCATCATTTGCTGATGAGGAAGGAAGAGTCGGCGCGCTACAGCTGCTCACCGCCGGAGCCATCGCGGGTAAACACTCCACCTGTCACTCACTCGCCCTTTTTTACATCCCATTGTACTATGGTGTATATAGTATGAGGAGTGTATTAGTGGTCTGAGATAAAGAGCTAAAATATATACAGTAAGTCCCTGACTTATAAACAAGTTCTTTTACAGTTTAGGCATAGTGATTACGTTTTGAATCTTTCCGTGTGAAAAATTAAACGTTGCGTTTTTTTTTTTCGGTCCTCGCAGTGCCTAGCACCTCGCAGTGCCTAGCACCCGTCCCACCGTGAGTCAAACCGCGTAGGACAGAGAGGGGTGTTTTAGACCTTTGAAATGTATATACAATGTAATGCAACACAGGTTTTGTTGTTTTGGTTCCGCATTATACTCTCTACAAATGTCTTACAGGTCCGTTTGTAACTTGAATATTAGTAAAGCGAGGACTTGCTGTGTATACATTTACTTTTGGGTCATGCAAGTGATGAAATATATCTCAGCGTTCTTGATTCCACGTCTGAATGTTCTTGATTCTTTGGTTGAACAGGAGTCCCGGCTGCCTCACTAGTCACCCCGGCTGATGTCATCAAAACGCGACTGCAGGTGGCGGCCCGTGCGGGTCAGACCACCTACAACGGCGTTGTCGACTGCTTCCGTAAGATCATGAGAGAGGAGGGCTTCAGAGCTTTCTGGAAAGGAGCAGGAGGTAAAAAATAGAAAAAAACACGCACACTCTGATTGATTGGAGCTAAGATGAAACCTGCATTCAGTGAAATCATTAAGTGATATATTTTACAGTCTATATTTATGCATTTATTTTGGGGATTGTAAAATAAATTGCGATGCATTCAGATACATTTTTCCCCTCCTTCCCTTTCTAGCTCGTGTTTTCCGTTCATCGCCTCAGTTCGCTGTGACCCTTTTGACCTATGAGTTACTGCAGAGATGGTTCTATGTCGATTTCGGTGGACAGTAAGTACTGATTTTATGAGTCCTCCCTGTTTTAACCAGTCAGCACCATAACCAAAAAATCTACGCAAATTATATAAAATTAAGCATTTAAATCAAGCAGTTCTTGTTATCCAGTTACTTGAACAGCCGAGGGGTTTAATTTATCTGGAACACTTATCTGGAACACATCTGGATATTATAACCTCTGACCTTCCTTTTTGTCCTCACAGCCGTCCATCCGGTTCGGAGCCGACACCGAAGTCCCGTATCTCTGAGCTCCCGCCTGTAAATGCCGAGCACGTCGGAGGTTACCGGCTCGCCGCCGCTACGTTCGCCGGCGTGGAGAGCAAATTCGGACTTCACCTGCCCAAATTCAAATCGTCCGGCGTGGTCAGCATCCAGCCCGCTAAAGCGGCGACTCCTTAAGCAGGCCACGCCCACGTCGGTCCTGTTCTCCAGAGGCTGCGTGTGTACGTGTTGATCACCAGCCTGCTGTTTGCTCGGGTTTTTAGTTTCAGTTTGTTGTCGTCATTGTGGTGGGGGGGAGACGGTGGGTTTTATTTACCGCTAGGAGTTCATCAGTGCCTCCTCTGTTTCGACTGAATGTCTCAGAAATGAGCTGCTTGAGCCTTTAGTTTTATTCTGACTCTAACTCGGGTGATGTGGGACAGCAGTGGTTGCCTGATCCTCTTTAATTCCTTATCACATATTAAATATGACTGCTGCGCTTATGTGTATATACATATGTTACTGGGTGCTTGGGGATGATTTGGAGAGATTTGGCAACCATTCGTTTGCAGAAATCTGCCAATCCTTTTGATCAGACGCACATATTATAAATTATTAAAGGAACCATACTGAGCCTGAAAATTACGTTTCTTCCAAAAAAAACACAGTTTTGAAAAGAGAGAGTAAGGGAGAAAAAAAACTAAATCCAGCTGTGTTACATTCCATACCCGACACTGTTACTGTAAATATTCCACCTCTTACTAAGTATGAGACCAATAGAGCACTGAATAGGCTGTTACTGAATGTCGAAGACTGTCTTATAAGTACAGGAAGATGTTAATAAGGGGTACCTGAGGATGTATGTTTGTTTTCCTCACCTAAGGTGGTGTGACCGCACAAACAGTTACTCATTCAATTTGTTTTTAGGGCACAAAGAAAAAAAACACAGCAATGATTGAGATCAGAAAATCAACTCAAATACGAATTATGTCTTATAATTTGGGTTTATGGTAATATCACATCATTTAGAGAAGTAGTTTGGCAGAATAAAAATACCTGTAACGTTCCCTTTAATCTGAATGGCATCAATCATCCAAGCTGTGTTTAGCAGATCATGCAAATATCCTGTAATTGATTCAGATAAGGGTTTTGAAAGGCAGCTATCATTGATACACTCCTTCTGATGAGCTTTAATGCCATCACCCTTGCCTTTTCTTTTTTTAAATAAACCTGTTATCATTTCAATACTTGTAGGGAGGAAAGTAAAAACAAAAGCGTAATTCCACAATCACGCACAACCTGTTTTATTTCTGATTGATCTTCTCGTCCTGTCTCACTTGACCTGAGTTCTCTGTGCTTATGTGTGTGTGTGTATATGCTGCATCTAATACTTTCTCTCCTCATTATTGTTACTATAATTTTGCTGGTGTTTAGGCATCTCTTCCTCCTGTTGTGGTATCGAAGCATGTTCTCTGTAGAGCCCCGCCTCCTCCTTCTCCTCCCCCTCTTCCCCATAATGCTTTGCGTAGCTTGCACAAGCCTTGTACATAGTTGTACATCTCTTTTGCACAGAGGAGCGCGGTGCAGTCGTCTTCATCACGGCTTCACACTGATGCGTGTACAGAGGTTCCCCGAGTCCGCTCACTGATCAAAATCAGACCAGAGGCAGAAAATGAAAATTTAATAAAATATGAGAGATATAATTGACCTGATAATGTTTAGGGGATAATTTAAATGCATTTCATTCTTGTATTGTATTTTATGGAAATAAATCATACACAGTTAAAATTTTAAATTCCGACAGTTTTATTTCACTGCATTTTAAACCTTTTTTTCCTTTTAGTTTATTCTGGTTCCTCCGGGCTTCGGGCACAAGTGGTATAGAGAGCGAGTTGATTCTGGTTAACTAATATCCCTAGGCCTCTGCAAATAGTTTAGCCATGCATATAGACTACATACACTTGGCAGGGCTACATACAGGTTAAGTGAACTCATAGACACCAAAAGGTAGATTTCAACAAAAACAACTACATCCCATCTCTCTGCTAATCTGTTTGGGATGTCAACGTCTTCAACATAATATCAGTGCTAAACCCTGACAATGATAAAGATGCAGCTTGTGTGCTGAGGTTACACCCCATTGAGGAAGTGCATCTAGCCAATCAGAACTCATGGACCAGAAATGTCCTTGTTTGGGACTTTATCAGTCAGCTATACCAATTTCCAGGCTTTATCCACCTGCATTTCTGATGAAAGAAATAAGAGGGGAAAATATGTGTAGTATCGTTAAATCAAGATGGCATCAATATTAACCAATATAACATTTAAAATACAACTAAGAGCTGAAGAAGGTTAGGTTACTAGTTAGCTGCTAACTTGATACCTAGCCCTCCTAAAGAGATGGAGAACTGTATTTATCCTAAAAATGGCATTCAGAGGCTGAGCATTGAGTCGGGGAAGAGTCTCTTGTTATGAGGTCACAATAGGAGGGAAATCTGATTTGCTTCTTTAAGCCCTGGGCAAGAACAATAATGAAAAAGGACAAACAGCAATCTGTTTTGTGTTAACGCAGATTGGAGTTCCATCTGAATGTCAAAACATGACTAAGAAGTGATTTTTTATTTTATTTTATTAATTTTTAATAGCCCCCCCCCCACACACACACCCACTTTAGTGTGAAATAAATTACTAGAACTAAAACCTTAATGAGAAACACCAGACAGTTTCTTTTATTTGAGATAGTTTCATAATTCTTATTTAAGTTACCTTATATAGATGATGAGTGCATTTCTGACGAGAATATTAACTAGAAGTGGAATCGTGTATTGTTTCAATAGAAAATGTGTGAACCACCATTCAAGAGAAAGACAAAGACACTGAAATTCAAGTGGAGTTAAAAAGTGAATTTTAATGTAGTACAAGAAAGTTTTTTTTTTTTTTTTTTAAAGCAGTGCATCATGTTAAACGCCAGCCTGTAAACTACACAGGATATAAATACACACTTTTAACATGTTCACATCGTCCTAGAATTACAGTAATGACAGAAATCTCTGAAAGCCAATATTAATGCTCAACAGTCCCAGGTTTCTCTTTAAAATTCATTCAATATTCTACAATATAACTTTTTTTTTTTTTTTTTATAACTAACATTTAGCATTGTCTTAAAAATGTATTTATACTTTAATGCTAAAATAGTGTTTAACTAGCTAAACTGCTAACGGTGCTATTTTCAGTGCCATTTGTCGGTCATTAAGGTTACTCTGATATGATGTAAACATGCTAAAGGCTAACTCACCAGCCCTTTCATTTTCTCAAATGTTAATAGGGAATGTGTATAAATATATAAATGTTAGTGGTTAAAAGGAAGCATTAATAAACACTTAAAAATATAAAGGTTTAAGGTAAAAAGAAAATTAATGTTATTTTTTTAAAAGCACTAATAATTTAGATAAATTAAGCTAAAAAAAGCTATAAAAGTGAACAGTCAAAAACAAACACATTATATTGTGCTGAGTCACACAGTGTGCACTCTAGTCAACTCTAATGGATTCTCGAGTACTTGAGTGCATGTACAGTGGTATCTCTGCATATGAACGCCTCGCCTCACAAATGTTGTTTTGCAAGAAATTTGCCTCAGCATACGAGCGAAAGGACCGAATCGAACTCCGGCTAAGTTGCGCGTATGTCTGGGAGCCGTTCAGAACTTGTTTGCGTCAGTGGAAAGCCAAGCCAAACAAGTTTACTTTTTTTTTTTGGAAGATTTAGTGAGAAGCACCATGCGTCCCAAGAATGTTAGCATGAACGACAGCAAGAAGGAAAAAAAGACACTTTTTTTTCATAAATTAAGGTTTAATGTCTATTTATTTAATATTTTACTACATTTAAGTATTTTATTAATGTTATGATTGTTTTTATATGAAAAAAATGTGACTACAATGTTAGAAATTTGTAGTATTGGTAATATTTTTGCATGGCTGGAACAGATTATCTACAGTTACATTATTTCCTATGGGAAAATGTGTTCCGCAATACGAAATTTCGCCTTCAGAACGGAATAAATTCGTATGCCGAGGTACCGCAGTGGTTAAATTAAATGCTAGCGTTTATCCTTACACTGAAATGACTGTCAAACAGAACAGAAAACAACTTCCACAGAAAGAGGAACCATTTTACATCACCGCTGTGAGGATTTTACTTCGTGATCGTTTAGAGTGTCGGCTATTATGAAAAATTGCAGCTCGTTTCTCAGAGGTTTGTAGACATGCTAGCTAAACATTACTGCACTCAAGAGTGTGTGGTTTTGTGTATGAACATGTCCTACAGTCTGCTTTTAAACAAACGTCAGAAATCTAATGTTATACTAGGCTGGTTCATAAAAACAGTAAGTAAAATATTTTTTTTATAAAAATGGAGCTCAAACATCTTAGCTTTTTTTTTTGTTAAATAAAAATAAATACTATGTTCCCAATTAAAATTCATATCCTGAATTTAGTTATTTCACAAGAAAAAACATCATGTCATTTTCTTGTGTTATTTATAGAATTAACTAGCTAACACGCACCAAAAGATTTGTTAGATCCCTTTGTAAAAACACTCAAACGTTAGCGACCTCAGCAACACTTTAGCCATCTTAGCTAACCAAAGACATTACCTTCATTGCTACAAAGATGCTAATTTATGTGCGTAATACTAATTTAAGGGGATTTCTATTAGGGTCAAGCCAACTGTAGTGCTAATTTAGCACACAAAAAGCAAATGAATGAAACAAAAGCGGAAATTACACCATGCACTTCCTGATAGAGGGGGAAAACAACCGAAAGAAAATATAGTAGTGTGCCAGTGCGCTGCTTAATATCATGGTTTCTAGTGGATTAGTGTGAAGCTCTCGAGATCATCCCTTCTTTCTAAAACCACATCTCACTAATACTAATACCAATACTAATACTAATCTCATTAGCCTGGCTTTTTCCCTCATATCGGAAGCTCGAGATTGTCACTCAGGAACATTTAGAAATATAAGACTCTGAGTGGAGAGATCACTGCGAGCAGCGCGGGCCGCGCATCAGGCAGCTAGGCGCTGGGTTGCCAGATCTTCCGCCTCCTCCTGGTTCTCACCGAGTTCGCTTAATGTTTTCAAGAAGCGTGTCCACTCGTCCTGCCGAGGCACAGCGATCTGCTGCAGGGGGACATCAAGTCAATCAATATGTCAATAAGTTGACAATAAACTCGACATTAAGCAACCTCATTTTTTTATACAAAACAAACTACTGCCTTTTTTCTTTGGCCAGTTATACTGTCTTGCTTCAACAATAATAATTAAAAATCCTATTTTTATTCACATTTACGTATGATTATAAAGAAGCATATGCTTTTAGAAGCGTATGATCTGTAAAGCATTTGTAAATTAAAGCATTCAATGAAAAGTTAAGGATTTTTTTCCCCCCAAATTACTAACAACAGTAGTTTAAATGTTCCAAACTAGACACACACCTTATGTTATGTGGTCATAAAAGATAGAAAACTTTAGTTTATTCAGTTAAATTTGCGTTTTGTATTCTGCCCAACAATTACTGTTAACACATACACTATAAAATTCCAGTGCATGAGAGATGGTTTTTGGTAAAAGCTTAAAGAGCAAAAAATCTGTAAGTTTTTTTCAGGTTTATGTATTTTCCCATGAATAACAGTTAAGTTTCATCTTTTTTTTTTTTTTTTCTTTTTTTTTTTTGGATTTTTCCCCGATTTTCTCCCTAATTTAGTCGTGTCCAATTCCTCCCCGTCACTAGGAGGCTCCCACATTAAGGCTACTACTACCTTACCACTCAGCCGGGAGGGCCGAAGACTATCACGTGTTTCCTCCGAACCACGTGACGCCAGCCGACCGCATCTTTTCGAACTGCTCGCTCGCGCACCGTTGGGGGCGGCGTAACACACTCGGAGGACGGCGCTATCCGCTCCCTCCGTTGCGCGAGCTCACAGACGCCCCTGACTGGCTGTAGAGCCGTGATTAATGTGGGATTAATGTGACTAAGTAGTGCTCCCACAGTAGCACTAAGCCCTCTCATCCCTCCCCTCTGAGAGAGCTCGGCCAATCAGCTCTCTCTAGACCTCCGGCTGTGAGAGGTTACAGCACCACCCGGGATTCGAACTAGCGATCTCCGGATGATAGGGCGAGCGCTTTAACCACTGCGCCACTCGGAGGCCAACAGTTAAGTTTCATCTGAATAACAATTAAGATCAGTGAAAGATTTGAATAAAAAATAAAAAGTTACAGACACTACATCAAAGGGCACAAAATTGTATTTACCAAATTCAAAAATGTTTTCTTTTTATCTGATCAAAATATACATGTATGCATGTTTACAAAAACAAAGCATGGATCGGAAGATAAAAAGCATTAAGTATTATGAAAAATGGTGTTCAAAAAAAAAATTCACTTTTTCACCTACAGTAAGTGAGACACTTTTTAGCACCGATACCATGTTTTGGCCGATTAGCTCTCTTAGGAATCATATGAATAGTCAATAAATGTAAAATAATGCATGTATTTTTATTTTTTTTGTATAAGAAAAAAAATGTGAAATTAACATTAAGTGTGTCTTTGTGTCTTACTTCTCCTACATCGTAGATGTGTACTTGACCCTCAGAATCACCGACGGCAACCTCTCTGCCAGAATTAGCCCAGCGCACGCGGTTTAGCGCCGGGTTCCCCTCTACTGTCACTGAAGCTGAGGGAACCTGACAAAATACACACACACACACACAAAATACAAACAATGATACTTATAAACTGCAGAGCGGTGTCCGTATATATATGGTCATGTTCTCATTTCTTGGTGGTGTTTCAAAAGTTTTTCTTTCTATTAAGGAAATTAATTTTAGGTGCAACATAGCACCTATTAACTGTGTGTGTGTGTGTGTGTGTGTGTGTGTGTGTGTGTGTGTGTGTGTGTGTGTGTGTGTGTGTGTGTGCGCGTGTGTGCGTGTGTGTGTGTGTACCTCAGTCTCATTGTTGAGGTTCCACAAGTCGAGGTGTCCGACTCCATCGACGCAGGCGAACAGCGCAGGGTGAGCAGGAGACCACATGACGTCATACACGTAATCCGAGTTATCCTCGAATGAGTAAAGTGGCTTGGTGTTCTACAAAGATACACAGATGAAGCCGAAATCAGAGTGAAATAATGCATATATATTTGCTGTGTGTGTGTGTGTGTGTGTGTGTGTGGGTTACCCTGGTGCTCCACAGCTTGACAGTCCAGTCAAAGGACGACGTCACAAACAGGTGAGAGAAGTCGACGGGTCCGGTGGCCGTGTGGCAGTCGAGCCCTGTGACTGGGCCGTGGTGACCTTCGAACATCTCGCTGATTCCCGCTTTGCTACATACACATATTTCATTTTCTTTATATGACAAACTCATATCTTTTCAGCTCATCATAATTTCAGCTACAATGTAATAACACTGTTATAACAGTTATATAAATAGTGTGCTCCTTAAGTGTGTTTAATATATACTGTGGTGCAAAATGGCATCATAATCCAGCCTAGACGTTTTACACACACACACACCTGCCGTGTCTGCAGGCGGTATAGACGGTGCCGTCCTCGCTGCCTACCACGAAGTTATTCACATCAGCCAGAGGAAACGCCATGGATGTCACCGCAACAGGTTTTGACTGCTTAAACACCAGCTCCAGACTGTCCTGTACACACACACACACACACACACACACACACACACACACACACACACACACACACAGAGTAATTATTGTGTTACATCCTGGTTTTTGTCTCTGAAATTTGGAATTGGTCTCTCCTGGTACATCCAAGTTAAATACAATACTATTAATATATCTCTGTGTGTGTGTGTGTGTGTGTGTGTGTGTGTGTGTGTGTGTGTGTGTGTTACACCTGTTACCTGAGGTGTGGAGAGCATGTCCAGGCTCCAGGAGCACATTTTGCCATCAGTAGAGATGCTGATGAGGTTGTGAGCGTTCTGAGTCCCGACTACATTCACGCAGTAGACCGGGTGCTGGAGGGAGGAGGACGGGGGTGGGGTGTCAAGATTTAATCCTACAGGAGGTAGATGATGAGGGTGAAGTATGATGAAGAAGTAAAGAAAGTGAGTACCGTGTGTGCGGAGGCAGAGAGCGGCGTCCTCTGTACAGGCGTCCGCTTGTTGCTACGATTGTCCCACAGGACGATCTGTCCCGAGTACGTCCCACCCACCACCAGGTTCGGGTGAAACTGTGCGAACGCTGCCGACATCACTGCCGACTGAGAGAGAGAGACAGAGAGGGGGGGGGGAAAGAGATTACATCATTTTCTAATAGAAAAGAATGCAATAGATTTTAATGGATGTTTCAAACAACAGCACAGAATTATCATATGATTAGAATCAAACTTAATATAAAACTGTATATGTTTCTAATAGTATAGTGCTTTGAAAGTATAGAAGTGAAAAAATTATAATATAATTTAAATATCATTTAAATAGAGTGCATTTTTCATAAAGGTTTAAAATAATAGAGTAGGACAAAATCGAATTAGAAGAAGTTGAATAGAATGTTTTTTAAATGGAATTAGAATACAGTTTGACTAAAGTAGTCTTACAGAACATGAACAGGATGGTGTGGTATTAGAATACAGTGAAACCTCGGATTGCGAGTAACGCGGTTTGCGAGTGTTCCGCAAGACGAGCAAAGATTTTTAATAAATGTTGACTTGAAAAACGAGCACGTATTGGTTTACGAGTGCCGAGTATCATGTATCATGCATGCGCTCTTTTTTTTGACACCGAGCTTCACGTGATCACAACTGAGCCAATGATTTTTCTCTCTCTTGCGCTGCGGAATTGTGAGTAATCGTCTCCCCTGCTGGGTCTTGGTGCTCGTCTCTTACTGGTATAATCAACGACACGTCTGACACACACACATCCACACACACACACACACACACACACCGACACATGCACACACACTCTCTCGCCTTTACACCTTCACACACACACTCTCTGCTTTACACAGAAAACTGCTCTGTCGCGATTGTTTCAAAGGTAAAGTGTTGGTTTATTTGTTTGTTTGTTTTTTCACTTTACAGAAGTGATTCCGTTAGTATGCGCTCACACGAGTGTCATTAGAGAGATTTCTTTTTTTTCCCCGGTAAAACAGTATTTCCGTTGTGTGTGTGTTTGTTGTGAAACTTAAAAAGCAAGGTGGGGGAGGGAGGAGGAGTTTTAATTTGTATGACGAGGTGAGGGAAGGGGCTAATACATGGCTAAATACATGGCCCCTGCGCGCACAAATGGAAACACTTGTCTGTCGGGATTTATTTTTACTTTTTTAATGGTAAAGTGCAGGTTACTTTGTTTTATTTCTACTTTATATATTGTATTAATGATTTTTATGTATTTCTTTTTTTGGGCTGTGGAATGAATAGTTTTCATTATTTCTTATGGGAAGATTCTGTTTGGTTTACGAGTGTTTTGGAATATGAGCCCGCTTCCGGAACGAATTATGCTCGTAACCCAAGGTTCCACTGTACACGTCTAATGAAATAGTTAGAAGAGAAGAGTCAAAAATATGACCCTTCTTAAATAGACGTTTTAAATAAGAAACAGAATAATCTGTTATAGAATCGGGTGTTAAACAAAAGATTAAAAGAAAAGAACAGATTAGAATTACAAGGGGTGTTCATGTCAAACCGGGACTTTTGATTGTACAGAATAACAGAACACAGTGATTAGAGTAAAACCTCTCTTTATTTCTCTATATAATCCGCTGCCACAAGAATGCACTTATCCCAGTGTTTAACTAGTGCTTGGACACCATCAAGGTAGAAAGTTTTCTCGCCAGCCTCCCAGGAACACCTTCACTGGCCCAAGCATGTGGAAATGGTTTGGAGCGAGGTCAGGACTGTATGGGGGACGTGGCGATAACAACCAGCCAGAGAGGGTGAGGGTAGACGGAGCGGTATTTACAGTAGTGTGATTGCAGTAGAAGTAACGGAGGAGGTAGTAGATGTCACACACACACACACACACACCTGACAGTGGAAGACGTACTCCGCTGTTGTTTTCTTGTACTTCATGTTCCATACCAGCGCCACACCGTCAGGCTCATGAGGAGCTTCTTCATTACTGCTGTACGACGCCACCAACAACTCTGGGTACTGCATGGGTGTGTGTGTGTGTGTGTGTGTGAGAGAGACAGGGAGAGACAAAATGCGAATGAATGAAAGACTGAGGTGTGTGTGTGTGTGTGTGTGTGTGTGTGTGTGTGTGTGTGTGTGTGTGTGTGTGTGTGTGTGTGTGTGTGTGTGTGATGAGTAAACACAGACCTGGGGTGACCAGTCCAGACAGGTGACCACTCTGTGTTTGGACCAACGCTCGTCTGTAAACTGCCTGTTCAGAGAAAGCTTGGTTCCAGCCTGGGAATCTCTGCAACACACACCCCCCCACACACACACACACACACACACTGTGAATCATAGGCACACTTACACCGACAGTCTAATAAGAGCTTAACAACTGTTCCTAGACAGAACACCTTCACTAAGATAAGATGAGATTTACCTTTATTTGTCCCACAGTGGGGAACTTTTTGCTTCCGACATACAGTACGGACATGCTACAATTTGCGGGAGTAAGTTCACAATCTAGGTTCACAATCAACATGGCCAGTATTAGCTCAAGTTGCTCAGAGCAACTTGGTCATGTCTTTTTTTATTTATTTATTTTTTATTTCCCCCCGATTTCCCCCCCTCTCCCTAATTTAGTCGTGTCCAATTCCTCCCCGTCACTAGGGGGCTCCACATTAAGCTACTACTTCCACTCAGCCGAGAGGGCCGAAGACTATCACGTGTTTCCTCCGAACCACGTGACGCCAGCCGACCGCATCTTTTGCTCGCTCGCTCGCACACCGTTGGGGGCGGAGTAACACACTCGGAGAACAGCGCTATCTGCTCCTTCCGCTTGCGTGAGCTCACAGGGCCCCTGGAGAGCCGTGATTAATGTGGGAGCACTAAGTACCTCTCATCCCTCCCCTCTGAGAGAGCTCGGCCAATCAGCTCTCTCTAGACCTCCGGCTGCGAGAGGTTACAGCATCACCCGGGAATCGAACTCGCGATCTCCGGATGATAGGGCGAGCTTTAACCACTGCGCCATAGACTTTTAATATCTGCGATTTTTGTCCATTTAGTGCCATTCAGTGTTTCTGTTGTGCCACTCGGAAGCTTCTGCACTTGGTACAGAACGGTACAGAATGTGAGGCTGATCACCGGTCACGGCCAATCAAACTGGAAACCAGACAATTTCCATCACTGGCCAATATTTGGAAGTAAGGTGGAACTTTAGCCAAGCTTCAAGCTTGTGTTTATTCAGTCTGTAATTTTAAGAACAATATGATGCAGAAACGTTTGAGAGCATCAGTATTGTTCTGAGCTTCTGTTCCAGAAAATCTCACCAGACAGGATAATAAACTCAACAGCAGCAGAGGTGGGCGAGGTATACAAATCATGCACTTGAGAAAAAGCAGACATATCCCAGGTAAAATATTACTCAAGGAAATGTAAACGTCTTCCAGTTTAATTTCTCCTTGAGAAAAAAATACAAAAGTAGCTCACCCCTCTTTGTCCTGGAGGTCTCGTCCACTGTAGTCGAAGCAGACGTCGACGTGCTCGGACAGAGCGCGCTCCACGATGCGAGCGCTCTGATCGAAAAACGTCAGGAAGTCATCCGAGTGCAGGATCTGCTGCTTCTCCTCCTCCGTCAGCTCATGAGGTGGCGCTAGAGAGCCCAAACAAGATGAGGACAAGATAAGTGAATAGCACTGGTGTAGAACATACATGTGCTGTACATACTAGTGAACGATTTACCCTCCTCTTCCTCAGCATGAGGCTCATTTTCCTGCACAGACTCGTGGGCGGCCGGTGCCACTGCCAGATCCTCCTCCTCGTTCTCCTCTGCCGCTGTAAAAAAGAAATGCAGATAGATGGTTACTATGTAAAAACCACACACACGACGCATGCGGCGTAGGGGAAGGGGTGCGAGACCTACCCTCTTTAGGCTGATTAGAGACGGGTGTCTGAGTCTCTTTAGAGTACGAGACGAGTTCTCGGGGAGGAAAGTCCACCTGAGTGACTTTAGCCATGCCGAGCCGGAGAGGACCTCGTCTGAACACACACACACACGCGCGTGCACGCGCACTTTAAAACATTGTAGTTAGAACTAGATAGTCAGTAGGTAGAACTAGGTAGAACACAAACGCAACAAAAAGCTGTACAGTGAGTCCATGACTTACAAATAAGTTCTGTTCTGAAGGCGCGTTCATAAGTCGGATTTGTTCATAAGTCCGACAAAGTGAGTCTTACACCCCTATCTCACCTGCGGAGGGTGAGCGTGGTTTTGCGTCGTGGCCGTAAATATAGTTTATTGCGATTCGCCGCAAGTTTTTGCAGTTTTGGCGTAGTGATTTTAGTGAGTTTCCAATCTTTCCGCACTAATAAGTTAAGCGCTCATTTTTTGCCGGGCCTTGTGGAAGTTGGTGGACACTGCAGAACCTCTCTGAATGTCGGGTGGTCACTGCGTCTCACGGCGAGTTAAACTGTATAGGCGACATGGTGGTGTTATACACCTTTGACAAGAATATACAATGTAAAGCATGAAAAAAAAACTAAGACACAGGTTTGGTGTTTTGGTTTTCCGCATTATACACTCGGGAGACTGCGCCTGGAATCCCGGTGACGCAGCGGGTCAGCTGACAACGGACGCCATTCTGTCTCAGATTGGATTTTCCAAAATTATAATTATTCACCATCTATACTTCTATCTCTTGTAGCTCCAGAGCAAATCTAATCTAAAGAAACCAGGCATGTCTTAAATGATCCACTACATCGCACGTGAGTGAGCGTGAAATGTCTTTTCTGGCTGAAGTGTTCCTTTAACAATCCTGTAATGTACATTTAGTTATGGCACTAACACTTCCTGCAGTGACACACAGAGACACACGTCTCTGCTCTGGAGCGAGGATTAACAGATGTGTGTGTGTGTGTGTGTGTGTGTGTGTGTGTGTGTGTGTGTGTGTGTGTGTGTGTGTGTGTGTGTGTGTGTGTGTGTGTGTGGTGCTTGGCTGGTGTGTCTTAGGAAAGCAAAGAAAGAGGAACAGAAAATGAGAGAGACGGACAGAGATCAGTACCCATGCTGAGAATCTGAATGCAGCAGGAGAGTAGAGGGGTCAGAATCCCAGTGGAGAGCCCTGTTATACAGACACACACACACACAGAGTAAACACACAAAACACTCAAAACACACGCAGACATAAGCATGCAGTCAAAAAGGAGATATGTTTAGTACAAACACACAGACAGTATTTTAGTCACACAGTCAGTAGCATGCACATACTGTAGATATTATATGTTATGAATTAGTGTTTAAAGGTAAATGAATATTACACTTGTTGGTGTTTATCTCTTTTCTTTCATGATGGACAAGCTCATGTATAAAAACTGCGAAAAAGTGTGACAAAAAGCCACGCCCCCTTCAAAAGTTTGAACACACCTTCTAGCTCCTGATGGTCATTCCTGATTTTTATTTCTTTCTACACTGTAAAACATTTCTGAAGTCATCCAAAACATGCAATAATCTCTTTTGATCAGTTGAGATGCTCTGTAAAGCCTGGCCACGCCTCCTTCACTGGGACTGACATGTACATAGGCCACGCCTCCTTCACCATCACTGACAGGTATTGAGACCACGCCTCTTACATGGGACTGACATGTGCATAGGCCACGCCTCCTTCACTGGGACTGACGTACACAGGCCACACCTCCTTCACTGCTTCACTGTAGTTTGATAAGCCACAGCATTTACATTTAGGCATTTGGCAGACCCTCCTATCCAACGCAACTTACAAAAGTCCCTTTTACTGGGACTGAAACCGAGGCCACACCCCATTTCACTGGGACTGACACAAACAGAGCTCACACCTGAATGTTAACACCATATAAGTATAGTACAGTACAGTGTATAGTATAGTCTAGTAGAGTATAGTATGAGTATCATACTAATATATTACCCCTCACTATATTATAGAGTGTACCTAAATATTAATAATCATACAAGTATATACAGTATATTTTCAATTAAAACAGATACTCTGTATCTGTATTATGTAGCGTACCTTACTCCAGTAGCGCCATCTGCTGAGTCCTGGCTGCCGGTTTCGCTCGGAGTGCCCACTGACTTGGCAGAGGGAGACATGGGAGGGGGGACTAAATAATGAAACATACACGTATCCTCTGTTACTATTTGCAGAGGCTGAACTAAACACACGCACGCACGCACATGCACGCACGCACACGTGTACACATACACACACACACACACACATACACACACACAAAGCATAGGGATTTGGAGTGCAAAAAAAAGAAAAAGAAAAGCAAAACCAGACATTCATTAAAAACAATAGAGGAGGCAGAGGAGAGAAAAAATATGGTGCAAGGTCCGGGCGGTGAAAGAAAAGACAGGAAGTAGGGAAAAGAGAGAAGACAAAAAGAAGCATTGGTTAAAAGTCATGCAGGAATAACATGAGGTTAACATGAGCTCATTCCACACAGAAATAAACAGCACTCAAACACAGAGAGCAGCAACGATGGGCTACATGCTACATGCTAATGACACGTCTAATTTTCATCTACATGAAATCAATATCTCTCATGCTGCTGCGGCTACTATACTAATACTACTGTACTACTACTACTTATAATAATAATAATAAGAATAATAATAATAAGAAGAAGAATTAAAGCTTTCATGATTTTGAACTCGTATTTCCCATTTTCCATGTGACCAATAATAATGTTTCTTCCTCCATAACGTGATACTGATCCTGACCTTCTCAGCATATAGCTGAGCTCATTTTCTTCAGGTTTCTTTTGATAACTTGTTAACATTATATTTTTTTCTTAGATTGCACATAACAATATATCAGTATATAACATGGTATTATTTTTAGCAGCATTTTAGGCCAACGTCTACATGAAGTATATTAAAGTGCCATCTCAGAGTACTACATTTTACTCCTTTACATTTTAGTTCTAGTGGAGTCATACCCATGGCAGGATCGGTGATGCCCATGCTCTGCAGCAGGGCCTCAGTCTCCCTCCTCTTCCTCTCCAGATCAGAGTCATCATTTGATGGAGAGGCGCCTTCCCCACGCCCTTCAGTCTACAGAGCAAAAACAGGAGGCTTAATGTCAGTGTGTCATTCTCTCTCTCTCTCTCTCTCTCTCACACACACACACACACACACACAGGCCCACACACACAAAATGGGAACCTCACTTCTTTTTTCTTGCGTTCTTCCTCTTTTCTCTTCTTTTCCTCCCTGATCTGGGCAAGGCGCTGTTTCTTCCTCTCCAGCTCTGCCTTCAGCTCACTTTTGTCTGACATTATGTCCAGACTAAAATGCACAAACACACAATCATTTCAGTTAACACAATCACTCGCTCACTCATCGTCTGTACAGGGCCTGGAGCCTATGCCAGGAGACTTAGGGAACAAGGCGGGATACACCCAGGATGGGGTGCCAATCCAGGGTACACACACATATACACACACACACACACACACACACACACTCACATTAACAAACTATGGGCAATTTGGGAACGCCAATAAGCCTGATCTGGATGTCTTTGGACTGTGGAATGAAACCGGAGTACCTGGAGGAAACCCACCAAGCACAGTGAGAGCATGCAAACTCTGAACATGAACACAGATGTGAGGTGGGAATCGGACACTTGATTTATATTAAATGTACATTTGCACTATGGACCACATGGCAGACCAGATCTTTTAATTTTGGATGTTTATCATTACAGCAATGTAGCGTGTTTAACATTAAACAAGCATTTTGTCCTGCTTTCCATAAGCATGCGAGGGCTTGCACGTAACATCCGCCCTTTCCAATATGGCGGAGTTTTGTCGTACCCCAGAAGTTTGCAAAAGCAGTATCTACTGTTTGACTTCTGGGGGACAAACAGTACATCGCATAAGAGGGTACAGATAACGACATAAAAGTAATAATCTATTACTATATAAACATAAACCACAGAGAAAAGGTTTGAATTGTCTGTGAAAGTAAAAAAAGTTGAATAAAATCAATGAAGAAATTTACTTCCGGGATACTTCAGCTGTGACGTAAGCACGTCAGCGTTGCCGGGATACGCCCTGCCGATGATAGAAACCGGTTGACACAATGGAGTCTGGGACGTGGCAATGTGCAAATATTATTTTCTAAACCTGTTTCCACATTTGTTTCATTAAATGCAACCATTCTAATTAATTTTAAGGTTGAAAAACGGTCTAGTTTCACATTATTCTCTTTATTTGCCTATATTCAGCCCAGATCCCTCAGATCCCTCAGTGCCTCACAATAAATAACACAGTAATAACAATAAAGCATCAGGTCAGTAATGTTGCTGTTCATCTTAAAATACAAGCATAGATAGATGCACTTGATGTGATACGCTTGATAATTTTATAAAGGTTAGAAACACACCCACCGCGTAGATTTCACATAAATAGCTACACTAGAAAATACATCATTAATACCTTTAAATAAATAAAATACTTCCTTTGATCGCAGCAGTTTAGATGAATAAACACACACACACACACACACACACACAAAGCACGAAATATTTTCAGTGCATCCGGTAATCTGATCTCTAAAGGATTATGTCAACAACAGGAAGCCTTTCCATCCATCTTTACACTCCATCTCGGATTGAACGCTCCACTCTCTCCATCTCTATAATGTAGCGTTGCTATAGCAACGGTTAGACTTACTAGTGCCGAGTCGTTATAGCCGCGTATAAAGTCCTGTTTTTGGGCGAATGTTCTTCACGGATTATTACTTATTAATCTTCTGTTCCCAGGTTTGTAACAGGACACTGGACTGCTATGGCCGCCGGGAGGGTTTTTACAGTTGAGCAGTAACACATGTCAGGCGTTAGAGGGCGCTGTTTCACGTTTCCTCACACATGGAGAATCATGGCTAACGTTGTACACGTTATTAGATTAGATTAGATTAGATTAGATTAGATTAGATTTTATAGCCATTGTGCAAAATACATGTATAGACCCAATGAAATGGAGTTAGCATCAAGAAATGCACAAGTGGCCTATTAATAAATACCAAATGTGGTAAATGAGGGGTATGTGTTCGCTTGTATAGGAGTGAGAGTGATTAATGTACAGAAGGTGCAGTCGGTAATAAACATACACTATACCGCCAAACGTATTTGCTTGCCTGCCTTCACATGCATATGAACCTGCGGAACATCCGATTCCTAATCCATAGGGTTTAATATGATGTTGGCCCCGCCCATTTTGCAGCTATTACAGCTTCAACTCCTCTGTGAAGGCTTTCCACAAGGTTTAGGTGTGTGTTTATGGTATTTTTGGCCATTCTTCCAGAAGCACATTTGTGAGGTCAGACACTGATGTTGGATGAGAAGGCCTGGCTCCCAGCCTCCGCACTAATTCATCCCGAAGGTGTTCTATGGAGTTGAGGTCGAGATTCTGTGCAGGCCAGTCAAGTTCTTCCACACCGTTCATGTCGTTATGGACCTTGACTTGTGCGCTGGTGCAGATGTTCCAGTGAAAGGAATTCTTAATGCTTCAGCGAACATGTGTATATCAAATAATTTATTTTTACGTAGAATGTTGTGGAACGTCCACAAAACAAGTGAGCTCCTGTTCTCGCTCATGTTCTCAGCTATAAACAGGAGTTTCCATCATCTTACATCTCACAGATTGTGCTGTTACTGAGAAACCATGATGTGTGAAGCTTATGGAAAAGCACTGACACTGGAGACTCCTTTCAAACATCTTCAATCAACCTCCGCTGTAACAGATTATATACTGTAGTATAGGTTTTTCTGCTAACGTTTGTAGAGATTTTGCCTGTTAATGAGCCGTTAATATGGAAATAATTCAAATATTAAAATAAACGCGTTAATATGAAGCTGTCAGCTGTGGAAAATGAATCAACACCCATCCAATCAGTATCCAGAATTCAACAGCACTGTCTCATACGTATTTTAATAAAATGTATTTAAAGATTTAATTATGATTAAACTGAACACCACAATAACATCTATATTTGTGATATTATGAAAATACAATATTACTGCTGAAGTTGAAAGAATTACAATTTACACCAGGAATTGTCTGTCTCGTTTCCTTTCGAGACGAACCTCTATATGATTTCTTCATTCCTCTCCTCTCACGCTAAGCTCAATGAGGAAATAATCACTCCAGGCCATTGAATCATTCTAAAACTATGCGCATTTGCACTTAAGAGGAATTTCGAGCAGTCCATAGAGCAGTCGGTGTGTTTTTTAAGTGATTATAATATTATACTATTATACGTCCTGGGATATCAGTATATATCATGATGCTATAGCGATGGAGATTTCTACTGTATTAACTTCTGCAACAACCTCCAGTCTGATTCTAATTGTCTAATTGTCAAATTTAAATGAAAAAGTCATTCTTGTCGAATATTACAATTTAAACCCAGCAGTTAGTGAACCCAGTGAGAGAGGAGGTAGCTCAGTGAGAACGTACAGCAAGAAATACAGTAAGTATAAGTACATTCATATTAAATCAATGCTTTTTCATAAAAAAAAAGTTTTATTTTCAAGAGCTTTTTTTATTTTATTTTATTGATAAATCTGATGTGACACAATGTAAATATAATAATCATGTTTTGTTGTAGAGACAAATGTGTGTTAAAAGAGAGAGAGAGAGAGAGAGAGAGAGAGAGAGTGTGGTCACTGTGACCTATAACACTCTGTAGAGCACTAAAAAGATGAGATCAAACGGCTGTTGAAGTTACCATGGCAACCTGTGTATGACCTCAAATCAGGTTAAATATGCAGGTGTGTGTGTGTGTGTGTGCGTGCGTGTGTGCGCGCGCGCGTGTGTGTGTGTGTGTGTGTGTGTGTGTGTGTGTGTGTGTGTGTGTGTGTGTGTGTGTGTGTGCGTGTGTGTGTGTGTGTGTGTGTGTGTGTGCCTACAGCTGTAATTCTCTCAATATGATGTACATGCTTACAGGTGAAGTGTAATTCTGAATGCATGTTGAGACTATTTTTATGTACTGTACTATAATACATTAATAAATTAGTAATAAAGTCGAGTAAATTGTTTGTCCATTATTAACATTTTAGGTGTTTTAGCTTGCTTATTTAATGTTATTATCTGAGCTGGAAATATATACGCTGACATCATACACTTCTTAGAAATATTTATCACTCCATGAGTCACTCTGAAGACTGTACAGACGTGTCAGAACTTGGTCAGTCGTGATGCGATTCATTTTATTTGTACAGCTCTTTAAACCACAGACGCGACAGAAAGCAGCTTGACAGAAATCCAGATGTAGATTTAGCTTAACCCAGGGTGAACAATGCGGAGATGACAAACATGACAGTGGCGAGGAAAAACGTCACGAGGAAGAAACGATGAGAGACTCGGAAAAGAACTGAGCCCCTTCTGGCTGACGCTGGATAGTGAGATTATAAATCCTTATAGTAAACAGGTGTAGGGAGTCAAGAGTACTAAGTATGTTTGGCATGAGCATAATTCTTATGATTCTCAAGCGGAAAAGCAGTGAGAAATGAAATAGTTTCCCACTCTGTACCTCCTATGCTCATTCCGGATATATTAAGGTTCTGGAAATTTCCATTAACTCACAGTCTCAGATACGAAGCTGCAATTCCCAGGTGTTGAATTGAGAGATTCGAGTTCTCTGATAACTCTGAAATGCACCGAGCTATGAAGGAATAGACAACGAAGACATCAAAAAATTCCTCAGAAACTGATCTAGTTGTTTAGCCATGCAATGTTAATTGTACATTACATACATTACATTTTAATAGTGTGTAATAATAATAATAATAAGGATTCATTGCTTGTTAGACTTCGAGCCCTGGTGCAAAACAAAACAAAACAAAACAAAAAAGATAATTCATATCTTCACTGATCAACATTTTTGCTTTGTGGGAAAAGGTGTAAATAGGCAAAATATCCATTTTACTAAGACATAGCTACTATATGTTTGTCCAACATATACTAGTGCAGTTCTAAAGCATCTGAATCTCCAAGCTGAATGCAGACAAAGCCGTCGTTTCCAAGGCTGCGTGAATAGAAAAATATAACAGATGTGGGTTTTTTTTCTTCACATCTGGGCTAAGTTGATCAAACAGCAGCCATCTGTGTCCTCACAGTACACATCTTAATCACCAGAACATAACTGAAATATGCATTCACTTTGCCGTAACTTTATCATCAATTAAAATTTCCACATGCGCTTTTATGTAACAATGGAGTTTCATCATATCTCTTACGTATGCAGCAGAATGAACATGAAGGATTAAGCAAGCATGGCAGAAAGTATCAGATGGATCCTTATTGCGTGTATTTACTTTATGTGCGTGGATAAGCAGAGTTGCTGTCTAACTGTGTCATATAGCTGCACTGCAGTCTGAGAAACCGAGTCTAGGGTTTGCACCAAAGTCTGCACTATTTCTACACAGTTATAGGTGAGAAAGGAGAGAAGTCTGAGCCCTTATATCTGAGCTCACTGAAAAATGTTCTGCTGCAAGGTATGAGAATGAGATGAAATGAAACGAACGAGATGAAATGAAATGGAAATAAATAAGATGTGAGAGCGTCACACAACCGCTTTACTGTTTTTATTATAGCGTCTCACTGTAAATACAACAATAATAACTCAAATGCAGCTTCAGCCAACAAAATTTACCCCAGACATACTAGACACCTAAAATTTATTGTCAGGGTAAACATATACCGTATACCATGTTTCTGCATGTAGGTTTCCTTCAATTTAATTCGTTAAAATTACATTTTGCTGTAAAATACTTGAGTAATATTTTGACACATAATACTGTATATGTGTTTACTCATTTGCTATATTTCTTAATATGACCTAGTTATCAAATAAACAAAGAAAGTAAAAAAGTGGAAAGTAGAAAAGTGGACAGGTACATACATTTAAATTACATTTAATAGTATACAGTTTCTATATGGGAAAAAAACTGATTTTTTTATTAATAAATACCAAACAAACAAACAAACAAACAAACAAACAAAACCGGAAGTAGGGAATGTTCTTGCTTAACCAGATAGTTGATGAGCCAAAGCCATTTGAAACTATAAAGCCTAACTTCAGCTTAATTTAATAACACATTTCTCATAGACAACTTTTAGCTTAGATTTATTTAATTATTTATTGCTAGTTTCTTGAGATCTGCCTCGCATCAAAAACCCGGAAGTGGGCGGGGTTATCAGTATCGACGTTTAATAGGTGGCCAATAGTCGGTTTTGTGTCTGGAAATATTTTTTATGTAAAAACTTTTCGTTTGTGTTCTATAGTAATTAAATACAAAAAGGATATATTTATGGATAAACAAAACTAAATAAAACCGGAAGTGTTGACGGACGCTCGCTACGCAGCGCGCAAGCGCCAAGGTTCGGCGCATGCGCGGTGCCTGATGGAAGCGGGACGCAGCTCGGGCTGTGACAGTGTGGGGTTGATTTGAGAGTGAGTGCATGAACCTGTGGCTATAACGGCTGTGTGCAGCGTGAAAGCGATGCGTTATAACCGAGACATAAGCACTTCATAGTGCAAAAGACATGTGAGCGGGTGTCATTCGGAGACGCGACGCAGGAGATGTCGGAGGTGGGATTAGTTTGGGATTGAGAGGCTGCGTTTTTACTCCATTACTTCTGGGCTTAATGAGTGTCCAAAGTGAGAGGAGCCTCGCTGGAAGTTTGGACGCAGCGCCATCTTTGGTCCCAATTCTCCATCAGCGACCCCGGGCCTGGCTCTGAAAACACCGACATCTCCACCAGCGGCATCCGTGACACAGGTACAGCCAGCGTGTTTGTGATATTTAAAGTTAGTTTTCCCTGGAAACTGTCCTCAGTTCCTGCATCGGACCGAGAGAATGTCTAATTCACAGTTTTGACCCTGGATGTGAACAGGCCGCGGGATGACTGCTCCAGTTTCCCTGCTAGCGCACGCGCTAAAGCGGTTATTCTTCACCAACCGTTTCGTTTTTTTTTTTTTTTTTTTTCAAATTACAAGTTCCAGTTTAAGAAGTTTTTTCCCCCCACAGAAGTATGTTTTTATTTATTGTTTATTATTGGTTATTGACAGCACAACATGTTCATGTATGGCGATGTGAATGTGGCTAGCCTAGCCTGGTGTCAGTAATGCCCTTTAAACACCACATAACACTTAAATAACACCCGAGCTGGTCAGTTAACCAGCCACAGTGTGACGTCATTTGATCAGAAATTAAACTCTGGCTGTGTTGTTGTTGTTGTTGTTTTACATGGAGCTTGTGCGTTTTAAACATTTACATTAGGATTAAACAGGGAGGTTAATCTTTTTTCCCCCCTTTTCCTGCTTTGCCTTGTCATGCCTCAGCACGTCTGTCACACTATTTCACCACAACCTTTTCACAGGCCTTTTAAAGTTAACCACAAAACAACACCCTTTTTTTCACGGCTTGCTCCACCTGTTCATTAGTGTGAGTGTATACACTTTAAAATACATACAGTATGATAGAATACAGAATCGTCTCAGAGTTTAAAAGTGATAAATTGGTTTTGGTGACTCATCCTGTACTAATCTTGCGTTTGTCCAATTGAATGCACCTTAAAACACAAGTCCCGCCCCCTCCTTAGGCGGAGCTGTTAAATTTTTTTTGTTTTTGTTTCCAAACTGTCCCTTTTAAGTTTTTATTCAAGTTGAGATATTTGTATGTTATTACAAAACACCACCACACTACAGTGTGGCTTCTCCATCATCATGGCCCTGACGTTAACGTCCTTGAATGACCCAGCTGAGACGCCTAACCGCTTACCCCCTACCATACGAACGTGTCTCCGTTGTCCACTTGTGTTTATAGTCAGATTTCATACATTGTTTTTCTGACGCGTTTCAGCCGCGGAGGCTTCAGATGTCTCATGGTGATGACTCGTCGTTATCGTCAGCGTCACCGATGATCGGCCGCGTCTCAAACGTTTCTGATATAACTCCGGAGAGTCACCTCATCTAGGCAAATGTCCTCGTTATAGTCAACACTGTGTGGATGTGAAATGTTCCAACGGTTGACCAAAACGCTGACATGGATGACCAATTAGTGCCCAAGGTCTTGTGTAATAATGTATCAGTCTGGATTGACTTCTTTTTGATCTCTTTTTTATTTTCGCTCCCGGATCAACGATTATAAATGGTGACCTATTCGAGCCTGTGTCATGATGCAGGAAAACGTTTCACATTTGTGATTCTGGAATTCTGAGGTCATACTCATCGGACGTGTGTGATGGCGGTGAAAATTGCCTTACTTTTAGCATCAAGCATGTGCTAATTGCACTGATGCACATCACAAGAGCGAGGACGTAGAGGTGCTGCTGCACTTTAACTCCAGAACACTGCATGGCATCAGCAATTTAAATAAACCATCTTGTCTTCCTCCATATTAAAGCTTTAGTTTTTTTTTTCTTACCAGGTCTCTCATGTTTAGAGTCGTTCCTCATTTAAATATTCACGCCCGTATTCATGAATCTTCAGTGTCCTGTAGAGTGTCTATATCATAAACGTAATCTGTTCTTGTTTTTTTGTTCTTTTTTTAAACCATGTTTTACTTTATATCAATTGGGTCAAGTGGGTGGATAAGTCAGCATCATGGGTTTTGATGACTCAGTCCGGGAGCACGGTGATAAAGTGTCCCTCCTGTAAAGCTGTCCTGATGGCGAATAATCCTAATTACGGAAAATCCTCAGCAAAAGGGTTCACAGTCCAATACAGTGGAAAACAGCTCAGAGACAAAATGGTGTCTGTTCAAGTGTGTAAGCCTGTTAGATTTTTACTGATCAGCGAGTGTAGGGGTTTAGGCCAGGGGTTTTCCTATCGTGGAGCGTGATCAGATCATCTATAACGGTGTAGGTACCAGATGTGCTCAGGTGGTCAGATCTGATCCGCTTCCTGTTCCTGCTGATGATGGCGCACTTTGTGAAATCAATGGGAAAGCGATTCATGCAAAACACATTGTGCCGCGACAAACGACATGCCATCTATGGCAACAGCACTACATTTGTATATAGACATATATAGATATATAGATGAGTAAATAGATATCGATAGATATTTTTGCTTCTATTTCATATTTGAGTTGGCAATATAGAGTTCTCTTTCCCGTTCGTATATATGTAGATATTATTTTTATTAATTTAGTGTGCATAAATTTATTGCTGCAGTCTCGTGATAATATGTATTAGATAAAATATAAATTCTAGTGTTTCTATAAAATAAATACAAATGATAAATAGATAAATGTTTTGATGCAGATATTTCAATTATAGACGCCCAGTAGTCATGGTGTGATTTCATGTTTTTGATGACAATGTTAGCTTTCGTTCATGTTAAGCTAACGCGCGCGCGTGTGTGTGTGTGTTTTACTATAATGACACGCTCGTGTAAGTTGATCTGATGCTAACGTTCCTCTCTCAACATTACGTCACACTTTGACTTAGTTTTAATCATGTCATTTTCAAGCCCTTCTGAATCATGGCCTTTCTGCTTTTGGGGATTTTACAGATTTCGTAAGAAATGTCGTATTTCTTTATAAAGGTTCTGCACGGTTCGTACTCTGCCACATCGTCATACTGCATCGTACGCAGGCGCAGGACCCTGAGCAGATCTCAACACTTCTGGTATCTACACCGGTGGAGATCTAACAGACTGCTGTTCGCTCTGCAGTGTGTGTCTCTAACATGACAAAATGGCTCCTGTGTTCTGTCTGTGTGATGAACGAGTAGGACTGGGTCAGCGTGTGTGTGTGTTTACTCGGACATCTTAAACCCAGACGAATCCTGTTTTTTCCTCCAGACACTTGTGTGTTTGTTTCTCTCTGTCTGTCTCTCTCTCTCTCTCTCTCACAGACACACACACACACACACACACACACACACACACAGCAGCCATGGTACAACTACATGCCAAAAAGTACTTGCAGCTGAAATGCTCCCAAGATGGAGGAAGGGTGGCAGCGTGGCACACACGAAGGTCAACACGCGCACACACGGAGAGAGAGAAACATTGCAGGAGAGAAATTAGGAAACAGAATGAGCAAGGTGGAGAGACGGGCAGGTGGAGAGAGAGACACACACACATATACAGAGCAAGAGATGGAGAGTGTCGCACGCATGGGAAGAGTGACGGACATGACACAGAGATGGAGAGTGAGAGATGGAGGGAATCACACATGTGGAGAGAGAGAGAGAGAGAGATGAAGGAGAGAAAGATGGAGAAACAGATGGAAAGACAGACAAACTTGTAGGGTGATACAGATGAATAAACAGAAAATGGAAAATGAAAGAAATGGGGAGAAAGGTGGAAACGCAAGGACAGTCTGGTGGATGATCAATTAGAGAGAGAGAGATTACATTTTAAAAGATGATCCTCAATACTCGGGTGTTAAATTAAAGTGCGGTATGAGGCATGATGATTTTTTTTTGATGATGTGGACACAGGCTTTTTTTTTCTTTTTCTTTTTTTATCCACTGTTGTTCAGAATGAGGTCGTCAATGCTTTCTTTTTTTGAAACCCATTGTGAATGGAAAAAAATAATGATTGCCATAGCTTGGAAATAAAAATATATACTCATTTAAAACTAGAATGTGCATGTAGGCTCACGTCATGAGCAAAAAAAAAAAAAGTGTCACCATTACAGACGAGTCAAATCATAGAGCAAAGAAAACAACTAAGGAGATTTTAAATGACTGGAACTGGGTTAAGAAGTCTTGAACACATTATCAAAACCTGGAAGCATCAACTTTGTGGAAGAAACACAATCATGAATGGACATCACTTTTAGTATGGGGAAGAAAGATCGACATTAAAAAGCAGAGCTATGATTATTAGTGGAAGCAAGAGGATTTTCATGCACACGCGCACACACACCAGGTTGGGACTGAACAGCTGTGTGTCTGTAAGAAAACCACTTGTTAGTGAGACTCATCAGAACAAAAGACTTCAGTTTGCTAGAGAGCGTACAGATCAGACTTTGGAGCGATTGGAAGAAGGTCATGTGACCTGATGAGTCCAGATTGAGTCTGTCCCAGAGTGATGGGCGTGTCAGGGTAAGAAGGGAAGCGCATGAAGCGATGCACCCATCATGCATAGCGTTCACTCTACAAGCCCCTGGAGACAGCGTTCTGATCTGGGGTCGCTCAGGTCGAGACTCAGCAACGTTATGTGGAAATAAATGAAGTCAGCTGACCACCTGAATGTAGTGAATCACAGAGTGTCACAGCTATGGAGGTTTCCCTGATGGCACAGGGTGTATTCCAGGACTCAGAGTGTGAGAGAGTGCTTCTGGGAGCCCAAGGCATCATTTCACACATGAACTGCGTTACAGACGTGACGGAGTGGGTGAAGGAAGAAGCAGTCTCACAGACGGACCCTGTTCTCTATTGGTGTGCTACAGGATGTTGGTTTACCTGCACACTTCTGAAACTTTCTAGGACTTTCTGAGTCCTAGAAAAGGAGTCTGACCTTTCTAGTACAGTTCTAGTACAGATGTATTTATTCTTGTTTTTGTTGATCAGTGTTTGAGACTCTTCTGAGCCCCGGCCTGCACAAGGTGTGTGTGGGCGAGAGACTCTGAGTGAGCGGAGATACCATTACATTTTATTTCACACTGTGATGGCCACACATGCACTCAGATCTGTTACGCCACGACTGTTCAGTGTGTTCGTGTGTGAAGTGAGTAGATGGTGTGTTTTGGAAACACTCTTGCACCCAGAACACACACACACGCGCGCACACACACAGTCGAACAGTTTAAAGGTCTATTCATTTGATCCTCTCAGTTTGACACCAAGGCTATAACAATGCCCATGTGCTGCGTGAGTGGACTGAGGGTGTGTGTGTGTGTGTGTGTGTGTTGTAACGGGTTCGACCCTTGTGCACGTGTGGCACCACAGACACACACTCACACGAGGTCTTATGGGAAAATGGGTAATTTTATTATGAAAAAACGAGGTAGGAAAGGGTTAAAGGTAGGAGGAAGGACAAAAGGGGTCCAGCTGGCATGCGGGCACACGGCTGGCAAAAGGTGGTGGCGCAGACCGGAGCACTCGGAGGTAGCGCTCCTGCACGCTCCCATGACGACGACCTTTCCCGCCGACACCGCATGGTACCTATGTAGGGAGCCTACGGAGTGAGCGATTTAGGCGCACGCCCATCACAGGCGCACACCGTGACAATGTGTTGTGAACGTTTTCATGTTAGTGTGTTAGTTAAATGTGTAATTTGTTCACGTGTGTGTTACAGAGATGGAGGAGCTGCAGTCACTGGACCCGCGCAGACAGGAGCTTCTCGAGGCGCGCTTCATGGGGGCAGTTAGTGGAAACACCGGGGGCAGCACGGGCAGCGCCAGCGGAGGAGCCAAGGTGTGTGTGACTCACACACTGACCTGATGCACATGTCCATAGTGTACACCTGTAGTATGTGTTGTGAAGATTAAATGAGTGTGTGTGTGTGTGTGTGTGTGTGTGTGTGTGTGTGTGTGTGTGTGTGTGTGTGTGTGTTTAGGGCTTGATCAATAATGAATGCTCCAACCACAGCTTTGGCAGTCTGGGATCATCAAGTGACAAGGAGTCTGAGGTAACAATGCTGAGACACACACACACACACGCTCTCTGACACACGTATACACACACGCACAAGGTGTGTGTTTGTGTGTTAGTGCTTAACAAATCCGTAGTTACTGGTGTGACGCGTCACTCATCGCTCCTCCCGTCTTTTCGGCAGAACTCCGATCTGAAGCGAGGAGGCTCTCCGGCGTATTCCGTAAGCCAGCCGCCTTGCTTGTTTAAAAATATTGGCACCCCCTTAATCCCCATGCACAGACACCATGGCTCTGAATTGATCTCGCAGTATATTTAAATAAAATTTTTTATTTATTTATTTTTTTTTTGTAGACACCCGAGAAGAAACACTCTGAGACGAATAGGAGGAAGAGAAAAGCTGACAACCAATCAGAGGCCAGCCAAGGTGTGACCCACTTCCTGGTTGATGGGGAAATAGTAAGGTTGTAGTTTGGTAAAGATTGAGGCAGTAGGTGGTGATGGAATTTTGACGTTAACGTTCGTGTCCTGATATCTTTTACGGAAACGAGTGTGTGAACAGCGGCGCTGTCCCAGTGAGTTTATGGAATTATTAGAGGGTGTTAAACAGACTTTACTGGCAGAGATAAAGGAGAGACTGCGTGTCTTATTTGTCCAGAGATGTAACTAGAGATTCCATCACAGCTTATCTTTTGTTTATGTTAATTTCACTTTCCAGGGAAGTCTTCCGGCCGAGGAGCAAAGATCAGCGATTACTTTGATGTAAGTATTGTTGAGTGTGTGTGTGTGTGTGTGTTTGGGGGCGGGGTTTACAACTTACACATAACCTGGTATTCACGTGGTTTGATTCACACTCCAGTGTAACTTTAATTCTCTCGATGCTGCAGTTTCAGGCAGGGAACGGCTCCAGCCCCGTCAGAGGAATGCCGCCTGGTCTTCGCGCCCCTCACGGCTCTCATTCTGCCCCCGGCTCCATCGTAAGTCCACTGGCTCTAAACCAGTCTGATTTTACCTTTCATGTTTTTTGATTTTTAATTTTTTTTTTTTCTTAATCGTTTGTTTCTGACCGTCAGGTGCGACAGAACAGTTCCTCACCCACCAGCCTGTGTTTCACCGATCAAATGATGCAACCAAAGCAGCTGAGTTTCAGAAGTGTGCAGGTAAACAAACACTCCGCAGCATACCAATAGAGGACCGGGTCTGCCTGTGAGCCTGGTTCCTCCTTCACCCACTCCGTCTCGTCTGTATCGTTCCTCAGGGATCCAAATCTACATCCGGTGATTCTGTAAAGCTGATCATCTGACAAACTGTTTGACAAATTTGTTGTTAATTAAATTTCCATAAAGCTTTTATTAATGGCGTTAACATCTATTCATTCCAGCGGGATTTGCTTACTGGTGTGTTCTCACTCAGAGAGTAGAGCTTCTGGGTTTTCAGCTATGAGCTAATGACCCGACCTCTAAACGACACATTACGATAGAAACACTGGAACGTGCAATGTGCGAACAGCACTGGCTCTCGGCACGGTTTCCGATACATTTAATTCTACACTCGTGTAAAAAGTTTGACATTAAGGCCAAAATGAACTTTTCAGTCCTGATACAGAAATACTGACTGAAATTAGTATCACCAGTGAGTTCTGTTAATTGTCAGTTATAGTCTTTGGGTGTGTGCTATATTATTGTCGTAATGTTCTGTTATATTGTTTGACCACTAGGGTGCGACGGTAAAGTCACCTGACAACTCGGCCCCTCCAACCTCGTGCGTGTTGAGGCAGTACAGAGTAAATAGTTGAGGAAGTGCTACTCCATCTGACACCATGCATCACAGTAAACAAAACTAAAATTGTGCCTCAAACCACATACATGTTACCTACTCTATATCAGTATTAAACACTAACCAGGGTTGCACATTAGCATAATTTTTTTAGCTGAAAAATTAACAGTTAAATAATCAATAATAAACCATGTATTAATAAAATCAAAATTAAAAATTTAAATTTAATTTAAACAAGCGGCACAATCCCAACAAATTAATCAGGTTAGATAAATTAACGAAGTACAGTTTAATGAACAGAACAAAAGAACAAACAATATGACTCTCAAAAATCCTGCTCCTGTCTCTCTGTCCTCGTACAAAACCTAAAAACCGCAGGCGCACCAAGATAATGGATAAATGAACTACAGAGAAATATTATGCAAAACAAAACATTATTTGCTAATACATTTTTATTGTTTACATTTTTAATCGCAATTCATTGATTGATGATTAGCATCCATATAGTACTAACGCAAACACATAGTGTCTGTAACCGTTTTAGCTTTAGCTTTATTCAGCAGCTTCACAACTGACCTGTGCACGAGTAATTAAAAGTAGCTCTTTCCTTATAACGTTAGCTTTTTCATGTAAACAATACAAAATTCAAATACAAGTTCAACATTTAACTTCATATTTAACTTAACAAAAAGCTAATTTTTTACTGAACAGCGTGTATCTCTGCCATCCAATGTTGTTGTTTCTAAATAAACTTGTCAAATAATTCACGCCTACCACAAGGTTCACAGTGCAGCATCTGTAGGATTGTAAAGAAACTGTTGCTTTGAGTCCTGAGTGCCTGTTGAGCAGTTGAGTGTTTTTTTGTAATTTGCTTTGGAGAAACGGCCCATCAGAGGCTTTTAAAAATGTGCAACTTTTTATAAAAAAAAAATGCGTCCTGCACTACTCAGGAGCTGGTGCACTCGGCACAGAGTCCAACGAATAACGTCCTGTTCTGGTCTCTGGCTGATTGACCGGTGCATCTCTGTTATAAATGTAATAAGTAATTTATATACAGTGGAACCTCAGATTGCGAGTAACGTGGTTTACGAGTGTTTCGCAAACCGAGCAAAGATTTTTAATACATTTTTAATCGGAAACCGAGCAAGTATTAGTTTACGAGCGCTGAGTATCATGTATCACGCTATCAGTTATCACAACTGAGCCAATGATTTTTCCCTCTCTTGCGCTGCGGGAATTATGGGTAATCGTCTCCCCTGCTGCATCCCCTGTGTCAAAATAAGAGTCCCCTGCTGCGTCTTAGTGCTCGTCTCTTATAATCAACAGCCCCCTCTCTCTTCTGTTTGCGCGCATGTAATTTGACACTGTGCCCCACACACACCGACACACACACACACTTACTTTGTGTGTGCGTGTGCGAGCACGTGGAATTTGACACAGACACACACGCGCACAGATCACCCCGGCGCTTTATTTAAACAGAAAACTCAGCTCTGTCGCGATTCTTTTCAAAGGTAAGGTGCTGGTTCATTTATTTTTTACTTTACAGCAGTGATTCCGTTAGTCTGCTCACTAGTCTTTTTCCCCGTTACAACAGTGTTTGCATTGTGTATGTTACTTGTGAAACTTAAAAAGTGGGGTGGGGGAAGGGAGGAGGAGTTTTACTGTTTAAGACGAGGCGAGGGGCTAATTCCACACACACGCACACACACACACACACACACACACACGCATACAAATACACGGCGCCTGTACGCACAAACGGAAACACTTAACTGTCTGGATTTATTTTGACTTTTTTTTTTAAATGTTAAGTACAGGTTAATTTGTTTTATTTTTACTTTATATGTTGTATTAATTATTTTTATGTATTTATTGTTTTGGGCTGTAGAACGAATAATTTGAGTTTTTATTATTTCTTATGGGAAAAGTCTATTTGGTTTATGAGTGTTTTTGGAATACGAGCCCGCTTCCGGAATGAATTATGCTCGTAATCCAAGGTTCCACTGTATATGTATATATTTTTTAAAATGTGTAATTGTGACGACCGTATGTGCATGCACGGTTATAACCACTGAGACTGATGCATTTGGCTTTTGTGATGCCGTGAAATAGCTCACGTTTGTGTCTATGATTTTTCCAGACTGATCTGACTCTGTTAAAGCTTGCTGCCCTTGAGAGCAATAAGAATCTTGATCTGGAGAAAAAGGAAGGCAGAATAGATGATCTGCTCAGGGTAAGAATGCAAAAGGAGCGACTTTAGTGTAGAGCTGTATCATCATCATCATCATCATCATCTGCCAAAGTAACTGAGCACTAATATTGTGTTTGTACTATTAATGTGTTAAGCGTCAGGAATCCTCTGTCTCTCTGATTTCCTCAGGCTAACTGTGACCTGCGGAGACAGATCGAGGAGCAGCAGAAGCTGCTGGAACGGTATAAGGAGCGCCTGAACAAGTGCACCACCATGAGCAAAAAACTGCTCATCGAGAAGGTAAGGCTCGTGTGGCGTGTGTTACCACATGGACCATTTGTCTTATCCATCCGTTATCTTCAGCATTTGCTTTTGAGCTCAGTTTTCAGGAGTCCGTGCTGACCTGTAACATGTTCGTCAGATTCTTGAGATACTGTAAATCTTACCGTACCTGAACAGCGTGTGTGTGTAGAAGTGTGACCCCGATGTTTTGCGTTCGATCAGAGCACCCAGGAGAAGCAGTCGTGTCGGGAGAAGAGCATGCAGGATCGTTTACGGCTCGGTCACTTCACCGCTGTGCGTCACGGAGCGTCCTACTCGGAGCAGTGGACAGATGGATACGCCTTTCAGAACCTGGTCAAGTAAGAAACGTATTATAATAATAATAAAAATAATGATACACTGGAACCTCGGTTCACGATCGCCCCACAGTATGAACAAATTGGTTCACAACCGAAATAATTTGCCTACAATTTGTCTCTGTGACGACCAAGCCTTTGCCAAGACGCATCGTTTTTTGTGATATAAAAGCAAAATAAATAAAAACATAAATATAGTTAACAGAGAACAAATTAATTCTATTTACATGGATTCCCACAGATAAAAACTGAATTGGTGTACGACCAGATCGGGTCACGAACAGAACCGAGGTTCCACTGTAGTAATAATAATAATAATAATAATAATAATTTAAAAAATTTGGTTTGTAATGGAACAAGTGTGTGTGTGTGTGTGTTTAGGCAGCAGGAGTGGATCAACCAGCAGAGGGAAGATATCGAAAGGCAGCGGAAACTTCTCGCAAAGCGCAAACCTCCGAACACGATGCCGTCTCAGAGCCCGGTGCCGTACAGCGAGTCCAAACCCAGAAAGACCAAAGCGGTGAACGGAGCAGACAACGATCCCTTCGTCAAACCCAGCCTACCTACACTGTACGCAGGGCACACACACACACACACTTATGCAAACACACACATACCAGTCATGTTTAAGATTAAGCAGTTTGTTATGGAGGAAAAATGTTCTTTATTGTGTTTATTTATAATTTTTTTTTTATTAATTGTTTCAGGTTGACCTTAGCAGAGTATCATGAACAGGAAGAAATCTTTAAACTCCGCCTGGGCCATCTGAAAAAGGTCTTTCTCTTTCTCTCTCTCACACACACACACACACACACACACACACACACACACACTGTATGTAATTACATTACCATGGTGTTACATTGACGTGTGGTATTTGGCACAGAGTGAATTTCATCTGTTCATGTATCTGATTTCTACACTTGAGCAGTTGAGGGTTGGGGGCCGTGCTTAAGGGCCTGGAGGTGAAAGGTCGGCACGGGGCTGTTTAAACTCATGACCCTCTGAGCAGAAATTTAATGTCTTAACCGCTAGAGCTGTATTCAATCAATATTGTGTTGGTGGATCAAATTAACCGAATTCAATGGGGGTCAGTTTCCGATTCAGAATAGATTCACACGTTTTAAAATTATTTAGAGAAAATTACAAATCTTTAACTGGCCTAACGATGACAAAATCCTCATAACACAGCTTTAGCAGAAAATACACAGTGATTTCGTCTTCTTTCGAGTTCATGTGCAGTTTGTTTATAAGTTACACTGCGTTTCTGTCTTCTTTAGATTTGCTTGTAAAAAACATACAGTGTGATTCACTCGAAAGGCCCTGAATATTCTCGCATAGGACGAAGCAATCTGAACGAAATGGCGTACAATGTGCTCCTCAGTATATGGAGCTCAGAAGACGAGTCGAGTCGGGGCGATAAACGGTGCGCTGGCTGGCTGACAGAGTCCACATTAACACCGTACCCCTTCACTCAGTCACTTCTCATCAGCATGGTGGCGTACAGTAACAAGCAGCGCGTCTTCATAGTGCGGAACCTACTGAGTCACTGATTCGTTTAAGTGAAGTCAGAGTGGATTAAGGAAGAAATATCGTGTTCGTGACGGCACGTTTCACAATCTAAAATCGCTCCGATTCCCCCGATATTCTTGCCGATACGCTCAGGAAGACAGAACGCCGCGTCAGCATTTGTCAGGCAGAAAACGGAGATGACGTCCAGATTCGCATGTGATGCAATCGTTACACATGCGTCAAAATACGTAATGTTTTATTCCCCCCCCAGATTGCTTCATCATAACGAGTTATTACAGAATATTTAGGGCCTCTTTCAAGTGAATCACTCTGTGTAACAGACTTGAGACAAATCAGACACTGAACATTTGTGCTGTTGAATCCAATAAAACTAAAATAGAAATCGAAAAAATAACCAAATTGAATCGAATAGACAGTCTACTTCTTATTCACTTCATCTGGCTAACTCATTGTTTTTTTTTTCACCTTTACAATCGTATCTGTAGGAGGAAGCGGAGATTCAGGCCGAGCTGGAGCGTCTGGAGCGAGTGAGGAACCTGCACATCCGGGAACTGAAGAGGATCAGTAACGAGGACAGCTCCCAGTGAGTCCTCTCTCTCTCTCTCTCTCTGTGTGTGTGTGTGTGTGTGTGTGTGTGTGTGTGTGTGTGTGTGTGTGTGTGTGTGTGTGTGTGTGTGTGTGTGTGTGTGTGTGTGTGCGCGCTTTATTTCTTCCCTCTCACAGTTTCGTCTACACACTCATCCTTCCCACATGTTGGAAAAAGCAGAAGCAGTAAGAATGACGTTAAGGAAAGCTTTTTTTTAATAATTTTTTTTATGAAACATTTCCTGCTCTTTGCCTTTTGCCCAAGTTTGCTTGCGTCTCTGAGCAAGACATAATTAATAGATGATGAACGTCATGGGAGCCTGGGAAAACCCTTTATATGGTGACATTTAGAAATGGTTGTGAAAACCACAGATTTGATGAGTATGTTTTTGTTTTGTTTTCTTTTTTTCTTTTGCGCGGAGCTCGTCAGCTACAATTGTAAAGAAATTGCCTGATTACAAAATGAACCGATCATCTCGCTATAGCATTAGATTAGTTATCCAGCAACCTGATCTTTCTCAGCATGAGGAAGTCACACGTAACTAGCAGAATGTCTCTAGACATTTTATGTGGCTGTTTTTATGGCAACTTTTGTGTAAATGGCCCTTAACACAGCGTGATTTTTGTAGAACGAAAGGTGGAATGTTACAGGTTTACCCGAGCTTGAGGTAACATATAGACTTTGGGGAAGAGAAGATGCGCTGCTTTGAAATTTAAATGGAAAAAACACCCTTATGTCATAAAAAATCTCAAAATTCAACAGATTTTATAATATGCGCTTGTGAGTGTGGAACTGAAATCTACTTAATAAACGTGATCTCACACCTTTATGCTAACACGTCAAAATTTCAAAATTCATCAGACAGCACTGTACAATTGTTATTTATTTATTTATTTATTTTTTTAACAGCTTATGTGTGCAATTAAATTATATCACATGAACGAAGTCACGAGCACAGCTAGTACAAGGTAAATGAGCTGTGTATCTGGTTTTAATGTGTGTGTGTGTGTGTGTGGTCTAGGTTTAAAGATCACCCAACCCTCAACGACCGGTACCTGCTGCTGCACCTGCTGGGCCGAGGAGGATTCAGTGAGGTTTATAAGGTGACTCAGTTCATCAGTGCTGCGCTGCGTTGAAAAAATCCTCTGTGCAGAGCGATGGACAATCAGAAATGGAGCCAGAAAATCCCTTCCTGCACTGCTGTTTATGGCCAGTGTGTGTAAAGACACTAAGGAAATGGGACGTTTAAAAACATTTTTTTTATGTACAACAATACAGTGGAACCTTGGATTACGAGCATAATTCGTTTTGGAAGTGAAACCAAATCAAATCTTCCCATAAGAAATAATGAAAAACTCAAATAATTTGTTCCACAGCCCAAAAAAAAACACAAAAATAATTAATACAATATATAAAGTAAAAATAAAACAAATTAACCTGCACTTTACCTTTAACAAAAGTTAAAATAAATCCCAACAGATAAGTGTTTCCCTTTATGCGCGCATGCGCCGTGTGCGTGCGTGTGCGCGAGTGTGTGCGCGCGTGTATTTATGAAACTCCCCCCCCTCCCCCCACCTCGCTTTTTAAGTTTCACAACAAACACACACACACAACGGAATCACTGCTGTCAAGTAAAAAAAAAAGAAGCCAGGGAGGGGGTGTGTAAAGGCGAGAGAGTGTGTGTTAGTCGGTGTGTGTGTGTCTTTTTTCAAGTCAAAATTGATTAAAAATCTTTGCTCGTCTTGCGGAACACTCGTAAACCGAGTTACTCGCAATCCGAGGTTCCACTGTACATCATTCGATTCAGAATCATACGGATGATATTTAATGCTGCTCAATCTGATATGATCAAATTTTCTAAAGCCAACTTTTGATACTTTTACCATCATCAGATCTGATACTATACGATACAGATTAGATTATTTAGTAAGCGTGAGAATCACCAGGGAACATGCGATACGTCGTTGTTATAACAAGACCTAATAAGTGCAGATTCAGTTTGTATTGTGATTTTATGAAACCCCTTGATTTGATATTAAAAAAAATTGTTTTAGATTCAGAAGCGATGTGAACAGTAGTATAATAGTGATGATAAAGGCAACGTTTGTATATTTGGCCATACTGATGAAGAGTGCTGAACTGATTCATACTGAGTGTTGCATCACGTTTAATCCATATTTAACCAAATGCGTGCAGAATCTGAGGAAGCTGTTACGTTAACTTGTGAATGATTTATGTAAAGAACTTTTTGTTAATATCAGATGGCAAATGACCTTATTTATCTGTTTCAGTTTTTTTCTTTTTAAATATAATAATCCATTTATGATTGTTGGCACGACTAATTTAACTTGTTTACTAATATTTAATAATGGTCACATGATTTGCTCATATGCAGACTTATTATTTTTTATTTTGTTATTGTTTTTGAAGGCTTTTGATTTGTTTGAGCAACGGTACGCAGCAGTGAAGATCCACCAACTCAACAAGAACTGGAGAGAGGAGAAGAAAGAGAACTACCACAAGTATGTACACCTTTTAACTTTACGGGCCTGACTGCTGCACTTGATGCCTGATGATCCAGACGTCTCTAGTAACCATGGCGATACTGCATCTACTCTGCTGCTTTTAAACTCTGTTTGTTCTTTGTTAGTTTCCTTATTGATTGATTGTGAGTTTTGTGTTTGTGCTCTTTCCACAGACATGCATGTAGAGAATACAGAATCCACAAGCAGCTGGATCATCCCAGGATAGTCAAACTGTACGACTACTTCTCCCTGGACACGGACACGTGAGTCTCGAGCAGCACACAAGCTTTTGTAAAGCTTTTGAAAAAGGTGTCTACTACCTGTGAAACCGTAGTACCGTCTAGCACCCTCTACTGGTTTACACAGGCTAGATTAAAATGAGCGGACAGCGTTTACTCCTACAGCAACACAACACAATAAGAGCAGAAACGGATAAGCTGATGGCGTGTCCCCGTCCTCCAGGTTCTGCACGGTGTTGGAGTTCTGTGAGGGGAACGATTTGGACTTCTATCTGAAGCAGCACAAGCTGATGTCCGAGAAGGAAGCCCGTTCCATCGTCATGCAGATCGCCAACGCCCTCCGATACCTCAACGAGATCAAACCGCCGATCATTCACTACGACCTCAAACCAGGTGAGACGAACGATGATGCGGCGTTCAGCCGGGCAGCGCCAACGTCTCTCGTACCCGTGTCTCTGTGTGTCTCTGTGTGTGTCTCTGTGTGTGTCTCTGTGTGTGTGTCTCTGTGTGTGTGTCTCTGTGTGTGTGTCTCTGTGTGTGTGTCTCTGTGTGTGTCTCTGTGTGTGTCTCTCTGTGTCTCTCTGTGTCTCTCTGTGTCTCTCTGTGTGTCTCTGTGTGTGTCTGTGTGTGTCTGTGTGTATCTGTGTGTATGTGTGTGTTACTACACTCGGTGTTGCAGCAGCAGCTAATTTGTTTTATTACATGGAGCGCAGTGTTTTTGTGTCGAGTGTCAGCATTTAAGGCGATGTTGTGTAACTCGGAGAAAGAAACGTTTCTATCCAGGATGACAACCATTTCCGCTCTTAAAGCGTTACATAATATTTCCACATTTGAAGACACAATTAGGCACAAATAAGAAGTGGTAGATGACGATCCCATGTTGTCCTTTTATGTCTTTGGGCCAGATTGCTGTTTTTTTTGTTTGTTTTGTCTTTTCTTGCAAATCTTTCAGTGGTGCTAATAGACTGAGGACATCAGAAGTACCTGAGATTCTATCGTGTGTTCACGCTGGTTGGCATTTCTCCAAAATTGTGCAAATCCCCTTGTTTTCCTTTTTTATTCCACCTTTTTTTTTTTTTTCTTTTCTAATGGGAATGTTTAAGCCTATGAGACCAGTGTGTATTAAAGTGAACTCTTCTCCCAGGTAACATCCTGCTGGTGGACGGTACCGCCTGCGGAGAGATAAAGATCACAGACTTCGGCCTGTCCAAGATCATGGACGACGATAATTATGGCGTGGACGGTATGGACCTGACCTCGCAGGGAGCAGGGACCTACTGGTGAGCCGGGACCGTTGGGGACGCTGCAGCAGAGCTGCGAATGAAGGGTGTTACAGGTTTATAACCGTCTTTTAATGTTTTATGTTTTAGGTATTTACCACCAGAGTGTTTCGTGGTTGGAAAAGAGCCGCCAAAGATCTCCAATAAAGTGGACGTCTGGTCTGTGGGCGTCATCTTCTTCCAGTGTCTCTATGGACGCAAGGTAATTTGTATATATATATATACACACACACACACACACACACACACACATGTTGTGTAATATAACACACAGGTATTGTAAGAATGCCACCTCTGCCATATTAACCTGGAAGTCTGTCTGTGTCTCTGTCTGTGTGTGTGTGTGATTCTGCAGCCGTTCGGCCATAACCAGTCTCAGCAGGACATCCTCCAGGAGAACACCATCCTCAAAGCCACTGAAGTCCAGTTCCCTCCCAAACCCGTGGTCAGCAACGAAGCCAAGGTCCTCTCTCACACACACACACACACACACACACACACACACACACACACACACACACACACACACACACACACACACACACACACACTTTGCAGGTAGTCCCTGACTGACGAACATTTGAGCGGTTCAAATCACAGAAGTAGCTCACGTGTGTTGTACAAACAAATAGACACTGCAGTGTCTATATATATATATATATATATATAAAGTGTCTAAAGTCCGGTATAGTGTGTGTGCGCACGGGAGAAATGAGTCGGCCTCACCCGTTTCAATGAATCAGTCCAGGAGCGTAATGTTAGAAAAAGTCCGTCCTGTGAATCTGTCCTGATGGTGAATAATTATAATTTTGGGAAATCCTCAACAAAACAGAGTTCACAGTCCAATACAGAGGAAAACAGCTCAGAGACAAAATGGCGTCCGGGATTCCCCTCGTGATTTACAGGCACAGAGACGACACTGTTGCATTTCACTGTGAGATTCAGTTCTGTAGGCGCGGTTACATTTTTTGGCCACAGGTTTGGTTTCCTTTATGTTGTATATTCGTGTCAAAGGCGTGTAAGACTCACTCTGTCGGACTTAAGAACAAATCCGACTTATGAACGTGCTCACAGATCAGAACTCGTTGGTAAGTTGCGGACGACTTGTATTCACACTCCCGGGTCCACACACACACACACACACACCCCGCGCTCACACTCTCTAACTCCTTCCTCTCTCCGTGTAGGCGTTCATTCGCCGCTGCCTGGCGTACAGGAAGGAGGACCGATACGACGTGCACCAGCTCTGTAGTGACTCGTACCTGCTTCCTCACATCCGGCGAACCAATTCATCTGGAGTCCTGCAGGCCACACCCACTAGCCCCGCCTCCTCCTCTCTCATCTCTTACTGAGCTCATGTCTGACCGGTCAGGTGTCAAGTGGTTGAATGTGTTGTTTGTGAGCACAGGTGGGAGAGGGGGAAATAAAACTTGAATATTAATCTCACAAGGTGTGTGTGTGTGTGTGTGTGTGTGTGTGTGTGTTGGAGAGGGCATTAAAGTTCACACTTTTCTGTTATTGCTTTCTCATATCCCGTACTGTGTGTGTGTGTGTGTGTGTGTGTGTGTGTGTGTGTGTGTGTGAGAGACAGAGCAGGTCCAGGGTAAACATCTAATACTTCAAATCTCTTCTAATAGATATTTCTGGATCAATGTTTTTTCTTAAACTAATTGTTGACCTCTGATGTCATCACTGTGCGCCTCTGTAAGTTCCCATGTTGGATATTTGGATATCGCACAGCGTTTCCGTGCCGGTGTTTCAGAAGGTGTCGCGAGTGTTGCGGATAGACCGGCCTCCCTTCTTTTATGCATCATGCTTTGTCTTTTTTTTTTTTTTACATTTTTATGTGCCATACTTTGTATAATATTAATTTATTGAATGGGTTTGTTTTTAAATTATAGGATGTTCGCTTGTTTGCTTTTAGTCTTTAATTTCTTTACTTAATTTATTGCCGTATAGTATAAGAGAGTTAAACACAGTTACACGATCCCGCCTCAGTATAACCTACGTATCAAAGTGCAGTCAACCATCACAAGTCGAGGTTTACTTTAGTTAGTTGTCTTTTGTGAAAATGTTACACACACACACACACAGACACACACACTCACACACTCAGGGTGGATGAAATTCTTCTCCTGCCCTTAGACTCCTGTATATGATCTGTGATCCTCGAATAAACGTACATCGATCAGCTGTAACCTTAAAAGCACTGACGGGTGAAGTGAGTCGTATTGATTATCTCCGGATATTAACGCTTGTCAAGGAAATATGAGGCAGCAAGTGAAGAGTCAGGCCTCGAATGTGGTGTGCTGGGAAGTGACTGAGAGACTGGGTTCAAACATCTCAACAACGGCAGAACTTCCGAGGCGTTCCTCATATGCAGTGGGTAGTTGCTAAGAAAAGTAGTCCAAGGAAGGACAACCGGTGAACAGGTGACGTCAGTGTGGTCCAAGGCCAGTCTTTTTGTTACACACACACCCCGCCCGCCCCTTAGAAGATCTTCTGTAGCACAATTTGCTGAAAAAAGTTATTTCTGGCTAAGATAACAAAGCGCACACGGTGCATCGTGGAGCAGAAGAAGGTTTTCTTTTACATCATGTTGATGGCTGGGTGTGTGCGCGCCGCACTTACCGAAGAAGTAAAGAAGACGAAGACGGTGTGATGTTCTGGCCAATGTTCTTCTAAAAAAAAAAAACATGTGGGTGTTGCTTTGACACGTAGCGCACCTACTGTTCCTCCTCTTTCAGTAGGATTAATGCGCCCTGCCGAACTGCACAATCATTTAGGAATAATTGAGGAACATGACAGTTCAAAGTATCGACTCAGCCTTCAAATTCTGCAGATCTCAGTCTGATTGATCGTCTGTGAGATGTGTTGGGAAAAACGAGTCTAATCCATGGAGACAAAACCATCGCCACGACGTCCAGGGACCTGCTGCTAACCCCTGGGTGCCACATCCCACAGCATAGCTCCAGAGGTCTTGTGGTTTTGATTTTATGGTTAAGGCTGATCTGTTTTCTTTTCTCAGTTAAGAGAGATTCATCTCCTCTCGTCCGTAGTAGACACACGTGCTGTACGTGATTAGGATGAAAAATGTTGTAGTGGTTCTGCAGCTCTGAGACCTGAAATACAGGTGGGGGAGAAGCCTGCAGTACACTCTGATGACACCAGAGGGCAGTGATTGGTTGAAATAAATGTCATATGTTGAGGATCTCAGTTGGAATAAACCGCCATCCCCCCCTGAAGCAATGTTCATGTTGCTGCTGCTCGGTGTTGCTTTGTAGTTTTCAGTTAAGCTTCAGTTTATTGTTTTTATTTTTGTTTCGTATACTGTACAATTTAACAAGAGATGTCATATTTGAAAAGTTTGTCATGAATGATGATACAATCCTTTTTTGTCAGGTGTGCATGATGGATGTGTGTGTGTGTAAAACAACTTCTAAGCTAACAGACAGAAAGTGGGCCTGCCCCTGCCCCGAAACCGTCCGACCAATCAGGAGCCGGAGGCAGTGGTGCTCATTCAGCTTTCTCATCCTCCCTCCATCTCTCTCTCTCAGCCCTTCATCTGTGATCTGTCTCTAAAATGCTGCTGCCGTTGTAGGGAATGTAGCCAAAAGAGAAATAAAAATTCCTAAAGCTATTTTAATACACCTGCTTCGCCTGCTTTTATTGGCTAACTGGACACACACACACACACATCTGCAGAGCTTCCTGTAGGGAAATGGTTTGAGACACACCTTCAAAGCTGTGCAAGATATCCATTTAGTTCATTAGGTGAGATTGAAAAAAAAAAGCTTTCTCTCTATGAGACTGAAGAAGAATTAGGTGTAAGTCGTTAAGTTAATTACACTTTCAAGTCTTACACATGGATTGTTTTTCTTATTTTCTCTGAGGTTGTGTTCACAAAACTTACAATATAAATCAAAAAAACTTCTAATCACACTTTAATACACACTGCTATTTAGATCCATTTAGGTCATCATTCTCAACCTGTAATTAACTCTACATATAAAAGTAACACCAATAAATATATAATTAAACATTTGTGCTGGATGCCACCGAGCACCTTGGAATTTATACAGTATAGCGAGAGTCCATCATTCAACTGCTTTCTACTTTTAATGTTTTTCAACTCCTTTTGAAACTTTAAGATTTGACACTGGATATTGATATTTATTGGCTTAAAAACAAATCTTGCATATTTCATTTTTGATTTTACACTTGGACAATCCATACACTTTTACTGTCTAACCTTATACATGCTTATAAATCAATCACTTATTACAGAATAGTTTAATTAATGAAACCCTTATTTGCCATGTTAAGTTATTTTACATGTATTAAAAAACAAACAAACAGAAAACAACACAGACAGGTAGACTACAGCATGGGATTGTGGGATATCTAGTCAACATAGTTTGACACACACACGGACACAGCATTACTGTAAAACCTCATACTTTATTGCTTGTGTTTTTGTCAACATTTCAATTCTGCACAAGCTCAAATAGTTCCCCTTTATTCACTGCTCTACATAGTGTGTACACGGTTCTGTAGGTGTTCATCTAATCAGCAGAAAGAACTCACTGAGAAGAAGAGGACAACATTCCCCCTCTATCTCTCTCTCACACACACACCAAACACACACACTTCTTAATTCAAATAAAATGTCTAAATCACAACATGGGAATCATACAATCCTGTAACGGCTTTAGTGATACGATAACTTTAGCAACCGAACTTTTAGAGAAATTAAAAAAAGAATAAAGAAAGTGACAAAAACCGAAAGCAAAAAAAGCAACAAAAAAAAAAAAAAATGAACAGAAAGACAAAATCCAGAGAAGCTGTGCGTACGCATTTGTTTTTCTTTTCTTTTTTAAGATGGAAAACCAGTGTTTCTGCGTTTCTTTAAAGACTCTACTGTACAATTTACAAATCCAGATTAAATTATAATTTTCAGTCAATACTCAAAATGAGGAATCAGATCATTTAAACAATTAGTTTCGTGTTAAACAGCAAAATGCATACTTGCTCTACAGAGTCGCTGACTTCTTAAAAGCCACGTTTTATGATTAGATGTTTTTTTTTTTAAAGCTGATTAAAAAGCACAAGTCTCTGTACGATTTGCATCCTTACTTGCTCTCAAAATTGTATAAACATAGTATGATATTTTGATTTAAGTCTAAAAAAACAAACAAACAAAAAAACATTATAATGTAGTGCTGTGTACAGAATCTTGTAAAACAAATCTAAAGCCTAATCTCACTCTCGATCGATCTACTGGAATGAACAAATCTTCTGTTTTAACACTCGGCTCCTCTGGATTCGTCTGGATTTAAAACCCTGTTCTTTCACCGCATGCACCCATCGTACTGTCCGTCCCCGTCCTTCTCAGAGTGTCCTCCTGAGACATTTTGGATCTTTATCGACTGAATAAATACATTTTCTGAGACAGTGTCAGAGTGAGGGAGAGAGAAAGATATAGCTATATATATATATGTGGAGAGGGGGAGAGACAGGCCTGTTTTAGGATGGAGATAAAAAGCCTGGTTGTTATGACGACTCTGCCGTGACATGCACGTGTGCGCTCATCTCGCACGTGCTCGTCGCCGTGACGATGGGGGTCTCTGCGGATATCTCGGTCACGGCGGCGACGTTCGGCGTAGCGTCCAGGATGAGCGCCGGCGTCTGATGGGGTGCCAGGGGGGACGTCACCGGGGCGAGGTCAGAGGGGAGGGACATGCTGGGCATCGGGGGGAGAGTAGGGGGGAGAGTGGAGGGCAGAACGCCGGGCATGCAGGGAATCGGGGCCATGCCGGGCAGGTTGAGATGAGGGAGGGGGCCGACAGGAGGCAGAGTTGGCAAACCTGCAGAGAAGAAGAAGAAACAGCGGCACAAGCTCAGGTCCAGAACGACGTACAGGACATTAATGTTTACACACTTTCCTACTTCCTGTTGATGTTACACAAAGTAAAGGTTAAGAAAATATTACTACAACAGATGAGTGGCTTTACAATTCATTTCCAAATTACGTACGTTTTCCTGTTAGAGATTTGAGCAAAAAAATATTCTCCATTTATCTCAGACAAAAAGCGAGATCACTGCAGTACTCATTTTTAGGATTGCAACGGTGAGATAGGAGAAAGGGGGCGGAGCTTCCAGACAGCATCATATAATATTACGAGAAAAATCCAAACACCTGGGCAACTATTCATATTTATACACCGAGTGCCTCATGTAACATTTTCTTCTTTTTCTTTCATGAGGGAAAAGTTACTGGCGTACCCCGCAGGAGGTGGTGTGTGTGTGTGTACCTGTGGTGGAAGGAGGAAGGCCGGGGATTCCCGTTAACGATACCGCGCTGAGGTCTGGGAGAGGGATGTTCAGGTTGGGGAGGTTGGGCAGGTTGGGCAGCGGGGGAAGGCCGGCAGGTAACTGCATTAAACCTGAAACAAAACCATGTTTGACATTCTTTTATTTACAGCCAAGCCCAGAGGTCACTGCAGGTCAAGACACACATTCGGAGGTAGGAGAGAGGAGCGTTACACGAGTGTTCAAGTGTTTCCCACGGATCTGAAATATACTTAGGTTAGCAATGGTGGCAGGCCTCACAACAGGGCTTTTATTTTACTTCTTTTTTTTTTTTACTTAATAGCGTTAGCATACAAACAACTCAAATGAAAGAAAAAAAGATTGTCTGGGCAAAGAAATAGCACGATTTATATTAAGAAAAGATTTGTAAGCTCACATTTTTAAACTTGTGTTTGGTTGTTGCTGTGACCAATGAATAATAATAATAATTAACAACAATAATAATTCTTTACATTTTGCGTCAGCCGGTATCTGCTACATTTACGGCTGCTCAGTACACCAATGTGGCGCTGCCGCTCCTGCACCTGTTCATTCTGCTAGTGTGAGAGTGAACTGTGCGCTACTAGTTAATCAATCAATCATGGACGGACAGATTGTTAAAAAGGGTCTACAAACATACTGGGGCAGCCGTCAATATACTCCCACCTATACTGTGTGTGTGTGAGAAACACTGGTGTTGCTATATGCAACAGATCTGGTAACCTCAAAGAGACTGTGAGTGTTATAACACATCTCTGTGTGTAATAAAACACTCACCAATCCACACTTTCTCTGCCGGTCGGTTATATTACCGGTCGGCACTATAATAATATAATAAAAAACAAAAACATTCACTCTAATGAAAATATTCAGTTTGATGCCGAGTAACAAGAAGCTTGAGAAGCATTTGACACACTGAGGATTACCACGTTACAAACTAAAGGGATTCTTCAAATCTTATATTTGTGTTACTTGTATACCTAAAATAATTTTTCATGAACAAATATAATGATCTTTCAGTTCAGCCTTGTTAGTAGGAATGAAGTGACTAAATCAAACCAGGAGCGAGGGTACTGCAGAAACAGGATCAAGAAACACCGTGATGGTGTATTGTATTCACAATGTTAATATGCTGCAATCATGTATACACGTGTGTGTCACGCGCGTGTGGGTTACCTGGTAGCGTAGAGGCGGGGTTGACCGCAGGCAGAGTGCCCATGGCCGGGGTGACCTGAGTGGGCAGCAGGGGGACTGTGGGCACACCTGAAACAACGGCATCATATCAGAGATGTACTCGAATACAGAAGTGACTAGGAGGTGGAATATTTAGCAGAAAATTAGGCAGGAACCTGTTTGAAGTTCAGTGGGCATAGTGGGAGGAGCTGAATTGATTGACAGCCCAGACAGGCCATCTTCAAGTCCGCTGGGGCCGGGCAGTGTAACAGGAGGCGGGGTTACTGCGGAGAGCTGAACCTGAGGGCCGAAAGACGAGGAAGAGGTCATGAAACATCGCAAGATCACACACACACATGCGCACACGTAATTATAGTTGGCTAGTGTTTCGTGCTCAGTAATGCAACCTTAATGTTAAAAACAAAGCGTTATTTTTCACAAAAAGAAAATGGTTGTGTGTGAAATGAAGGTTGAACCTCAGTGAATCCGTCTTTCAGTGGGCTTGCCGGTGCACTGGGTGTGTGTGTAGGGAAGCTGATCTTCTTCCCCTCCTCGAACGGTCGAGTTGGAATCCTGTGCAAGTAACCGTAGCCGATACCACAGCCCAGACTGAGGAGCAGAAAGGAACAAGAAATGATAAAATCACTTTACTCTTTGTTATCTAGGACTATTTAAATAGTTTAATATGAAAACAAGATCGTTATAAACTTTATAGCACTGACGGAACTCAACACCTTTAGGATGATGAACTGGAACCTCCTCAACATCGAACATCTAAACTAATCTTCACAGAAGAGTGGAGTTTATAATATCAGCTCTATAAAATCTGGACCGTCATGTTCAGCAAGCACATACGGGTGTGTGATGGTCAAGTGTGTACCAGCTGACGGGCCCCTTGTGTATTTAATCAGTTACACGGGAACAAAGGTTTCGACAAGCCTTCTAACTTAATCCTCTTTCCTGGTTTCTATTTCTTTCTACACTGTAAAACGATACTGATGGCGTTTATCCAAAATATGCAATAATCTCCTCTGAACAGTTGATATTGAGATGTTTCTGCTGCTGCTCTGTTTTACGTTTCTTCATAACGGCTCTAATCTGAGGTGCCGTTTGTTACATTAATTGGTGATTTCTGAGGCTGGTGACTCTAAATTAACTTCTCTGCAGCAGAGGTCAGTTTTGGTCATGATTTCCTGAAAAGGTCTTAATGAGGCAGTTTCGTCATCATGGTGCTTGATGGGTTTTGCGAATGCACTCGACTCTTGCTGGCCTTTGTGTACTAAAATAACAACTGACTGTTATTGTTGTTATTTAATTACCTAATGTCATGCTGTGTTACGTCACAGTTTTATATATTAAAAAAAAAATCAAAATTGTTTTAGAATGTAGAAAAATCGCTGAATTAGGTGGTGTGTTCAAACTTTTGACTGGTACTGGTGTGTGTGTATGTGAGATTTAAATGAAACATATACACAGTGATATGAACTGAGTAATTGTACGCCATGTGATGGTCCGTTCTCCACTTCTGTCCCAAACATACTGTTTCTATACACACTGACTGTGCGCGCACACACACTTAACTGCTGTGTCATCTTTATAACCTTTACATTTATTAGTTACCACTGGTGTCACTGACTCGCTCTCTAAATTTGAGCATCTCTCACACACACACACACACACATGCACACACACACCTGCCCTCTCCACCCCAGGCGCTGTTAGGAGTTATGATGACTTCTCTGCAGCTGTCTGTGTCCGTGTTATAAACGTACAGCTTCAATCCTTTACCCTCATGGGTCTCGATCAATGAGAACAAGTCCTCAGACTGAGGGGGAAAAAGAAAGAAGAAGAAGAAGAAAAAAAAACATCATTAAATTAAAGCATGAATAATGCACAATAATCAGCTGTGCAGATCCTCAGTATTACAAATGGACATTTATTACTACACTGTGAAATTAGAGACGAAAAAGCACACGGGCAGGGAGACACACCTCGTTCATGACAGTGTCGGCCCCGATGATGTAGTCTGTGTGCGGCCTCAGTCCTGCCAGAGCAGCAGGAGAGTTCGGCTCGATTTCCTGAGGAGGAAAAAGTGAGGCAGACTGTAAGAGACAGGAAGCAGTAAAAAAGAAAAAGAAAAAAAAAAAAAAGACTGCATAAGTGTGTTAATTTCAGCAACGAAAAAATTATGACGAAAAGTTTTAGTTGACGACATTTTTTCCTGCGACTAAGACGAGACGTCACAGATATCAATGAAGAATGACGGTGACGAAATCAGCATACAATATTGTTGAAAGTGGTATTAAAAAATAAAAACTAATACAACATGTCTATTTTCATCAACATATAATTTCTGTCACAATCCATTGCGATATGAAGTTAATATGAATATGAATGTTCATTTATTATCACACGAGCAAGCAGTGTGTCACAGATCACGCCATGCGGCATATCAGTAGTAGTAGAGACGAGAGATGGGATGTTACAAGCTCAGTCATCTTTAACTCTTTTTCATGACGGCAGCATTATTCGGGCGAAGAGCCGATGTTTGGGCCTGAACGGGAGAAGAAAAAGCTGATAATCTTATTGCTTCATGTCATGTTCTCTACAAGACCAGACTAAAACACGTAAGGGTTCCTCTGACCAAAATGCCCAGACTTTTAATCGACTTAAACATGACTAAACAAAAATAAGATAATAATGACTAAATGTGATTAAAACTAAACAGAGACTTTTATCCCAGGACAAAGACTAAGACAATAGCTAATTATCTAGAACTGAAGGACTGTGTGAGAGACGGAGCGAGACATCGAGGCAGTTTGAATATGAGGTTGACTAAGACAGAACACCTGAATCAGACAAAGTTTAATCCGTGTAGTAACCCAGACGTAGTAACATCAGAGAGGAAAAACAACCGCTGGGAAAAATACCACAAACCTGAGGAGACGCATCAAAGTATACCGTAAAAATCTCAAGGTAGTTTTACAGCCTCTTTGTAGTAATTATGTTTTGTTATATGTGAGGTATTTTATTTTATATAGCTAAACCTTTGCAAAAAACATTAAGCTAATAGGTTAGTAAATGATTGTGACCCATAGGAGCTACAGAATCCTTACAAGTGTGTAAATTCATTTTTTTATGTTTCCTTTGAATTGTTAGATGAGTTAAAAAAAAAAAGGTCAGAATCCAATCGTCTCATTTTAATAAGTTAAAACATTTACTTTCAAGTTGGTGCGTACTGTATTTGTTTTATTATAATTTACTTAAATTGTTCAAAAAAATAACTGATTAAAAAAAAAAGTTCAAAACATCGATACTGCTCCTACTGTTTTGTAGCTAAAAATAAATAAATAAATAAATAAACTCAACTTCCTGTTGAGTTGAGCCTATTACATGCAAATTATGTGCTGTGTGAATGAGCTCTAAATGTGTACCAGGTTTCGCGTGCATCCATGCAAGAGTGGATGAGCTGTGCAGCAAAATCTCATGTAAGCGCTGAAAGCCACATCCTGACTCTCAGGCATCCTAACAGCAGTAGTATGTTAAGATCCATAAAAAGCCCCAAATGTTGGAAAAAGAAAAAAAAAATCCTTAGGAAAACAATAGTCCCCTTCACACACTATGATGACACAGGGCTGAGGTCATAATGCTTGGGCCCTAATAAAAATAAAAAGAGTACCAACTGACTCTCGGTACTCAACAACAGTTGTTGTGATGGTTAAAAATAAATATCATGGGCCTCCGAGTGGCGCAGTGGTTAAAGCGCTCGCCCTATCATCCGGAGATCGCTAGTTCGAATCCCGGGTGATGCTGTAACCTCTCGCAGCCGGAGGCCTAGAGAGAGAGCTGATTGAGGGGAGGGATGAGAGGTACTTAGTGCTCCTACATTAATCATGGCTCTACATGTCCTCGGAGTGTGTTACGCTGCCCCCAACGGTGCGCGAGCGAGCAGTTCGAAAAGATGCGGAGGAATCGGAGTTCGGAGGAAACACGTGATAGTCTTCGGCCCTTCGGTAGTAGCCTTAATGTGGAGCCCTCTAGTGACGGGGAGGAGTTGGACCCGACTAAATTAGGGAGAAAATCGGGGAAAAATCCAAAAAAAAATAAAAATAAATAAATAAATATCATTAGCTAAAAATGTTTTGTGTAAAAAAAAAAAAAATTTGAAAAAAGGTTAAAAAAAAATTATAATCTTATTGCTTCATGTCATGTTCTCTACAAGACCAGACTAAAACACGTAAGGGTTCCTCTGACCAAAATGCCCAGACTTTTAATCGACTTAAACATGACTAAACAAAAATAAGATAATAATGACTAAATGTGATTAAAACTAAACAGAGACTTTTATCCCAGGACAAAGACTTTAGACAATAGCTAATTATCTAGAACTGAAGGACTGTGTGAGAGACGCAGCAAGACATCGAGGCAGTTTGAATATGAGGTTGAGTAAGACAGAACACCTGAATCAGACAAAGTTTAATCCATGTAGTAACCCAGACGATCAGCGCCGTCCTGTTAGACCAGTCTGATCACTCAGGCCTCTGAAGGCTGTGTCCCAAATCTCACCCAGCTCCCTCAGGGTTGAGATGGTGCTAAACTTACAAGATCATCAAGTTTTTCTGACCCACCCAAACCACCCCCCCACCCCGTTCCTCCACTCACCAGCACATGCCAGACGTTCTCATTGGCTCCCTCGAAGCTGCAAAAGCGGATGCTGACCCCCAGGAGGCCCTGACCGCCCCACATGTTGCTGGGTGTGACCGTGGCCTCACGCAGCTCCAAAGTCTTACTGCTGTACACCAGCATCTTCACCGGCTTCTCTACGTTGGCCTTCAGCAGATCCTTCAGCGTGTCGTTGTCCTTGTTCTAAAACAAAACAACCCACAGAGCGTTGAGGTAACACACTCGCACACTCCTCAACAGTCACAACAATCACCATCTGCTAAGGGTCATTACTTTGAATAAAAAGATTGTGTCTCAATTCCTTATGCAGGATGATTACATTGATTATATTGTGTGCACTTATGTGGATGTGTGTAACGTCTTAAACGCAATAAAAGAGAATGAGATCAGCAAGCGTGTAGAGAAACACCTGGGTAAACAGTCATTACTGAGAGGGTGTTTATCCAGGGCAGGGGTGGCTCTGACACTCAAGTTCAGCACCGGCTGGGAAAGAAAATTCAGCCCTACCAGTGATTAAAGATGTACTATATTTTACCTCAAAGAATACTTAGTCATTTTAATGGCTCAATGTTTAAATATTTATTTAGTTAAAACAACTTGTTCAACATGACATATCCCCAAAAAACTAAAGGTGTTAATGCAAAACATTTCACAAAACAGGAGAAAAAGACAGTGACGAAAGCAAACGGTGAGAAGAAACAGCAAGTGGTGTCAACTTTTTTTATTTTATTCAAACTTCACCAAGATGGCGATCATGTCAATTCTTTTACACACCTTTCATAAATTACTCTTCAGCAACACGTCATGGGTCCACGTCAAATCATGCACATTTCAAAACAAATATAACTTCTGTGTGCATTATATTTATTTCACACCTTTACCGTTCTACAGAGGATCTTGCGTCCTATTTAACATACATATAAAACCATGTAAAAATGCCAAGACAGATGGAGGATCCCTCCTCGCCGATTACACATCTCAATTCTTTCATGTGTTCGTAGACGCAAACAAATCACGAAAGTAGCTCGTGCATAAAACCAAAAAATAAATAAATAAATAAATAAAAAGAGACACTGCAGTGCACCAGATACCAATATTTACAATTATATACCATATTTTCAGCATGTAAGTGAATGTCTAAAATGTCTAATATCCGTTATATTGTGTGTGCAAGATGAGAAAGCTTCCCCGATGGAGAATAATCCTAATTTCGGAAAATCCTCAACGAGAAACAGTCCACAGTCCAGTACATTGGAAAACAGCTCAGAGACAAAATGACATCTGTTCAAGTGCAGTAAACACCATGTGTGTTGTCCCTCCGTCCCGGGTCAGCTGACGCATTAGGCATGCTTTAAATTGCATATTCGTGTCAAAGGAATACAAGACTTACTCTGTCTGACTTAAGAACAAATCCAACTTACAAATGTGCTCCCAGGAAGGAACTCGATTGTAAGTTGGGGACTACCTGTTTATCTGTTCGCATTTGAGGTAGTAAAATAGTGAAATTCCTCTATAATCTTACAAGTGGCACGCTCTAACTATTCACACATCAGCAGGCAGCACAGTGAATTATTTGCGAAGTCTGCTGAGAATTGAAATAAAATTGAAAAAATAAAATGTTGATTCAGGATCTTATAAAATCACGATACTTACAGAATCGCAATACAGATCAGATCGGCACCAAGTTCGTAACAATCTGTCCCACCATGCCATGTTAAATTTTTCCAATATGTATTAAATAATATTAATCTCCGTGTAAAATTCTTCTGGACACTCGACTACTCAGGACAAACTCTCTTACTTCACTGAACATTTCTGCGTTCAAGATCAGCGTTCAAGTGTATGGATGAGAGCGGCAAATACATACCAGTCTGGTGTTATTGATGGACACAATGAAGTCAAAGAACGGTTCAAGGCCGGCCCGGTGTCCAGGCGAGTTCTCCTGCACCTGAGACAGAGAGAGAAAAAAGTTATGGGACTGAATGAGACAAAAATTGGGTCTGAAACCATTTTACACCTTTTGTGTCCCTTACTTACACACACACACACACACACACACACTTCCAGTAGTAGAACTGTTCTTATCTGACAAAGGATGAATGCGGAAAGTCTTGCAGCTACACACCCTGAATCAACAGTGTGTGTGTGTGTGTGTGTGTGTGTGTGTTCACAGGAATCACAAAACCCTGCAGAAATCACCTGCAAAGTTCACCCGAATAAACAAATCATGCCACCTTCTAATACTCTAACAAAGATTTAAGTATTCAGATGTGCTAATTCTGGACAATATTGCTAATTAACACTCGACATTGTTTATAATATAAATAAAAACAAAACATTAGCAAATACCCACAGCTAGCTAAAGTGACACGCGAATAACATGCTGGAGAAATGACAAAAAAGCGTAACGTCAATATAAACCAGTTTATTATGTAAAGTAATAATTTTGTAAAGGTATTAAAGTATAAAACAGAATTTTAAATATATAAAAATGAAATAAGAATTTTATTTTAACATGTAGCTTCAGTTTACGGTTGCGTTAGCATTAGCCACGTAAAGCAGGCCGCGCTAAACATCCCCGGGGTCGATTTCTTCCTCCGGCCGCCAAGTACGCACTCGTTACCCGCATTAGCATCTTGACAGGACGCACTACCGCAGCTTAGCCGCGTCCAAACCCCGAGTCAGCAGCCGACACCTACCCTAAGGACATGGTATCCTTCAGAACCTCCTCCAGGAATCTCCACACTCTGTGCTCCCCCCATGACTCCCCCTTGTCCGTGTAAGCGGAATGAATCTTAACCCTGTCCCCCGTGTTTGGGTGAACCGAGCCGGGTAGGAAGTGCAGCGGGGACACGGCCGCCTGCGTAGCGTTAGCAGTTACGTGGCAGTCGGGGAAGAAGGGACTTGTGGGTAAAGCGTTATGTTTTCACGACTGTATTAGGACAAGCGCCGCCTACTGGCTTGGATTTGCAAAACGAGTGGACTTTTTTTTTCCTGGGCTGTGATTGGTTAGAAAGTCACGGACACGAACAGACATCCGGTTGGATGTCCGTCAGGTCGCCATAACAATCAGACACAAACACGGAAGCATCACATAAACGTGACCGAAAAGTGATACAGTGAGGTATTATATTATGCCAGTTTTATATATTCACTCCTCTTTCATTGTTCCATCATCCCTAAAGCTCCTGCAATCATTTTACCATCCATCCATCCATCCATCCATCCATCTAGGAACCTCTGTAGCCCATCTAGGGACTGTGAAGGCCAATGGTGACCATTGTATTTATCCCCATTTTCACTACCGTGGTAGGACCTCCGATCAATATTCACACATTTTGAATTTCAGTCTTGATTCTGTACTAAACATAACATATATAGAGTAAAATATATAGAGACAGTTTAAAATTCTTCTCCTCACTGTGAAAGCACTCCATAATCATGCTCCACCTTACCTTTCAGAGCTTCTACAGTTCTTCATCCCTCACACGCTGCACCGCTGCACCGCTCCTCGTCTCTGGAATTGACTTCCATAAAACATCTGTAAAACAGGCACTACAACCACATTCAAGTGTTAAGACCCATTTACAAAGAAGCAATGTCGCAATGATGTAAGGCTGCACTCAAATCTTCATATTTTTTCACATGTGTTTTTATATAACCTGAGAAAGGGAATAGCTGAAAGTTTGAGATGAGTGTAGAATTGTGTATTAGGGTCTAGTTAGGGTTGTGGCCGGCTGGTTAAGGCTAGCACAGGTGCAGTAAATGAGGTTAGTTGCTGCTGACGATGGACACAGTGCATATCGATTTTAAAGCATCAATATCTCTATATTGGGTGATGGCTTCTCCGTGTAGCACTTGATGGATTTTGCCACCACTCCATTGGCCCGGATGACAATGAGGATCACTTCAGCATCTGTTTTCCTCTTTTAGGCTGATGTTATAGTCAGACAGAACCGATACATGTATTATTATTATTATTGTTATTGAGCATGTGTTTGAGAAATATAGTTAATTTTGCACATTTTAATGAAAATGGTTACAGCAAAAAATCTAACACTTGAATCTGATTGATCAGATGGTATTGATTAATTTCCTACAACAGCAGCTCTAACAGTAGTCCATGTAATAGAAGTAATAATAGTAGCAACGTTTATATTAATAAACTTTCCCCAATATTTTATACAGAATTTAGAAGGCGAGTATGTGACACAATACCAACATGGCTGCTCACACCACAAAAGTACCACTGCTATAAAAACAAGAAAAAAAAAGATTCAAATATTTCTCTCTCTTTCTCTAATAATATACTGTACACCTTTCTTCGTTGTCAGCTGACCAATCACAGAGAAGAAGCATGAAAATAACTGACCAATCATAACCCAAGAGGCGGGGTTTGTTTACGGGTCGTTTACGAGCGGAATAAAAATGCTGTTAGGAACGTTGTAATAGCGCATTGGTGGGAAAATTCCTCTTGTAAAGTGACTAGCACAGTATATCACACTAAATATTAATATCAACACACAGAGAGAAAATACAAAAAAAAAAAATTAAACGTCTTGAATTTGAGACGTGATGGTTATTTTAAGTGCTAAGTGCTGCCGACTTGTGGTAGGAGGGAGTTACTACAGTCTGTAGTAGCCTCGTCAAAACTAAGTCGCAGTAGTGGTAGTAATAGGAGTAGTATACTATACCACAGTGCTACTTCAAATAATATATATAAGTCCCAAAACATAGGCGATAAAACATTATTATATTAGCGTACTGATATTTAAATACTTTAATTGAATACCTTTTATTTTTGAAATCAAAATGTTTAGTTATTTAATATGCTTAAGTGCCATCGTGTGGTAGAAATAAATTACTACATATTTAAGAAAACACCAAAAGTAAATAATAATAATAATAATAATAATAATAATAATAACTGTCTAAATGATATATTTATAAATAGAAATAGTATATTGAATAGAAATTATTAGTAATTTAAGAAACTTAATATAAAAAATAGAGATATAAGAAAACATTAGCATACTGTATATGCACACAGAGATTTAAATACTTTATGTAAATAAAAATCCCTTTTAATAGCGAGATGTTATTTTTATTTCTCTAATAAAGTGACACTGTTTAATTATTTAAAATGCAGAAGGGCTACAAAAAGAGTTACTACACACTTCAGGAAAACAAAAAACAAAAACAAATATAGTACATTAAAGAATAATACAAAAAACACTACAAATTTAAACTCACTACAAAAAAGAGGAAACATTACACATGATAGCATTCAGTGAATTATATTTATAATTTATACAGATACCATAAATAAATAAATAAATAAATAAAATAATTCAAGTTTTTTCCCCCCATAATGAGTTATTTTAAGTGACAACAAACATTTGTGTATATCAGCAAACAGAGATTAAAATATTTAATATGAATAAAAAAGCAGTTTTTAATTGGACATATTTAGTTATTTTAAATGCTTACATTTTCATTCTGCATTGTGTGGTAAAAAAAGGTGTTACTACATCTTCCAGGAAATACACCAAAACTAAATAGGGAATAATAATAAAAAAATCTTCTTCTTCTTCTTAATAATAATAATAATAATAATAATAATAATAATAATATAAAAATAATAATATATGTATACATTTAAACTCTGTATTAAATATTTAAACGCTACAAATTGAAAGTCCATGAAACAAAATAAACTCAATTAAATTAAATTAAATTAAATTCAAACTCAATAAATTCAATTACAATGGTGGATTGTAACGTATCAGAAGACTGGGATAAATATGTGGGAGCTAAACCATTTAGATCCTTATACGTAAGTAATGCTTGTTTCAAATTAATTCTAAACTGAACAGGTAGCCAGTGCAGGGATGATAATATTGGGGTTATGTGTTCCAATGTTCTTGATCTGGTGAGAACCCTGGCAGCTGCATTTTGGTCTAACTGTAGTTTGTTTATTGAGGATGCAGGACAGCCACCCAGTAATGTATTATAATAGTCCAGGCTGGAGGTCATGAATGCATGAACCAGATGCATCAGATAGCTTGGCAATATTTCTAAAAAAAAAAATATGGTGGAAAAAGGCTGTTTTTGTAATACATGTATTGGAAATATGATTTACAGTGAATAAGTTACAGTCTAATATTACGCCCAGGTCTTTCACCGTCGAGCTGGTAGTAATAGTACATCCTTCTAAACACAAGCTGAATTGTGAGATCTGTTGTGTTCTGTTTTTTGAATTCGAGATGTGATTTTTTCCCCCCAATAAAACGGTATTGTTTAATTATTTGAAATGCAGAAGTGCCCTCGTGTGGACGAAAGGAGGTACTGCATACTTCCGTAAAAATAATGCATTATATTAAACAATATTATAAAACTAAAAATGTAAAGAGCATAAATCAAACCCTGAAGGGACATATGTCACAAAATGACTACATACAGTGAATTATACTTATAGTTTATATACACACATTATATAAATAAAAAATAATGTGACCAAGTTATTGCTTAATAAAACATCAAACAGAGGTGCAAATAATTTATATACATAAAAATGCAGATTTTAATTTGACATATTATTTTAAATGCTTACATTTTAAGTCTGCTTATCGTGTGGTAGAAAAATCTTACTACATATTTCAGGAAATACAGCAAAACAAATAATAATAATAATAATAATAATAATAATAATAATAATAATAATAATAATAATAATAATTTAGTTAAAAAAATAAATTAAAAAAAATTAGGAAATTAGTTATTTTTCACCCACCCTGTACATTAGATAAGTATAGATAATTTCTTTAGTGCTTAAGTCTTTTAGTAAAGGATTGATAAATAAGATGCGTTGAGTGAGTGAGCCAGTGGCACAGGAAAACTCAGCTGGAGCAAAAACTCAGCAGGGAACTCCATCTTCCTCTGCTCACGCTCGTGGGGGAATTCTCATTTGACTTGCTCACTGGGGGGTAAAAGCATCTGCAGATCTGTTGCGAGACAATCTGTGCTGGAGAAAACAGTCTAATACATGAGATCTTTTTGGCACAGATCTGACTGCGACTGAGAGAGACATTACTCATTTAAAGCAGATGTTTTTTTATTAGGAACAAATACTGAACTACATACTGGAACACAGTGCATTAAATTATTATATTATACATCTTATATTATCTACACCAATCTGTTTCGTCTAAAAAATACAAAATCTGCACGGACGGTAGGAGGAAGTTACTGCACTTTCCATAAAATACTCAAAAATGAAAGATCTATAACAAAATAGTAAAAAAAAAAAAAAAAACCATCAGTGTATTACATTTAAACCTCCAGGCACTATATTAGGAACACCGTACTATTAGAAAGGCTCACTTTGCTGCTAGAAAAGCCTTGATTTTTTGTGACATAAATTCCTTGGAAATTCTGCTTGTTGGTGTCGGATGGACTGGTTCACTGGGATTTTCCTCCTAAATCTGTCTCAACTATAATGAGCAGAAGAGCATCTCAGAATGGACCACACGGCGAACCGGGAGTTGGATGAAGTGGCGCAGACAGGACTCTTGTCGTGCAAGACCAGAGAACTGATAGTGGACAAAGAATAGACAACACTGTGTTCAGTAAGAGTTAATCAGTTTATTGTTGACTCTGTTATATATTTAATATTGTGTATATATTTTAATGAATTCATTAATTTATATATTTATGTTAGATATCTTAAAAACAACCAAGAAGGACAACAAGAGCTCCTAACGTCTAACAGATTGCATTTGAGCGTTTATACAGGAGAGCGTAACAGTGTTCACATGGCGTGTTTGCAGGTCAAAGTGCCGTCCTCCAGCAGGAGTTTTTTACTCCACACATCCATACACCTCACACACTTTTTACAGAACGAAGGAAAATGATATTGTGCAAAGTGTCACAACTGCTGGATGGAAGTTTTATATACAACAATAACATCATATCATCATATCTTATAATACATTAAAAAAACAAACAACAAATTTACAGAACGCTCCCTTTACTCCAGATGTAGTCGATCATCCAGAACTTTTGACCTTAACAAACATACAACCTCCAGTTTCACCGATCCACCCCACCCGAGACGGTATTTTATTTTCCCTTAAAAATATGACATTTTATCGTATTTATTTATTTACTAGACTCTGTACTTGTCTTAAACATCAGATTCTTCTAAGTTGTGCTTTTTAAAAAATACATGGCAGAGATTAAGCTGCTCGTATCACCGTTAACACATTCATAAATAATTCTGTTTAAAACATTCAGTCGAAGTTGCACACAACATTATCACTGATACACAACACACTGATTGCACTGAGATCAATGGCCTAAACAAACCACACACGCACACACACACTCACATACACACACACACACACAGAATAAATATATATCATATATAGTCATACATAGTATTTGTAAAATATACTGTATATACCAGTAGCTTATATGAAGGAATGCGGAATAGAAAGTGTGTAACGTCTTTGGCTCACAAATTCACGACTGGACCATAAACCTATTTATATATATATATATATATAGAAATGAAATTTAGTTGCGACAATACACTACACAAACAAATTCAAAACGACAGTGCAAACATTCCAACACAATTTCGATTTAGGCATGTGCCAATAACGAAGAAAGATGGAACGCAAGCTGTAACAAAGCTAACAATTCGATTGGTTTCAAATTCACTACTCTACATTATTAGCATAGGTACTCATCATGTAGAAAGAACATAGCTAGCTAAGAGACGAGGACGCTCTTATAAACCCATTTCATGATGTCATCAGTATTAGCTGACTAGCTTAAAGAGAAATGTGCTAGTTAGCCTGTGTTAGGGAGCTAGCACCAATATCTTCCTTACTAGCATTAACCAGCCACTCACTATCCACATCCAAAAATCAACATGTAACACCCACACCACTACAGGATATAGTATTTAGCAAAGTTAGCTAGCTAGCTAGCAATGACACATTCTTATAGTTAGTGCAATACCATCATTAAGCATTTACTGTGGAATAAAACTTTAGTATCAGCACATGCCTAGTCAAAAATAAAGAAAGACTTTGATGTGGATATTTTAGCTGCGTTCAGATGGAGTCGTATGTTTACCATGCTTTCCAGAAGATTCTAACGTCAGACATCAAAATCTCCCTAGTATGTAAGTTGTGACGTTTCTGTTAATGGTGATTTTTGAAAAGTTTATGAATATGACAGAACCCTTGGACGTTTGGTTAGCAACCGTAGCATTGTGCACACATTTTCTAAAATATCTGAGGGAAATGTTGAAAGTTTTGTCTAGTTTCTTTCCGTATTGTGAATTGTATCGTCCATATATAGATATCTACATATATAGATTTATATATATATATATATACTAACTACCTACCTAACTAAGCCATTAGCCTCAGCAATCAACAAACATAGGAGAACATTTCAAATGAGAAATTTCCTGCTATTGCCACATTTACTATAAATACATTATTAGTAATTTACCAAGTAAAATATGCCTATGTTTAATATATAGATTATGATTCATTTCCTTTTACTTTCTATCAAAATGAAAACCGTTCCGCAGCTGTAGCTCAAATCTAATACATTATTTACTTGGACACATGTTCATGTAGCCATTTGTTAACGTTTGGTAGCGAAACGTCCGATTCTGTGTGTATCCAGGCCTAAAAAACTGAAACGTGAGGCAGATGGCTACATGACCCTGTGGTCTTTTAAACATCTGACATTGTAATTTAGGAGCCATCCCAGATTTCACTAATCAATCCCAGGAGCCTTTAGGGATAGTTCAGGGTTTTTAAAAATGTTTTTTTTTCGAGTCTGTTTTAATTGTGATGGTACTTATAGTTAGTAACTTAGTAACCAAGTGTACGGATCTATCCAGTCATGGAAACTTCAGAGCACTTTTGTAAGTCACTCTGGATAAGAGCGTCTGCCAAATGCCTAAATGTACATCAAAATTGAGATGCATATAAATACATTCCCATAGGTCTCAGTCATAAATTGTCCTGCTCTGCACACAGAACATGACGTCTGTCACCCGGTACTTGAGTGCAATGTGAGGAATCAGGGCCAAATTCCACAACATTCTGTGCAAAACCGCATTCCAAAGTTGGGCTGAGAATCTTTTGATGCTACCGCAGTCCCACTGAGCTAAACTGAGTTTGTATCTCTTAAAGTTACAGTGTGCTTAGTACGAATTTCATCTTTTCTTTTCTCATCACTTTGTATAAAATACAATGAAAGACTTGAAAAACCCTGCGTTGTCATTTTTTTATTTGGGGGAATGAGAAAACTTCCAGTGATTGCAATTTCAAAGCTTTATAAAGGCCCATATTTCACCAATCAATTGCAGAATATAGAGCTTTCTGACAGCCCAGATTTCGCAAACCTAAACAGAATTTGGGTGAACGGTAAACTTTCCCATTATTCCAATGTCAAAGCATTCACACATGGGCATGCCAGATGTTTGGAGTTTTCTGAAAGCCCCGATTTTGTTAACCATAATTGGAAGCTTGAGAATTTGGGACGATGGGAGAACCTCCAGTTATTCCAGTGTCAAAGTGCTCATGTATTGACCAGTGCAAGATCTTTCTGTAGCAGAGTTCAAGATAATGGGAGAATGTATTATTATTCCAATTTTAAAGCATGCATGCATTGCTGAGTTGGAACGTTTGGAGCTTTGAAACATTCCAGACTACAGGCTACAAGTAAACTTCCAACTGGAAGACGGTAATTATGGTTACTCTCATATATCATAAAATATTTAAGCTTTGTTCGCTGTTTCAGTATTTCCCAGTTGCCTAGAAACCGTCTTCTCACAGTTCGAACGACTTGAATGCCGAAGGTGTGATTCCAAAAGCATGGTTCGACGAGTTCCATCCGAACACTTCGTTATTATCATACAGCATTTCTGCTGGAAACCAAAGACACATTTTCACCTCACAAAGGCGCTAGTTAAACACAAGATCTACAGCAGTGATGATCAGCCCTGCTCCTGGAGATTTACAGTCTTACCGCTCGGGTCCTGTCCTGATGAATAAGCATGTGCATATGAGTTTAGATCTAAAGGAGCAGCGCCGTTCATCCTCACTGACCTACAACAGTTAGAAACACGACCACAGACATCACACTGCACACGTACACAGGAAGAAGACTTGGTTAAAAGGGTGGTGCGCCTTGCTCTTTGTCTTTGTTATGTATTTACAACCTGAAGCACTGTAACTGTCCCATTACACATAATATATAGTGATTATAAATATATGCATACTCTATATGTACGGGTGTAAATGTGATTAGAACTATTGTGCTGTGCTTGTTAGGACTGTGTGAAGGAGGAGGTTCTATCATACACACACTCATGCCACAAAGAGGGACATTATTCGTAGTGAATTATTACAAAGTACGTGAACTGATTTGTATGTGTAAGTTTGAATTGTCTAGTTATATTAATACCCTTAGTCTTCATCTAATCATCATATATCACTAAGTTGTAGTCCACACTAACGGCAGCAAATTTGAAAACACATATTCGTATTCCTTTGCTTTTCCAGCTACTTTAAAGTACTATTTTATGACCACTGGAATCCATCAAAAATGATAAACCAGAAAACATTTGTCATTTGAAACCTTCCTGCTATCCACGTGTCAAGGATTTATGCCTTGCTAACAAAAAAAAAAAAAAAATGGATAAATCTAAAAATGAGAGGCATTTAAAGATACTATTTGATTGTTATGGGATCTCAACAATTGCAGGATGCTGTGCCTTCTGTATTCATGCACCTTCAGTAAACACATTCTCCTGGTCCGGAGTGATCCGGAGCCTCTACTGGGAATCACGGATATCTCAGGGCACCCTATGTACCTTCTCACCTACGGGCAGAATTGGAGAGAACATGCTCCACATGAAACTCCATACTGTGCTCAGGGTCGACCTCTGGAGCTGCGATGTTGTAATCATACCTTCTGTTGCTTTGTGACAATGTAGCCAACGTGTTTTTATGTCAACGTGCAGAAGTGTGAAGGCTGAAGGTCCAGTGTGCATGCTCAGTAGGCTATCATTTCTATCATTTTCAGGTTTGGGAAACGTAATTAGTCTGTTTTCAGATTTGTCCGTGTTAGTGCAGACTAGGCCTAAATATCTCACTAATACTAGACACATCTACCAGTTTGACGGGACACGGTGCACTGTAAAACTACATTTAAACCGTTAAACAGGGACATAGCACAGGTTTACACTCATTGGAGGTTAAACAGGGCTTCCTCCAGAAGATGGCGCTCTGTACAACTCTATCACAGGTCTTGTCCAAGTCTCTCAATCTCCCCGACGAGGAAGTCGATGTCCGACTTGGTGGCAGCGTGATTGGAGATGACCATGCGGAAGAAGTTGACTTTGTCTCCCTGCGGCTGGTAGCCCACCATGGTGGTGCCGCACTCCATCATCATCGCTTTGATCTTTGGTGCCACCTTGAGTGGGCAGAAGAAACATTGCAAAAATGTTAGCATGAGATAATGTGTGGTGTGTGTGTGTGTGTGTGTGTGTGTGTCAGGAGCATCAGATATGTGAGAATAACCTTGTGCAGTCGTTCCCTTCTCTGCTCTCCGTCAGGCATGTTCCTCATACTCGGTGGAATGTACCAGAAACACACATTAGTGTGCTGGGGCTGGAGAGAGAGAGAGAATAAGTGAAGAGTTTGATAAAAGAGAATAGAGGAGAGTCGAGAAGGATGTGTAGAAAATATTCAGAAAGACAGAATGAATATTGAAAAAATAAATGAGGTGGAGAGAGAAATAAAATGTGTGGAAAGGCAGAAAGAGTAAGATACATGATGGATGGAGAGGAGTGAGGAGTGTTGGGTAAAAGATAGGAAGAAAGGAGTAAAAATGGAAAGGAGGCAGAAAAAAAAGAAAGGAGCAGACAGGTTTGAAAAGAGAGGAAGTAAAAGTGGAACAGAGACCAAGAAGCAGAATGCGATAGAAAAGTAGTAGGAAAAAAAAAAGGGAAAAGGCAAAGAAAGAAAAAAAATTAAATTAAGAGGTAAGGAAAAATGAGAAAGAGAATAAGAAAAGATAACTGTGTGTGCGTGCGTGTGTGTGTGTGTGTGTGTGTGTGTGTGTTACCTCTCCTTGGAAGACCATTTGGTAACCCTCACGATTCTTGATTTTGTTGTAGAGATATTGCGAGAGCTCCAGACAACGGTCCACATGCTGCTCAAACCCGACCGTGCCCTATGCAGAGAAACATCATGTGTTATTCTCTCTCTCTCTCTCTCTCTCTCTCTCTCTCTCTCTCGCTCTCTCAGTTTTTCTCTCTCTCTTGAAAGTCACAGAAGCAACACAAGAACACTATCAGGGAGGAATGTAATGACTCAGCATGATCATGTACTGTTTAGAGCAAGTGATTGATGAAAAGAGACAGGATGAAGCACAGAGCTCGGAAGGCATGAATGTCAGGTCCAGGCCAGATGTGACATTTCATATGCCAGATGTGACATTTCATATATCTTATTTGAATAAATAAAGAAAAACACTGGACCTAACCCACCTTGGCTTTCCACATGAGCCAAAATTTGAAGATGTCTACATGTCTGCCACACTGGATGGCTTTATCTCCTGTATCGTATGTCACATCGTACTGTTTATCAGGCTGGAACAGGTAACCGGCACACATGGAGTTACAACCCTGCAGAATTCCCTGAAACACACCGGAGACATATCTGCTGTCACATCGCATGCTATTACTGTATGTGTGTAGATGGTTTCAGTCAGAGGTGTTAGACCATGACACTCATCCTACCATCTTGATGTTGATTATTTTTTCTTCTGTAACAGCATCTTACATAGGACACAATTTATTGGCAATTTTGTGTTTCTTTTTTTGTTTTGTTTTTTGTATTGTTGTCTGAAATCCCAGTGGATGCTACACGTCCCCTGCATAGTTCACAATTATTACCCATAATTCGAAAGGTACTAAATCTTGTAATTACCAGTCAGTCCAGCAGGTGTCCACAAGCACAGTAGTTTTTAAACATCTAAAACAAACTGACTATAAATGCAAAAACACTTCTTTTCACCACTTCTCTCTTTAGTTTGCGCTTGTGTTGTCATGGTTACCTTCTCTCTGACCAGGATGGCTGAGCACTGCAGTGGCACTCCCATCATCTTGTGAGGGTTCCACGTGACCGAGTTTGCTCTGAAAGAGACACAAACACATATACATATATATTTGGGTGGCTGAGATGTTGATAATGTATATTTTGCCCATCAGTTTACAATTACACTTTGTACGTTTTGTGTCATTTATGTAATACAGCATTTATATTTAAATTCTATTTTACTCGTAACTTTTGTAAATCTGTAAACGTGTCTATTCCATGCCAAATTTGACATTTAAAATTTTTTTATTGTAGTGTTTTTTAAATTTTTATTGCGTGTATTCTTTAATTGTAGTGAAATCTTTCTATTCTATTCTCTCTTTCCACTTTTGGTCACAGAGAATTGTATAAGTATTTCACTGCATATTGTACTGTGTCTGGTTGTGTGTGTGACAAATAAAATTATTTTGATTTATTAGCTTATATGCACTTAATATTATCAAAAAAGGAACGGCAACACGTACTAATAGAGATCTGTTATGGGTAGAAACTCGCTGCCCCATATGCTCGCACTATAAACAGAAAGATTGGGCTTCTTGAAAATACTCTGAAATTGTGATGATCTTCCTGATTAACAAATAACTTGGACACATACACAAAGAAAGTGTTAAGTGCATATATCACATGGACGTGGCTTAAATGTACTTTCCACGTGCTTGAATTTGTTGGGCTATATTCAAGAGGAAGTAGAAGCTCAGTGGAAAAGATGTTTTAACCACTGGTCAGAAGGTTGTGAGTTCATATCCATCTCCCCTAACTGCCACTGCTTGCACCTGGATCAAGGCCCATATGCCCTCAACTACCCAGTAGTATGAACGAACCAACATAAGACGCAATAGATACGGGTTTCTGTCAAGGGTTGTTTGAAACTTTTGCTGAAATCTGGCAACCCAGGTTCTACTAGGATCATGGTACGTTAGCTCTTCAGTGTACACCTAGCTGATGACAGGAAACACAACCTACATCGCTCTGTCGTTATTAATGTTAGTCCCGTGCCAACAAAATCTATTTATTCAATATTGACTCTCGTTAGCGGTTTACTGTATACAATTAAAGTATAATGTTATTAATAACGAGTCTTTTAAAAAACGAATTCACCAACACATCTTAGAAAACATTTATTTTTGCATCTCATTCCTATAATCACTGTGCGTTCACGTTGTTTGCATGAAACCTTGTGTTAGCCAGCTAAGCTATTAGCTTCATTTCCAGTAAAAGTTGGTATCAACAAGACCCGGGTGCCCAGCAAAGTTCCGTTAAATGAAGTTCTCATGTCTTTGACAGATTGACCCGGTGTTAGGAACCTCCACCAGAGGTCACTGTTCAGCTGCAGGGCAAGCCAACTACCCTCCGCCTGCTTGATGGGGCAAGCAGGCGGAGGGTAGTTGGCTTGCCCTACAGCTGAACAGTGACCTCTGGTGGAGGTTCCTAACACCTGGGAGTGTCAGGTGTCCTTTTTCTGAGCCTGACAAAACCTGAAAAGATGTGCTTGGATTTTTCTTTTTTTCTTTTTTACCTCTCGATACCGCTCAGCTTGTGACGATGTTTCCTCGACATCAGAAGACTGCCACCCCATGCACCCTAAATATCACACACACACATTATTGTCTTCATTATTACACATCCATTAATCGTCTATAGCGATTCTTATCCTGTGTACACGGTTGTGGGGGCCAGGAGACGTAAGGGCTCGAGTCGCTAATGCTAACGTATTATATAGTACGTAACATAAATCAGAGAAATTTGGAAGCTTGTTCCAAATTATCCACAAATGAAAGCAAAAAAAAAAAAAACTTGAACACATCAACACTACACTCACGATCCACTTTATTAGGAACACCTGTACACCTTAACAATCATACAGTTATCTAATCAGCCTTCAGATACAGCACGCAAGCTTTAGTCAAAGTTCAGATCAAACATCAGAATGAATAAAAAAGTGTGATCTTTGTTACTTAACTGTGACATGATGCCTACTGCCAGATGAGCTGGCATTGGTAAAGTGCCACACTAACTGTGACTTAATAGGACATGTGAAGCATCACGCAAACTGCTGTCCCTGTGTAATTACAGGACTGTTCGGGATCATACGGACCACAAATTCTTTGGTGTTCAAAAGGTATGAAGTACACTCACATCCACATGGAGCCACATGTTGTATTTTTCGCAGATGTCTGCAATGTCGTTGATGGGGTCAAACGCTCCGTACACTGTAGTACCAGCCGTGGCGTTCACAAAGAGCGGAACATAACCCTACATCACACCCACGTGAAACATGAAATCAACGTTAAAGACAGGTACCGTCCAGTTAAGCCCCCGTTTATTGAATTAGAATGGCATCTGGGTAATGAAGCAAACAAAGCAGGGCTAATGAACTGCAGTCCATCTGTCAGGTGAAGAAAGTCTTGTCATGCCGCTTCATTGATCCACCTCGCTCCATTAGAGCAGAGGTTAAGCTCACACACTCATACCGAACGGGCTCTAAGAAGTGTTTTCTCTGTAACAGGCAGATTCGTGCGCTCACCTTCTGTTTGACGCTGATGATTTTAGCCTCCAGGTCTGCGGGTATGACCCGACCCCTGAAACACAACAAGTTACATCAGCAAAGCTGTAAAAAGGAATGTTGTATCAAGTTGAGAAGTAGTCCGGCAAACCATATAATGTACCATTAGATGCCATACATTCAGACGCATCAGACTGAAGGAATCGTTTTTAAATACACTGAATAAAGTTGTTTCTGAGACTTTACAGTCCATGAATGAATATATTCCTGAATATGGAAATTAATCATTTTATTATTAATATTAAGCTGAGAAGCTGTGAGGAGTGTGGTTTATTTGTGCACCTCTCCTGAATGTGGCTCCAGATGAAGCTGGATGAGAAGATGATGAAGAGTGTGCAAACATTAACCAGGAATACTGATGCTAATGTACATGATGACATTTTATGCGTCATTTAAAACGCCTTTCCTGACTACGCTGTAAATCCTGACGTGTTGTTTTATACTGTTAGGACTGTCTTTGTTATCATTTTAAAAAAGAATAAAGAATAATAAAGATGACGACCGGTCATGCTACGAACAGGGTGCACAAATTTTTGCAAAATTTCACAGACAGGAAAATTCCTGTTTACGTCTAATGCAGCTATGCTAAGCACAACTGAACAAATCAACTGGAGAAGTGTTTAGTCTGTCTAAATATAAAATAAATGAACATTTAGCAATTTTTTAAATTCTTTTTATAATTTATTACATTTATAGTAATATTTTTGTAATAATTTACATTTTATATTATAATTTATAGTAACTCATTTATAATAATCAGTTCATAATATATTATATCTGGTTTGTTATATCTTAAAATAGGAAACAGATCAACATGAATATACTGAAGATACTTCCACTTAGCGAAGGTGCCATTAGTTTTGCAGTGTAGTTGTGTGATGTGTTTTTGCGACACATGGTCATGTTACCTTTCGTCGGTGCTGAGCAGGATAACATTTTCTTTACCGAAACCCAGAGCTGCTCCAGCTTTTGCGATCGAATAGTGACTCTACAAAACACACACACACACACACACACACACACACACACACACACACACACACACACACACGCACACACACAGTAAATCAACAGGCAATCATGCAACATCTCTATGTTCTGACTGAGACGTGCATCTTCCTCACGTGTTCTGATGTAAAGAGGATGAGCCGCGGTGCCGCTGACATGCCTTTGGTTTTGACCTCGGGGAAATACTTATAGCGGGCGATCATCACACTGTACATGTTTGATATGGCACCACCTGTGTGTAGAAATAAGAAGCATCAGCTGAACCTGAAGTCGTTTGGATTAAAAAAAATAAATAAATAAAAAGTCATTTAGGTTTTATAGCACAGTGTTAAGTGTTACATTCTCAAATCTGATTGGTTAGAAGGTGTTGATTCATTGGCGGTATTGACAGTAAACAAATATGCAAATCATATATTATATTATATAGTTTTATTTATCCTATTTATTTTAAGAGTGAGAAAGAAAAAGTGGAAAGAACTGCTAACTAACTTTGTAGTTGCTATAAGTTAAGCAACTTGTTTTGTGGATATTAAGCAGCATGTAAATGCAAACAGATTTTACATTGTCATTATTTAGTAAATTTAAAAAGTGATTTGCTGTGATATAAGAGGAATAAAAGACGTCACCTCAGTGTTTCTCTGATTTGCACCATACCGAGCTGTGCATTATTTTGCTGTAACATTTGATGTAATTGTTTATATAGAAATGACGCAACAGAGGTGAATGTGAGACCTGCGTGCTCGATGCTACCGAGAGGTTATAAGCTTCACTTATTTGCTAGCAGAATACGTTTAGTTTCATGGGTTTTTACTGGAAAGGGCGGAGAGCAGCTGCCTGTCGAAACACACAGCCAAAGCCAGTTTTCAGCAAGAAAACATGCCTGCTAATGTTATATCGTCTTAAACGACACTTTGCTTCCTTACTGATGCCTCGGAACGATCCGTGTTGTTTCGATCCTTCATCACTGCTGCTGCTTCCGCCAATGAACTGACAGATTCATGACTCATCTCACCACGTTGTTTACGGCTCACACAAGCAACAACGCTAACACCAGCGTTTCTAACACACGGCTGAATCCCGAATCCCCCTCTAACCCCTGAACAGGGGCACTCCTTAGAACAACCCTACATAACACACTCGCTTCCCATTTACATTATTTGGAATTCAACCATGGAGCAGTTGGTTAGCTGAGGCCTTATTATAAGGTTGCATACGTGAAGAGATATTTGACTTCTTACAGGACTGTTCACCACCTCCATGGTTTATTCTCCTCACCATGAGAATAAACCATGACGTAGGCTTGGGCTTAACAATATTTCTTTAATCTCTTGGAAGGAGGAGGAAGAGAACATGATTATTTCCTGCAATACTTTCTTTTCAGGAATCAGATTCTGCGAAGGAAAGTTTACCTGGAGAGAAAAGGCCGTCTCCTTCTCCGTTGGGCCAGCCGACAATCTCCCTCATCTTCCTCAGCGTCAGCTGCTCCATCAGCACAAACACGGGTGCAATCTCATAGGTGAACCTGGAAAGGCATCGAAAGCAGCAGATAGGGAATTAGGGCTGAATAAAGCCAGGAAATATTGATTGACAGGAGAAAAATCTGTCTTGTCACGCATCTGCGCTTCTTTGACTGACGAGTACAAATTGACTGAGCTGCAGCGGAAACCTGCCTCCCCCTTTTCCTCCTCCTCCTCCTCCTCCTCTTTCTCCTCTTTTCCACAATGATTCTGTTTCATTTCCCAAACAGCGATGCAAAAATCCTTTTAATGCCTTCCATCGACAAACCTAATAACAGTGCTCCAGAGATTCCGTCGATACCTGCGCTCGATTGTGTTTCGGCTAATTTCAAACCCTTATGAAAGCCTGGCGTCATGCGGAATCCCATCCCAGATAAAATATTCAGCTGTGAATGCCGCTAATTAAACGAGAGCTGTGATGGGCTCGATAAGCGCTCATTTTGCTCGGGGGGGTTTAATGAAGGGGTCTGACGGCGTGATGAGTATCTGTCAGTCTCAATGGAGGAGTTCAGGGCGACAGGAAACAGGCAGGGCACGGCTGTTCGGCTGAGATAAGGGCCTCAATCTGTCTCGTTCACAGAGAGGAATGGCACATTTCTATGTCATTGAGAGAGAGAGAGAGAGAGTGAGAGAGAGAGGGTGTGTTGCAAGCAAAAAAGGGACAAAAGAGGATGTCTGAGAGCATGGCATCCTCAGTGGAGGTCCGAGATTAAAGAATGTAAATGGATGAAATTCCCATGTAACCCATTTAATATCGAGATCGATATCTATTGAGCGATCAGTAGCATTGCTGTGCGAGTAAGTAAGTGCTTTTTATTCTGGTTTTGGAGACTTTTTCGTCTCTAAACTCTAACAAAACTGTCCCGCAAGGTGTCATTTGTGCTCCTCAAGGTACAATCTCAATGTTCCCTAAAAGTATATTAGCACTCCTCACGGCCCAATTATGCGTCCAATTACTTTAAATGATGTCTCTCTGCAGTCACATCCTCAGAATGCTAACCACACATTTAGTAAAAGAAGGTGAAACCTAAATTCAGCTTGTGTCTCTGGGGGAACTCTAACAACATACTGTCAGAGAGACGCCTTTGACTTCAGCCTCATTAGAAAGCCTCAAGTTCCAGCTTCCAAAATCTCAGAGTGAATAAATAGCAATCATGCTATAACCCTAACCCTAACCCCAACTTTAACCCTAACCAGTTAAAGATTTTACTGTTAGGTGGACAGCTGGTCTCGCTCTCATATCCTGAACCATGTCCTGAACTCCATCATTCCAGTTTGCCATTCTGCAGTTTGCCAACGATAACATATAAAATGTATAAATACGTCAGCGAAACAAGTTCGTTCTCGCCTTTGCTTATGTTATAATGTTATAGCAGCTATAAACAGACATTCCCACATATAAACAGACATTCCCACAATAAACTCTTTATTAAAGTCAAAAAGACAAACGTCTCTGTCTCTTATCTTGGAGTATATGGATTATACTACTCACTCTCACTCATCATCTATACCGCTTAATCCTGTATTCAGGGTCACGGGGAGCCTGGAGCCTAACCCAGGAGACTTGGGGCACATGGCAGGGTACACCCTGGACAGGGTGCCAATCCATCGCAGGGCACAGACACACACACACTCACTCATTCACACACTACGGGCAATTTGGGAACGCCAATTAGCCTAACCTACATGTCTTTGGACTGTGCGAGGAAACCGGAGTACCCGGAGGAAACCCACCAAGCACGGGGAGAACATGTAAACTCCATGCACACAGAGACGGGAATCGAACCTGGCCGGGGATCGAACCCGGACGGTGCAAGGCGACAGTGCTGACCACTACACCACCGTGCCGCCTGGATTATACTATACAGTTTGAATATTATTATGGTTATTATTAACCAATTAGTATGAGTGCATGTGCATTATCTGTGTGTGTGTGTGTGTGTGTACACGTGTGTGTGCTTTGGCACATTAGCTGCCAGTCGATACGTGTCAGCTTTGATTATTTCTAATTAATCACAGTGAGTGATGATGATGGCAGAACCCGCGCTTTCACCACATTCACACACTGACAGAGCCTCGAGACAAAGGAACACCCTGTTTTCTTCACACAAAGCACGTGTGAGTCCCTGTGTGCAAGCAGGAGGAGGATCGACTTAAAGAACAAATGACTGAGGTAGCAAATGATGCTTAAACACTGCAGAGGGGGAAAAAAAAAAACAGACATAATGGGGCCGAGAACATGTAGCATCAGTCCAAAAGATCCAGTTCTGCTCAGTGGGGCGCAACATCCCTGTAGCAAAACAACACCAATGAGAGAGAGAGAGACAGACACAGAGAGAGAGACAGAGAGAGAGAGACAGAGAGAGAGAGACAGAGAGAGAGACAGAGAGAGAGACAGAGAGAGAGACAGAGACAGACAGAGAGAGAGAGACAGAGAGAGACATAGACAGAGAGAGAGACAGAGAGAGAGAGAGGTAGACAGAGACAGAGAGAGACAGAGAGAGAGACAGAGAGAGAGACAGAGAGAGAGACATAGACAGAGAGAGAGAGACAGAGAGAGACATAGACAGAGAGAGAGACAGAGAGAGAGCGAGAGACAGAGAGAGAGAGAGAGAGAGAGACAGAGAGAGAGACAGAGACAGAGAGAGAGAGACAGAGAGAGACATAGACAGAGAGAGAGACAGAGAGAGAGCGAGAGACAGAGAGAGAGAGAGACAGAGAGAGAGAGACAGAGAGAGAGAGAGAGAGAGACAGAGAGAGACATAGACAGAGAGAGAGACAGAGAGAGAGCGAGAGACAGAGAGAGAGAGAGACAGAGAGAGAGAGACAGAGAGAGAGAGAGAGAGACAGAGAGAGAGACAGAGACAGAGAGAGAGAGACAGAGAGAGAGACAGAGAGGGAGACAGAGAGACAGAGAGAGAGAGAGAGACAGAGAGAGAGAGGGAGACAGAGACAGAGAGACAGAGAGAGAGAGAGAGAGGGAGAGAGAGAGGGCTGCCCTTCTGTTTTTATAGAAAAACAAATATACATGAATTTCTATAGGACCCAATTTATCATCCTTTCATCTCCATGCTAATTGATATAAACAGTCACATGTACAGTGTAGTTTTAGTGCTTTGCTCGCACTCGCATTTAGCGATTATATTTGTTCCATGACTTTTTTTTTTGAGATTTTAAAACTGCTGCTTTATTCACCTTCATACTTACCACTAAATTAGATTAATACAATATTACAAATATAAATCAATACTTTATTTAGTGTTCTAGCATTTACTAGAATTTTGTAATCTTTCTTGACTCTAAAAGCCACAGGCTGCAGGTCTGTTAGTGAAGCCAAAAATAAAAAAATTTACTGCAAGAGGAAAGAAAATTAATTTTAGAACTTCAACATGATCTAAAACTGTCTATAATGTTAGTTTAAGTTATACTATAACTTAAAAAAAAAACACTTTCAACTTTTAATAAAATATTTTTGTTATAAATTTATACAAACCATTATTCAGGGATTCTTTTAAGGTTTATTCGATAATTCATGTTCCTAACTTGTGTAAAAGAGTTGTAGGTTCTACAAGATGTTGAGGAGGGAAAACAGCAGAGCATTAAAGGGCAGAAAATGTCCAAAAGTGTGTACAATGTCTTAACTCTTCTTTAGTTGTTTTTTTTCTTCTCGGGTTTTTACTTCTTTTCTTATAACTTTATTTAATCTTATATTTGTGTTCTTTTACTCTTTTACCTTTAAGGGTCTTTCCCAAATACCCAAACCAAATTGAAATTCTTGAGGTCACACGCCATGTCATATCACATGTCTTAATCTCCATCAAACTTGGTACTTACTAGGGACAAAATGTTACAGTGCAGTCTAGAATCAATCACTTCATCGCTACAAACTATAACAAAATCATGCTCAACTGTCATAAACCTTCCAAGAGCTTTCTAAATTTAGCTACGGAGTGCCTACAACACTTCACTATTTTCTATGAATGGTCAATATTTGTCAAGAATTCCTTCTTTTTTCTAGTCCTTTCTGCAGTCAGGATTGTTTGGTCACATTCCATATTAAAGCTCACCTGTTAACTACGACCTGTTCTTGATTCCGTCATATGAAAATCCATTTAATTAACATTGAATTTAATTTGTTGCAAAATTACTCGTGATCTATCTCAGCGTAGCTAGTTTGAAAAATAAGCACTTAGCAAACAGTGTAAGTTAAGGCTGCACGATTTGATCATAATCCACATTGCGATTATTTCGACACATATCCTGATCGCCATTTACACTGTAATATATTACTATAAAATGCACCATTTAGTATTCAGACGAATTTATCAAGGCTAAGAGCAAATAATGGCACAAATTACAATATTAAGAAAATATCTGCCAATATTAATTTAGATTATACATAAATCCAATTTTTGAATGCCAGGGAACAAAACAAGTTTTTTATCTTCCTTTTTTAAAAGACTTTGTAAAATTCTACAAACTCCAAAGACAAATTCCTGACTATGCAAATATTACCTGTTATAAATTGGAGCCTTTTGTGATTTGATAATTTAATGGGTCCATATTACTATTTAGATTTTTTTTTTATTTTTTATTTTTCCCCGATTTTCTCCCTAATTTAGTCGTGTCCAATTCCTCCCCGTCACTAGGGGGCTCCCACATTAAGGCTACTACTAGCACTCAGCCGGGAGGGCCGAAGACTATCACGTGTTTCCTCCGAACCACGTGACGCCAGCCGACCGCATCTTTTCGAACTGCTCGCTCGCGCACCGTTGGGGGCGGAGTAACACACTCGGAGGACAGCGATATCCGCTCCCTCACAGACGCTAGAGTTCACAGACGCCCCTGACTGGCTGTAGAGCCGTGATTAATGTGGGAGCACTAAGTACCTCTCATCCCTCCCCTCTGAGAGAGCTCGGCCAATCAGCTCTCTCTAGACCTCCGGCTGCGAGAGGTTACAGCACCACCCGGGATTCGAACTAGCGATCTCCGGATGATAGGGCGAGCGCCACTCGGAGGCCCTTTGGTCATGTCTTTAAGAGAAATGGTGATCAGGGACGGTTACAGGAAAAAGGGGTCATGAAACACCTATCAGGAAAAATACAGATACATGAGAACATCAGGACACACATGGAAAACTCTGTTACGCGAGCCTCATCGCTATACAGCTGAATTACGCTCACAACTGCAGTGAGGAAGCACAAAGAGGAGGTTGATACAAACAGGCACATTTTGTCAAAAATAATATTATTCTTAATCTGCAATACCAAAAACCTAAATATATTACAAAAGCAATCTTCACAACCATGACACCCACACACACACGTAACCATTTCCCACATCCATTATATCCATAATGAACTTGAATAATGCCAGAGAGTAACATTCCAGACTCATGCAATCTGATCCTGTAGCATTACAAATGAGCCTGCAAATTCATACAGTGTGTATGTGAAACTCAGATTCTCATACTTTTACATATACGCCTTGTAGCTTTAATACAAAAAATTAAGATGAAATGTTTAATCACCTTTAAGTATGTTTTGGCTGATTTAAGCATATACATGTATGAACTTGTGGCTGAACTGGGGTCAGGGGTAGCTCAGTGGTTAAGGCATTGGACTACGGTTCGGAAGGTCCCAGGTTCAAGTCCCACTACCACCAAGTTGTCCCTGTTGGGCCCTTGAGCAAGGCCCCTAACCCCAACTGCTCAGCTGTATAATGAGATAAAAATGTAAGTCGCTCTGGATAAGGGCGTCTGCCAAATGAACAGAACAGGAGTGAAATGTGTGTTTGTGTGTGAGTCATGTGAATAAGAGTGTATTAGGCAAAGTAATTTCCCTGTTCCTAAAGCCATTGTTCCTGTAATGGTGGTTTAACAAGAACTTCCTCATCGTAAGTGACTTCTATAATGGAGCCATGCGTTTTATATAAAGAAGGACAGCGCTAATGAAGCGGCTCGTTCCTGTGGGAGTGAAAGAGGCACTCAGAGGGACAGACTATGTGGAGTTTCCACGGCCCAGGGGGAGGCGGATATGGAGCAGGAGGGGGCACGCGCGCTCCGACTGGCTGGCCTCAGCTGGCACTCGGCTTCTACCAGCCATCAGTCACACACAGTCAATGGACCATTAACTAGTTTTAGGATGAGTCCATTCTGAGCTACAGTAGCTCTTTTGTATATAGAAGATTGAAAGAAAATTCATAATATCAGGTTAAAATCAGAGTACAGCATGCATCTGGGCCTTTGGTTTTGTGTATCTTTGTCTGAGAAAGAAGTAGGAGAAAGAGCAGAATCTCATGAAATAATAGGAGGATAGTGGAAGTCTACATTCTTCATGTTCCCTGTTTAAAGTCTCCTTGAAGATATCTGCCCTAAGTATTATTACTATTATTATTATTATTATTATTATTATTATCATTATTATTATTATTATTATTATTATTATACATTGCTGTTATGAAATGTTTTGATCAATATCCAATCTAACGTGCCCTGGGGGTGTCAGCGCTGCCTGATCAGATCATCACTTGATACAACATGAACCAAACCAGCACCTCTGGCCACAGAGCAAAACACAATTACTTTACATAACCGCAAAGTGTGTGAGATCATACACAGCCACATGAACAGCCGGAATAATCATACTCACCACAAAGAGGTGGGAAAAAAAGGACAGGAAATAGAAGAAGATGACACGAAAAAAGGAAATGGAAAAGAAGGAAACAGATGATATTTAAGGAATTAAAAATACAGTCAAATAAAAAAAAAAAAAAGAAATAGGAGACATGAATTGAAAACCAAGTAAACACAAGAGAACATGAAATTATATTAAAAAAAAAAAAAGATAGGTAAGAGAACAATAAGACAAGAACAGAAACGAGAAAAGGAAAGGAAACAGGAGGACAGCAAATGGAAAAAAAGAAAGAAAAAGTCAAGAAAATAAAGAAAAGGAAACGAATCGAAAGAAAGGATGGGAAATGAAACAGGAAGACATGAAAGGACAGGAAAGGAAAAGAAAGGAAAATAGCACACTGTCTAAGGGAAGGTACAATAAAATGAGTGCAGGAAACGGAGAGGACATGGTTGGAATGAACAGCGAGAGAGGAATGGAAAAGGAGCGAAACAGGAGGACGTATAAAAAAATGGAAGGAAACAGGGACAATTTAAGGAAACGATAGGAAAGAAAGGAGGGAAAGGGGATGAAAAGTAAAAGAAAGGAAATGAGGACATGCATGGAGGAAAGGCAAGGAAATGAAATGATGGAGAGGAAACAGGATTATGTCAAAGGAAACCGAGAACAACAAAGGAAAATGCGAAAAAGGAAATTTGAAGAAAATGAAGGAAAGTATACAAGAGGAAATAAAACAAGAGGACATGAAAGGAAAGGAAATGAACAGAAAAGAGAATCTGAAAATCTTTAGGGAAGGAATGAAAAGGAACAGTAGTACATAAAGGAAAAGGAATTGAAAGGAAAGAAAACTAAAACAAAACTGAAAGAAAGAAAAGAAAAGGAAAAGTTACTTACATGTTAGTGTTAGCGGTAGAAGTCAACCATTCTCCAGCCAGGCCGATTATGTCCAGACCAGTGGAGAGCTGATTGAAAAATCTTGGGTGTCCTGAAAAAAAACAAAAAAAAAAAAACAGAGAAGAGAAGAGCAGAAATTAAAGCGCAAATATAAACTAACCTACAGTATATAAGCAGGATAGAGCGCAGGACAAACAGAAAGTATTAGAGGACAGTAATATCTCCTGCACTACAGATACAAGCGTAATGTCACTGAATATGGACGCTGTCTTGTGGAAACCAATCTAATATTATAATGTTTCAGCACACACACACACACACACACACACACACACACACACAGAATGTTGTAGCCACTTTAGACTCTGTAAGCCTTAACTGCCTCCTTTTATTTGAAAGGCCTCTTAATGCCTCCTGCCTCCTGTTTTCATTAAAGTATAATTCAGACCTGCTTTAAGGCAGCTATAAAATGTAATAGTGCTAATGGGTTTGATTTCCCTGACCAGTTTGTTCTTGGTCAATTACAGAAACAGAAACATAACAAACAGACAAATCAATTAAATAAAAGTTGTTTTGTATTTTTTGAAGTGATAATAAATAATTAATTGTAGAGAACAGAAGCATGAGACTTGAGCCGGCACCATTTCTGAGTTCACATTCAATTAGCGATATACTGTTCATGCAGCATGAGCATCAATGACGTCCCCATGATTTGAACCCTTTTACTAAATCAAGTTGTAATAACAGCGTTTTTCAGTCAAACATGATCTTGCATTGCGCTGCAGCCAAAGTGATTGTCTCAGGACATAACTGCTCGAATAGAACTGGTAGTGTATAGTAATAGTGATAGTATGTGATTTGATATCATACCCGTGCGAACTCCATACTTGAGTGTGTCCCTGCAGTCCACGAGGATCTGCTCGAGCGACTCAGGCTGGTCACACAGCTCCAGGTTGAAGCCCTCGATGCCCTCCAGGAGCTGGTGTGGATGGTGGAAGTCCAGAACTTTGGTGGATCTATCAAAAGTCTTGCGAACGTAATTGGTGAGGATCTCCACGACCTCGAGGAGAAACTGCATAGTCGGCTCCTCGCCATTTTTAGCAGGAAGTAAATCTGCAGAGGAAGCAAGTTTAAAAAAAAAAAAAAGGAATAAGAGGATTATTTATTTATTTATTTATATTGCTGAATCATTTTATTTATTAATTAATTGTATTGCATGTTTGTATGTACGCACTTTCCTTCCATCCAACTGTCATTCACTCATTTATTATGCATCTACATCTACATCTAGGCATTTGGCAGACGCCCTTATCCAGAGCGACTTCCATTTTTATCTCATTATACATCTGAGCAGTTGGATTAAAAGCCTTGCTCAAGGTGGTGCTGGGACTTGAACCTGGGACCTTCCGAACCGTAGTCCAATGCCTTAACCACTGAGCTACCCCATGCCTTTGATTCCTTTTTCATTTTCCTTTTTTACCCTATTTTTTTGTACATTGATTTTAGTTATATGTCCTGACTGTGTGCTTATTACATTTTAAGACTGTCTCAATTAACCTGGACCTTATTTTACCCGTTTAGGACCATCTTAGACCATCGAATGCATGTATGTATTATAATTACTGTATGTTAAATACTTTTGTGGTTAAAGTCGATTTTAATACCTCATTGAAAGAAAGCAAAAAGTTGTTTTTATACTTTCAGTCATTTATTTATTTATTTATTTATTTATTTATTTATTTTTAAACGATTTCCCCCTGTTTGACACAGACCACATGCACCTGTACAGTGTCTCATGAATTAAGTCATGTCATTTCTACGAAGCGTTAGTTTCCCCTGCAGTGCTTAGGCAAAGCGACAGAACCTGTAGACTTATCAGAACTGAAGATAAACTGATTCTGACCAACCAGAGCTGAGCATTCGACAGCGCTGTGGAAAGTTGCATGCGACATTATTTTATAGTAAAATGTGCAGAAAATGGATTCTCTTTGCTATAATGTGAAATGAACCTCACAGCACGTGTGTGTGTGTGTGTGTGTGTGTGTGTAAATGGAGGGAATGAGTGAATTAAGATGAAGAAAGCCGCGAATGAGAGGTCTTACCTCGAGCGAACAGGTTGGAGAAGTCCGTCTCTGTGCGGGTGAAGTGTGATTCCTTCTCCCGGTTCTCCCTGTTATGACTCTGCTCTTTCTCTCTGAAGGATCCCATCACTCTGCCTTTCTCCTCCAAGCTGTTG